>OY997271.1:38177432-38849255 GCA_963921465.1 Triticum timopheevii
CATGGCCATGATACACCACAGTGCTGCAGGTAATACCTTCCCAGTTGCAGGGGCTGGTTTTCTTTCTCCATGAGCCCAAAGTGTAACCATTGCTTAGGCTTGATTTCCATTGGAGAAGTGCGTCTGCTTGCCGATCCAGTGGCGTCTGTGTAGAATTTGAGGCACAAAAAAGGTGTGGCAAGGCAAGGAAGAGCAGCAGCAGCTCGAAGGCAAGGAGAAGGCTCATGTTGTGCAGGTCTAGTTCATAAGTGAAGCTGCAGAGCACACACATTACATATAGTCTGCTGATGCCGTTGATAGTTCAACAGAAAGTGATTGGGAGGCTTGCCGTGTAGACCATGCTCGGACAGATCGTGGAGCTGATTCTAACATTCTGCTCCACACAAGCATGCATCATTGAGCAGTTAAAAAAACTGAATGGCGACCAACACCACCGAGTCCTGAATAGAGATTTATTGGGCGAATGTTGATTGACCGCAACCTGTAATTACCAATTGAATCGCATTATTAAGAGAACGCGACTTGACTGGATCGGAGGAAGCCGTGTACTCGCACTGCTACCTACCTCCCGTCCGAAGTCCTCCATGTTAACAACCCGAATGACCGCAGCCTGTAGCAAGACCTTCTCACATCCTGCTCCACACAAGCACGCATCATTGGCCAGTTTTTATTTTTCTTCTTCAGAACTGAATGAAAGACAACCACTTCTGGGTCCTGAATACAGCGTTGCGCTGCAGGCACAAGCTAGTCCTCACTCTGCAGACAAGTCACAATCCTTCCTTGCACTCCAGGAACAGTGCTGAACCGACAATCCGAGCCAATGTCGACTGAACGCAACCTGTAACTAGAAACTGAATCGATTAATTATGCGAAAGATACTTGCCTGAATTGGAGGAAGCCGCGTACTCGCAGTGCTACCTGCTCGTTCGTGGTCGTCGCACCTCCCGTCGGAAGTCCTCCCTGTCAACAACCGATTACAGTGGGAAAATTCAGAGGAAGGTGGGGAACAGGGGATGAAGAAGAACAGTAACTCACGCACTCCAATTCCGTGCCGCCTCTTCCCGTGGGCGCCTTCTGCCTTCTAGGCCGAACCGAGCTGAATAAGGACGGCCCATAGAAGGTCGCTGACACTCCCTTCCCCGGAGCCAATTGAGAGAGGTGAGGTTAGGCAATGCGAACGGCGTCGACCTGAGTCTGCTCGCTTTCGCATACTCGGTGGCGGTGGCGGGGGGCTCGCAGATGCGGCGGCGCGTAAGGGCGCCGGGGCGGCGGCGTAGGAGAAGGGGAAGAATGGAGAAGGTGAGTGAGATGACATGTGGGACCCACGTCATAGGGTAGCTTTTCGGTTTTGTGGGTGAAGAAGTTAAAAAAAAACAAATAAACACCATGGAAATAAATAGCCAATGTAATTTGATTGTTTATAAGTTCATATACTTCTTTAATTTAAAGTATTATGGAGTAGTCCTTGACTCTCTTTTTTTGCGAAAATGATCAGATCTATTATAAAGATTCATAGGAAGTAGAAAGCACCACAAACATAATAATATCGAGATCCATGGACCATCGATCAACCATTGTCGCCGCCGGAACGAGTCGCTGAAGCGCCGCTCCTGTACCGAAGCCGGCCTGACCTTATCGATGACACCTGGGAAGTCTTCGTGTGCGTGCCCCTAAGGACCAACTTCATGGAGCCGCAGACGTCGTCGTCGTTTAATTCTTGAATCAATCTGAAGAATCTCACACCAAATACTGCCGTTACGTGCGCATGATGGGATAACCTAACAACGGCGCCCAAAGAAGCTCGCAGGAATCTACCCCGAAGTTCCGTTTAATCCGTCCCAACGGACAAACTTGAGGAGGATCAGAGTCTGGAAGACTGACTCGAAGAAGGAGCGTCGTCATGTGTCCAAACGCCCTCCCTGCAAGGACTAAAACAAGTGAAAAAATAACGAGCTACAACATCGCTAATAGCACACTATAGCATTTTGGGCAATGCCTCGTTAAATAGTGTACAATGTCTCGCTAATAGTGTATTTTTAGGCCGACGCTATTTTGTCATAGCATGCTAGTTTTTTCACTGACTAAAACCCTACTTATCTACTGGCGGGAGTCGAGAAAACAGGATTGTCCTCCTCGCCACGAGCTGCCGAAGTGGCAAACCGAGGGAGGCAAATTCACGGGCTCACCGGGGGAAATCAAGGGGAGGAGGTCCTTCCCAAATCGCCTTGGTAGTCGTTAACTTCTTACAATGTAAAGGTCATGAACCCTCATGTACAGCTTCTGTCACCGCCACCAATGCTTTTTCTTAGTTTAGAACAAAATTATCATATGCCAAATCATGTACACATTTTTTCGGCAGGATTTCTTTTAGAACTAGATACAATTTAGGTACTATATGATACTCCCGCCGTCCTGCTATAATATAAGAGTGTTTTTATTACTAGTTGTTGCTAAAAAGTTGTGCAACCAACCAGAAAATGAAATTTGATAAGCACTATGAAAAATATGGTGCTCTAAAGGTTGGGTCCCGTTGTACTAATTTAGGGAATGATTTGTTTTAGGACTAACAATTCTGCACTTAGGGCATCTCCAACGGCGACCCGTAAATTTCCTCCCACATTCGTTCGCGGACAGAGGGGGCCAATCTACGGACACGGATGCGGGAGACTGTCATCCAACCATAGCCGCATACATTTCAAACACTTTTTCAACCAAACCGGATCAATCCATGCAAACACGACCGAATTTCATATAAACATGTCGGATTTCATATAAAACCGGACGAAAACCTTTACGTTTTGGACATATTTTTTAACTAAAAAGGGTAAAACTATGTGCATCTCCCACGGCACGGATACACTACACTAGTCTACGGATGGCAACGGCGGATCCCTTTGTCTTCCCCATGTCTGAGAGCCCCGGAGGTATATTCTTCCCCCGTATCTTTCCTGTGTCCGTCTGCGCCGCTCATCGGAGTGGCAAAGATGGTGCTTTAGCAGGAGGGGAATGGGGGTACCGCCGCTTCATTGAGCCCAGGCGGGGTAGATGATGCATGGTCTGCACTAAAGAACCAAATAAGTCATCGGCTGCGCAAGCCGGCGACGCACCGGCGGTGGCCATCCTGGGACCCAAGCGGCTGCGGCCTCCCGTGTTCTAATTTCCCTCGATGTTGGTTGCGGACGTGGACGCACTGGCCACCGACTCGTCGATCTCCACGTAGCCGGCTTGTTTCTCTGCCAGCAAGAGGCTGTTACGCGCGTGTTGACGGTGGATGGCACGGTCGCAGGCACATGAGGCACGGTATGACACGGTGTCGTCCACAGCAGCGACGATGCCCGTGCCGCCGTGCTCCCGCCTTGCCTGTCTGGCGCAACTCGCCACTCCTCTACGAGCTGGCTTGGACCGGCGAGTTGCTGAACCATGCACCGGCTTGGGGCAACAACTTGCTCCGTCGGGCTAGGCGAGAGAGGTGTGGAGCAGCAAGCTGCCTCGCTCGTATCCGGTGAGCTCCACCTACCCGGCTTTTATGCCGGAAAACTGCTCTTCCTGCTAGTCGGATGCCATCGAAAGGGTGGAAAAAATGGTGGAAGAAGGAGATGAGGAGTGGCGGAGTTGTGTGATTCTTGCCCGACATCTGGACCTTTAAATAGAGAGCGGACAGGAGGAGCTTGCCCGGCGTTCTGTTTAATGTCACCCCGCTCGTGAACCTACGTGTGCCCGGAGTGGATTTCTTCTTGGCTTCCACGCGGTTTTAACGGAAGCGTTTGAATGCGGCAAGGAGACATGTTCAGCCGGGCGTGCAGTGGGCGGCGCCCTCGGCCGCGCGCCACTTCAATGGCGAAGGCAGTGAGAGGTCGCATCCGCCTTGAGCGGTTTCCAATGTGGAGGGGTGCGCTCTACAGCGGCATGAATGCCGCAGCTGACGCCAGACGGGAAAGCGCGCGGGCGATGAAGGAGGGGGTGGGTGGGCCAAGGTGGTCAGATGTGGTCGTGGGTGGTGTCCGGACGCCTGGAACCCCCCTCCCATCCCCCCCCCCCCCCCCCCCCCCGCGGTGCGTTTGTCTTTGGTTTGCGGGAGAAAGTATTGCGGATCACCCTGCGGACCGATACAGACCCGCGTTGGATGGCTTCCGCAGTCTTACGAGGTCCAGACGTATGCATGAGGTTTGAAGATCACCGTTGGAGATGCCTTAGTTCCCGCAAAAAAGAAAAATTATAGTTATTTTTTTTGTTAAACTTGTGTACTATGGAGTATTCTTCTTCAATGCGAGCAGTTGCGACTCTAAACAACTTTGTTTGCGTGTCTCTGTTGTGATTTCGTGGGCACATAGATATTCGATGATTAAACAATTACATGTCTTTGGATCTACTGCCTTTTATCGAACCTTTTCTTTTGGACAACTGAGTTGTTTCTGACTCTTAGAGACATGTTGCTCTAAAGTAGTTCTAGTCCTAGAAAATTTAAAGTGTGTAACCTAACTTTTCTCTATCAATCTTGATGCATCTTTATGTCCCTTTCCTACCTCTGCTCTCCTGGTATTGGCTAATCAACAAGACTTGACTGAATAATACTTGACTAAATATGTGTAGAGATCTGCTTCGGTACAACCCCCCCCCCCCGCTTAACGTATAAGGGCATTTTGGGCATACGGTGCTTAACATATCCCGCGTCGTATGTGGCATGCCCATACAGGTAGAGCCGAGCGCACGGCTCGAGCCGATACGGCCGGCTCGCAACTACCCTCTCTCCGTCGCGCGAAAAAAAAACCACGACCTGCGCTGATCACGCGGCCCATTCCAACGTCGCCCCGCCCCGCCGATCGCCGCCTTTCCCCCGCCGATCTAGCCGTGATCACGCTGCCAATTTCAACGTCTTCCCGTTCGGCCGATCGCCGCCTTCTCCCCGTCTTTACCCGGGATCTGGCCGGCGCGGACAGATCTTGGAGTCGCCCGCCGTACGTGATGTCTCCTCCGTGACGCCGTCGACGCCCGCAAATCCGTGATCAACCTCTCCGGGAACGTCCTCGCCGTCCGCAGCCATGCCAGGCCGGCCGAAGTGCACGTGCATGCCATGTAAGCCTTGTAGTTTGTCAAAAAAATTGAATCTGTAAATAATTATGTGCAATCACTTGTTAGATAAGAATTTCTCATCTGTATGATCATAGCACATTTAATTTGATTTAAAATTGATAGATCAATTTTTATTATAATATTGCAGTGTTGGTTGAGAGATCATTTAATGGATAAAGAAACTGGATTTACGGATCTGTTTTTGGACACGAGTGAGTGGGATGGTAGCGATAGTGTTGATTGTATGAATGGTAATGATAGTAAAGATGATGATGATGGCAGCAACAATGAATCCTGGTCGTCGTACGATAATTTACCTGAGGAGGATTTTGAAAAGAAGGAGGAGGGTGCTTGTAGTGAAAACGTAAGTGTCGTGTACATTCTTTTCGTCGGATGAAGAACCATATGGTACTTACACGTGCATATGATTTTTTTGTGTGCAGGAGGATATTGACGTTCAGAACGAGGAAAATCATGGTGTTGAATCTTTCGGGGATAACATAAGCCAGGTTCGGTCAAAAATTTAAGATGTCATTGAATAATAAAAAGTTGGTAATGACAACTTACACTTGCTTATGTGGAATATTGTAGGCTAACTTTGATGGTTGGAGTGGTGAAGATGGATATGAGCATGAGGATGGAGCTAATATGGACATTGAGGAAGCTGAAATCCAGCAACGTGCGCTGGAGACACAGTTGAAGGTTATGGGTATGACATTTGCATCACAATGGGAGGCTCATATGTTCTATAATAACTACGCCAAAGACCGTGGATTCAGTATCAGAAAAGACAAGGTGAAACGAGGAAAAGGACTTTCAACTACTGTTCGGTATAGGAGATACGTTTGCTCGAGGGCAGGAAAACGTCTCAGTAAATTTTTAAACCCGGAGGGCCGTACCCGCAGGCTAAGACTAGAGACTCGTTGCGAGTGTGGCGCACATTTAGTCGTGAAGTTGGACAAAGGACGTGGAGTTTGGTTCGTGGCAGCTTTTATGGATGATCACAACCATTTGTTGGTTAGACCAGATGAGGTGGTATTTCTGCGGTCACATCGAGTGATGGGAGATCGCCAGATAGCTGAGATCTTGGCGATGGAAGGAGCTGGGATCAGAAAGCATATCATCGTTGAAACTTCATTAGCAGGTATGGCTCGTATGATAAGTGTGGGTTTCTGAGACGAGACGTGTACAACCTATGTTGCCGAGAAAAAATGAAGTTGATTGCGAAGGGTGATGCTAACACGGCAATCGGGATTATGAGGAGCAGAAAGGAGAAGGATCCAGAGTTTTTCTTTGAGTACGTGCTCGATAAGGAGGGCCGTTTGAAGAGCATGTTCTGGTGCGATGCACAGTCGCGACGGGACTATCAATTGTATGGAGATGTGACGGTGTTCGACAGCACGTATAAGATGAACAGATATGGTATTGCCGTTCATCCCCATTGTTGGTGTAAACAATCACCGTTGCACCACAGTTTTTGGTTGTGCCATTGTATCCGACGAGACCAAAGCGACGTACGTGTGGCTGCTCCAGACATTCCTGAAGGCTAATTGTCAGAAAAAGCCAAGGTCAATCATCACAGATGGGGACGCTGCAATGATACGAACTATTCGGTTGGTTTTGGTTGATGTGTTGCACCGTCTCTGCTCATGGCACGTGGAAAAAAACATCCAGAAGCACCTTAATTACAAATCGCTAAGTAAGTTCAGGGCACTCTTGTACTACTCCACCTCTCCAGCCAACTTTGAGGCGAGATGGCACGCTTTCGTCCGTAAATGGAAGACTGATAAAACAGAAGAGTGGCTGAATAGGATGTATAGGAAAAGGAGTCTGTGGGCAGCATCATATCTGTCAGATGGTTTTTTTCTGGGTATTCGTAGTAATCAGAGGAGTGAAAGTCTTAACTCTTGTCTTCACCTGCACTTGGACGGCGGTATGACTATTGTTGACCTAGTTGTGCATTATGAGAATTGCATAGTCCGACTACGTGAGAACGAGGCGCATGATGACTGTGTTTCAAATCAGTCATTGCCACCATCAGTGACAGAATATAAGGATATTGAGAAGCATGCCGCCGAAGTATTCACTCATTCCAATTTTTATATTATTCAACAAGATCTGACGAAGATGGGAGAGCTTGAGATTTTTGAGACGCTAGTGGGAGTTGACTGCCACACTTTCATCGTGACATAGAGAAATAACCGGAAATTTCAGTTCAGCGTGAATTATCGAGCTGAAAACTCTGAGAATACGATAGACTGCAGTTGTGGACGAATGCTTCGGAAAGGATTGCCTTGCAAACACATTCTGTATGTGTTGGTTCATCTCAAAATATCCAAAATACCTAAGTGTTGCATCCTTAAGAGGATGTCGAAAGTTGCGAGAGGTGGGCTGCCTGCACAGCGAAAGAGTGACTTGTTTGGCTGGGGTTGGACAGGGGCAGAGCAGCGTGCTCGCTATAGTCAACTCAGTATAACAAGAGCTGAAGCTTTTCATGTTGCTTCAAATGATCCATTCGTCTATGATGAGTTGATGCAGTGTCTGCAGAATATAATAGCGAAGAAAAAGGTCCCTGATGATGATGTTGTTGGTAGTAGAAGAAATGTGCATCAGGAGCCACGTCAGCCGGAACAACATGTTGATGTCATAGGTGGTCCCGTGAAAGTTTCCACCAAGGGCGCCCCTAAACAGAGCAGGACAGGGCGGGCAAAGAAAGATCCAAATGTTACAAAAAATGGAAGACCAAAATCATTTTCTGAGAAAAAACCCGGTCCTCTTTGTGGCATTTGTAAGACAGAGGGCCATAGACGGCAAACTTCCCCTGAGAATGAAAAGTAAGTTTTTCATTATTTTAATTATTTTTTGGTTCTCTCTTCACAATTGTCTGATGAGTTGTTTACAATTTGTTATGTAAGAACCGGGCATAAAGATGAAGTATTCATAATCAATTGAAGGCACTGGCAATTTCATTTTATTTGTTTAAGAATAAGAGACATGGCACTTTGAGTTTGTTGTTTAAACCACCTTGTTCGACGAAAGTCATTAGCACTTTCATTTTATTTGTTTAAGAATAATAGACATGGCACTTTGAGTTAATGTTTATGCCACCTTGTTCAATTTTATGAGACATGTGATTCATATGAAGACATGCGATTTATATTATTATGTGTGAAACATATTATATTTGTATGAATGTGTTACTGCTGTCATGACTTAGTCAACTTATGAACTTTTTTGAAATTTAATGTATGTGACAATTTTTTTTTAAAAAGCCCCAGCTTTGGCAGGGCGCACGCACGGACAGTAAACTACAACGCCTTCTGGCGTGGCCTTTCGGCCGCCGAGCGGGGAGGCCACGGCGCACAGCAGGGCACCGCACACGAAGAGGATCGGCCCACACGCGCCCGACGCGCGTCGTTTATGGCCGACAGATCGCCCTCGGGATCGTTGCATGTGCCCACTTGCTAGGGCGGGACGTGACGTGTGCCACCGGGCGCGCGGCTGTCGGTCGGCCGGATGCTGTGCCAGCAGACCCGCGCGTGCCGCACGGCGAATGGCGCCAGCTCGCACTAGCTGGACTTCGTGGGCCCGCCACTGCCTCCGCTGTCGGCCACCGCACGGGCTGGAATATTCGTCGGATCCAGCGCCGCTGCTGCCACCAGAATCGACGTGGGAAATTGTGCAGGTTTTATCCACATCGCACCAACTCATGATGGCGGGCATATTTTTTAATAAAAAAATGACCGTCGCGAATAGGAACAACAACAACAGTACATGTAATATCGCAGATGCAAACTGATACATTTTAGGACAGAAAAAATATTACTTGCCCACACGCATTTAAATGTGTAGTGTCTCACGAAAGTAATAAATAAAACGTGAAAAGTTGTCGAAATCCATCCCAGTGCCATGTCGCATTACAATCGATCAAAGTATCCAACAACGGTAGGGAAACCTTCTACGGGACTAAAACCCTACCGATGCTAATACCTACTCCTTCTCCATGATTTTAACAATTTTCATCTTCACTTTCTCTAATCTGTTGACCTCGGAAAAAATGATTTCCGTGACAATACGTGGCCTTGACTCATTAATTTCTTGCTGGTCAAATTCATGTGTCCAGCGATCTCCGTCCCAGTATTTTATGCACCACATCACAAAAAGTCCACAAGACACTCTGCAATAAACATGTGTGATCAGTTTAGGATATAGCATGCACTTTCTTGTACTCATTTAACTTACCCGTCATGTTGTCTCGGCATTTTATACTCATTAATTGGCCACGATGAGACATCTGGAAATTTTTTTAATTCAAGAATAGAGTTGGCCTCCATAATATCCTTAGAAATTTCAGCTCTCTGAAACAAATTAACAAACCAGAAATTAATGTATGACTCAATAATTTTCTGAATGCGAGTGTGAAAATTATGGCGTACCAGGGTGGCAATCATATTGCGAATTCTTTGGCTAATTGCGCCTTTAGAATTTGAGTCAAGAACTTGAAACTCCTCCTTGACGGTGTGCATCACTATGGTTATCCAATGATTATGATTAACGTGCATAGGAAAATACGCATATATAATAATAAAATGATGTTAGTGCAATTAAATAGTAATGACTAACAAAAACAAATAAATATGAAAGGAATACCTTGTCCCGTCTGAAATACTCATCCATTACTCTTGCGAGGACTTTTGATTTCTTTGTAACTTGTTCTGAATCCAAATCATTAATTGACTTGGTCTTTCCCCTAGCCCTACCCAACATAAATTTGGGGAACCACGTTGTTGATATGAAACGGTCAGAGAAATCACGGTGTTGTAGGTGTTTACAATATGCATTGATTATCTGCATACATAAACAAAAAATTTCTATCAACTTGTGAAGTACAAATGAGAGTTTTGTTAAAACCAAACTCATACTTACAGCGCCATTCAACCATTTAAACGTCAGGACATTGTGAAGCATAGCTGGCGTGCATATGTCCCCATCTGGTGGCGGCATATCGACCACGGTTCGGTGTGCATGCTTCTTTGTCGATGCGAGAGTCTCAACAAAAACTCTGGCTGCCTCTATGTGATCCGGAGTCATATTAAGGGAACTTGCCAGAATTGAATGTGGTGACGATGCAAACAGATCTAAAACAATGCAGCTACAGTCGTTAAAAATAATAAAAAAAATTACATAACGCGTGAATGAATTATAAAGTAGTACTTGACTTACTTTTTTAAAGACGTTTCTTGCGGGTAATGAGAAGGTCGTACGGGGATTGACAATATTTCGACGGATTTCGTTTGCGTTTACCTTCATTGTCCTGAGTGCCTTCACCATTACCTATGTTGCTCTTTGCCGGGAAACTCTCAGACATGTCTTCAGACTTTGTTGGTGACAAACCACCCATAGACTCACCAGAAATATCAGCATTCTGCGGGGTTCAGGACATGGACGGAAACTCTTTTGTACGTACAGTTGATGACGAACATGGAGATTATCCATTATCGTCTATAATGAAAGGATCAGTAGCGTCACCTCTACCCGGTGTCGTCGCCGGAGCACCCGTGTCATCAACGGGCACGTAGGTATCATTGAAACCCGTAAAAGATGTTACTAGTTCCATGTCGGTAGGTGAATCAATATCTGGCCAATATTTTGATGACTTGTACTGGCCATTCTCCATCCCAACTCCTTCACCTACATTATCAAATTTATCATTGGTGTCCCTCTTATTGGGTTTGTACAACACACCTTCCATGTTCAACTTTTCCATTACCATCTACAAACACAAATGAAACACGATAAGTACTTGAACAACTAAAACATGTTTAATATAACTTCTAAATTACCTGTGCACGGGTATATTGAGAACCTCCTTGTGAAGCAGCTTAATGTATGTCATCACACGGTCCATACTGTTAGTCGTGTTCGATGAAACCCCTGACGTGCTTGGCTTTCTACTCCTGCCACCACCTTTCCGTTTAGGTTTCTTCGTTTCTTCATCTGTGACAGTCCCTTCACGTGCTACCTTAGCACGTCTGTACTCTTCGCTAACGCAGTTTTCAAGCTGTACAACATAAAAATAAATAAATTAAATAACAACTATAGTTAATTACTATGTGCAACCAATAAGAACTATACTTATTGACTTACATTGCCGGTGCCACGCCCGTGCATGTTGTCATAGTCGTCTCTCTTTTTCCCTTCCGTTTCTGGCCAGTTAACCATTAGTGGGTATTCACGAGACAAAGGATCAAATGTATCCACACCAATTGGCTCAACTTTTTCCCAGTATATATACTGCATGATAGTAAACACAACTAGTCAGACACATAGGTCACATAAAAATTATATGTACATACAACTATTACGAAATGACTTGTACCTGAAGAAGAGCCAAGTTCCCGATAGGCCACTTGAATTTTTCAAGATCTTCGACCGACTTTTTAATAGCATCCATGCACACCCGCAACGTGAAATCGTTCCAATTGTATGACTTGATAGCGTTCACGTCCTCCACCATTTTGTAATAACGATAAGGAACAAACTTTGTGGATTGTGGTGCTAAGACTGTATCCATAAGAACCAGTACGGCCCTTCTCACAAAATCATCATCATATGACTGAGTATCAACAATATTTTTTATCAACTCATCGATGAGGATTAGGCCTGTTCTTTTGTCTAGAAACCGATTCGGAACACATTTTTTGGCATCTAGTTGTACTGTTGCTATCATGCTACTGACATCATCACCCTCGTTACGTAGCCCGAATATGTCGTAAACATCTTCATTAAGCACACTGATGCCGTCACTATTTGGCCGAATAATAAATCGGTTTCTAGTACTGTCATACGTTGTAATCATAAATTCCAATAAATTTTTCCTCATTTTCACGGAAGGAATTCTCAGCATACAGTCCAAATTTGTGCCACGTAACATCATGCGTTGTCTGGGTGTGAATTTTCCCACCAATTCGCACCACTTCTCAACCTAGCAGTACACATCTCCCAATTCTTGCATTCTAAATAAGATGCCAGTTATCTAACTAGTTACGAGATTCAAAAAAGATTACATATGGTTTAATACCATACCTTCCGGCGTCTCGATGAGCACCAGCAGCCCCCGTTGCCAAACCCCACCCGGGATGGGTTAGTCGTGGCAGCCGCGCGCCCTCTTCCCACACGAGCGCGATGGCCGATGGCCCGTCCTAGGGTTTAGGGTGCCGGCGAAATTGCCCAGATGGCACGGCCGGGCCTGAGATCCAAGTCGCGCGCGCAGATGACGGATTGTATGGCCGCCGTCAGGCCGGCAGGGAAGGGAGTTTGGACGGCCACGGCGGTGCGACCGTTGGATCGGGGACGGGTGAGGACGTGCGTGGAGGCGGCGGGGCTAGGCGGTCCTGGGGCGAGGTAATGGCGGCTTGGTTTCCATGCCATGCACGCACGTACGGCGTCATTGACGTGGTCACGCCATAGTGGGCCAGTTGGCCCGTCCCGTAAAACCACCGCCGCCTGACCCACGATGCATTTATTACAAACATGTATTGTAGTTTAATACCACATCGCTAAGCCGGCGCGCCGTTGACTCCCTTATATAATTTTTCTTTCGGTCAATGCACAAACATCTCGGTTTGTGGGACTCTATTTGGAGGATATGCAGGATCGATGTGAGTCTTCACCTGCTGAGAGCTTGTGAAGGTTCACATGGATCATGCATATTCTTCAAAAAGAGAGCCATTATCCTCGATGTTTTTTAAACGTCAGAAATTATTAATGCAATTTTTTAATGCAACCATTTTAACGTTAGCCGGTGGACCCCAAACTTAGTATTGTTATAGTAACTAATTATAAAGAACTTACTATTTTTTTCCATAAAGTGATGCAAAAAATACTGAAGCAAAAAAAAATAGTGATGTGCCCCTCCCACCTTCCCCCGCGCCGTGACTCATAGAAGGCAAAAAAAATAGTGATGCAAAAAAAAACAGCCCAACCATGGTTGCAGGCCGCAACTACACGTAATCGGTCCGGCCCGATCAAGCCGGGCGGCGAAAGGGCCGACCTTTCGGCCCAGCTACGGCCTGCAGCACAGACCAACGGGGCAGAGACGGGGCGGGGCGGGAATCAGAGGAGTTCGAAACGGTAGTGGGAGGCAGGTATATAAGGCAGTCGCGGCGTCGTTCGGCGGGCGAGGTGGGACTAAACTTTAGTCCTCACCCCCGCCGACCCTGCCCCGCACCGCGCGCAGAGTCAATGGGCCAGCCCACGCGCGCCGTCGCGCACTCTCACTGTGCCGGCCAGTGCACGCAGTCCAACTCATAGATTCGGTCGGGCCCGCGTCGCTTCTGTCTCACCTTGGCGTGCGGCAGCCATTCTAATTTAGTCCCACCTCGGCGGCCGAAGGATGTCCACACCAGTTTATATAGCCGCCTTCGGTAGTCCATGCAAGGTCATATCTTATATTGTGATATGGCTTTACTTAACTGCCTGGCAGTACACTGTCTGGAAGTGAACTGCCCGGCAATGGGTAAAGTCACATTACAGTATGAAATATGTTTATTTTGTCATTTTGTTTATTTTTTTAACTTCAAACGGAAAACAAATTTTTTAAATATGGTTTCCAACTACGGTTTTTTTCTACTCCGTCAAACGTCACGACACTTTTTCCACACGTTGCCATCACCATCCACAGCACCCACACTTTTTCCACACGCACTCATCGGCAGGGCCATCATGCCTGCAAGTTTTCATAATTTTCCGGCACCGTATGAATTTCCTATGATTTTCTCCGTGAAACGCACCAAAAACACTGACCGGGCGTGACGCAACGTGCGTTTGGTGTCCGAATTCGTTCAAATTTTGTGTGGGGCCCTAAGATGGGCATGCCCAGTGCATCCCAAATTTGGGTGACTTTTCGTGGGTGCCACCTCGTACCTCCCATGCAACCAGCACTGATCGGATATGAACGATGTCAGCCCCGAACTGCGTTCTCTTTTCTTACTCAGCCGGTGGACCCCACACTTTATCCACACGCACTCATCGGCAGGTCCATCATGCCTGCAAGTTTTCATAATTTTCCGGCACCGTATGAATTTCCTATGGTTTTCTCCGTGAAACGCACCGAAAACACTGACCGGGCGTGACGCAACGTGCGTTTGGTGTTCGAATTCGTTTAACTTTTGCGTGGGGCCCTAAGATGGGCATGCCCACTGCATCCCAAATTTGGGTGACTTTTCGTGGGTGCCACCTCGTACCTCCCATGCAACCGGCACTGATCGGATATGAACGATGTCAGTCCCGAACTGCGTTCTCTTTTCTTACTCATCCGGAGGACCCCACACTTTTTCCACACGCACTCATCGGCAGGGCCATCATGCCTGCAAGTTTTCATAATTTTCCGGCACCGTATGAATTTCCTATGGTTTTCTCCGTGAAACGCACCGAAAACACTAACCGGGCGTGACGCAACGTGCGTTTGGTGTCCGAATTCGTTCAACTTTTGCGTGGGCCCTAAGATGGGCATGCCCACTGCATCCCAAATTTGGGTGACTTTTCGTGGGTGCCACCTCGTACCTCCCATGCAACCGGCACTGATCGGATATGAACGATGTCAGCCCTGAACTGCGTTCTCTTTTCTTACTCAGCCGGTGGACCCCACACTTTTTCCACACGCACTCATCGGCAAGGCCATCATGCCTGCAAGGTTTCATAATTTTCCGGCACCGTATGAATTTCCTATGGTTTTCTCCGTGAAACGCACCGAAAACACTGACCGGGCGTGACGCAACGTGCGTTTGGTGTCCGAATTCGTTCAACTTTTGCCTGGGGCCCTAAGATGGGCATGCCCACTGCATCCCAAATTTGGGTGACTTTTCGTGGGTGCCACCTCGTACCTCCCATGCAACCGGCACTGACTGGATATGAACGATGTCAGCCCCGAACTGCGTTCTCTTTTCTTACTCAGCCGGTGGACCCCACACTTTTTCCACACGCACTTATCGGTAGGGCCATCATGCCTGCAAGTTTTCATAATTTTCCGGCACCATATGAATTTCCTATGGTTTTCTCCGTGAAACGCACTGAAAACACTGACCGGGCGTGACACAACGTGCGTTTGGTGTCCGAATTCGTTCAACTTTTGCGTGGGGCCCTAAGATGGGCATGCCCACTGCATCCCAAATTTGGGTGACTTTTTGTGGGTGCCACCTCGTACCTCCCATGCGACCGGCACTGATCGGATATGAACGATGTCAGCCCCGAACTGCGTTCTCTTTTCTTACTCAGCGGGTGGACCTCACACTTTTCCCACACGCACTCATCGGCAGGGCCATCATGCCTGCAAGTTTTCATAATTTTCAGGCACCGTATGAATTTCCTATGGTTTTCTCCGTGAAACGCACCAAAAACACTGACCGGGCGTGACGCAACGTGCGTTTGGTCTCCGTGAAACACACCGAAAACACATTACAAAAAACTCATTATTCTTACTTATAAATTAAAAAAACAACGCATTATTATTATGTAAACACATTTAGCCATTAATGCAACACATTACAGTACTAAACTTTGCATATATTTTAAATATATTTTAGACATTAATTAACATTACATAAATATTAAACATGTAATTACTAATCTACACAAATAACTTATTACAAAATTCATTACAAAAAAACTCATTATCAATTAATTATCAAAAAACTCATTATTGTTTTAGCAATTACTTATAAAATACTCATTAGTTTTTCGTATAAATTTAAATAAACAACTCGTTATTATTATAAGTAATATAGTTAACAATTCTATATTACGTATGGTTTTTTATTAATTATAAAATTTCTGTATACTATAAGCCAAGCATAAATAACTAAAAAACTTAATACTATTTTTTAGAAAAACATAACAAAAGTCTTGACTGTGCGCGATGGCCCAGTGACTGTGCGCAACGGCGCTCGTGGGCCGGTCCATTGACTCTGCACGCGGTGCTGGGCAGGGTCGGCGGGGTGAGGACTAAAGTTTAGTCCCGCCTCGCCCGCCGAACCACGCCGCGACCTGCTTATATACCGAGCTCCTACCACCGTTTCGAACTCCTCTGATTCCCGCCCCGCCCCGCCTCTGCCCCGTTGGTCTGTGCTGCAGGCCGTAGCTGGGCCGAAAGGTTGGCCCTTTCGCTTCCCGGCTTGATCGGGCCGGACCGATTAAGCACAGTTGCGGCGTGCAAGCACAGGTGGGCTTTTTTTTGGCATCAATATTTTTTTTCTTCTACGATTCACGGAGCGGGGAGAGGTGGAAGGGGCGCTTTTTTGTCCCACCTCGCGCGCCCAGGGACGCCAGGACTGGCTTATATAGCCGCCTTTCAGATATTTATTGAAATAGGTAGTAATAATGTCATATGAGTTTAACTAAAGTCAACTGACATTATTACTATCTTATTTTTTAATATAAGCTTGTCAATTCGCGCAGAAATAACAATAGTAAATTTTTCATATGTATATTTTCAACACGAAATAAATTCCCTATTAATTACTCTTTTTAATATAATTATTTAATAAATTCTGTATTAAATACTGTTTTTAATTTAACTACTTAAAAAATTCTATGTCAAGTACAGTTTTTTATTTGATGCAAAAAAAAAGTACAGTTTTTTATGAACGGTCGTTTCCAAATTATTAGTTATATCAATAAACTAATTAATAATTTTTAATAAGCTGCAAAATGTTAGGCATTTACACAAAACTCATAAAATATTAAAAAAATACTGATTATTTATACCTATAAATTGTAATAAAAAACTCATTATTCTTACTTACAAATTAAAAAACAACACATTATTATTATGTAAACACATTTAGCCGTTAATGCAACACATTACAGTACTAAACTTTGCATATATTTTAAATATTATTTAGACATTTTTAACATTACATAAATATTAAAAATGTAATTACTAATTGACAGAAATAAATGATTCAAATATTCACTACAAAAAAACTCAGTATGAACTAATTATCAAAAAACTCATTATTGTTCTAGCAATTAATTATAAAAAACTCATTAGTTTTTCGTATAAATTTTAATAAACAACTGATTATTATTATAATAAATATAGTTTACAATTCTATATTACGTATGGAGTTTTATTAATATTATTTTTAAAACAAAAAAGAAAAAAGTCTTCGACTGCGTGCACTGGCCGGCACAGTGAGAGTGCGCGACGGCGCGCGTGGGCCGGCCCATTGACTCTGCGCGCGGTGCGGGGGCAGGGTCGGCGGGGGTGAGGACTAAAGTTTAGTCCCACCTCGCCCGCCGAACGACGCCGCGACTGCCTTATATACCTGCCTCCCACTACCGTTTTGAACTCCTCTGATTCCCGCCCCGCCCCGTCTCTGCCCCGTTGGTCTGTGCTGCAGGCCGTAGCTGGGCCGAAAGGCCGGCCCTTTCGCCGCCCGGCTTGATCGGGCCGGACCGATTAAGCGCAGTTGTGGCCTGCAAGCACAGTAGGCAATTTTTTTACCATTGTTTTTTTCCTTCTATAAATTTTTCTTATAATTGTTTTTTGTCCTTCTATAAATTTTTCTTATAGTGTTCTACCAGTATCAGTAGGATGCATGCCAAGTTTTTTGTATTTTTCATCGCTTTATGAATGTTCTATAATTTTTCCGAATATGTCGACAAGTTCGCCTCCTTCTCCAGACCCCGTTTTGGCAGGACCGAAGGCCCCGTCTGAAAGGAGTTTTTTCCGACAGCCTTCAAATGTACCCACATTTTTTTATACTATTCCACCATCATCATTAGGATGCATGAAAAGTTTTCTGGCTTTTTTATCGCTTTAAGAATTTTTCAGAGACCGTTCGAGTATGAGTGAAGGTCCCATGCATGCGTAACCGAGCACTGATTTTTCTCGTAACGTTGTTATTTTTTGAAGTTGCACGACTACCATCAAATAAAACATAAGTTTTTTTCCAGATAAGCCATTCCAAGTTCATTCATAATTCAAACTACCTTACATAACACTAAACATAACCGAGCACTGCTCTTACATAACTTAGACCGAAATTTAAATAAAAACCCTAAAACTAGACTACTCGTCGTCGTTGGCGCCGGTGAGGTCGACGACCGGCGCCATACTGCCGGCCTCTCATTCGCCGTCGTCGCCGTCACCGTCGTCGTTGCTGAAATCCCACCAGTTGTCTTCCCGCGCCTGCTGCTCCTGCACCGCCGCTATGGCCGCCAGCCGCTCTCGTTCCTCACGAGTGGTCGCCGCCGCCGCCTCCTCTACCGACTGGGCCAGCACCGCAAGTAGCCCTGGCGTGTCGTCGGGGTCTCCGTCTTGCGCGAGGGCGGCCTGCGCCGGCGGGATCTCGACCAGCGCCGGGTCAGGGGGCGCCTGCTGTGCCAGGGCAGTGGGGGCGGCTGGAGGTGGGCCGTGGCGGTGGCGACCACGGGAAGTGTCGGCCTTGCCGGTAATGTCCCCGACGGTGCGGCCGGCCGCCGCATCCCTGAACGCGCCGAGGACAATGTCAAAGTTCTTCCCGCGCCACCACCTGCGCAGGGCCCTCCGGTTGTAGCGGCCGCCAGGGAACGCGTGGAGCTGCTACCTCGTCGGCGGCGGTCCCATGGTGGGGATGTCGTCCGCCCCGATCCGATACGGCCGTGGCACTTTGGCTACCGGCGTCACCATCATGCCGAACCGGGCCAGATCCTCCGTGTCGCCGACGGTGAGGCTCAGCGGCCAAACGCCGGTCGGCCACGCGCCCTCGTCGGAGTCGCTGGAAGACATAGCCGGCGAGGAGAGGGAGATGGGCGGGCGAGGAGAGGGAGATGGGCGTGCGAGGAGAGGAAGAGAGATGGGCGGGGCTAGGGAGATGGCACGGCCTGCTCAGGGGAGGCGCGGCCTTTTATAGACGGCGGGAGAGGGAGGTGGGCGGGCGAGCCGTCGGTGGCGCGTGCCCCGAGGGAGAGGTGGGCGGCTAGCGGCACGCGCGACAGCCGTGCCGTGTGAAAGCGAGGCAGCGGCGGCGTGTGAAGGCGCGGCGCGGCAGGCGACGCATCGGTGGCGTGGGAACACGGCGCGACACGGAAGGCGAGGCATCGGTGGCGTGAGAAGATGCGGGGACGACACGCGCGACAGCCGAAGCGCTGCTGGCGTCTGAAGGCGGGCGGGCAGTCACCGCAGCGGCGGCAGCCGACCGGTCGCGTCAGCTGCAGGCCCGAGGCGGAAGGCGCCCGGTCGCCGCACGCGCGGCAATGGAGGGCACGGACTACGACGACAGAGGGCTGGCGGCAGGAGATCGGCCGCGAGCAGTCAGCGCCGCAATTAGTGTGCAGTTAACTGCACGACCGCGCCACGACCACACGTACGCCCTGCATCTGACATTGTGGGCCCATGGATGCTAACGGCTCGGCTCGGCTCGCGTCCTCACGGCTGCCAAGCGGCTCGGCTCATGCGGCAGCCCCGTATACACAGGCGCGCGGGGGTATCGGCGTGGACGCGGGGGGGGGGGGGGGGGATTTTTACATAAAGACGATCATGCCCCTGACAGCGAAGGGGTATGGGCAGATCTCAGCCCTTGATGTGTTTAAGGAGGGTGTACCGAAGCAGAAGTGATATGTGTAACCTGACTTTTCTCTATCAACCCGACGGCACCTCCCTGCATAAGACTTGACTGAATTTGGTCGACTCCAATCTCTCAAAATAAACAGCATAGGCCGTAAAGTTGCTTCCTAACTGGCATAGATGCATGTCAATGTGATGGCCAGCACGCTTATGAAACTCCATCTTCGCCATGCAGCCATGGTATAAATAGATAGTTGGTATTCTCTTTGGGCATACTATTTACATTTAGAGTGCATGTATTGAGTGTGATTTGATCATTCGATCACAACGGGATGTTGCCTGCAAATACGAATTTTAATACTTGTGGTTCAGTTGGTTCAGTAATTAGGCATGTTGCTTATTGGCATAAGGTATCTCTTTTACTGGCCAGTCTATCACTCCACTTGATGTTCAGATTATAAATCAAACTGAGTTCTCTAACCAATGTGAAATTATAGACGCAGAAAACAGAATAATGATCTTTGTTAAGGAAAAGCAAAGTTTCTTACTTAATTAGTGTTGGGCTTGTGAGGACATTATTGGAACTAATACTCACGAATTTTGTTTTAGAGATTAGTGCAGAAAAATGGAGTGATAAAGTGAGCTGCTTGGTCAACTTATCATCTTTTGCATGTCCTGGAGAGCTTCTTATGATTATTTTCTGGTGGCATTTGCTCCTACCATTGTTGAGTCTACACTGCCTTCAGTAATAGGGACAAGGATTGTGCCGGCTAAGCGCCATTTACAGTATTGTCACGCCTAGCCCATCTCCTTTGTTATTTCTACACCATCTGTGATCTTTCCTCACAATTTACTGCAGCGGCATCATGGCAGGCCAAAGACTGAATGTCCAGATTGTGGATGCCAAAGGTTGCTCTCAGTCTTGGACATCTCTGAACCCAGCCAATTTTTTTTTAGCAATGCCCAACGAGTGTGAAGGGCAAGAAGGTTGTTCCTCTGTTCTTTAATGTTCAGAGTCAAGTAGTACATCATATTGTTCTCCTGATGTTCGGTTCAAGCAACCTACTCTACTGAATTCAGTATGTTGGAATTGGGCAGGAAAGACTGGCGTTTCTTCATCAGCAAATACGGCTGCTTGTAGCGTGTGGTGAGAAATGCAGAGACCCATTGATGCTACGAGAGCTGAGATTGATGCTATTAGGGCTCAGATTGATGCTATTATGGTTGAGAATGCAGAAGCACTAGATCGCCGTATGGAGAAGTTGGCCGCCCGAAATGCGAAGCTTCAGATTTTAGTGTACATTCTTTTCGTAATTCTTCTTCTAGTGTTGCTAGTTAAGCTACTGAACAGGGCGGTGCTCCCTGCTGTCGAATGGGATGAACAGCTCTGTAGAGTTTGGAGAAATTGCAAGTTTACCAAAGAAAAGAGGGAGAGCCAGCCAGTATTCAGAAACTACAACTGTACATAAAATGTTTCCAGGAACTCTAAGCTCAGTTATGACCCACGCATGTTTGTCCCAAGCAGATATTCTTCCTTCCATGTTCATGTCACTACATTCAGAGTTCACTCTGCAGCTTCAGCACCCTCTGGAGTGTGAGAGCGTCAGGTCCAAAACCTTCACTGGCTAATGTGAATAGAATTATGAGAAAAGATGGAGAATAAAAACAGGTTGAACTAGAGATCTGGTATTGATAACTTTATTGCAAGTAAAGCCTAAATATATCAGTAAAGACGACCATGCATAAGTGGGATCGTCACAGCTAAAAAGCTTCGGTTGCTTCAGGTTTTGCCTGTTATACATCCAGCCTGTTGCATAAGTTTCCAGTAAGACATACTGTATCTATTGATCTATTCCTTTTTTTAAAAAAATTGACAATTAAAAAACATAACCATATGGTAAAAAAAGGTGATTCCGCCTACTCCAGATGAATGAAGTGGGCAAGATAAGGGGAATGCATATATTTTCATCCAACGGTTTTGCCAAACCTTGCGATTTTCAATACTGAAATTACTAGTAGCAATACCAAGTCAACATACAAAGGATGTTATCCATCCTTCTATCCTTGAAGTCTACACAAAAATACAAATAGACATGCCAAATATATAATTTCCAACACACGAGACTAGCTATATAGCTTCATATATTCTTTATGGTATGGTGCCACAATAATCATGCAAATCTTGAAGACTGATTTCAAGAAGGGGCCTAAGCATGAGCCCTGGGCGGTTTCTATTTGTTAGTGCCTGATATACTTGCTGCATTGTTGGCCGGGCTTTGGGTTGACTTGCAGGCAAGCAAAGGCCACCAAGGCAACAAAAATGACATCCTTCTCCTCATCGACGGTTGACGGTGCTGCGACGCGTCGATCCAGGGTATCCTTGAACTTCCCTTGCTGCTCTGTTCGGCAAAAGAACACAAGGAGGAGATCGCCTGGGTGCTTTCCCATCGAAACTTCCAGTGCAACCACGCCGAAGTTGTACACATCGCACTTCTCAGTCAACACCATGGTAGATGACAGCTCTATAATAAGAAGCCAAATCAGCTCTATATGAGGTCACAGACTTTACTTCTTCTCTCTTTGTGAATCACATTTCATAAAAAAAGGATTAAGCCCATGTAAGTACCAGGGGCTATGTAGCCACATGTGCCTGCAAAAATAGTCACTAGTAGAAAAGGGGCCAATGGTCCAGGCCGCTCCAGCCCATTAGTCCCGGTTCAATCCAGAACCGGGACCAATGGGGGCATCAGACCCGGTTCGTGAGCCCCGGGAGCCGGCCGGGCCACGTGGGCCATTGGTCCCGGTTCGTCTGAACCTATTGGTCCCGGTTGGTGGGATGAACCGGGACCAATGGGCCCCTCTCCTGGCCCAACACCATTGGTCCCGGTTGGTGGCTAGAACCGGGACCAATGGGCTGCCCACTAGTCCCGGTTCGAGCCGTCAACCGGGACTAAATGGTTGGTACCCGTTGCGACCAGAGTTTAGTCCCACCTCGCCAACCGAAGGGGAATCGGACCGGTTTATAAGCCCCTCCCTCTCTACCTTATTGAGCTCCTCTGAAAATGAAAATAGATGCGCTTATATAGGTAATTTAGCATAAATTCATACGGATTTCTCTTGAAATTCGTTATGAATTTAAGTTGAATTTTCTCTATAAGCGCATCTCTGCTCATTTCTGAGTAGTTTTTTATATAGTTTTTTTTTTATTTTTCTGCTATATTTATTTTTTTCTTTTTATTTCTGAGTTGTAATAAGCCATTAAAAATAAGCATATATGCTCCTTTTTTAGTACAGTTAATCACAACTATTTTTTGCTTCTATTCATTTCTGAGTAGTTTTCTATAATTTTTTTCTTTTCTGTTATATTTATTCTATTGTTTTTATTTCTGAGTTGTAACAAGTCATTAAAAATAAGCATCTATACTATTTTTAAGTAAAGTTAATCAAAATTATTTTTTCTTCTATTTATTTCTGAGTGGTTTTTTATATTTTCTTTTTCTTCTATATTTATTTTTTTCTTTTTATTTCTGTGTTGTAATAAGCCATTAAAAATAAAAAAGAGGCGCAATGCTCGTTAATTTGCTTCAAGCCTTTCGGAATAGTGTCAACTGCACTGCACATAGCTCTGTGCAGTCTACCGTATTCCTCAAGGCTTGAAGCTGACCAACGTGCAGGAGCATTGAGCCTCTTCATCATCGTCTCTGCACTCAGGGCTTATAAACAGCTGCGAGTGCCTCTTCGCTTGGCGAGGTGGGACTAAAAAAACAGCTGCAGAAAGAATCAACAAAAAAAATAGCTGCAGAAAATAAAAAAAGTAGTTACACGGGTCCATTGGTACCGGTTTATGGCAACAACCGGTACCAATGCCGCTCTTTGATCCCGGTTGGTAGTTTCAACCGGGACCAATGCCCCCCCTTTAGTCCCGGTTGGAGTGTGACGCCCGCGATTCAATCGTACACTAATCATGCACGCAAATGTGTACGATCAAGATCAGGGACTCACGGGAAGATATCACAACACAACTCTAAAACATAAATAAGTCATACAAGCATCATAATACAAGCCAGGGGCCTCGAGGGCTCGAATACAAGTGCTCGATCATAGACGAGTCAGCGGAAGCAACAATATCTGAGTACAGACATAAGTTAAACAAGTTTGCCTTAAGAAGGCTAGCACAAACTGGGATACAGATCGAAAGAGGCGCAGGCCTCCTGCCTAGGATCCTCCTAAACTACTCCTAGTCGTCGTCAGCGGGCTGCAGGTAGTAGTAGGCACCTCCGGTGTAGTAGGAGACGTCGTCGACGGTGGCGTCTGGCTCCTGGACTCCAGCATCTGGTTGCGACAACCAGAAAGAAATGAAAGGGGGGGGGGAAGGGGGGAGAAAGCAACCGTGAGTACTCATCCAAAGTACTCGCAAGCAAGGAGCTACACTACATATGCATGGGTATATGTGTAAAGGGCCATATCAGTGGACTGAACTGCAGAATGCCAGAATAAGAGGGGGATAACTAATCCTGTCGAAGACTACGCTTCTGGCAGCCTCCGTCTTGCAGCATGTAGAAGAGAGTAGACTGAAGTCCTCCAAGTAGCATCGCCAAGTAGCATCTCCAAGAAGCATCTCCAAGTAGCATCTCCAGTAGCATCGCATAGCACAATCCTACCCGGCGATCCTCTCCTCGTCACCCTGTTAGAGAGCGATCACCGGGTTGTATCTGGCACTTGGAAGGGTGTGTTTTATTAAGTATCCGGTTCTAGTTGTCATAAGGTCAAGGTACAACTCCAAGTCATCCTGTTACCGAAGATCACGGCTATTCGAATAGATTAACTTCCCTGCAGGGGTGCACCACATAACCCAACACGCTCGATCCCATTTGGCCGGACACACTTTCCTGGGTCATGTCCGGCCTCGGAAGATCAACACGTCGCAGCCCCACCTAGGCACAACAGAGAGGTCAGCACGCCGGTCTAAACCTAAGCGCGCAGGGGTCTGGGCCCATCGCCCTGAGCACACCTACACGTTGCGTGGGCGGCCGGAAGCAGAACTAGCCCCCTAATACAAGAGCAGGCTTACGTTCCAATCCGGCGCGCGCCGCTCAGTTGCTGACGTCTAGAAGGCTTCGGCTGATACCACGACGCCGGGATACCCATAACTACTCCCACGTAGATGGTTAGTGCGTATAGACCAAATGGCCAGACTCAGATCAAATACCAAGAACTCGTTAAGCGTGTTATTATGAAGCAACCGCGGACGCCGATCAGGGCCAGGCCCACCTCTCGCCTAGGTGGTCTCAACCTGCCCTGTCGCTCCGCCACAAAGATGCACACAGAGGGCCGTCGGGACAAAGGTCCTTTCAGCCCCCAATCCGTGAATCACTCGCGGGTACTCTTCGAGCGGACCCGACTTTAGTCACCAACTGTAGTGTGTATGTATGTATAGTATATACCCGTGATCACCTCCCGAGTGATCACGGCCCAATAGTATAGCAAGGCAGACTGACAAGAATGTAGGGCCAATGATGATAAACTAGCATCCTATACTAAGTATTTAGGATTGCAGGTAAGGTATCAACAGATGTAGCAACAATGTCAGGCTATGCATCAGAATAGGATTAACGGAAAGCAGTAACATGCTACACTACTCTAATGCAAGCACTATAGAGAAGAATAGGCGATATCTGGTGATCAAGGGGGGGGGGCTTGCCTGGTTGCTCTGGCAAGAGAGAGGGGTTGTCAACTCCGTAGTCGTACTGGGCAGCAGCAACGTCGGTCTCGTAGTCTACCAGAGAGAAGAGGGGGAAGAAACAATGAATACCATGCAAACAGATGCATATCGATGCATGACATGACAAGTATCGGTGCTAGGGGTACCCTAACGCGGTATGAGGTGATACCGACGAAGGGGGAAAACATCCGGGAAAGTATCCCCGGTGTTTCGCGTTTTCGGACCGGTGAACCGGAGGGGGAAAGTTGCGTGTTCGGTATGCTAGGGGTGTGTGGCGGACGAACGGGCTGCGCATCCGGATTCGTCTCATCATTCTGAGCAACTTTCATGTTGAAAATAATTTAATCCGAGTTACGGTTTAAAAGATATGATTTTCTAAAGATTTTATTAATTTCTAGAATTTAATTAATTATTTAATTTAATTAGAAAATGGATTTATTACATCAGCATGATGTCATGCTGACGTCAGCAGTCAACAAGGTTGACTGGTCAACCCGACGTGTGGGCCCAGTGGGACCCACCTGTCATACAGGTTAACTAGGGTTTAGTTAAACTAATTACTATTTAATTAAGCTAGCAGGTTAATTAGATTAATTAATTAGGATTAATTAACTTAATTAATTTAGTTAATTAATATATAAATAATTATTTTTATTACTAATTATTTATTTATTATCAATTTATTTATTTACTTATTTTAATTATTTCTTTTAATAAAAAAACGTTCTGGGCGTGGGGCCCATCTGTCATAGGCCCCAGGGGCCTTGGTGGGTTCGGGCGCTAGTGGGCGCTGGGCGCCGGGTGTGGGCGTGGCGGTTTCGAGGAATGCGCGCCCGTGCCCGAGGCCACCGCAGCGAGGGCGCGAGGTCCAGCTGCGTCGGCGGCCTCGCTCCACAGCGGCAGGAGGCGGGGAACAGGGGAGGCCCCGGATGGCGACGGCCCTGGCGGGCGCGGCAAGGCGCCGCGAGATGGAGGCGGTGGTGGTCGGGCGGCGATAGGGGCTGCACGGGGAGTGCGGTCGGGAGTAGAGGCGGACGCAGCGCGTGCGGGACGCCGCGGGGGGGCGCGGTGAGCGCGCATCGGACGCAGCCGGAGCGCGTCAACCGCGGGCGAGATCGGCGGGGACCGCGGCAACGAGCGCGAGCGCGCGAGGGAGAGGGAGGGAGCGAGGAGGGGCTCACTGGGGCCGTAGGGGGAATGGCAGCGGGCTCGACGAAGGTCGGGGAGGTCCGTTGTGGAGGAGGACGGGGACGATGTTGATGTAGCAGGAGGAGTCTGGCGAGGTGGCGGCGTCCTGGCGGCGGGGGTGGCGTCGAGCGGCGTCGGTGAAGAGGAGGCAGGCCGGCGGAGAGGGCTCCTGGCGGCGTCGTTGACGAGGCGGCGGGGTCGTGCTGGCGCGGCCCAGGCGGCGTGGGGCGACGGGGTTCGTTCCGGGCGGCGGCGAGGGCCTCCTCCCTCGATCCCGATCCAGTCGGGGAGAGGGGGAGATATTTTTGGGGAGAGGGGTGAAGTGTCGGTGGCGTGGGGGGAGTGGGAGTGGATAAGGATGGGGCAGCGGGTGGCCGGCCGGGGCCTGGTGGTGGCCCAGTTGGGCCTGTGGTCAGCTGGGCCGAAGCCCGAGGGGTTTGTCTTTTTTTTCTGTTAGTCTTAGGTTTTAGCTTTTCTATTTTGTTTTTATTTATTTTCTTTTCTGTTTTAAATCAGTTTAAATTATTTAGAAATTTTCTAAAAATGTGTTTACTTCACCACAATTACCTTTGTAATATTTGGCAACCACCGAACATTTTAGTTTTAATTTTTGAAAACTTTTATTGTTATCATTAATTTGAATTTGAATTTCGAACGGTTTCGAATTATTGCGAGGATAGCAACAGTAACCGAGGTGTCAAGGCACGTTTAGCGTGGGATTACTGTAGCACGATTATCCGGGCGTGACAAATCTCCTCCACTACAAGATATCTCGTCCCAAGATTTAAGCGGTGGGATAAGGGGGAAAGGTCTGGTTACGAAATACTAACGAATCTTATCGGTCTTGGTTGTTCTTCTCGAAGAGGTCGATCCATTACGTTGATGCCTTCATTTCTCTGCTTCAGGTCATCATGATGAATTCGTCATGCTTTCTTCGGGAACCCCATCGTACTTACGGAAGAATAAAGGGGGTATTCCGGGAGAGGCAAGGTTAACTATCTGGTCCATAAGATTGGGGAAGGTGGCGGAAAGTAACTATCGAATTGAAACTTAAGAAGATATCAAGAGCAAAGTAGGAAGGTACCAAGAGAAGTTTCAAGCGGATAGGCAATCGTTCATTGCCTGAAGCAGAGTGCGAAAGGGGTTCAGAGCAACGGGAATAAGTATTGCGTCCGGCAACAGATTTGATGATCCCTCGGAAGATGGCTCGTGAATTACATACGAGGCCACACGCGAGGAACAACCTTGGGAACATGGGGTGCAGGAGAGTCAGGTTTCGATCCTGTGGAACTGTGGGTTATGGGCCCACCATGTGGGTTAAACGTTGAAAGAGCGGTGACATCTTGCACGGTTATGATAGCAAGGCATGCCAGAGAATAACCTGTCAGTTATGTCGGTATCAACGTCGGTACCCAGGGCGAGGGACGAAGAGAACCATCTTCTTGCTCGTTGAACGAGGCGGACCAATAGGCAAAGTTCTCGTCCATCGGTGGTTACCGGAATGTCATCACCAAAATTAACAGGGTCTTTCTGACAGAATTGTACACCGAGGTGTTTACAAAAGCAGGAGAATATTACTGCTTAGATCTTATAGATCACAAGAAAGGTTAAACCAAACAATGGAAAGGAAGATATGATTATCAGATTTAACCAGATCAATGGAAAGGAAAAATGTGTTTAAACACATATTTCAAGGGTATATCCTTCCCAAGGACAAGTAGAGCATGATATCCATGATAGGATCTAATGTAGAAAACTCTTTAGGTAAGGGGAGAGAAATTTCATGACATTACCCATACAGTGGTGTTTGGATAATTGAGAAGGAAACATTTAGCATTGGGCTATAAATGTCCTTGTTGAAAAGCGGACTACCACGAACATGCTTCGAGATAGTAATGCATGGTCTTCAAGCAAAGGTCAGACCTTGGATACTCAGAGGATTCACCAGGAATAACTTATAGAATAAGTCTTACAATTCCCTCATGGAAGAATGGTTAACCTTGCCAAAAAGGAACAACTATAACACTAGGTCCTCCGGTCAAGTATGCTAGGCATGCCATCACCTTGCCGGGTCATACAAGGACCAATGTTATAACTCTTGGAAATATGCTCCAACCATCATATCCGACCGAGGTTCAGATCTGATTGGTGTTAGGATACCTCAGACTCAGGATGCCCGAGAAGAAAAGGCGCAAAACAAATTGACGAGATGACATGGCAAGATTCTCGGGAAATGTAAAATGGAAGCGAGTCCCGAAACAAGAGTTCCTCATTTAAACCAAAGAGAGGATAACGGGGTAGCTGATGGAGCCAGTGACAATCCTCGAGATTTCCAAAAAGGTGGATTTCCACAATTATGTGAACAAGGAGATAGCATTTGTCAGATCAAATGATATAATGAAGAATGTTTGAGGAAAACATACACAGTTAAACATTGGTTCAAAGGTGCGCCCGAAATATGGGTTGGGTTGCACGACCAATGTCAGAATGGTGATTCAATAATCAATAGTCTAAGAATGAATGGCCGACCATTAACTTCAAAGCAATAGGGTTGCTAAATAGGCAGAATCCAAACAGCACCGCTCACTTGTTGGTACCCCGGTTGGGATCAACGCGAGGACCAAGAAAGAATGGTGATTATGAGAAGTATCACTATAGCAAGAATTCTTAAGAGGTGGAGCAATCCTCACAACATTCTTGACATCAAAGATGGTAATACTCCGCGGTAGAATCATAACATAAGTTGGATAACAAGGAACTCAAGGTACAACATAAAACAGGAACAAATTTTGTGTTGGAGGGAATGCAATAATGTTGTGGATGATAACCCAAACCATCGAGGGCAAAGGATGCTATTTCTCATCAAGAATTCGATAGATATCTTGGAAGACCTCAGAATGTTGATGATGATCACGACACATTTGTCGAGAGGTTTCGAGAAGATGTAACTGATTGGTGATGACATCAAGTCAACGAAAATGATGAAGCCAAAAAGTCATTGGGACCATGGGTACGACACAAACTCGAAATCAAGCTTGCTGTTCAAGGACAAATGATATGACGAGGAAGATCGATTGTAAGATTAGCTCACCATCGAAATTTGTGCTCCGAGAAGAAGGACCCGGTAGCATAGTTAAAAATTAGCACAATGATATAGCCAATCAGGCTAGGAATGACTTGAAGGATTATTAAACTCGTAAGCAATGAAAATTACTTAGAGTTATTGAATCGAAGTGCGGAATCGATTCACTTACCGGTGTTCTCGAGTGAAATAACTCAGAACCCGGAGGAAATCTGAAATCGGTGAGAAGCAATAATAGATGAAGACTCATAGGAAGCAACACAGTTCGTTGATATTCTCGAGATACTGGAGGGTATTGCTCGAAGGAAGATTGACATAGGGGTTGCGGAGAGGTATTGATCCGCAGAAGACAAGTGTTTTCACTTGCTTGAGAAATGGGATCAAATAGAAAATATGGCCGGAACCATGATTGCAAAGGATCAATTCACAGATACCAGATGATATTATATCAAGGCAATAGTTATTATTACAAGAAGCTTCCATGATAGGATCTACATCGTGTCCATGGGCATGAACACAAGTTCAAGGTCGACTCCCACTTTTTCAATGTATAACCTTCCATTCACTTCTCGCCTTCAATGAAATTGTGTGTTGAAATTTTATCTGACATAACACTAGTAGAGTATGACCCGTAGTAGTTTCCGGGTTCACACAGTTTAGAGAAGGCAGGTGTCCAACCCATCGGGGCCTCTTAGGAACATATACCATAAACTTCAGGAGTAAATGACACAAGCTCGATAGCAGAGCATGGTTGACAAAGCAGAGGATACAATTTACCAAATGCGGTATATATCCAAATGAAGGACATTGTCGGATAAAATCCAACAAAGGATCTGGGGTGAGTATCGACACACAACCAGAGGAAGAAGCAAGACAAAGACATTGGATTATAGAAAAAACTGAATAACTTAGAGCTCAATTGCTAAGGAATTATGATTTACAAAGCGAAGGATCAGAAGCAGACGCTCTGATCAAGGATGGATAAGTTGAGTAGGCTTAGTGGTACAATCGATGGCAATCTGATTGGTCGAGAACCAGCTCATGTTCAAAATGACATCTGAGCCGGAAAGATAATTTAAAAGGATCAATTGATGTTTGCGCACATTCACTCACATGTTGAATCAATAGGATAAAAATGACAGTGTCAAAGGATACTAATGAATATCGCTAGACATATGGGAAGCATCCGTAATGCAAGCAGACAAGTATTTGCAGAGCAATAGTTTGAAGAGGATTCACGGAAGATCGGATAGTATTTCAGAGTATCTTATGAAGCATACGAACAACTGGGGATGAACAGATACACGATAAGTGCGAGGAATTATCCGTAGGGGGTATTCATGCGGGTAAGAACTGCAACACAATAAACTCAAAGGATTCTCGGGACAACGAGAGTATTTCGGGGCATCTTGTAATAACAAGAGCAACGGGAAATGATTGTATGAATGGCAAGTGTATGCGGCTTTCCATATGGGTTGACGGTGGAGGGAAATCGCAAATGCGAAGGCACAAAGTATTCTCGGAGCAATAGAGAATTTTCGGCGTATCTTGTAACAACAAGATTAATTGGATTGAAAGGGCAAGTGTATGTAGTTATCCATAACGATATACACTGGCAGGGAATTTGCAAAGGCAGTGGGCACAAGTATCGAGGGAACATCGGAGAGTAACTTCGGAATCTCCTAGTGCATCGGGCGATCACCTGTATCGAGTGGCTCTCCGGGAGGAAGTAGTTACGAGAACCTAGAGTTAGATTTAGTAAAATCATTTAACCCGAATAGAAGAGAGATCAGAGTCCCAGAGTAAAGATCAAGGAATAAAAGATCCTAATACCACCCAAATGGCGACGTGGGCCTATAGGCCTCACAGCCATGTTAGTAAAGGTTTTGCAATCACTAGACTCAACTTCGGCCAAGGAGTTGGAAATGGGATTCCTACAGGCAGTCGGCTCTGATACCAACTTGTGACGCCCCCAATTCAATCGTACACTAATCATGCACGCAAATGTGTACGATCAAGATCAGGGACTCACGAGAAGATATCACAACACAACTCTAAAACATAAATAAGTCATACAAGCATCATAATACAAGCCAGGGGCCTCGAGGGCTCGAATACAAGTGCTCGATCATAGACGAGTCAGCGGAAGCAACAATATCTAAGTACAGACATAAGTTAAACAAGTTTGCCTTAAGAAGGCTAGCACAAACTGGGATACAAATCGAAAGAGGCGCAGGCCTCCTGCCTGGGATCCTCCTAAACTACTCCTAGTCGTCGTCAGCGGGCTGCAGGTAGTAGTAGGCACCTCCGGTGTAGTAGGAGACGTCGTCGACGGTGGCGTCTGGCTCCTGGACTCCATCATCTGGTTGCGACAACCAGAAAGAAAGGAAAGGGGGGGAAAGGGGGGAGAAAGCAACCGTGAGTACTCATCCAAAGTACTCGCAAGCAAGAAGCTACACTACATATGCATGGGTATATGTGTAAAGGGCCATATCAGTGGACTGAACTGCAGAATGCCAGAATAAGAGGGGGATAACTAATCCTGTCGAAGACTACGCTTCTGGCAGCCTCCGTCTTGCAGCATGTAGAAGAGAGTAGACTGAAGTCCTCCAAGTAGCATCGCCAAGTAGCATCTCCAAGAAGCATCTCCAAGTAGCATCTCCAATAGCATCGCATAGCACAATCCTACCCGGCGATCCTCTCCTCGTCGCCCTGTTAGAGAGCGATCACCGGGTTGTATCTGGCACTTGGAAGGGTGTGTTTTGTTAAGTATCCGGTTCTAGTTGTCATAAGGTCAAGGTACAACTCCAAGTCGTCCTGTTACCGAAGATCACGGCTATTCGAATAGATTAACTTCCCTGCAGGGGTGCACCACATAACCCAACACGCTCGATCCCATTTGGCCAGACACACTTTCCTGGGTCATGTCCGGCCTCGGAAGATCAACACGTCGCAGCCCCACCTAGGCACAACAGAGAGGTCAGCACGCCGGTCTAAACCTAAGCGCGCAGGGGTCTGGGCCCATCGCCCTGAGCACACCTGCACGTTGCGTGGGCGGCCGGAAGCAGAACTAGCCCCCTAATACAAGAGCAGGCTTACGTTCCAATCCGGCGCGCGCCGCTCAGTTGCTGACGTCTAGAAGGCTTCGGCTGATACCACGACGCCGGGATACCCATAACTACTCCCACGTAGATGGTTAGTGCGTATAGACCAAATGGCCAGACTCAGATCAAATACCAAGAACTCGTTAAGCGTGTTATTATGAAGCAACCGCGGACGCCGATCAGGGCCAGGCCCACCTCTCGCCTAGGTGGTCTCAACCTGCCCTGTCGCTCCGCCACAAAGATGCACACAGAGGGCCGTCGGGACAAAGGTCCTTTCAGCCCCCAATCCGTGAATCACTCGCGGGTACTCTTCGAGCGGACCCGACTTTAGTCACCATCTGTAGTGTGTATGTATGTATAGTATATACCCGTGATCACCTCCCGAGTGATCACGGCCCAATAGTATAGCAAGGCAGACTGACAAGAATGTAGGGCCAATGATGATAAACTAGCATCCTATACTAAGTATTTAGGATTGCAGGTAAGGTATCAACAGATGTAGCAACAATGTCAGGCTATGCATCAGAATAGGATTAACGGAAAGCAGTAACATGCTACACTACTCTAATGCAAGCAGTATAGAGAAGAATAGGCGATATCTGGTGATCAAGGGGGGGGGGCATGCCTGGTTGCTCTGGCAAGAGAGAGGGGTCGTCAACTCCGTAGTCGTACTGGGCAGCAGCAACGTCGGTCTCGTAGTCTACCAGAGAGAAGAGGGGGAAGAAACAATGACATGCAAACAGATGCATATCGATGCATGACATGACAAGTACCGGTGTTAGGGGTACCCTAACGCGGTATGAGGTGATACCGACGAAGGGGGAAAACATCCGGGAAAGTATCCCCGGTGTTTCGCGTTTTCGCACCGGTGAACCGGAGGGGGAAAGTTGCGTGTTCGGTATGCTAGGGGTGTGTGGCGGACGAACGGGCCGCGTATCCGGATTCGTCTCGTCATTCTGAGCAACTTTCATGTTGAAAATAATTTAATCCGAGTTACGGTTTAAAAGATATGATTTTCTAAAGATTTTATTAATTTCTAGAATTTAATTAATTATTTAATTTAATTCGAAAATGGATTTATGACATCAGCATGATGTCATGCTGACGTCAGCAGTCAACAAGGTTGACTGGTCAACCCGACGTGTGGGCCCAGTGGGACCCACCTATCATACAGGTTAACTAGGGTTTAGTTGAACTAATTACTATTTAATTAAGCTAACAGGTTAATTAGATTAATTAATTAGATTAATTAATTAGGATTAATTAACTTAATTAATTTAGTTAATTAATAAATAATTAATTATTTTTATTACTAATTATTTGTTTATTATCAATTTATTTATTTACTTATTTTAATTATTTCTTTTAATAAAAAAAACGTTCTGGGCGTGGGGCCCATCTGTCATAGGCCCCAGGGGCCTTGGTGGGTTCGGGCGCTAGTGGGCGCTGGGCGCCGGGTGCGGGCGTGGTGGTTTCGAGCAATGCGCGCCCGTGCCCGAGGCCACCGCAGCAAGGGCGCGAGGTCCAGCTGCGTCAGCGGCCTCGCTCGACAGCGGCAGGAGGCGGGGAACAGGGGAGGCCCCGGATTGCGACGGCCCTGGCGGGCGCGGCAAGGCGCCGCGGGATGGAGGCGGTGGTGGTCGGGCGGCGATAGGGGCTGCACGGGGAGTGCGGTCGGGAGTAGAGGCGGACGCAGCGCGTGCGGGACGGCGCGGGGGGGGGGGGGGGGGGGGGGGCGGTGAGCGCGCATCGGACGCAGCCAGAGCGCGTCAACCGCGGGCGAGATCGGCGGGGACCGCGGCGACGAGCGCGAGCGCGCGAGGGAGAGGGAGGGAGCGAGGAGGGGCTCACTGGGGCCGTAGGGGGAATGGCAGCGGGCTCGACGAAGGTCGGGGAGGTCCGTTGTGGAGGAGGACGGGGACGACGTTGACGTAGCAGGAGGAGTCTGGCGAGGTGGCGGCGTCCTGGCGACGGGGGTGGCGTCGAGCAGCGTCGGTGAAGAGGAGGCAGGCCGGCGGAGAGGGCTCCTGGCGGCGTCGTTGACGAGGCGGCGGGGTCGTGCTGGCGCGGCCCAGGCGGCGTGGGGCACAGGGGGGCGACGGGGTTCGTTCCGGGCGGCGGCGAGGGCCTCCTCCCTCGATCCCGATCCAGTCGGGGAGAGGGGGAGATATTTTTGGGGAGAGGGGTGAAGTGTCGGTGGCGTGGGGGGGGGGGGTGGGAGTGGATAAGGATGGGGCAGCGGGTGGCCGGCCGGGGCCTAGTGGTGGTCCAGTTGGGCCTGTGGTCAGCTGGGCCGAAGCCCGAGGGGTTTGTCTTCTTTTCTTCTTTTTTTCTGTTAGTCTTAGGTTTTAGCTTTTCTGTTTTGTTTTTATTTATTTTCTTTTCTGTTTTAAACCAGTTTAAATTATTTAGACATTTTCTTAAAATGTGTTTACTTCACCACAATTACCTTTGTAATATTTGGCAACCACCGAACATTTTAGTTTTAATTTTTGAAACTTTTATTGTTATCATTTATTTGAATTTGAATTTTGAACGGTTTCGATTTATTGCGAGGATAGCAACAGTAACCGAGGTGTCAAGGCACGTTTAGCGTGGGATTACTGTAGCACGATTATCCGGGCGTGACATGGAGCAACCAACCGGGACCAAAGGTCTTCGTTTCCTGCCCTTTGGGCTGCTAAAAAAAGGCCTTTGGTCCCGGTTGGTGGCACCAACCGGGACTAAAGGGGGCATTAGTCCCGGTTGGAGCCACCAACCGGGACCAATGCTATTGCTATATATACTTGACTTAGCAGTTTTCGCCAAATCCCATCTGCTCGCCCCTGCCCCGAGCCTCTGCTCCTCGTCGCCGTCGCCGCCGAGCCCGCCCCGAGCCCGCTGTCCCCGTCGCTGCCCCGAGCCCGCCGTCGTCGCCGCCCCCATCGCCGCCCGCGTTCCGCGCCGCCCCGTTATCGCCGCCCGCGTCCCGCGCCGCCGCGCCCCGACGTCGTCGCCAGCCGTCGCCCCTGCCCCGAGTCCGCCGTCCCCGTCGCCGCCCCCGAGCCCGCTGTCCTCGTCGCCGCCGTCCCCGTCTTCGCCCCTGCACCGCGCCGCCTCGACGCCGACGTGAGCGTTTTTTTATTTTTGTTAGATTTTTTTAGATTCTTTTTGTAGTTCATAGATTTTTTTGTTAGGTTAGATGTGTAGTAATTTAGATATGTAGTTCATAGATTTTTTTTGTTAGATTAGATTTTTTTGTTAGATTACATGTGTAGTAATTAATTTGTTCATATTATGTTAGATTTTTTTTCTGTTAATAGATTTTTTTGGTGATATTATTATTGAATATGCATGTTTGGTGATATTATTGTTAATAGATTTTTTTGGTGATATTTAGATTGTGTAATTAATTTTGTTCATAGAATTTTAATGATTTTTTGTTCATAGTATTTAGAAAAAGGAAAAAAAATAAGAAGTTTGTTTTTAGTAAGTACTACTTATTTATTTATAGTAAGTGCTTAGTAGTTGAACTAGATAGTTGATTTAATTAGATTTTTTTGTTAGATTAGATTTTTTTTGTTAGATTACATGTGTAGTAATTAATTTGTTCATATCATGTTAGATATTTTTGTTAGATTAATTAGATTTTTTTGTTAGATTAGATATGTGTAGTAATTAATTTCTTCATATTATGTTAGATTTAACTATATATAGAAGAAGTTCCCGCGTCGACGTCGGCGATGCCTATCCCGCATCCTCGTCGTCGTCGACTCGGCGGTGGAGGCCTGCTTGATCAGGGCCATGTTCGGGACTGGGCTCCGCCGGGTTGGTATTGGGAGGTGCTACCTTCCGGGGGACGTAGGTTGGTGAGGAGGCAGCCCGTTGTTGACCCGATCCTTGTTTGGTGGCGGTCGCGTGGGCCAGTGAGGTGGTGAGGCATCCGGACACCGCGGAGGTGGTACGTCACCGTGTCAGCGAGGAGGACGAGCACGTCCGTCGCTACATGGTTGAATTGGAGGGGAGGTTCGACAATACCTGACAGGTTCTTCAGGGATCTCACTGGAGCTATGATCCTGTGATGGTTCCTTATCTTTGGGTGTCCACCGCCCGCGTCGATACCCGTCGGGCGCTACGGTTCTAGTTGTATTAGTGATAATATTCGATTATGTACGGACACCAAGAGATGATGTACTTTTGCTTATAATGATTGAATGCATGCTAATTTGAATACTATACTTTATTTTATGATTTGGTTTTGCTTATTTTATGATTTGGTTTTGCTTATTGAATGCTCATATTGGATAAGTTCTCCTTCATTCCCGTGTGCTAGACAATTTGGTATAATAATGCATTCGGGAATGAAAGAGGAGCTACGTACGTACATCGATCATCGATAATCAACCCGTGATTAATAATAATGATCTAGTTTAATATTTGAATTATGAACGTAGGCCGGAAATGTCGTACTCATCGGACGACGAAAACCGCCCGGGGGAGTGCGACTGGTGCCACGACGACCGAGGTATGTGCGACAGGTTCATTGAGCTGGACGAAGATCGGCGTTTCAGCATTAAGCTCGAGGAGACCTGCGATGTTCATATGGTACGCAACGACGACAATATTTTTTTCGTAATTAAGCACGACTTCAACTATTTTAACGTGTATTTTTCATGTTTTCCAATTCGACTAGCTTATTCCATGCTTTGCAAGATGCTATGTCTTGGAGAGGATGGGTTTTGAAGACCATGAAAATTTCGAAACCAAAAAAATTATCCTAAGTACCCATCATGGTGTGGATTTTCAAGTAAAGCTGTACAATGCTCAGAGTGTAACCCATTTTGGTTGCAAAAATTGGGATGCATTTTGCAAGATGTATGGTCTTGATGAGGGTATGCTTGTCACCATGGATCTTGGTGATCCTACAATCGAGCAAGAGACACCTTCGAATTGGGTCTTTGGGGATACACCTCCAGTTCTTCCCTCATGTGAGCTAAACATAGTTATTAAGTAATTTATATTGTTTATTTCAAAATATATATTTGACAACTTATCTCCATTGACAGCTTATTTTCATTCTTCAAAGAATGTGCGGAAGATGGTAGACAGAACATACTACACCGAAGGCTCCGAATTAACTTATGAGGAGAAAAATCATCTGGTCGGATTTTGTACTGATCTTGAGAATTACAATATCTACAATCAAACTCCTCAACATTATGGTCAATACGTGCCACTAGTGCACGTATTGAACTACGGTAACTACCATGGAGATACCCTGGTAAGATTATTTTTTACTGTTACAACATCCGTGCATCTTTTTGCACACTTCTAAAACTAGTACATCATTGCTAACTACGAAGTTATTACTATGTTTTTCAACAGATAATCCCGAATGATTGTGTTCCTCATCTGATGTATACGCATGGTAGCCTTCATGTTTTGAACATACGACCAGGTCGTCCTACGAATCTCAACTGTCCATACCGGGTTTCTAAAAGAAATGGAGACATAACAATCAAAGAATGGAAAAAATGCATGGACAGTCGTAAGGAGCTTTTGGAAGCAATAAGCAGCGAAGGCAAGAATTGGAGACAGGATGGTCGCCATTCTTCATAATGGAGAGTCAGGGTCTATATTGCTTTATGCTATTTTACCTTAAGGGTGTAGGTCCTACCTGATACTGATGATCATGTGCTAAGAACAATTATGTAGGGTTGGGTTCGATGACTATGAGGATGATGTGTTGGGGAACGTAGTAATTTCAAAAAATTTCCTACGCACACGCAAGATCATGGTGATGCATAGCAACGAGAGGGGAGAGTGTTGTCTACGTACCCTCGTAGACCCGAAGCGGAAGCGATCACAACGTAGAGGAAGTAGTCGTACGTTCTCCTCGCGATCCGACCGATCCCGGCGCCGTTACTCCGGCACCCCCGAGTTCTTGACACACGTACAGCTCGATGACGTCCCTCGTACTCCGATCCAGCCGAGTGTCGAGGGAGAGTTCCGTCAGCACGACGGCGTGGTGACGATCTTGATGTTCTACCGGCGCAGAGCTTCGCCTAAGCTTCGCAACGATATTACCGAGGTGGAATATGGTGGAGGGGGGCACCGCACACGGCTAAGGAACGATCCGTAGATCAATACTTGTGTGTTCATGGGGTGCCCCCTGCCCCCGTATATAAAGGAGGGAGGGAGGAGGAGGCCGGCCCTCTCTATGGCGCGCCATGGGGAGTCCTACTCCCACCGGGAGTAGGATTCCCCCTTTCCTAGTCCAACTAGTAGTCCTTCCATGTATTAGGAGTAGGAGAGAAGGAAAGGGAAAAGAGAAGGAGAAGGAAGGAAGGGTGCGCCCCCCCTCCCTAGTCCAATTCGGACTAGACCAAGGGGAGGGTGGCGGCCACCCTTTTGGCCCTTTTTCTCCTTTCCCGTATGGCCCATTAAGGCCTAATACGAATTCCCGTAACTCTCCGGTACTCCGAAAAATACCCGAATCACTCGGAACCTTTCCGAACTCCGAATATAGTCGTCCAATATATCGATCTTTACGTCTCGACCATTTCGAGACTCCTCGTCATGTCCCCGATCTCATCCGGGACTCCGAACTCCTTCGGTACATCAAAACTCATAAACTCATAATATAACTGTCATCGAAACCTTAAGCGTGCGGACCCTACGGTTCGAGAACAATGTAGACATGACCGAGACACGTCTCCGGTCAATAACCAATAGCGGGACCTGGATGCCCATATTGGTTCCTACATATTCTACGAAGATCTTTATCGGTCAGACCGCATAACAACATACGTCGTTCCCTTTGTCATCGGTATGTTACTTGCCCGAGATTCGATCGTTGGTATCCAATACCTAGTTCAATCTCGTTACCGGCAAGTCTCTTTACTCGTTCCGTAATACATCATCTCACAGCTAACTCATTAGTTGTAATGCTTGCAAGGCTTAAGTGATGTGTATTACCGAGAGGGCCCAGAGATACCTCTCCGACTATCGGAGTGACAAAACCTAATCTCGAAATACGCCAACCCAACATCTGCCTTTGGAGACACCTGTAGTACTCCTTTATAATCACCCAGTTACGTTGTGACGTTTGGTAGTACCCAAAGTGTTCCTCCGGTAAACGGGAGTTGCATAATCTCATAGTTATAGGAACATGTATAAGTCATGGATAAAAGCAGTAGCAACATACTAAACGATCGTGTGCTAAGCTAATGGAATGGGTCATGTCAATCAGATCATTCAACTAATTATGTGACCTTGTTAATCAAATAACAACTCCTTGTTCATGGTTAGGAAACATAACCATCTTTGATTAACAAGCTAGTCTAGTAGAGGCATACTAGTGACACTCTGTTTGTCTATGTATTCACACATGTATTATGTTTCCGGTTAATACAATTCTAGCATGAATAATAAACATTTATCATGATATAAGGAAATAAATAATAACTTTATTATTGCCTCTAGGGCATATTTCCTTCAGTCTCCCACTTGCACTAGAGTCAATAATCTAGATCACATCACCATGTGATTAACATCGATAGTTCACATCATCATGTGATTAACACCCATAGTTCACATCGCCATGTGACCAGCACCCAAAGGGTTTACTAGATTCAGTAATCTAGTTCACATTGCTATGTGATTAATACCCAAAGAGTACTAAAGTGTGATCATGTTTTGCTTGTGAGAGAGTCTTAGTCAACGGGTCTTTCACATTTAGATCCGTTATGTATTTTGCAATTTTTCTATGTCTACAATGCTCTGCACGAAGCTACTCTAGCTAATTGCTCCCACTTTCAATATGTATCTAGATCGAGACTTAGAGTCATCCAGATTAGTGTCAAAACTTGCATCGACGTAACCCTTTACGACGAACCTTTTGTCACTTCCATAACCGAGAAACATATCCTTATTCCACTAAGGATAATTTTGACCGCTGTCTAGTGATCTACTCCTAGATCACTATTGTACTCCCTTGCCAAACTCAGTGCAGGGTATACAATAGATCTGGTACACAGCATGGCATACTTTATAGAACCTATGGCCAAGGCATAGGGAATGACTTTCTTTCTCTTTCTATCTTCTGCCGTGGTCGGGTTTTGAGTCTTACTCAATTTCACACCTTGTAACACAGGCAAGAACTCTTTCTTTGACTGTTCCATTTTGAACTACTTCAAAATCTTGTCAAGGTATGTAATCATTGAAAAAACTTATCAAGCATCTTGATCTATCTCTATAGATCTTGATGCTCAATATGTAAGCAGCTTCACCGAGGTCTTTCTTTGAAAAACTTCTTTCAAACACTCCTTTATGCTTTGCAGAATAATTCTACATTATTTCCGATCAACAATATGTCATTCACATATACTTATCAGAAATGCTGTAGTGCTCCCACTCACTTTCTTGTAAATACAGGCTTCACTGCAAGTCTGTATAAACTATATGCTTTGATCAACTTATCAAAGCGTATATTCCAACTCCGAGATGCTTGCACCAGTCCATAGATGGATCGCTGGAGCTTGCACACTTTGTTAGCTCCCTTTGGATCGATAAAACCTTCTGGTTGCATCACATACAACTCTTCCTCCAGAAACCCATTCAGGAATGCAGTTTTTACATCCATTTGCCAAATTTCATAAATTGTGGCAATTGCTAACATGATTTGGACAGACTTAAGCATCGCTACAGTTGAGAAAATCTCATTGTAGTCAACACCTTGAACTTGTCAAAAACCTTTTTGCGACAAGTCGAGCTTTGTAGATAGTAACACTACTATCAACGTCCGTCTTCCTCTTGAAGATCCATTTATACAATATGGCTTGCCGATCATCGGGCAACTCCACCAAAGTCCATACTTTGTTCTCATACATGGATCTCATCTCAGATTTCATGGCCTCAAGCCATTTCGCGGAATCTAGGCTCATCATCGCTTCCTCATAGTTCGTAGGTTCATCATGATCTAGTTACATGACTTCCAGAACAGGATTACCGTACAACTCTGGTGCGGATCTCACTCTGGTTTACCTACGAGATTCGGTAGTAACTTGATCTGAAGTTACATGATCATCATCATTAGCTTCCTCACTAATTGGTGCAGTAGTCACAGGAACGGATTTCTGTGATGAACTACTTTCCAATAAGGGAGAAGGTACAATTACCTCATCAAGTTCTACTTTCCTCCCACTCACTTCTTTCGAGAGAAACTCCTTCTCTAGAAAGGATCCATTTATTAGCAACGAATGTTTGCCTTCGGATCTGTGATAGAAGGTGTACCCAACAATTTCCTTTGGGTATTCTATGAAGACGCACTTCTCCGATTTGGGTTCGAGCTTATTAGGATGAAACTTTTTCACATAAGCATCGCAGCCCCAAACTTTAAGAAACGACAACTTTGGTTTCTTGCTAAACCACAGTTCATATAGTGTCGTCTCAACGGATTTAGATGGTGCCCTATTTAACGTGAATGCAGCTGTCTTAATGCATGATCCCAAAACGATATTGGTAAATCGGTAAGAAACATCATAGATTGTACTATATCCAATAAAGTATGGTTATGACGTTCGGACACACCATTATGATGTGGTGTTCCAGGTGGCATGAATTTGTGAAACTATTCCACATTGTTTTAATTGAAGACCAAACTCGTAACTCAAATATTCGTCTCCGCGATCAGATCGTAGAAACCTTATTTTCTTGTTACGATGATTTTTCCACTTCACTCTGAAATTCTTTGAACCTTTCAACTATTTCAGACTTATGTTTCATCAAGTAGATATACCCATATCTGCTCAAATCATCTGTGAAGGTCAGAAAATAATGATACTTGTCGCGAGCCTTAATATTCATCGGACCACATACATCAGTATGTATGATTTCCAACAAATCTGTTGCTCGCTCCAATGTTCCGGAGAACGGCGTTTTAGTCATCTTGCCCAAGAGGCATGATTCGCAAGCATCAAGTGATTCATAATCAAGTGATTCCAAAATCCCATCAGCATGGAGTTTCTTCTTGCGCTTTACACCAATATGACTTAAACAGCAGTGCCACAAATAAGTTGCACTATCATTATTAACTTTGCATCTTTTGGTTTCAATATTATGAATATGTGTATCACTACGATCGAGATCCAATGAACCATTTTCATTGGGTGTATGACCATTGAAGGTTTTATTCATGTAAACAGAACAACAATTATTCTCTGATTTTAAATGAATAATCGTATTGCAATAAACACGATCAAATCATATTCATGCTCAATGCAAACACCAAATAACATTTATTTAGGTTCAACACTAATCCCGAAAGTATAGGGAGTGTGCGATGATGATCATATCAATCTTGAAACTACTTTCAACACACATCGTCACTTCACCCTTAACTAGTTTCTGTTTATTCTGCAACTCCCGTTTCAAGTTACTACTCTTAGCAACTGAACCAGTACCAAATACCGAGGGGTTGCTATAAACACTAGTAAAGTACACATCAATAACATGTATATCAAATATACCTTTGTTCACTTTGCCATCCTTCTTATCCGCCAAATACTTGGGGTAGTTCTGCTTCCAGTGACCAGTCCCTTTGCAGCAGAAGCACTTAGTCTCAGGCTTAGGTCCAGACTTGGGCTTCTTCACTTGAGCAGCAACTTGCTTGCCGTTCTTCTTGAAGTTCCCTTCTATCCTTTTGCCCTTTTCTTGAAACTAGTGGTCTTGTTAACCATCAACACTTGATGTTCTTTCTTCAATTCTACCTTCATCGATTTCATCATCATGAAAAACTCGGGAATCATTTTCATCATCCCTTGCATACTATAGTTCATCACGAAGTTCTACTAACTTGGTGATGGTGACTAGAGAATTCTGTCAATCGATATCTTATCTGGAAGATTAACTCCCACTTGATTCAAGCGATTGAAGTACCCATACAATCTGAGCACATGCTCACTAGTTGAGCGATTCTCCTCCAACTTTTAGCTATAGAACTTGTTGGATACTTCATATCTCTCAACTCGGGTATTTGCTTGAAATATTAACTTCAATTCCTAGAACATCTCATATGGTCCATGATGTTCAAAACATCTTTGAAGTCCCGATTCTAAGCTGTTAAGCATGGTGCACTTAAACTATCAAGTAGTCATCATTGAGCTAGCCAAACGTTCATAACGTTTGCATCTGCTCCTGCAATAGGTCTGTCACCTAGCGGTGCATTAAGGACATAATTCTTCTGTGCAGCAATGAGGATAAACCTCCGATCACGGATCGAATCCGCATCATTGCTACCAACATTTTTCAACACAATTTTCTCTAGGAACATATCAAAAACAAACATATGAAAGCAACAACGCGAGATATTGATCTACAACATAATTTGCAAAATACTACCAGGACTAAGTTCATGATAAATTTAAGTTCAATTAATCATATTACTTAAGAACTCCCACTTAGATAGACATCCCTCTAATCCTCTAAGTGATCACGTGATCCAAATCAACTAAACCATAACCGATCATCACGTGAGATGGAGTAGTTTTCAATGGTGAACATCTTATGTTGATCATATCTACTATATGATTCACGCTCGACCTTTCGGTCTCCGTGTTCCGAGGCCATATCTGCATATGCTAGGCTCGTCAAGTATAACCTGAGTATTCTGCGTGTGCAAAACTGGCTTGCACCCGTTGTAGATGGACGTAGAGCTTATCACACCCGATCATCACGTGGTGTCTGGGCACGACGAACTTTGGCAACGGTGCATACTCAGGGAGAACACTACTTGATAATTTTTAGTGAGAGATCATCTTAAAATGCTACCGTCAATCAAAGCAAGATAAGATGCATAAAGGATAAACATCACATGCAATCAATATAAGTGATATGATATGGTCATCATCATCTTGTGCTTCGTGATCTTCATCTCCGCAGCACCACCATGATCACCATCGTCACCGGCGCGACACCTTGATCTCCATCGTAGCATCGTTGTCGTCTCGCCAATCTTATGCTTCTACGATTATCTCTACCGCTTAGTGATAAAGTAAAGCATTACAGGGCGATTGCATTGCATACAATAAAGCGACAACCATATGGCTCCAGCCAGTTGCCGATAACTTCGGTTACAAAACATGATCATCTCATACAATAAAATATAGCATCACGTCTTGACCATATCACATCACAACATGCCCTGCAAAAACAAGTTAGACGTCCTCTACTTTGTTTTGCAAATTTTACGTGGCTGCTACGGGCTTAAGCAAGAACCAATCTCACCTACGCATCAAAACCACAACGATACTTCGTCAAATAGACTCCGTTTTAACCTTCTCAAGGACCGGGCGTAGCCACACTCGGTTCAACTAAAGTGAGAGAGACAGGCACCCACCAGTCACCTTTAAGCAACGAGTGCTCGTAGCGGTGAAACCAGTCTCGCGTAAGCGTACGCGTAATGTCGGTCTGGGCCGCTTCATCTCACAATACCGCTGAACCAAAGTATGACATGCTGGTAGGTAGTATGACTTGTATCGCCCACAACTCACTTGTGTTCTACTCGTGCAAAACATCAAACCATAAAAACCTAGGCTCTGATACCACTGTTGGGGAACGTAGTAATTTCAAAAATTTTCCTACGCACACGCAAGATCATGGTGATGCATAGCAACGAGAGGGGAGAGTGTTGTCTACGTACCCTCGTAGACCCGAAGCGGAAGCGATCACAACGTAGAGGAAGTAGTCGTACGTTCTCCTCGCGATCCGACCGATCCCGGCGCCGTTACTCCGGCACCCCCGAGTTCTTGACACACGTACAGCTCGATGACGTCCCTCGTACTCCGATCCAGCCAAGTGTCGAGGGAGAGTTCCGTCAGCACGACGGCGTGGTGACGATCTTGATGTTCTACCGGCGCAGAGCTTCGCCTAAGCTTCGCAACGATATTACCGAGGTGGAATATGGTGGAGGGGGGCACTGCACACGGCTAAGGAACGATCCGTAGATCAATACTTGTGTGTTCATGGGGTGCCCCCTGCCCCCGTATATAAAGGAGGGAGGGAGGAGGAGGCCGGCCCTCTCTATGGCGCGCCATGGGGAGTCCTACTCCCACCGGGAGTAGGATTCCCCCTTTCCTAGTCCAACTAGTAGTCCTTCCATGTATTAGGAGTAGGAGAGAAGGAAAGGGAAAAGAGAAGGAGAAGGAAGGGTGCGCCCCCCCTCCCTAGTCCAATTCGGACTAGACCAAGGGGAGGGTGGCGACCACCCTTTTGGCCCTTTTTCTCCTTTCCCGTATGGCCCATTAAGGCCCAATACGAATTCCCGTAACTCTCCGGTACTCCGAAAAATACCCGAATCACTCGGAACCTTTCCGAACTCCGAATATAGTCGTCCAATATATCGATCTTTACGTCTCGACCATTTCGAGACTCCTCGTCATGTCCCCGATCTCATCCGGGACTCCGAACTCCTTCGGTACATCAAAACTCATAAACTCATAATATAACTGTCATCGAAACCTTAAGCGTGCGGACCCTACGGTTCGAGAACAATGTAGACATGACCGAGACACGTCTCCGGTCAATAACCAATAGCGGGACCTGGATGCCCATATTGGTTCCTACATATTCTACGAAGATCTTTATCGGTCAGACCGCATAACAACATACGTCGTTCCCTTTGTCATCGGTATGTTACTTGCCCGAGATTCGATCGTTGGTATCCAATACCTAGTTCAATCTCGTTACCGGCAAGTCTCTTTACTCGTTCCGTAATACATCATCTCACAGCTAACTCATTAGTTGTAATGCTTGCAAGGCTTAAGTGATGTGTATTACCGAGAGGGCCCAGAGATACCTCTCCGACTATCGGAGTGACAAAACCTAATCTCGAAATACGCCAACCCAACATCTGCCTTTGGAGACACCTGTAGTACTCCTTTATAATCACCCAGTTACGTTGTGACGTTTGGTAGTACCCAAAGTGTTCCTCCGGTAAACGGGAGTTGCATAATCTCATAGTTATAGGAACATGTATAAGTCATGGATAAAAGCAATAGCAACATACTAAACGATCGTGTGCTAAGCTAATGGAATGGGTCATGTCAATCAGATCATTCAACTAATGATGTGACCTTGTTAATCAAATAACAACTCCTTGTTCATGGTTAGGAAACATAACCATCTTTGATTAACAAGCTAGTCTAGTAGAGGCATACTAGTGACACTCTGTTTGTCTATGTATTCACACATGTATTATGTTTCCGGTTAATACAATTCTAGCATGAATAATAAACATTTATCATGATATAAGGAAATAAATAATAACTTTATTATTGCCTCTAGGGCATATTTCCTTAATGATGATCGTATGATTTATTATTAATAACGAGTAGAAGTTGTATGATGATGCATGATTAGTATAGGACTTGTTATTATATACATATATGATGATGTATGATGCAAAGCATGCATGAGCATGTTATATCTGCGTGTGCAATTAATGAACATAGCAGCAGCGTTGATAAACCAAGGACGAAGATAAGAGAGGACACTTCTCTCTATTAGCTAGCTATAATAACAACCTAAAAATAACCCCCAAAATCCCTAAAGCAGCCACTTTTGTAAAAAAAAATTGACTTTTGGTCCCGGTTGGACACTACTAGGGAAAAGGCTAGCAGCAGCGCGGGTTTTACATGTATCAGTAGCGCGGGTACCCGCGCTACTAATACGGCGCTACAGCTAACTCATAGCAGTAGCGCGTGCCCCCCCTCGCTACTGCTATACAAGTGTAGCAGCAGCGCGGTTGCCGGAAGCTCGCTACCGGTATTAGCGCTAGCGCTCTTTGGCGGGACGCGCTACTGCAATAACGGCGCCGCTGCTAACTTTTGTACACTCGCTACTGCTAATTTAAGTAGTTTTTTTTGGCATATTTGTTTTGTATTTGCACCGGCTTTGTAGAAGAATCTTTAGCACATAGAAATTTCATCATGATACACATACAAATGCCTGCGAGACCACAAATGTAATCATAGCATGTACATACAAATAGTCTCTTCATAATCATCATCCAACACAAAGTGATATCTTGTTATCATCTCGAAAATAGCAATACATGCAAGTCTCGAATACTTGCAACTACAACAACGTCATCCATCTAAACAAAGGCATACGCAAGAAGTGCTATCACTATGAGTGAGAGCGAAACCATGCAGTACATGAGGTGGCGGTTACGAGTCCTCTCTCGCGCTAGCGTGAACCTCAAGTAACTAGCTTCTCCTTCTTGTCTGCTTTTGAAGCCTTTATGGCTGGCGCCCGTGAACCCATTCACTTGCGCCTGACACTCATGCCACTCATTGTACACCCCCGGAACCTTCCCTTTGTACACGACATAGCATTTCCATCTCGCCATCAAGAAACTAGGTACCTGTTAGAGATGCATGTTCATGAAGAGGATGTACAATCATATATATGCAAAAAAATATACTAGAGCAACACCAAAAAAGAAAGGTTAGCAACTAGATGCAACATATACAGTACGCAAATTAATTAACTAGAGGTACACAGGTCATCGTACGCCAACTAACAAAGTAGCGTTACGCAAGTTCGGCAGGGACCGTGGACATCACAAAGTTTCATCGCTACAAAAAGTATACAAGTTCAACCGACACATATCATCATCATCGGCATCATAACTCACTAGAAGTTCCATCCTTCCATATCATCGAGGACGAACCCTAGCTGCTTGAACGGCGTGAGGTCTAGACGTTGCATGCCTATGCGAGTTCGGACGTCAGCTCGCGATATAGGGCCGTGGTGGAACATCCCCTTCTCATCGACGACTTCTTTCATGATGATCGTCGCAATGTCGCTTTGGATGCGAAAGAAGTCATCTCTAAGTTTATAATTCGCTTCTCCATGAGATTCTAGCCACTTGTGGATATGATCATCATTTCTGCTGTTAATGCGAAGCTTTTGGTGATCCGTGTTGAACTGAATCATGAGATGGACGATGTAGAATCCATCCTTCTTGCTTGGTTTTGGGACATGGATGCAGGAGAAGTTAGTTTTATGCGCGAAACCCATCTTCTTGTTCCTTTGTTTCCTGATATGCACGTGGCCACCTCTATAGCTGAAGCCTTGGAGAGCATCATCTAGAATATTCATTATGTGGGTGTAGTCCTTTTTCTCGTAGTCTCTCGAAGGGTCAAAATACACGGCGTGGGAGACTTGCGGGTAAAGAACGATAAGAACGGCGCGCCCGTTGCTGCGGGGAAAAGACACCTCAAATTATTCCCCATATGAGAGAGAAGGAATGATTGAAATGTACGAAAGGGTTGTCCGGAACTGACTTACTTTGGATGATAAGGCACGAGGACAATTTCCCGGTCCTTATTTTGTACCATGAAGTTTTGGAGGTACTCCCTAGCAGTTTCACGCTCAAAGTCGCCGAGACTCAAGAAAGACTCGTGCATGTAGTACGGATCCGCCACACAGATTTGCGAGACTTCTTCACTCTTCACGACGGAGCTCATATGTAGCGCAAAAAGGCGGACGATAGTAAAATCAAGCCGCCTTGTTAGAAACATCTCAAAGATATGGTCAAACCGTAGGAAGAACACCTCCGCGGGCCGTGTGTCGATGTAGCACTTCCCCTCAGGCACACGAGCCGCGTATGTCGGATATCCTGGATCCTTTGAGGCTAGTAGGCTTTTCTCAGTCGACAGCACATGGTCGTGCAGTCTCCTGAGATCCCCTGATAGTGCCTCCAGCGGTTTCGGCGGTAGCATCGGCTCGCCCGTGAGATGGAACATGACTGCACCTTTCACGGGTACACGCTCTTCAGAATGCATCGTCTGGCTACTGTGTGCTCTGGCTTGTTTGGAGGCAGTTACCTTCCCCGATCTCTTCCTCTCTTTTTTCTTGGGCACACCTTCCAGACCCTTCCTTAACCCCTGCCCAAGTGTTCCCGGGCTAAGTACTGTACGACCCTCGCGCCCGGCTAGTTGAGCCTGTGTTGAGGCGGCATCTTCAGGCGTGTCCTGTGAGGATTTCATGAAGAGAGACTTTTTGCATTCCATGGTACGGCCCTGCCCGGGCTCCATATCCTCATTAGCAAGCTGATAGCCCGATTCGTCATATGGTTGACTCATCATATCTATGTCACAGTCATACGCGTTTGTATTGAGGTAATCCATAGGGTCGACCTCCGTCTCATCATCCATTCTCTGTTCTACAGGTACATCAGCCAGTACTATTGCACCCCCTTCATCATGTCGTCTGCCGCTCTCACCCGGCACTACTACAGGAGCTGGTAATTGCGTAGGTGGGGTGGTGGTCTCCGCACATGCTTGTTGATGTGTGGTAGTTATTGCTGTGCTCTCGGCCGGCTCCAGACGAATAAGATTCTTCGGCCATAGCAGCACCCAACCCTTGCATCGTCCAATCCGCGGCGGGGTCTCGTCGTCTGCTCCCACATGTTGTACTGGAGGAGGCAAATCCTCGTGCCCCGATTTCACACTGGTCAAGCTAACCCTGAAGTGCCCAGCGGGGATCGGGTGGTTGTGGAATGTGCGTTGAGAGGGGTCCATTATCATCCCCTTTCCCACGTCCACCTTCTGGCCTTTGATCAAGTAGAGTATGGTGCATGGGGTTTCTTTCGCCTGCAAACACATATGTTTGTGGTGTAAAACAACCGAAAGGCAACAAAAATGGAATATTATCTATATATATATATATGTTGGTGCGACATGTAATTACCGTGACGGCGTCAAGCTCAGCCAAACACGAAGGCCCACCTAGCGCGCCTGAGACTGAGGACGGGCTGCTATGAGCGGGAGCGGCTGCGAGAGGAGGCCCGGTTGCTTGAGCAAGTGATGGTGCGATGGTGTTGTTGTTCATGGAGTTGCTCGCGACGAAACTGGGCATCGGGAAATCATGTACCGTCTTGTCTGGATTTTCCTTCGCCCAGTTGATGATAACTGGAACCAAGTTAGTAGCGAAATCATTTCTGCAGGCAGTTACAGCTGCATTGACTGCCTGCTGTAACAACTCATATTTGTCCTCGGCTGCTTTTTTCGCGTCCTCAGCTGCTTTTTTCTCCACCGCAAGCTTCACCTTTGCGTCGATGTCTGCCTGACTAAACTTCTTTTTCTGCTTCTTGGCCTCTGGGCCGTCGTTGTAAAACACCTTCCACGTGGCGCCGTCTCCAGCGCCGTGCACACGACCATATTGCGGCCGCTGGTCCAACGGGAGTCCCTTAAGTTCGTTCAAGGCCCGGTTGAGAGGGGTGTCCCACTTGGGCCTCATCGGAGAAGTAGGGCTTTCGGCTGCAAGCCGGTGTTGCTTCTCCAGTAGTCTAATCAATTTCCTCGTGATCTTGTCCGTGTAAAAAACCTTTTTCTCCTTGTCCCACTTGTAGCGGGCCCTGATGAAGTCATGCTCCAAGGGGTTGGTGAACTTCGCGAAGGGGTCTGGGAGACCCGTGGCTTCACGTTCCGCGTCCTCCTTATCCCATATGGGCCTTTTACCGAGGTAGCCACGGCTTCCGAGGCGATGCTTCCCCGTGTTCCGGAGCTGAAGGCTTTTGAATTTCGTAGCCTTAGCCTTGGCTGCCTCGGTAGCGCAAGTGTCCTTGAACTTTTCGAACTCCTCTTCCGTAAGTGTCGGATTTTCCTCCAGAATCTTGGACAGGGGTTCATCAGCCTCAATAGCTCGTTTCACCCTCCCTTTCCAGGAGGCCAAATCATTGCTGAACATGCCCATGGCGTGATTGTTAATCTTTTTCATCTTCGGATCATCCCACGGTTGTTCTATGTTATCATCCCGGTCGGGGAACTTGAATCTCTTGTGCAACTTCGTTAGGAGCAACTGCGTCAAATGTTCTTTACTCCTTAAGTCATCGTCGTTGATGCTCGCGCATTCCCGTAGGATGCATCCTACTTGGTTCCCATAGCACTTGCGAGGTTCTTCTGGCTCTAACGGCTCAAACTTGCCAGGTGCCATCTTTGTGATCACAAGTCGTCCAATCCCTAGTTTGTTAGGTTTTCGTATCCTCTGCTTCTTATGCTTCCTCTTTTCGGTATCGGCATCGGGGCCGGTACCTTCCCCGCCGGTACCTTCCCCACCGGTCTCGGCGCCGCCATCGGTGCCGGCGCCGTCGGTGCCGGCGCCGTCGGTGTCGATGTCGGCGTCAGTACCATCATCGAGGCCGACCTGCAAACCTTGCTTAGCAGTCAAATAGTCGAGGTACTCTTGTTCACCATCATAATCCATCTCGTCTGCATCTTGGTCAGAAGGCCCAGTTTCTTCGTTGTTCGACATGTTTCCTATGATTAAGTGGCCTCATTTATTTCTAAAAGTATGAATAAATGAGAAATGACGTAAAAAGAAATCTACGTGCCAGCACTCGATATGCCAACTATGTAGCACAAATCATGCCTTTATTCACGGGAATTTTCGGCATGACCTTTGCTAAAAAATGGACATATCGAGCGCCTGAAATTCACCGAAACGGAAATGAATCAACATTTCGGCGTAACATAGGCCACTCGGATCATTTTCCAAACATGACATGTCCAAAACATGACATATGCACATATCACATGTCCAGTTCAAATTTCCATATAAATTCAGCTAATTTTGAAACCTAGCTAAATTCATAACTAAATAGATAACCTAATTAATTAACATGAAGAACCCTAGCAGAGAGGGGGGGGTTTACAGAGAGTGCAGGGGCGAGGAGGGAGGCGAGGGCCGACGGGTCGGGGGCGAGCGCGCCGGGGTCGGGGGCGAGCGCGCCGGGGTCGGGGCGCCGGAGTCGGGGGCGAGCGCGCCGGAGTCGGGGGCGAGCGCGCCGGAGTCGGGGGCGAGCGCGCCGGAGTCGGGGTCGAGGGCCGGGACGGGGGCGAGCGCCGGGGCTAGCGCCGGCGCCGGCGGAGTCGGGGGCAAGCGCCGGGGCCGGGTCGGGCGCGGCGGAGCGACGGGGGCCGGAGAGAGAGTGGGGATTTGGGGGAAATATGGCGGGATGAAGCTGGGCGAGTGAAAATTTTGGGTTAAGTTGACGTAGCAGTAGCGCGTTATGCCGAAACGCGCTACTACTATGATCTGTAGCTGCAGCGCTTTATGGTAAACACGCTGCTACTATTGTGCGTAGCGGCAACGGTTTATAGGAAAAGCGCTACTACTATGGTATGTAGCAGCAGCGGTTTTGTGGAAACGCGCTGCTACTGCCGTCGCTACTGCCTGTTTTCATTTTTCTTTTCCTTTATTTTATCCCACTTTTATTTCCCGAGGGCAGTGAACGAAGGGAGGGCGATATATATTGCATCATTTGACGGTTAAATATGTATGCAAAATAGGAACATATATATTACACATCATATGGCTAAGTGTGTATACAAAATAGGAACATATATATATTACACATCATTGGACCCATAACATACGTTTCCTCAGTGCTGACGTTTTCGTTTTTGAGTCAGCTTCTTTCCCTTCTTGTTTGTCGAAGAATAACTGAGCCCCTCATTGTGACTTTGCCTTTTCCATGGAGTGCGATTTTTCTTAGGTAATGTAGTATTGATTCTTCTTTTGACGTATACTTCATCATCATCGTCATCTTCCCTCATTGGGTTGCCGTACTGATCATAGTCTTCCTCGTTGGCGACTCCATCCATTCCAATGATGTTCCTTTTGCCTCTCCTCACGACAACACGGCTGGGATTGCGCGGGTCAGTTATGAAGAAGCATTGTGTCACGTGCTTAGCGTGTACCCATGGCTCGTTTTTTGCGATAGCGTTGACGGTAGCGCTCTTGGCGTCGGGTATAGTCATGGTAGTGAACATCCGGCTTTCTCTTTCGACATTCTTAGCCCATCTGACACGGAACATCGTCGTGTTGTGCAGTCCAGAGTAGTCAAGCTCCCAGATCTCCTCGACCCTTCCATAAAATCGTTCAGTTGTGCCGTTGTCGCTGCCGGTCATGCATTCCATCGTCACCCCTGAGTTCTGATCATCACTGTCCATATCTTTTGCCTCCGTGTAGAACGTGTATCCGTTGATATCATATGCCTGATAGGTTACGAGGTTGGGCGAGGGGCCATGTGCTAAGGCGTATATGAGCAATCCGTCCTTAGAGCCCTCCTCCGGGGGATTAGCAATAATATGCTCTTTGAATCAATGCAGGAAAGTGGAGTTGTGCTCTCTAGTAACTTCGGCGTCCGTCCTGCATACCCCTCGGTCACGATACTTCTTTGCGATAATTTCTTTGTGCAGTGCCACGAAAGGATCTACCTCGTCTAGGTGTTGTAGCACTACCAAGTTTGCTCTGTCAAAATCGCTGCGTCGATCTGAGTATGCCACGTGCAGTTCCCTGCGACCGTTACAGTGACCATCTCCTTCGAGCCTCCCATCGTGCTTGTTAACGGGCAAACCAACACTAACACCAGGCGGCTGTTCTGCGCCATATAGAAAATTCTCACAGAAAGAGATGCACTCTTGTGCCAAATAGCCCTGGACGATGCTTCCATCCGTACGGGACATGTTACGAACGAATCCTTTGATGATCCCATTCATCCTCTCAAACGGCATCATGTTGTGCAGGAATGATGGCCCCAGGTCTATTATGTCATCCACAATATGGACACACAGATGCACCATCACGTCGAAGAACGCGGGCGGGAAGTACATCTGAAGCTCATTCAGTATCACAACGATCTCTTCCGGTAGCCTTTGGAGCTGCTTCACACTGATCGACTTTCGAGAGATGACGTCAAAAAAGTTGCAGAGACCAATAAGCGTGTCACGGACGTGCTTGTCCATTATCCCTCTAAGGGCAACAGGTAGTATCTGCGTCATCATCACATGACAGTCATGAGACTTCATCCCGCTGAACCTTTTCTTGTCCGTGTCTAGATATCTGCTTATCTTGCCACAGTAACCGGAACTAACTTTCACTCCCGTAAGGCACTTAAAGAATTGATTGATCTCAGCCTGACTTAAGGTGAAGCAAGAGGGGGGGCAATAATCTTCTTTCTTTAATTTCTTGCCCTTCTTCTCCCGTGCCTCTGTCTCCGTCTCTGTCTCGTCTGACATTTTACGGGGCGGCATGTGCAGATCTTCCCTGATTTTCAAATCTTGCAAGTCTTTTCTTGCCTTCGGCCCATCCTTGGTCTTATCCGGCATGTTCATCAGTGTTGCGAGCAAGCTCTCAAGGACATTCTTACAGATATGCATTTGATCTAGGCAATGAGGTGTATCGAGTTTGTGCCAGTACTCCAAGTCCCAGAACACAGACCTCGTCTTCCATACCTTCAGCAGCGGCTCTGGCGCCTTTCTCATCGTCTTTCCCGGCGCGGGGCACTCATTCCAATTTTTCAACAGCTCATCGATTTCGGCACCGCTCCGCTTACGTGGAGGTCCTCGATGCTCAGCGTGACCATTGAATAGATCTACACGGTTTCTCCACGGGTCGTCCTGTTCAAGCCATCTTCGATGCCCCATGTACACGATTTTCCCAGACCCGCCATCTTTCCTTGACGTTAGCTGCTGAGACGTTGTATCATCCATGCACTGCGTGCATCCGCAATATCCATGGCACACCTGGCCTGCCACATATCCGTAACCGAGATAGTCCTGCACTGTCGTGATCAGCGCGGCTCTCATGTTGAAATACTCACCTTTGCTGGCGTCCCATGTCTTGGCCGGTGTTTTCCATAACGTGTCTAACTCCTCTTGAAGTAGCCCCAGATACAAATTAATATTATTTCCTGGTTGTTTTGGCCCTTGAATAAGCATGCTCATGTGAATGTACTTCGATTTCATGCACAACCAGGGGGGAGGTTGTACATCCATACAAACACGGGCCATGTACTATGGTTGGTGTTCTGGTTGCCAAACGGATTCATGCCATCGGTACACGCGCCAAGCACGATGTTCCTTGCATCACATTCAAAATACCGATAGAAGCTGTTCAACGCTCTCCACTGGCTTTCATCCTTCACGTGTCTCAGCTTCGGATCATCTCCATCGTCGGGCTTCTTCCTCTCCGCGTGCCAGCGCATTAGCTTTGCTTCCTTGGGATCTACAAAATACCTCTGGAGACGGGGAGTGATCGGTAAGTACCATACAACTTTCTGGGGACATTTCTTCCCGGCCTTCTTGTATCGAGAAGCATTGCACACTGGACAGCTTGTTTTTTCCGCGTGCTCCTTCCGATAAATTATGCAATCGTTGATGCATGCATGGTATCTAACGTGTGGCAGATCAAGAGGGCACACGATCTTCTTGGCCTCATCAACACTAGTAGGACATAGATTACCCGCGGGAAGAACATCCTTTAGGTACTTGAGATGCTCATCGAGGCTAGTGTCGGTCCATTTGTTTTTAGCCTTCGTCTTCAGGAGTTGGAGCGTGAAACTCAACCGGGTCACCTCAGGATTGCAACCATCATACAATGGAGTGTTCGAGTCTACCACCAGTTGCTCCAGCTTAGCCTCCTCTCTAGAAGCAGCTCTCTCAGTACTCGTCTCCTTGCGAAGCAATGCTTGAACATGAGGGTCCCGCACAATTGAACTTAGTACCGACGAACTCTGCTGCGTGGAGTCCATGTCGTTCTCTCCGCCGCCATGTCCGGCCCCTTCTCCTCCGCCATGTCCGGCCCCTTCTCCGCCGCCATGTCCGGCCTCTTCCCCGCCGCCATTATCGATCATCTCTTCGTCTTGCCCCGTGTCATCATTTCCTGCCCCGTCGGCATCCTCAACATCGTCATCCTCATCTTCAATTATCCACCTAGTATAGCCATCCATGAAACCAGTCATGAGCAGGTGCGCTTCGACACGACCATCGTCATGGGGGTCGAGCCAAACTATTCCTTTGCATTTTCGACACGGACATAAAACCTCTGTCCGGTTATTTTCTTTCATGTCTTGCACCGCCGACCGCAACCACCTGTCCACCATCGTTCCACTGACCATCGTCAACTCTGCACGGTAATAATAAAAAAATTGATTGTAAAAATGCATGCATGCATCAAAGTCATAAAAAAATTTGGCATGACCTTCCCTAAAAATAGGACATATATGGATCTAGAGTTTGCCCGGAATTCGCCGAAACGGAAATAAATCGACATTTCGGCAAAACATAGGCAACTCAAAAGCACAATTTGGCGGCGTCAACTCATGCCACACACACAATTTCCACAAACATATCACACACACATAAACACATTTCCATTTTGCAAAAGCATGAAAGTTTCATCACCTCTATCTTGATGGCCGAAGATGATGTTGTAGGGAGATCAAAAGTGCACAAATTAAGCTCTTCTTGACAAAGATAGATCTAGTTATATAGGGGGCAAATAGGTCACTTAACTAAATCCTACATCTACCTAGCTACCTAATTTGGAAGGAGACAACTTCAACTAGTGGAGGGGGAAGGAAAAAGAGAAAGGAGATGCATTAATGGAGGTGGTGTAGTTATGTAGGAGTAATGAAGAGAGAGAAGGTGGATAGAGAAGAGAGGGAGTAATGGGGGAGAAGTATCGAGAAGAAGAAGAGTGAGAGTGGGAGCATGTGGTGGAGGGAAGAGAGGAGAGGGAGAGGTAGGGGGAAGGGAAAAAAAGTGAGAGTGGGAGCATGTGGTGGAGGGAAGAGAGGAGAGGGGGAGGTAGGGGGAAGGGAAAAAAGCAAGGGGGAGGGGAGGGACGGGTTGGGGGTTGGTGGGGTTAGCAGTAGCGCTGGTGAGAAACCGCGCTGCTGCTAAGAACTTAGCAGCAACGCGCTTTCAGGTAAGGCGCTACTGCTAACTGGGACAAAAAATGGCGGCAATTTGAAACTTACCAGCAGCGATCTCGAGGAAACCACGCTACTACTATGCACTTAGCAGTAGCGCTGTTTCTGCCACCGCGCTACTGCTACTTAGAGGTGGGGGAACACCGCCGGTCGATATTTGTAGCAGCGTGTTTCTGGTCGAGCGCGCTACTGCTAAATATTTAGCAGCAGCGAGTTTACGCAAAGAGCACTACAACTACTTACCAGCAGCGCTCTATTTTGAACCGCGCTGCTGCTAAGATTCTGTGTATAGGCTTTTCCCTAGTAGTGGGAGCTGCCAACCGGGACCAAAAGCCCTCTGACAGGGCTCGGTGCACAGGGCCACTTGGAGCCACATTGGTCCCGGTTCGTGTTTGAACCGGGACTAATGGGTGGTGGCATTAGTAACGATCCATTAGTCCCGGTTCATGAACCGGGACTAAAGGCCCTTACGAACCGGGACTAATGGGTGGTTTTCTACTAGTGAGTGCTCCAGCTTGAGTAACCATGCTTCAGTTTCCTCGCCATGCCAAAGTCCGAAACATAAGCCTTATAATCGAGGTCCAGAAGAATGTTCCTGCTTTTTATGTCGCGGTGCACGACTGGATCGCCACAATCATGGTGCAAGTAGGAGAGAGCTTGAGCTACGTCTGTCACAATAACAACTCTCCTGGGCCAATCCAGCTCCTTCGCATGCTCTTGCTCGTGCATAATGGATGATAAGCTTCCCCTCTCGATAAGATCATACACGAGGAATTTGCACTGGGAGTGTGAACAGAAGCCATACAGCTTGACGATGCATCGGTGCCTGATTTTTGTTAACACTTCAATCTCGGCGTGAAATGTTCCCTCGTCGTTGTATTCTTCTACTGAGTTTAGGAGCTTGACGGCAAAGATGATCCCGCCTTCAAGATGAACTCTGAAAACAGATCCGTATCCTCCAACACCAATGCAATATTTCTCATCGAAATTTTCTGTTGCGCTGAGGATGTCTTCGAACACGATCTTTCCGTCAAAATTCCATATGGAAAGTATATCTCCAGACTTGCTTTTGCTTGTACTTTTTACATACTTTCTTCTCCAACAGACGACCGTGATGCTTACTATTGAGAGGCAAGCAAAGGCAAAAGGTGCAAAAAGATCAAGAAGTACCATACTTGGATGTTTCCTTTTTTGGTGTTCCACGTCGAGCTTCGGTGTATCACACGGAGTTAAGCCATACGAATCACCACATAAGTTCGTATTATGGTCAAGTGAGATCATGGCAGCGGAGATAAATGGAACACTACCATCCAAATTATTATATGATAAATTGAGCTTCAACTGTTGGTAAAAATAAGAGAAAGTCACTGGGATGGCACTTCGTAAATTACTTTTACTCAAATCAAGCTCATATAGGTTGGCAAGATATCCAAGTTCTTGTGGTATCTGTCCTGTCAATAAGTTGTCTGACACGTGTAACGACGTTAAAGAGTGACAATGTCCTATCTAAGGTGGAATGCTTCCTGAAAATTGATTTCTACTTAGATCCAGATATGAGAGAAGAACAAGAGATCCTAACTCTGGCGGTAACATTCCATTAAGCTGATTGGACTTAAGTGATAGTGTTGTAAGAGAGATCATTTTCGAGAATGTCAAAGGGATGGAACCATTTATTTGATTGTTCGAAAGATCCAAGAACCCTAAACTTGTTAGATTTCCTATGCTTCCAATGGAACCTATGATTCGATTGTTGAAAAGATCCAGATGTGAGAGAATAATAAGATTTCCAATTTGTGATGGTAATGGGCCGTTAAGCTGATTGGATCGAATTGCCAACATTGTTAGAGAGGCTAATTTCAAAATGGTTGAAGGGAAGGAACAATTTATTAAATTGTTGGAAAGATCTAAGTACCGTAAGCTCGTCAAATTTCCTACAATGGATGCTTTGGAGAAAAAATTATGAGACAGTTTGAGAGAGGTTAGTTTAGTACAATTAGCCGTGAATGATGGGATAGGTCCGTCAAGAATATTGCCGGATAGATCCATGTACTTGAGCTTGGCGAGAGCACCAATGCTTGAAGGTATTCCACCCGAGAGATTGTTGTAACTGAGATTCAGATGGACGAGATGGGGCAAGTCTGCAAAGTGGAGAGGCTCATTAAATTCCCTAGTCATCTTACATTGTAGTAAGAGAAACCGATGGAGTTTAGCTTAGTAAAATTACCTAGTGATGTTGGTATAGATCCGTTCAGGCCATTGTTGGATAGATCCAAGTGAGCGAGCTTGGCAAGAGCACCAATGCTTGATGGGATTGAGCCTGAGAGATTGTTGTAACTGAGGTCCAGATAGACAAGATGAGGCAAGTCTGTGAAGTGGAGAGGCTCATTAAGTTCCTTAGTGTTCCTTCTGTACTAGGCATGGTAGAAACAAATTGTACTAAGAGAGATCGATGGAGGTTAGTTTAGTACAATTACCTAGGGATGTTGGGATATATCCGTTCAGGCCATTGTTGGATAGATCCAAGTGAGTGAGCTTGGCAAGAGCACCGATGCTTGATGGGATTGAGCCCCAGAGATAGTTGCCGGCTTGCCGCTGAGGTTCAGATAGACAAAATGGGAGAAGTCTGCAAAATGAAGGCTGTCCAACCTGCCATCAAGGTAACAGTACCCAAGCGAAACGTTGGACACAACTAGGACGGCGTCAACATGGTCATGGCCACGAGACACCACAGTGCTGCAGGTAATACCGTCCCAGTTACAGGGGCTGGTTTCCTTTCTCCATGAGACCAAATCGTCACCATAGGTTAGGCTAGATTTCCAATGAAGAAGTGCCTCTGCTTGCCAATCCAGTGATGGATGCGTAGAATTTGAGGCACAAGAAAGCTGTGTCAAGGCAAGGAGGAATAGCAGGAGCTCCAAGGCTAGGAGAAGGCTCATGTTGTGCAGGACTAGTTCATAAGTGAAGCTCCAAAGCACACACATTATATAGTCTGCTGATGCTGTTGACAGTTCAAAAGAAAGTGATTTGGAGGTTTGCCGTGTAGGGCATGCTCGGCCAGATTGTGGAGCTGATTCGCGCGCAAGACCACCTCACATTCTGCTCCACGCAAGCTCCAACAGCAGTCTCTTCCTGCGCCTTCTTGTACTCCTTCAAGTGGCCATGTGGGGCGAATGTTGACTAAGCGCAACCCAGGTAGTGACGACTTGATTGGATTGGACGAAGACGCGTAATTGTTCGTGGTCGTGACACCTCCCTTTCCAACTCCACCTCTCCTGGAACGGACTGAGTGCAGTGAGGAAGGTAGATGATGGTCGTTGTTAGCAGGAGACTAAATTAGTATTAGCATGATGCAGCTGACTCCCGGTCTTTGGGCCTCAGAGGAAAGCTGAATGCAAGCACGGTGCGCGAGTGTGTGGTCTTGCTTTCATTCCTTGGACCGAGACTTACAATCGAGGCAAAGAATCTCTGAAAGCTCCAAAACACACACTACAGTAGTAACACTACGTTACATTCATATAGTCCGATGATTTTGTTGACTGTTCGTCGATCGTGCAGCCGCCCAGAAAGTACGCGTGTCATTGACTAGCTTTCTATTTTCCAAAAAAAAAATGATGACCACCACTCTTGACTTGTGAAATGGAGTGCCACTGCATGCAGGAACAAGGCCTAAGGGCATCTCCAGCCGTTGGCCCCCAGGAGGGGCAAAAAATCGCCCCCTAGAGGCGCACCGGCGCTAAACCGCGCACTGGGGGCGTGATGCCCCCCAGTCGCGGCACCCACGGTATTTTAAAAAATTTAAACACGGCACAAACACGGCGCAAAGTCATTGCAAACTTCGGCGAGTTCGTTCAAACTTAAACATATTTAAAAAAAAACCGCGGGATACTCCCGCCGTCTCCCTCGCCGCCCGCCTCGCCGCCCGCCCACGCGGCTACATGCCGAGGAGGCTGTAGAACCGCGTGTAGTCGCCGCCGTCGTCGTTGTCGTTGTCGTCGTCGCCACCGCCGCCGCCGCCCCCGCCTAAACCTCCGCCGTCCCTGCTGCATCCCTCCCCCGGTTGGCGCGGCGGGTTGGAAGGTCCGGGGGTGTCGTCGTCGTCGCTGTCGAGGATCACGACGCCGTGCTCGTCCTCGCGCCCACGCTTGCGGGCGGCGATCTCCTCCAGGGCCCGGCACTGCCGGACCGTCTCCTCGCGGAGGTAGTTGTCCCGCGCCCACTGCATGGCGTCCTCGTCGGAGAAGCCGCGCCGGGCTATTTCCTCGTACTCCGCGGGGAGGCCGGGCTCCGGCTTGGGCTCGACGAGGACAAAACGGCCGGTGGGTGGCGAGGCGGGTGCGCGCGGCCACCGGTGTGTCCTGGGGCTCTGGCTTGACGGGGCGGAGGCAGGGCGAGCCGCCGGACGAAGAGGAGGACCCCCCGGTCTCCATGCGCCTCGGGGTCCAGGAGCTTCCCCGACGGCGTGAAAAGGAAGGGGGAGCGGGGTAGTCGAGGCGCGGCGTGTTGCCGCCCTCGATGTACTCGAGGACGGCGTCCAGCGTGCGCCCTGGCACGCCCCACCATCGACGCCGGCCGGCGGAGTTTTGCCTGCCGGAGGGCACGACGCCGTTGGTGGCCTCGAGCTGCTGGGCGTGACGGCGGCGGAAATACGGCTCCCACAGCGGGCTGTCGGGGGCGTACCGTGGCGCCTCCCTCGCCGCACGCGGCAGGTTCGAGCGGATGCGAGCGATCTCCGCACGCCGCACCGCGCCGGAGGGTTCCGGGGGCACCGGCACGCCGCCCGCGCTGATCCTACACGCCCCGGACACCCGCATGTCCGGCGGGACCGGGTACTCGGCCTCGTAAAGGAGGCGAGCCTCGTCTTCTTGGAGATGGCGGCGGCCGAAGCCGTTCGCCGCCGCGCTGTCGCCTGGGAAACGTTCGGCCATTGGTTTTGAACTGGAGACGGCGAAAGGAGGAGAGGAGAGGGAGGGAGGAGCGACGGCGGAGGGGAAGTGTGAGACGATCGAGTGCGCCGGGGCGCAGCATATATAGGCCGACGCGCCGCCCACACGTGTGGCACCGTGCGTACGCGTGGCGGGCGAGGCGAGGGCGAGGGACGCGCGTCGTCCGACCTTCACTGCGCCGCCCGTGAAGCATCAATGGCGCAGGCTGACCGGCACGGCAGCGCGGCAGCTTTGGCATTGATTCGCCACGGGAAACGAGGCGATGAGGACGACGAAGGGCCGAGAAGTAATCCGTGTCGCTGACGCGTCGGGCCCGCGGTTTCTTCGCGCCAAAAAAGTTCGCCCGGCGCCCCCGAGAGCCCCCCAGCGCGGGGTTCGGGCTAGGTCCGCCGGCGCTGTTTTCAGCCCAAGCCGGCGAAAATCGGGCTTCTGGGGGCGCGACTGGGCCGTTTTTTCAGCGCCGGCGCGAAAAAAACGCCTGGGGAGGCCTTCTTGGGGGCGCGGCTGGAGATGCCCTAACAAGTCATGGATACCCTCCGATGTGGATACCCTTTCTGGAGCCGATTGAGAGAGGTGAGGTCAGTCAGGCGAACAGTGTCGACCTGAGGCTGCTCAGCTTGCATAATCGGCGGCGGTGGCGGGGGAGCTCGCAGATGCGGCGGCGCGCCAATGGTGACATGGGTCCGCGGCGTAGGAGAAGGGGAAGAGAAGAGAAAAGGTCAGATGACGATGACATATGGGACCCACACATCAGAGGGGAGATTTTCGATTTTTGGGTACCATTGCAAGGAGGTTAACAAAAGAAATCTTTGCATCGCAAGATCAAGCCACACAGTAGCGTAGAATGTTCCTCATAATTAAACCATGTTCCGCAAATTCGGATTCATTCATTATTGGTTTTGGTCTTTCGTTTGAACTCATCAACATAATTTCTTCTAGTGTGTTTGATAGGTGCAGTTACTATGAAAATACATAACAAAACATGGGTCTAGGCGCACCTGAATTGAAAAAATAGTAAAAAGTCAAAAAAAAAAAAAACTTCTTCGGAACAAGCATTGTCCAATTTATTACTCACTATAAATTTTCACGACAAAATGACTTTCGTGGTATTTGGAATGAATAAAAATAAAACCGATACTATAAGCTTACCATTCACAGTTTATACTTGATATTTTGACAACAATACCACATAAGTCATTTTGTTTTAAAACTTTACACGTGAGTAATACACTAGACAATGGTTGTTCCGACAAAGTTTTACATTTTTTTTACTATTATTTATTTTGGGCTAATCAGGTGCGCCTGGACCCGTGTTTCAAAAATCTGCACTGTAGTTACTATGGCTATTTACTTAGGAAGAGTGAAAGTACGTACAAATTGCGAATTTGAAATAATCTTCTCAATGCTAACCTTAACGTTTAATATTATGCAATTGTTCCATCCCTATATGCGGGGATCAATGCTTGAGTGAAATATCTGCAATTTAGGAACTAAGAAATATCTGCAAATCTAAAATACATGTATGTCTACTTTTCTTCCGGAGGTAATAACTTCTAGCTCCTTATTGTGTTGTTCAGTGCACTCAATCTTGCTAACAAAAGGAACAATGTCTACTTTTTTTTCTTCTTGTTCCATCTTCTATGTGACTCTTTGGGTGGGTCTTGAGTTTATTTGAGAGAATTATGTCAAAGCACCTTTATATTTTACTAAAGTAAGTGTCGTCCTTCCAACATGAAAAGTATTTTCATATTACATCCATCATGAAAATTATTTTCATATTTTTAAAATATTATATAGATGTTGATATTTATTTTATAATCTTGGAAACACACAGTATGTTTGACTATCATGAAAATAGACGTACCATATATTCTGGAGCGGAGGAGCATTACGTTATTTTTTTCACTCAGTTGCTCTGAGGGCCAAACACTTACATTGCTTTCTTTGTTTCTTCCTTATTTTTTCGGTTCTGTGTGTAGGTGGCTATGTTCGCTCTCATGGCCTTACCATTTTTATTTCTTTTTATTTGTCTTCCTGTTTGTTTCCTTTTTATTTTTTATGTTTCCTTTTGTTTTTTCTTTTGCATTTTTTAGCTTTTCTCCTTTCATGTTTTTTATTTCCCTTTTTTACCTTTTCTATTTCGGTTCTTTGATATTTCATTTCCCAAATATATTTCTAATTATTTTATATTTACTTAATACACTCTTAAAATTCTATAAATACATGTTGAACATTTTGATATACATGAAGAACATTATTTAAATATGTGGAACATTAATGCATGATGAACATTGTTACAATAGTGTCTGGCACTTTTTAACATATGCTTATCTGTATTAATAGACGGCAAACATATTTTAATACGCGAAAACATGTGTTCAAATAATGTTTAACATTAATGCTTAACTGTATTAATATTCTCTTTACACATTCTCTTTGTGAGAACAAACCTGTTGTTTATGACTTGAGTGGCATGTTGCTCTAAATACCATCAGCAAGACAGCTGAGAGACCTGACTTTTCCCTGTTGATCTTGGTGCATGCTCCTATCCCTTTCCTGCCTCTGCTCTACTGACTGACGAGTCAAGCTGATCGGCAAGACAGCAGGCAATGCATGAATGCCTCACATTTGTTACTGCTAAGCGCGAGCCTCGGTATATGCACCCGCACATGTGTATTAATCCTTAACCACATGTTTTAATCATGTGAGATGCATGCTTGTTCATGCGTTTGAACATAAATGTCTTGTCCTCATGCTGAACTCATTTGCAGAACTGCTTTACCATCTATGCTGAAAATTGCACTACGTTGGGGATTAGTTAAAAGTGTAGCCTGACTTTGAATTGGTTCACACTTGTTGTTTGAACTAAAAATCAAACCAAGTTCTCGTAAGTGTGGGAAAAAGAACAGTGGAAAACGACTTTCCAACCAAGCCCTTTCGATCCCACAGTACACAAGGCCGTAACAATGGAAAACAGAACCTGGGTGTGTGCTAGCAATGATTATTCCGTTATACTTACAAACTTCCGTATATTCTGTACACCCATTTCGAACTTCTCAGCTCCGACAGTAACATGAGCGTAGAAGAACATATCAAAATCTCTAGAGAAGTTAACTCCTTTTTCAAAAATACGCAAATGCGTACCATAGTTTTATAGAAGGCAAGAGTTATAGACTTAAGCTTACAAGAATTCACGCGATCTAGGGCGGTAGAACAAACATACACACATATCTCCACTCCAAACCAGTGCACAAAGAAAAACTACTCACATAATTTTATTTTCAGACCTTGCAGGAGAACTGCATGTAAACTTTATAGAGAAGAAAGATGGACCAAGCCCATGTCCAAAATACATAACATAACCACGATGAGAACAGAGCCTAAATATAAGGCAAGCATAACCAGGCACATAATTCTGCGCATCTGCCATCACTCATAATTTTAGATCAGGGAGAATGAGCAAACGAAGGGATTCTGTCTAAGCTTGCAACTGAAGGTTGTTAAACAGGGAACAACACTATAAACATATCAAGTGGCATGGAATGTGGTCATGACTAATGAAGAAAGTGGACTTGGACTACAATGGAACGTTGCTTTCTAGAGTTAGACTTGACTGAATTTGGTGGACTCCAATGTCTCAAAATAAACAACATAGGTCGTAAAATTGCTTCCTAACTGGCATGCATATCAATGTGATGGGCAACACGCTTATGCAGCTTCATCTTCGCCATGTAGCCACGATATATATAGATAGTTGCCATTCTCTTTGGGCATACTATTTCCATTTCGAGTGCATGTATTGAGTGTGAGTTGATATTCGGTTACAATGGGATGTCGCGTGCAAATAGGAATTTTAATACTACTTGTGGTTCCATTAATTGGTTCAATAACTAGGCATGTTGCTTATTCACATAGGTGTCTCTTTTAAGCATGCTTATTGGCATAGGTATCTCTTTTACCGGTCAGTCTCTCACCCCACTTGATGTTGAGTTATAAATCAAACTGAGTTATATCCAGTGTGGGAATATAGATAGTGGAAACCAAAAGTAAAGAGGCCTTAGTGCCCGACAAAAAAAAAAGAGTAAAGAGGCCTTAGTTAGTGCCCAATAAAATAAAAAGAAAAAGAGGCCAGAGCCGAAAAATCCCCAAGGCCCGTGCCCACACAAGAAGAGAAAAATACCATCTACCCATGGAAGGTTGTGCTAGACATTAGCACATGGCTTTTTGTAGTTTTGAACCATGCGTTCATGTTTATATTTTCAACTCTTACGTGCCTTTTTTCCCGACTCTTATATATAACTAGCAAACATGGCTTTTTGTAGTTTTGAACCATGCGTTCATGTTTTTATTTTCAACTCTTATGTGCCTTTTTTTCTGACTCGTATATAAGTAGCAAATATGCCCGTGCGTTGCAATTGAAGAAAAAAAATCAGATTATGTCTAGGATGAGATATCGACTTTTAAAATGTCATTTCATAAACTACCCTGAATCATGTAGAGGTAAGAGACTTTTGAAAAGTCATTTCAAAAAATAAAAAAGTGATGGTCTCATCACAACTTGATTTCCTAAGGCGCTACAACGAAATATTTTTTGGTTGAGCAAACTGCATTGATGGACGCTGTGTGTGCTAGACTAATGAATGATGTGTCTCGCCTTGACCAAGCATCGCGGTGTTTTTCATGATCAGTAAAACTGTGGTAGCAGAATAAATATAGTTATGTATAAAAGTGTGGTAGCAGAATAAACATAGCTTTGTATGGAGGCAAATTAGACATTTGGCCATTTTTATATAGCTTACAAAAACTAACCGGTAGAAAGTTGTGTCAAGTGTTTGGGGGCTCAACGCTGTACAGAACACGGGAATATTTTTTCTACCCGACCCACGATGGACTAAATAAAACCATGAAACAACCTCTACAGATTCCCTAAAAAAACCTCTATGTAAGCGATGGTTTGTTTTGTTTGTTATGCACAGATCTGTTTCAATGGATCAGCTTGAACTTTTGTGAACAGTTTTTAAAATTTGACTTTTTTTCACATTCCCTAATATGATTTGAATACACGATCTTTTTTAAAAATTATGAGAATTTTTATTTCGTGAGCATTGATTTCAATATCATGAACATTTTTGATTTCCAGAGCATTTTTTGAATTCACGAACATTTTATTATTTGTCGATTTTATTGCAAAACTCTGAATTAATTTAAACAAGCAAAAATAAAAACAGAAATGAGAAAGAAAAGCAAAAAAGAAAAAGAAAAATGAAAAAACAGGGCGTCACGCCGCGCACATGGGCCGGCCCATGAATGCGTGCGGCGAGGAGAAGAAAAAAGAGAGGAAAAGCAGACTACTGGGATCATTGAACCCTGGTCTCGTGGGTGGAAGGTTGAGTCCTTAACCATAAAATATGAGGACATCACGGTATAAGAACCAAACTCCGCGGTGACTTTGAAAAAAACCGAGCCGTTTTCTTCACTTACGGGTGGCCTAGTGGGTAATTTGTAATTTTTAGACGGACGACCAGAAGCAATAATGGCTTTATTATTATTAGGTAGAGATTGCCGATAAACTTTGCCTATTGTATTTCCATACCATTTTCTTCTAACTGACGGCATCAACCTCTATGGCCGGATCAAGGAGGATTGCTGCATGGCACATGGATATTCGTGGATTTTCCTTTTTTGTGAGAAACGCGTCTGGAATAACATATGCACAGTCTGGACATGGGAGCTACAAGTACTCGGCCAGACAAACTCTCGCTCAAGCCTAGGACCTTGTATGCATATGCTGGTGTCGCAGAAAGTGGGAATTTTCGCTGGAAAATTAGGCCGGAACTGGTAGCTAATAAACTGCCTCATCTGCGGGTCAGAAGAGAAGTAGGCGTACCATGCCATGCGCCGCTCCCCAATGCTAGACTAATTAGTCCTGGCATGTTGTTTCTGAGCTCAAGTTCAAATGAGCTCAGGTGAATAGTAAAATAAAAATATTCCAAAAAATATTCAAAAAATTCCGAATGTTTTTTAGTGTTCACAAAATTTCATCTTGAAACCTCTTTTGGAGCATCAAATTTTTTTGCCACGACTTCCACAAATGTCATTTTATGATGAAATTTTGTAAGCACCGGAAACATTTGTTAAAGTTCGTCACAAAACAATTCAGAATTGTTTGATTTTTAATATTTTTTATTTTACTGTTCATCATGACTCATTACGTGAGCAGAAGATGACTTTCGCTGGTTAGATAACAATAGTATTTGTTAATGCTATTAATCCTTAACCACATGTGTTTAATCATGTGATATGCTGTTTTTTTAAAGGAAGTTGAAACCCCTGGCCTCTTCATCAATATGATGCATACAACTATATTTATTAATTATTAAGCGGAGTACAAAACAAAGTGAACCATAGTCAAACTGTCACAAGATATGAAAGAAACACCAAAGACTAAGTCAACTTCTTCCACAGCAAACGCCTTCAAGAAGGGATAATCGTCCTCACGCCACCGTCACCATGTCCGGTCGAAGACGGTTTGCACAAGGATTTTCATCCTGATTGCTAACCGGCCAATGAAGACCAGCACCACAACAAGTAGACAATGCCTTCAACAAGATAATGATGTAGGATCTTCGTCGCCGAGCCCGACCATTAAGGGCCAGTAAAAGAGTTTTCACCTCGGATGAAGTGATGTTTTAGTCGGCATCTTGATCACCGATTGATTGATAGTCATCTGCGGATACTCCATGCAAAGCCAAGAAGTCATTGGAAAATTGGTGGGACGGCTTCCACCTAGACACTGTTGGAAATTCGCCCTCAGGATCGATCACATCAAGTCACACAATGAACACGCGCACAAAAAACTGATAGCCAAGGGCTCTTATCGTGCCCTTTGATTCTCTTTATTTTCTGTTTTCTCGCCACGGTACTACAAACTGCTCACGTATACTACCTGCATATATATATGCAGCAACCGGTCACGTGCTACCGACCTCAACCTGTCTAACTATACTTGGACTCCTAATCTAATTAGGTTACTACTAGGACTCTACCTCCTACGTACACTAGGACACGGCAAGCTAGCACTGCACAACCTAGACGTACATAGACTGGACATCCTAGCAGTACTCGGACACTACTAGACTCATGACCTGACATTGTGAGATTAAGGCAAGATTATTGCCAACAATCTCCCCCTAATCTTGACTTGTCATCTCCTCATACTTCTCCTGATCTTGACTTGTTGTAGATAGGCGACTTGACGATCCTCCTCAACGTATGATCCAGACTCCCAGTCACGCTGCCAGGCAACACCATCGGTCACCCCTAACGCAATACATGCCAACGGATCACACACCGTCCCATGTAGAGACAGGTCCTCATTGAAGAGGCTCCCCTTCACTGGTCCTCGTCCCACTATATGCTTGAGCTTGATCTTCGCTTCACCTTCAACAATCCTCACAGAGATAAGCCCTTGGACATGACGACGACGACGACGACTCACTGACACGACGACGACCAGTCACGCAAACTCGCACGACTCTTCAACTCATCTATCCCCGCGGACGATGATCTTGACGACTTTTCGGCACCACACTTCGGCACCACCTCTCCTGTCAACGATCATCTTCCACCACCTTGCCGACGACAGCCGGTCGCCTCCCTCCATGTCGCTCCACCGATCGACAATCGCTTGAAACCTCCACGTCGCTGCACCACCCAACGACTTCATTGCCCGCCCCGAGGCGCTAGTCGGGTCGCCACCCCGGGGCAAGCACGGCTTCGAATCGACCTTGCTCTAGATACCAATTGTTGGAAATTCGCCCTCAGGATCGATCACATCAAGTCACACAATGAACACGCGCACAAAAAACTGATAGCCAAGGGCTCTTATCGTGCCCTTTGATTCTCTTTATTTTCTGTTTTCTCGCCACGGTACTACAAACTGCTCACGTATACTACCTGCATATATATATGCAGCAACCGGTCACGTGCTACCGACCTCAACCTGTCTAACTATACTTGGACTCCTAATCTAATTAGGTTACTACTAGGACTCTACCTCCTACGTACACTAGGACACGGCAAGCTAGCACTGCACAACCTAGACGTACATAGACTGGACATCCTAGCAGTACTCGGACACTACTAGACTCATGACCTGACATTGTGAGATTAAGGCAAGATTATTGCCAACAGACACCACCATGGCTGTCAGGTGGCCGGCCATGTCTCGGTGCGGAACTAGATGCTGCCACTCCACACCGGTGCAGGTCATACTGCATCATCCAGCATACCATCGAAGCCACTACGCCGGTGCTAGATGTCGGCGTATAACCACCAATGCGCCTCTTGCTCATTTGTCTCTGAAACTGATGTTGGCGCCATGAATCTCCTCGTGTGATAGCCGCTGCTCTCACGCTAGAAGAACATTCTCTTAACACTGTCAGCAATCGCCTATTGCGTTGCAGCCGCCGGGCCTTCATTTGCATTGCTGCGCCCTTTGATCTCTTTGTCAGGGTGGTCGAGGGCCGCCGTGATGACCAACGGAGACCGCCGCCTCCGCCACTGCCATGTCTAGCCCTCACAGGATACGACCATCGCTGCTTGCTCATGCTTTTCACCAAATATAGATGTCCTGTCCATACGTTGAACTTATTTGCAGAACTACTTCGTGTGGCATTACTAGGATCAGTTTCTGGAATGGTTTAAGTAAATACTACTCTCTCTGTAAAGAGATGTAAAATATCGTTTGGATTTCAACCTTTTTTAGATTTCAATGTATATAGACACGCTTAAGTGTGTTAATTCACTCATTTTAATCTGTACGTACTTCATATTAAAATATCCAAAACATCTTATAATTGTGAATGGAGGAAGTAGAACACAAGGGCATGTGATCTATGGCGAACTAAATTAGGGCATATGATCAATCGCGCAACTCAAAGGGGGCATATGATATGACGAGATGTCCCCGGAGGTTGATTTAGTGCCATCACATCCTTCTTCAAGATGGCTTTGGGCAACGACAAACACAACTGACCAGAAATACAATTCTAACTCTTGGGAGCATATGTTCCCGCGCATCAAAAATGCTTTTTCAAATGTCAAAAATATTAAAAATAAGCAGAAGTGTTCATTGTCACACTCAAATGGTATCTGCAAATGTTTAGGGGGGAAGCCTAAGCATTTTGACCTGTTAAAAAAAGTCAAACACCAAATGTTACACATAATTTTGTTTTTTTACCAGCAAAGCATTGCTATCGCGTTTCCCATGAAAATTGTCAAGCACACTTGTTACACTAACAAGAACATCTAAGAACAAAAATCGAATATTTAAAATTCATTTACTATTTCCTCTATCCCAAATTATAAGCCTTTTTTGGTAGAGCTAGCACATGCATCCATCAAAAAGCAAGTTTCATGGATCCAATGACCGCTGCATCATAAGCATGTTGATTACCACAGACTACTTTGTATCCACCTTCTCAGATCGACCGTACCAATGGTCCATCACCCCCCTTGAAAGTTGAAACCTTAAGCTTTAAACATATATTGATGAAACATATATGGCGCCGCACATGATACAAATATACAATGGTACTGCCAAATAGCGCATGATCTTGTTCTTTCTATTTCCACCAGTAGACCTCCTTCACAATGTGACTGCATTTCCTTCCTGGCCTATGCTAGCACCACCACTGCCCCGCGGTACAGTTCCACCTCCATACAAAAATTGTTCTCCTCAAAAAAGAAAAAGAAAAGAGAGAGCATTGGACACTTAGAAAGAAGGAAAATAACATCAGCTTCTTCTTCTTTTTTGCGGAAAGGAAAATAACATCAGTTAACTTCAGATAGCACAATTCAGTGTGAATCGAAGCCGCGCAGAGTAATTTCTGAATTCATCTTCTACCACAAAGGAAGCCGCTGTACCAGTCAATATACTTGATCAAGTAAAGCTGACCTGAATGAATTAGTTCAGAGTTCTATGATATGTACATGGGCTCCTCGCAGTTGTAAATTCTAGGCTGAAAAGCTTCCGTTGTTTGAACTTTTGTCTGTTAAACATCCAGCCTGTTGCATAACTTCTACTAAAACATACTGTATCTATTCCCCTTTACAAACATTGATGCACGAATCCACGTTTCAATTTACAAACATAACCATCTAGAATAAGAAGAGACAAAGGTAAGGGAAATGCATATATTTTCATCCAACAGTTTTGGCAAACCTTGCAATTTTTCGATACTGAAACTACAAGAACAATTACCGAGTCAACATACAAAGGATGTATTTTCCCCGTTATCCAATCCTTCCGTCCTACAAATCTACACACAAATACAAATATACAGGCCAATATATTTTTTACCAACACAGGAGCTTCATATATTCTTTAATGTGCCACAGTAATCATGCAAATCTTGTAGCCTGATTTCATGAAAGGGCCTGGGAATGAACGTTGAGCGGTTTCTATTTGTCAGTGCTTGATACACCTGCTGCATTGTTGGCCGGGATTTGGGATTGACTTGCAGACAAGCAAAGGCCACCAAGGCAACCAAAATGACATCCTTCTCCTCATGAATGGTTGACGGCGCTGCGATGCGTCGATCCAGGATATTGTTGAACTTCCCCGGCTGCTCTGTTCGGCAGAAGAACGGAAGGAGCAGATCACCTGGGTGCTTTCCCATCACAACTTCCAGCGCAACCACACCGAAGCTGTACACGTCGCACTTCTCGGTCAACACCATGGTGGATGACAATTCTGTTATAAAAAACCAGTATATCGAAACATGATCAGTTTTTGTTTCTCCCTTTCTGTAGCATCGAAGGATATGGATGGATTAAGACCATCAATGAGTACCTGGGGCTATATAGCCACATGTCCCTGCGAAGATAGTGCTCCAGCTTGAGCAACCATGCTTCAGCTTCCTCGCCATGCCAAAGTCCGAGACATAAGCTTTATAATCTCGGTTCAGAAGAATGTTGCTGCTTTTTATGTCCCGGTGCACAATAGGATCATCGCAATCATGATGCAAATAGGAGAGAGCTTGAGCTACGTCCGCCACAATAGCAATTCTATTTGACCAGTCCAGCTCCTTTGCTAGCTCTTGCTCGTGCAAAATGGATGATAAGCTTCCCCTCTCAATAAGGTCATACACGAGAAATTTGCATTGGGAGTGTGAACAGAAGCCATACAGCTTGACGATGCATCGGTGCCTGATTTTTGTCAACACTTCAATCTCAGCGTGAAATGTTTCCTCGTCGTTGAATTCTTCCATTGAATGCAGGAGCTTGACGGCAAAGGTAACCCCGCCTTCAAGCTCGACTCTGAAGACAGTTCCATAGCCTCCAATGCCAATGCAATATTTCTCATCGAAATTTTCAGTTGCAGTGAGTATGTCTTCGAATGCGATCTTCCCATCGAAATTCCATATAGAAAGTATATCTCCAGACTTGCTTTTCCTTTTACTTTTTGAACACTTGTTTCTCCTACAAATAACCGTGATGCTTGCTATTGAGAGGCAAGCGAAGGAAAAGGGTGCAAAAAACGCAAGAAGTACCATACGTGGATGTTTTCTGCTTTGGTGGTTCATGTCAAGCTTCAGTGTTTCACATGGCATTAAGTGATTGGAATCACCGCATAAATCCTTATTATGGTCAAGTAAGATTGAGGCTGTGATAGATGGAACTTTGCCAGTCAAACTATTATATGCTAAAATCAGCATAGCCTGTCTGGGAAGATTAGAAAAGGTCGCTGGAATGGCACCACTTAAATTGTTTCTACTCAAATCCATCTCATATAGGTTGGTGAGATACCCAAGTTCTTGTGGGATTTCACCCGTCAATAAGTTGTCCGATATGAGTAACGATGTTAAAAGGTGGCAATGTCCTATCTGAGGTGGAATGCTTCCTTCAAACTGATTGCTACTTAGTTCCAGACGAGTGAGATGAATAAGAGATCCTAACTCTGGTGGTAATAAGCCACTAAGCTTATTGGACACAAGTGATAGTGTTGTAACAGAGGTCAATTTCGAGAAGGTCGAAGAAATGGAACCATTTATTTGATTGTTTGAAAGATCTAAGAACTCTAAACTTGTTAGATTTCCTATGCTTCCGATGGAACCCGTGATCCGATTGTTGGAAAGATCCAGATGAGAGAGAATATTAAGAGTTCCAATTTGTGATGGTAATAGGCCATTAAGCTGATTGGATCGAAGTGCCAGCGTTGTTAGAGAGGCTAATTTCAGAATGGTTGAAGGGAAGGGACCATTTATTAGATTGTTAGAAAGATCTAAGTATCGTAAACTCGTCTGATTGCCTACAATGGATCCTTTGCTCAAAAGATTATGACAAAATTTGAGAGAGGTTAGTTTAGTACAATTAGCTATGAATGATGGGATAGGTCCTTTAAGAAGATTGCGCGATAGATCCAAGTATTCGAGCTTGGCGAGAGAACTAATGTTTGATGGGATTAGGCCTGAGAGAGTGTTGTATCTGAGGTCCAAATGGACAAGACGAGGCAACTCTGCAAAGTGGAGAGGCTCATCAAATTCCCTAGTTTTCCTACTATACAAGGCATGGTAGAAAAAATTTGGAGTAAGAGAGATCAATGGAGGTTAGTTTAGTACAATTACCTAGGTATGTTGGGATGGGTCCATGAAGACTATTGCCCGATAGATCCATGTATTCAAGCTTGGCGAGAGAACTAATGCTTGATGGGATTAGGCCGGAGAGAGTGTTGTATTTGAGGTCCAGAAAGACAAGACGAGGCAACTCTGCAAAGTGGAGAGGCTCATCAAATTCCCTAGTTTTCCTACTATACAAGGCATGGTAGAAAAAATTTGTAGTAAGAGAGATCAATGGAGGTTAGTTTAGTACAATTACCTAGGTATGTTGGGATGGGTCCATGAAGACTATTGCCCGATAGATCCATGTATTCAAGCTTGGCGAGAGAACTAATGCTTGATGGGATTAGGCCGGAGAGAGTGTTGTACCTGAGGTCCAGAAAGACAAGACGAGGCAACTCTGAAAAGTGGAGAGGCTCATCAAATTCCCCACTCTTCCTATTGTACTAGGCATGGTAGAAACAACAACGATGCTATACACACGACACATGTGCACGATGTGTGGACGATGTAGTTAATCAAGCCGTTGGTTTGTGGGAGTAAACTGCAGGACACCGTCTGATTTTGAATCGTGCATGAATCGGCCACGCAGCCGTCGTCCGCAAAGCAGTTTCGTAGAAACAAATTGTAGTAAGAGAGGTCAATGGAGATTAGTTTAGTACAATTACTTAGGGATGTTGGGATAGATCCGCTCAGGCCATTGTTGGATAGATCCAAGTGAGTGAGCTTGGTGAGAGCACCAATGCTTGATGGGATTGAGCCCTAGAGAGAGTTGTCGCTGAGGTCCAGATGGACAAGATGAGGCAAGTCTGCAAAGTGGAGACTGTCCAACCTGCCTTGAAGGTAACAGTACACAAGCGAAATGTTGGATACAACTAGGGAAGCATCACCCTGGTCATGGCCACGAAGCAGAGTGTTGCTGCAGGCAACGCCGCTCCAGTTACAGGGACTGGTTCCCTTTCTTCATGAGTCCACATCAGAGCACCAATAGCTTAGGCTATATTTCCACTGGAGAAGTGCCTCTGTTTGCCGATCCAGTGATGAATTTGTAGAATTGGAGGCGAAAGAAAGGCGTGGAAAGGCAAGCAGGAGCAGCAGCAGCTCCAAGGCTAGGAGAAGGCTCATGTTGTGCTGAAGCTCCAAATCACACACATCTACATACATGGATGTATATAGTCTGTTGTTGTCATTAATATTTCAGAACCGGTCATTGCGAGGCTTGCCGTGTAGACCATTCTCGGCCAGATTGTGGAGCTGATTCCCCCAAGGACCGTGCACAAGACCTTCCTACATTCTGCTCCACACAAGCGTGCATCAGTGACCATTTTTTTCTCCAAAACTGAATGTCTGAATGACTGACCGCCAGTCGTGAGTCCTGAATTGAGTCTGGATCCGGTGCTGCAGGAAAAGTCCTCACAAATCACTATCATTCCTTCTGGAATGTGTTAAGCCAGACAATCCAAGAGAAGAAACAAATGCATACCCATAGCAACCGGTGACTGCTTCAAAAAAATGAAATAAGCAAGCGGTGATATCTGATTAGAGATTCAGGACACCCCACACCCCTTGTATTTGTAGAAACATAACCTTGGATTTGCTGGTCCGTTGGAATGAAGGACCTTCTCTTCCTGCACCTTTGATTTAACCCTTGACTCCTTGAGGTGCCCATGGGGCGCGAATGTTGGTTCCCCGCAACCTGTAATTAGCAATTGATCGAATCGGATTATTAAGAGAATGCTACTTGACTCGATTCGAGCAAGCCGTGCGCACTGGGAGTGCTACCTGCTCGTGGTAGTGGCAACTCCCATCCTAAGTCCTCCACTTCCCGGAGCCGACTGAGGGGGGTGGGGTCGTCGGGCAAGGCGAACGGCGTCGACCTGAGGCTGCTCAGCTTGCATATTAGGCGGTGGTGGCGGGGGAGCTCGTAGATGCGGCGGCGCGTCAAGGGCAGAGGGAGGGAAGCGGCATAGGAGATGCGGAAGGTGGGGCCACTAAGGCACCGCCGTGAGGGGCGGGGAAGGTGAAGAATAGAGAAGGTGGAGAGGAAAAAGATGGCATGTGGAACCCACGTAGGATGGCATGGGAGCTTTTTCAGTTTTGTAAGTGGGAGGGGCATAATTACAAAACACAGGAAGATCCCACCCACCCACGCTCCCACGCTCCCACGCGCCCAGCCCGCACGCCGGCGGCCACTCCGGCCCCGGCGTCCACCGCCCTCGGTGCCGGCCACCCTGGCCGCGCCACCCAGCTGGCCGTCATGGCCCTCTCCCCTTCCCCCTCCCCCGCCGTCGGTCGCTCCCGCGAGGACCGCTGGCTTGAGTCCAGTCCCTCCGCCGACGGATCCCCCCCTCCTACCGCCAGGCCTTGTGCCGTTCGCGAGCTCCGATGCCCACCCCTCCGGCGCCACGCCCCTCGTCCTCCCCGTCCGCTGCGCGCCCCTCGCCGCCTGCTGCTCGGCCCCCCGTGCGCTCCGAGATCTGTCGGATGCCTTCGGAGGGGGGCGAGCCTGACGCCTGGCAGATTGCTCGGGGACGCAAGCGCCCGCGGCCGCGTGAGCCCCGCCGCCTGCGCCGCGCTGCCGAGGCCCGGCCCCGCCCGCGCCCCTCCTGGCTTCGGGATGGTGACTGCCCGCGCTGTCTCAACGCACACCCGGGCCTGGAGTGCAGGAAGGACATCCGTTGCGCAAGGTGCCGTTTTTTCGGCCACATCGCCAAGCAATGCACTCTCCCTCGTGCAGCCCCACCCTCGTCCGACAGCCGCTCCCCCCCTCCGCTCCGGCGTCGCGTCCCCTCTCCGCCGGCGGTCGACGGCCGCCTGGCGTCCGCTGGCTCGGCGGCGTCCACCCGCTCCTCCTCCGGGCTGCTCACACCCGCGTCCTCCGGGTCGGTTGGCAGCGCCGGCCTGCGCCCCTTGTCGCCATCCCCCGCGTCCTCCGGGTGGACTACCTCGGGACGGCTCAGCGCCCCCTCGCCGGCGTCCTCGGCTCCTGCGACGTCCTCGCACCTGCCCTCGACGGCCTCGGTGGGTTCCTCAGTCGCCACCCCTCTTTCCAGCCACCCGGCTTCCCGCCCCGCCGCGGCCGTCTGCTACCTTGGTCGCTCCCAGGAGGTCATTGCCGCCGAGCGCGCTCTGGACCGCGCACTTCTGGTCATCGTCGCGGGCCGGTGCACTGGTGTATCCTGCGAAGAGATTGCTTCGGCCCTTCGCTCCCAGTGCGGCCTACCGGTGCTAGGCGATTCCACTTCGAGCGTTTCTGGCCTAAACTCGAAGGCTTCCATGACGTGGTTTCTACGGCCTGGACTTCCTCTGCGCCTGACGCCGACCCTCGTGACACGTCTGAAGGCCACGGCGAGACAGTTACAGAGCTGGAGCGCTCGCACAATCGGCAATGTCTCCTTGCAGCTCAAAGTTGCGCGCGAGCTCATTGCGCGTCTTGACGCGGCGCAAGACTCCAGACCGCTCTCTCCCCTGGAGACCTGGTTGCGCCGGAAGCTCAAGGCCTCGTACTTGGGTCTGGCTTCCCTCGAGAGATCGATCGCGCGACAGTGAGTGCACCTGGCTTGGCTCCGTAGCGACGACGCTGCGCTTTCCTACTTCAAGATCCATGCGGCTCACCGCAAGCAACGCAACATTATGACGAGCCTCCAAGTGGGATCTGCCACCATCACCGATCACGATGATATGGTCACCGCCGCCTTCGACCACTTCTCCGACGTGCTCGGCACCGCATCAGAACGCGCGATCGCGCTTGACCTCCATGCCCTCCAGGTCCCGCGGTTCGACCTGCTCGGGCTCGACGCTCCATTCACGGATGATGAGATAAGGGCCGCCGTGAAAAGTTTGCCGACCGGGAAGGCGCCCGGCCCCGATGGCTTCACTTCAGAGTTCCTCGTCGCCTGTTGGGACACGATAAAGCACGACTTCTGCGAGGCCTTCGACAAGCTATACTCCATGAATGGCCAATGCTTTCAGAAGCTCAATGAGGCACTCCTTACCCTGCTCCCGAAGCAAGCTGACGCGCGCTCTCTATACGATTACCGGCCAATCAGCCTCATCCACATCTTCGCCAAGCTCGTCACTAAACTGCTCTCCCTCCGGCTAGCCCCCCATCTTGGCTACATGGTTTCCGCCAACCAAAGTGCGTTCATTGCCGGACGGTGCATCCACGACAACTTCATGCTTGTGCAACAAACGGCCCGCCTCCTCCACAACCTCAATGCGCCACGTATGCTTCTCAAGCTCGACATCGCGCGAGCCTTTGACTGTGTGTCCTGGCCGTTCTTGCTCCAAATTCTGGCCCATCTTGGATTCGGGCCTCGATGGCGCGAGTGGATCTCCATCCTTCTCTCCACGGCCTCGACGAGGGTGCTTGTCAATGGGCACCCGGGCCCCCCGATCGATCATGCCCATGGGCTGCGGCAAGGCGATCCGGTCTCTCCCATGCTCTTCACGATCGTGATCGACGTCCTCAACTCTCTGCTTATGCGCGCAGTGGACGCAGGCCTCCTGCATCGCCTCACTACCCGGCACGCGGCTTCCAGCATATCGCTCTACGCGGACGACGTCGTCATTTTCTGCCATCCGGATAGCCATGGCATCGCTGCCGTGCGAACCCTTCTACACGTCTTCGGCGAAGCATCCGGGCTTCATACCAATTTCAACAAGTGTTCGGCGACCCCGATCCAATGCACCGACGATCATATTGCCACGATCAGCTCCGAGATGTAGTGCCCGGTGACACACTTCCCGATCCCCTACCTGGGGCTACCTCTCGCGATCCACAAGGCTGGCCCGACAAGCCTAGAGCCGATCATCGACAAGCTCAGCCGCAAGATCTCCACCTGGCGCGCCTCCATGCTTTCTCAAGGGGATCGCCTCGCGCTCGTGCGACATGTCCTCTACGCCATACCCACCCACTTCCTCACGGCCATCGCCTTCAACAAATCGGCTATCAAGAAGGTGAACCGGATCATCCGTGGATTCCTCTGGGCGGGTCACAAGGAGGCCAACGGAGGCCAATGTCGTGTCAATTGGCAGCGTGTGTCCCGTCCTATCCCCCTCGGTGGACTGGGCATCCGGGACATCTATCGCACGGGGCTATCCTTGCGTGTTCGTTGGTTATGACTCCAGCGCACGGACCCCGCGCGTCCATGGAGCCACCTCCCTGTCCCTCACGATGCTGACGCTAAGGCCATCTTCCGTGCCTCCACATGCTGGCGGCTGGGCTCGGGCGCCACTTGCCGCTTCTGGACCGACCACTGGATAGATGGCAGATCCGCAGCTGAGATCGCCCCTCTTGTCTTCGCACTCGTCCCTCGCAGCCTTCGAAGAGACCGCACTGTGCGAGATGGCCTCCACCTGCGTTCTTGGGTGCACGACATCCACGGTGCACTCGGCCCAGCGGCTATGGTTCAGTACGTCAACCTATGGCGGCTCGTGTTCCACACGCTGCTCTACCCCACGCCGGACATGCTCACCTGGCGCTGGACTGCCTCCGGCGTATACTCCGCGAGCTCCTGCTACAAGGCCCTGTTCGTTGGCGCATGCGAGGACCCCCACTGGAGGCTCACTTGGCGCCCCTGGGCGCCCCTAAGCGTTAAATTATTCCTCTGGCTTGCCATGCAAGACCGCTGCTGGACCGCGGAGCGCCTGGACCGCCACGGCCTACCGCACGAGGACTCTTGCGCGCTCTGCGATCAGGCGCTCGAGTCCATGCATCACCTACTCGCGGCCTGCCCCTTCTCGCACCAGGTCTGGCATGACATCCTCAGCTAGGCTCGCATGACCGTCGACCTCCCGGATGCCCACACCCCCTTCCAGACATGGTGGACCGCCTGCCTCGACCGCTCTCTGGCGCCTGTTCGAAAAGGGCTATCCTCTCTCATCATCCTCACAGCATGGTGGCTATGGAAACACCGCAATGCGTGCATCTTCGACCGGGACACCCCTTCGCTCTCGCTGATCTCCAATACCATCAAAGACGAGGCGCGTCTATGGGCTAGGGCAGGCGCCAACGGACTGCTTAACATCATTCCTGGCGCGTAGTTGCTAGCGGAGACCCTAGGGCTGAGCAGCCCCCTTGTTCTAGGCTGCTCCAACGCTTCTGCTCCATGCCTTTGCGTACATGGCCTTGTATGCGTTGTAATCCCATGCTACTATCTCCTTCTATCAATACAAAGATACGCGGCTTGCGTATTCGCGAAAAAATAAGTGGGAGGGGCAGCTTGGCTAGAACATGCTCCGGTCCAGTTACACGGGCTGCTTTCCTTTTCAGTCCAGATGAGAAGTGCCGCTGCGGCTCTGATGGAGTGCCATGGGCTGTTTCAGGTAGTACTCCTTTTTACTGATGATGGAGTGCTAGAATTTAGTCACTCATAACTCCGAAACGGCGGGCTAGCGGTCTATGGCGCTCTTGCGACCGCGGAAGCGGCGGCTGGACGTGCGCCGCCGCCGCCTGGATCTCCGGCCTCCGACCTCCGTTGCGGCCGCCGACACCGGATCTGAGCTCCCCGCGGCGTGCTCTCCCACGACGGACTCGGTGCTGCCCCGTCTCTCGGCTCGCCCAGCGATGCCGCTGTCGCGAACGTCTGCGGCGGCCGTCGATCCAGCGTCGTCTTCCACCGCTGCTACAGTCGTCGTTCTCCCGCCGTCTGTGTCGATCCGTCAAGGGCTCGGTGCCGTGGTCTCCTCTGCTTCCCCGAGCCCAGGTCGGAGGTCCCTTGCTCGTGAGTCCTCTGCTCCGCCGCTGCGGCTGCTGGGTGCTGCTGGCGATGTGGGAGCAGCCGTGAAGACCAAGCCATGCTCAGCTTCGAGCGCTCCAGTTGCTGTCACCAACCCGTCTGCCGGTGTTCGCCCTCGACCACGGCCGCAACCCCCAACCTGCAGATTCAGGAAGGAAGACGGGGGTGTGAAGGCCTCGCTCGTGCCATATCCCAGGCCTGCGGCAGACGTCGGATGCCCACCGCCCCCGTCCCGCTCGTCAATGCGACCTCGGATGTGCTACTGTCGGCTCCTATCCCGCTTGCCGGTGCCGCCTCGGATGTGCTGCTGCAGGCCCTCGTTGCCAGTAACATGCTACACTACTCTAATGCAAGCAGTATAGAGAAGAATAGGCGATATCTGGTGATCAAGGGGGGGGGGCATGCCTGGTTGCTCTGGCAAGAGAGAGGGGTCGTCAACTCCGTAGTCGTACTGGGCAGCAGCAACGTCGGTCTCGTAGTCTACCAGAGAGAAGAGGGGGAAGAAACAATGACATGCAAACAGATGCATATCGATGCATGACATGACAAGTACCGGTGTTAGGGGTACCCTAACGCGGTATGAGGTGATACCGACGAAGGGGGAAAACATCCGGGAAAGTATCCCCGGTGTTTCGCGTTTTCGCACCGGTGAACCGGAGGGGGAAAGTTGCGTGTTCGGTATGCTAGGGGTGTGTGGCGGACGAACGGGCCGCGTATCCGGATTCGTCTCGTCATTCTGAGCAACTTTCATGTTGAAAATAATTTAATCCGAGTTACGGTTTAAAAGATATGATTTTCTAAAGATTTTATTAATTTCTAGAATTTAATTAATTATTTAATTTAATTCGAAAATGGATTTATGACATCAGCATGATGTCATGCTGACGTCAGCAGTCAACAAGGTTGACTGGTCAACCCGACGTGTGGGCCCAGTGGGACCCACCTATCATACAGGTTAACTAGGGTTTAGTTGAACTAATTACTATTTAATTAAGCTAACAGGTTAATTAGATTAATTAATTAGATTAATTAATTAGGATTAATTAACTTAATTAATTTAGTTAATTAATAAATAATTAATTATTTTTATTACTAATTATTTGTTTATTATCAATTTATTTATTTACTTATTTTAATTATTTCTTTTAATAAAAAAAACGTTCTGGGCGTGGGGCCCATCTGTCATAGGCCCCAGGGGCCTTGGTGGGTTCGGGCGCTAGTGGGCGCTGGGCGCCGGGTGCGGGCGTGGTGGTTTCGAGCAATGCGCGCCCGTGCCCGAGGCCACCGCAGCAAGGGCGCGAGGTCCAGCTGCGTCAGCGGCCTCGCTCGACAGCGGCAGGAGGCGGGGAACAGGGGAGGCCCCGGATTGCGACGGCCCTGGCGGGCGCGGCAAGGCGCCGCGGGATGGAGGCGGTGGTGGTCGGGCGGCGATAGGGGCTGCACGGGGAGTGCGGTCGGGAGTAGAGGCGGACGCAGCGCGTGCGGGACGGCGCGGGGGGGGGGGGGGGGGGGGGGGCGGTGAGCGCGCATCGGACGCAGCCAGAGCGCGTCAACCGCGGGCGAGATCGGCGGGGACCGCGGCGACGAGCGCGAGCGCGCGAGGGAGAGGGAGGGAGCGAGGAGGGGCTCACTGGGGCCGTAGGGGGAATGGCAGCGGGCTCGACGAAGGTCGGGGAGGTCCGTTGTGGAGGAGGACGGGGACGACGTTGACGTAGCAGGAGGAGTCTGGCGAGGTGGCGGCGTCCTGGCGACGGGGTGGCGTCGAGCAGCGTCGGTGAAGAGGAGGCAGGCCGGCGGAGAGGGCTCCTGGCGGCGTCGTTGACGAGGCGGCGGGGTCGTGCTGGCGCGGCCCAGGCGGCGTGGGGCACAGGGGGGCGACGGGGTTCGTTCCGGGCGGCGGCGAGGGCCTCCTCCCTCGATCCCGATCCAGTCGGGGAGAGGGGGAGATATTTTTGGGGAGAGGGGTGAAGTGTCGGTGGCGTGGGGGGGGGGGGGTGGGAGTGGATAAGGATGGGGCAGCGGGTGGCCGGCCGGGGCCTAGTGGTGGTCCAGTTGGGCCTGTGGTCAGCTGGGCCGAAGCCCGAGGGGTTTGTCTTCTTTTCTTCTTTTTTTCTGTTAGTCTTAGGTTTTAGCTTTTCTGTTTTGTTTTTATTTATTTTCTTTTCTGTTTTAAACCAGTTTAAATTATTTAGACATTTTCTTAAAATGTGTTTACTTCACCACAATTACCTTTGTAATATTTGGCAACCACCGAACATTTTAGTTTTAATTTTTGAAACTTTTATTGTTATCATTTATTTGAATTTGAATTTTGAACGGTTTCGATTTATTGCGAGGATAGCAACAGTAACCGAGGTGTCAAGGCACGTTTAGCGTGGGATTACTGTAGCACGATTATCCGGGCGTGACATGGAGCAACCAACCGGGACCAAAGGTCTTCGTTTCCTGCCCTTTGGGCTGCTAAAAAAAGGCCTTTGGTCCCGGTTGGTGGCACCAACCGGGACTAAAGGGGGCATTAGTCCCGGTTGGAGCCACCAACCGGGACCAATGCTATTGCTATATATACTTGACTTAGCAGTTTTCGCCAAATCCCATCTGCTCGCCCCTGCCCCGAGCCTCTGCTCCTCGTCGCCGTCGCCGCCGAGCCCGCCCCGAGCCCGCTGTCCCCGTCGCTGCCCCGAGCCCGCCGTCGTCGCCGCCCCCATCGCCGCCCGCGTTCCGCGCCGCCCCGTTATCGCCGCCCGCGTCCCGCGCCGCCGCGCCCCGACGTCGTCGCCAGCCGTCGCCCCTGCCCCGAGTCCGCCGTCCCCGTCGCCGCCCCCGAGCCCGCTGTCCTCGTCGCCGCCGTCCCCGTCTTCGCCCCTGCACCGCGCCGCCTCGACGCCGACGTGAGCGTTTTTTTATTTTTGTTAGATTTTTTTAGATTCTTTTTGTAGTTCATAGATTTTTTTGTTAGGTTAGATGTGTAGTAATTTAGATATGTAGTTCATAGATTTTTTTTGTTAGATTAGATTTTTTTGTTAGATTACATGTGTAGTAATTAATTTGTTCATATTATGTTAGATTTTTTTTCTGTTAATAGATTTTTTTGGTGATATTATTATTGAATATGCATGTTTGGTGATATTATTGTTAATAGATTTTTTTGGTGATATTTAGATTGTGTAATTAATTTTGTTCATAGAATTTTAATGATTTTTTGTTCATAGTATTTAGAAAAAGGAAAAAAAATAAGAAGTTTGTTTTTAGTAAGTACTACTTATTTATTTATAGTAAGTGCTTAGTAGTTGAACTAGATAGTTGATTTAATTAGATTTTTTTGTTAGATTAGATTTTTTTTGTTAGATTACATGTGTAGTAATTAATTTGTTCATATCATGTTAGATATTTTTGTTAGATTAATTAGATTTTTTTGTTAGATTAGATATGTGTAGTAATTAATTTCTTCATATTATGTTAGATTTAACTATATATAGAAGAAGTTCCCGCGTCGACGTCGGCGATGCCTATCCCGCATCCTCGTCGTCGTCGACTCGGCGGTGGAGGCCTGCTTGATCAGGGCCATGTTCGGGACTGGGCTCCGCCGGGTTGGTATTGGGAGGTGCTACCTTCCGGGGGACGTAGGTTGGTGAGGAGGCAGCCCGTTGTTGACCCGATCCTTGTTTGGTGGCGGTCGCGTGGGCCAGTGAGGTGGTGAGGCATCCGGACACCGCGGAGGTGGTACGTCACCGTGTCAGCGAGGAGGACGAGCACGTCCGTCGCTACATGGTTGAATTGGAGGGGAGGTTCGACAATACCTGACAGGTTCTTCAGGGATCTCACTGGAGCTATGATCCTGTGATGGTTCCTTATCTTTGGGTGTCCACCGCCCGCGTCGATACCCGTCGGGCGCTACGGTTCTAGTTGTATTAGTGATAATATTCGATTATGTACGGACACCAAGAGATGATGTACTTTTGCTTATAATGATTGAATGCATGCTAATTTGAATACTATACTTTATTTTATGATTTGGTTTTGCTTATTTTATGATTTGGTTTTGCTTATTGAATGCTCATATTGGATAAGTTCTCCTTCATTCCCGTGTGCTAGACAATTTGGTATAATAATGCATTCGGGAATGAAAGAGGAGCTACGTACGTACATCGATCATCGATAATCAACCCGTGATTAATAATAATGATCTAGTTTAATATTTGAATTATGAACGTAGGCCGGAAATGTCGTACTCATCGGACGACGAAAACCGCCCGGGGGAGTGCGACTGGTGCCACGACGACCGAGGTATGTGCGACAGGTTCATTGAGCTGGACGAAGATCGGCGTTTCAGCATTAAGCTCGAGGAGACCTGCGATGTTCATATGGTACGCAACGACGACAATATTTTTTTCGTAATTAAGCACGACTTCAACTATTTTAACGTGTATTTTTCATGTTTTCCAATTCGACTAGCTTATTCCATGCTTTGCAAGATGCTATGTCTTGGAGAGGATGGGTTTTGAAGACCATGAAAATTTCGAAACCAAAAAAATTATCCTAAGTACCCATCATGGTGTGGATTTTCAAGTAAAGCTGTACAATGCTCAGAGTGTAACCCATTTTGGTTGCAAAAATTGGGATGCATTTTGCAAGATGTATGGTCTTGATGAGGGTATGCTTGTCACCATGGATCTTGGTGATCCTACAATCGAGCAAGAGACACCTTCGAATTGGGTCTTTGGGGATACACCTCCAGTTCTTCCCTCATGTGAGCTAAACATAGTTATTAAGTAATTTATATTGTTTATTTCAAAATATATATTTGACAACTTATCTCCATTGACAGCTTATTTTCATTCTTCAAAGAATGTGCGGAAGATGGTAGACAGAACATACTACACCGAAGGCTCCGAATTAACTTATGAGGAGAAAAATCATCTGGTCGGATTTTGTACTGATCTTGAGAATTACAATATCTACAATCAAACTCCTCAACATTATGGTCAATACGTGCCACTAGTGCACGTATTGAACTACGGTAACTACCATGGAGATACCCTGGTAAGATTATTTTTTACTGTTACAACATCCGTGCATCTTTTTGCACACTTCTAAAACTAGTACATCATTGCTAACTACGAAGTTATTACTATGTTTTTCAACAGATAATCCCGAATGATTGTGTTCCTCATCTGATGTATACGCATGGTAGCCTTCATGTTTTGAACATACGACCAGGTCGTCCTACGAATCTCAACTGTCCATACCGGGTTTCTAAAAGAAATGGAGACATAACAATCAAAGAATGGAAAAAATGCATGGACAGTCGTAAGGAGCTTTTGGAAGCAATAAGCAGCGAAGGCAAGAATTGGAGACAGGATGGTCGCCATTCTTCATAATGGAGAGTCAGGGTCTATATTGCTTTATGCTATTTTACCTTAAGGGTGTAGGTCCTACCTGATACTGATGATCATGTGCTAAGAACAATTATGTAGGGTTGGGTTCGATGACTATGAGGATGATGTGTTGGGGAACGTAGTAATTTCAAAAAATTTCCTACGCACACGCAAGATCATGGTGATGCATAGCAACGAGAGGGGAGAGTGTTGTCTACGTACCCTCGTAGACCCGAAGCGGAAGCGATCACAACGTAGAGGAAGTAGTCGTACGTTCTCCTCGCGATCCGACCGATCCCGGCGCCGTTACTCCGGCACCCCCGAGTTCTTGACACACGTACAGCTCGATGACGTCCCTCGTACTCCGATCCAGCCGAGTGTCGAGGGAGAGTTCCGTCAGCACGACGGCGTGGTGACGATCTTGATGTTCTACCGGCGCAGAGCTTCGCCTAAGCTTCGCAACGATATTACCGAGGTGGAATATGGTGGAGGGGGGCACCGCACACGGCTAAGGAACGATCCGTAGATCAATACTTGTGTGTTCATGGGGTGCCCCCTGCCCCCGTATATAAAGGAGGGAGGGAGGAGGAGGCCGGCCCTCTCTATGGCGCGCCATGGGGAGTCCTACTCCCACCGGGAGTAGGATTCCCCCTTTCCTAGTCCAACTAGTAGTCCTTCCATGTATTAGGAGTAGGAGAGAAGGAAAGGGAAAAGAGAAGGAGAAGGAAGGAAGGGTGCGCCCCCCCTCCCTAGTCCAATTCGGACTAGACCAAGGGGAGGGTGGCGGCCACCCTTTTGGCCCTTTTTCTCCTTTCCCGTATGGCCCATTAAGGCCCAATACGAATTCCCGTAACTCTCCGGTACTCCGAAAAATACCCGAATCACTCGGAACCTTTCCGAACTCCGAATATAGTCGTCCAATATATCGATCTTTACGTCTCGACCATTTCGAGACTCCTCGTCATGTCCCCGATCTCATCCGGGACTCCGAACTCCTTCGGTACATCAAAACTCATAAACTCATAATATAACTGTCATCGAAACCTTAAGCGTGCGGACCCTACGGTTCGAGAACAATGTAGACATGACCGAGACACGTCTCCGGTCAATAACCAATAGCGGGACCTGGATGCCCATATTGGTTCCTACATATTCTACGAAGATCTTTATCGGTCAGACCGCATAACAACATACGTCGTTCCCTTTGTCATCGGTATGTTACTTGCCCGAGATTCGATCGTTGGTATCCAATACCTAGTTCAATCTCGTTACCGGCAAGTCTCTTTACTCGTTCCGTAATACATCATCTCACAGCTAACTCATTAGTTGTAATGCTTGCAAGGCTTAAGTGATGTGTATTACCGAGAGGGCCCAGAGATACCTCTCCGACTATCGGAGTGACAAAACCTAATCTCGAAATACGCCAACCCAACATCTGCCTTTGGAGACACCTGTAGTACTCCTTTATAATCACCCAGTTACGTTGTGACGTTTGGTAGTACCCAAAGTGTTCCTCCGGTAAACGGGAGTTGCATAATCTCATAGTTATAGGAACATGTATAAGTCATGGATAAAAGCAGTAGCAACATACTAAACGATCGTGTGCTAAGCTAATGGAATGGGTCATGTCAATCAGATCATTCAACTAATTATGTGACCTTGTTAATCAAATAACAACTCCTTGTTCATGGTTAGGAAACATAACCATCTTTGATTAACAAGCTAGTCTAGTAGAGGCATACTAGTGACACTCTGTTTGTCTATGTATTCACACATGTATTATGTTTCCGGTTAATACAATTCTAGCATGAATAATAAACATTTATCATGATATAAGGAAATAAATAATAACTTTATTATTGCCTCTAGGGCATATTTCCTTCAGTCTCCCACTTGCACTAGAGTCAATAATCTAGATCACATCACCATGTGATTAACATCGATAGTTCACATCATCATGTGATTAACACCCATAGTTCACATCGCCATGTGACCAGCACCCAAAGGGTTTACTAGATTCAGTAATCTAGTTCACATTGCTATGTGATTAATACCCAAAGAGTACTAAAGTGTGATCATGTTTTGCTTGTGAGAGAGTCTTAGTCAACGGGTCTTTCACATTTAGATCCGTTATGTATTTTGCAATTTTTCTATGTCTACAATGCTCTGCACGAAGCTACTCTAGCTAATTGCTCCCACTTTCAATATGTATCTAGATCGAGACTTAGAGTCATCCAGATTAGTGTCAAAACTTGCATCGACGTAACCCTTTACGACGAACCTTTTGTCACTTCCATAACCGAGAAACATATCCTTATTCCACTAAGGATAATTTTGACCGCTGTCTAGTGATCTACTCCTAGATCACTATTGTACTCCCTTGCCAAACTCAGTGCAGGGTATACAATAGATCTGGTACACAGCATGGCATACTTTATAGAACCTATGGCCAAGGCATAGGGAATGACTTTCTTTCTCTTTCTATCTTCTGCCGTGGTCGGGTTTTGAGTCTTACTCAATTTCACACCTTGTAACACAGGCAAGAACTCTTTCTTTGACTGTTCCATTTTGAACTACTTCAAAATCTTGTCAAGGTATGTAATCATTGAAAAAACTTATCAAGCATCTTGATCTATCTCTATAGATCTTGATGCTCAATATGTAAGCAGCTTCACCGAGGTCTTTCTTTGAAAAACTTCTTTCAAACACTCCTTTATGCTTTGCAGAATAATTCTACATTATTTCCGATCAACAATATGTCATTCACATATACTTATCAGAAATGCTGTAGTGCTCCCACTCACTTTCTTGTAAATACAGGCTTCACTGCAAGTCTGTATAAACTATATGCTTTGATCAACTTATCAAAGCGTATATTCCAACTCCGAGATGCTTGCACCAGTCCATAGATGGATCGCTGGAGCTTGCACACTTTGTTAGCTCCCTTTGGATCGATAAAACCTTCTGGTTGCATCACATACAACTCTTCCTCCAGAAACCCATTCAGGAATGCAGTTTTTACATCCATTTGCCAAATTTCATAAATTGTGGCAATTGCTAACATGATTTGGACAGACTTAAGCATCGCTACAGTTGAGAAAATCTCATTGTAGTCAACACCTTGAACTTGTCAAAAACCTTTTTGCGACAAGTCGAGCTTTGTAGATAGTAACACTACTATCAACGTCCGTCTTCCTCTTGAAGATCCATTTATACAATATGGCTTGCCGATCATCGGGCAACTCCACCAAAGTCCATACTTTGTTCTCATACATGGATCTCATCTCAGATTTCATGGCCTCAAGCCATTTCGCGGAATCTAGGCTCATCATCGCTTCCTCATAGTTCGTAGGTTCATCATGATCTAGTTACATGACTTCCAGAACAGGATTACCGTACAACTCTGGTGCGGATCTCACTCTGGTTTACCTACGAGATTCGGTAGTAACTTGATCTGAAGTTACATGATCATCATCATTAGCTTCCTCACTAATTGGTGCAGTAGTCACAGGAACGGATTTCTGTGATGAACTACTTTCCAATAAGGGAGAAGGTACAATTACCTCATCAAGTTCTACTTTCCTCCCACTCACTTCTTTCGAGAGAAACTCCTTCTCTAGAAAGGATCCATTTATTAGCAACGAATGTTTGCCTTCGGATCTGTGATAGAAGGTGTACCCAACAATTTCCTTTGGGTATTCTATGAAGACGCACTTCTCCGATTTGGGTTCGAGCTTATTAGGATGAAACTTTTTCACATAAGCATCGCAGCCCCAAACTTTAAGAAACGACAACTTTGGTTTCTTGCTAAACCACAGTTCATATAGTGTCGTCTCAACGGATTTAGATGGTGCCCTATTTAACGTGAATGCAGCTGTCTTAATGCATGATCCCAAAACGATATTGGTAAATCGGTAAGAAACATCATAGATTGTACTATATCCAATAAAGTATGGTTATGACGTTCGGACACACCATTATGATGTGGTGTTCCAGGTGGCATGAATTTGTGAAACTATTCCACATTGTTTTAATTGAAGACCAAACTCGTAACTCAAATATTCGTCTCCGCGATCAGATCGTAGAAACCTTATTTTCTTGTTACGATGATTTTTCCACTTCACTCTGAAATTCTTTGAACCTTTCAACTATTTCAGACTTATGTTTCATCAAGTAGATATACCCATATCTGCTCAAATCATCTGTGAAGGTCAGAAAATAATGATACTTGTCGCGAGCCTTAATATTCATCGGACCACATACATCAGTATGTATGATTTCCAACAAATCTGTTGCTCGCTCCAATGTTCCGGAGAACGGCGTTTTAGTCATCTTGCCCAAGAGGCATGATTCGCAAGCATCAAGTGATTCATAATCAAGTGATTCCAAAATCCCATCAGCATGGAGTTTCTTCTTGCGCTTTACACCAATATGACTTAAACAGCAGTGCCACAAATAAGTTGCACTATCATTATTAACTTTGCATCTTTTGGTTTCAATATTATGAATATGTGTATCACTACGATCGAGATCCAATGAACCATTTTCATTGGGTGTATGACCATTGAAGGTTTTATTCATGTAAACAGAACAACAATTATTCTCTGATTTTAAATGAATAATCGTATTGCAATAAACACGATCAAATCATATTCATGCTCAATGCAAACACCAAATAACATTTATTTAGGTTCAACACTAATCCCGAAAGTATAGGGAGTGTGCGATGATGATCATATCAATCTTGAAACTACTTTCAACACACATCGTCACTTCACCCTTAACTAGTTTCTGTTTATTCTGCAACTCCCGTTTCAAGTTACTACTCTTAGCAACTGAACCAGTACCAAATACCGAGGGGTTGCTATAAACACTAGTAAAGTACACATCAATAACATGTATATCAAATATACCTTTGTTCACTTTGCCATCCTTCTTATCCGCCAAATACTTGGGGTAGTTCTGCTTCCAGTGACCAGTCCCTTTGCAGCAGAAGCACTTAGTCTCAGGCTTAGGTCCAGACTTGGGCTTCTTCACTTGAGCAGCAACTTGCTTGCCGTTCTTCTTGAAGTTCCCTTCTATCCTTTTGCCCTTTTCTTGAAACTAGTGGTCTTGTTAACCATCAACACTTGATGTTCTTTCTTCAATTCTACCTTCATCGATTTCATCATCATGAAAAACTCGGGAATCATTTTCATCATCCCTTGCATACTATAGTTCATCACGAAGTTCTACTAACTTGGTGATGGTGACTAGAGAATTCTGTCAATCGATATCTTATCTGGAAGATTAACTCCCACTTGATTCAAGCGATTGAAGTACCCATACAATCTGAGCACATGCTCACTAGTTGAGCGATTCTCCTCCAACTTTTAGCTATAGAACTTGTTGGATACTTCATATCTCTCAACTCGGGTATTTGCTTGAAATATTAACTTCAATTCCTAGAACATCTCATATGGTCCATGATGTTCAAAACATCTTTGAAGTCCCGATTCTAAGCTGTTAAGCATGGTGCACTTAAACTATCAAGTAGTCATCATTGAGCTAGCCAAACGTTCATAACGTTTGCATCTGCTCCTGCAATAGGTCTGTCACCTAGCGGTGCATTAAGGACATAATTCTTCTGTGCAGCAATGAGGATAAACCTCCGATCACGGATCGAATCCGCATCATTGCTACCAACATTTTTCAACACAATTTTCTCTAGGAACATATCAAAAACAAACATATGAAAGCAACAACGCGAGATATTGATCTACAACATAATTTGCAAAATACTACCAGGACTAAGTTCATGATAAATTTAAGTTCAATTAATCATATTACTTAAGAACTCCCACTTAGATAGACATCCCTCTAATCCTCTAAGTGATCACGTGATCCAAATCAACTAAACCATAACCGATCATCACGTGAGATGGAGTAGTTTTCAATGGTGAACATCTTATGTTGATCATATCTACTATATGATTCACGCTCGACCTTTCGGTCTCCGTGTTCCGAGGCCATATCTGCATATGCTAGGCTCGTCAAGTATAACCTGAGTATTCTGCGTGTGCAAAACTGGCTTGCACCCGTTGTAGATGGACGTAGAGCTTATCACACCCGATCATCACGTGGTGTCTGGGCACGACGAACTTTGGCAACGGTGCATACTCAGGGAGAACACTACTTGATAATTTTTAGTGAGAGATCATCTTAAAATGCTACCGTCAATCAAAGCAAGATAAGATGCATAAAGGATAAACATCACATGCAATCAATATAAGTGATATGATATGGTCATCATCATCTTGTGCTTCGTGATCTTCATCTCCGCAGCACCACCATGATCACCATCGTCACCGGCGCGACACCTTGATCTCCATCGTAGCATCGTTGTCGTCTCGCCAATCTTATGCTTCTACGATTATCTCTACCGCTTAGTGATAAAGTAAAGCATTACAGGGCGATTGCATTGCATACAATAAAGCGACAACCATATGGCTCCAGCCAGTTGCCGATAACTTCGGTTACAAAACATGATCATCTCATACAATAAAATATAGCATCACGTCTTGACCATATCACATCACAACATGCCCTGCAAAAACAAGTTAGACGTCCTCTACTTTGTTTTGCAAATTTTACGTGGCTGCTACGGGCTTAAGCAAGAACCAATCTCACCTACGCATCAAAACCACAACGATACTTCGTCAAATAGACTCCGTTTTAACCTTCTCAAGGACCGGGCGTAGCCACACTCGGTTCAACTAAAGTGAGAGAGACAGGCACCCACCAGTCACCTTTAAGCAACGAGTGCTCGTAGCGGTGAAACCAGTCTCGCGTAAGCGTACGCGTAATGTCGGTCTGGGCCGCTTCATCTCACAATACCGCTGAACCAAAGTATGACATGCTGGTAGGTAGTATGACTTGTATCGCCCACAACTCACTTGTGTTCTACTCGTGCAAAACATCAAACCATAAAAACCTAGGCTCTGATACCACTGTTGGGGAACGTAGTAATTTCAAAAATTTTCCTACGCACACGCAAGATCATGGTGATGCATAGCAACGAGAGGGGAGAGTGTTGTCTACGTACCCTCGTAGACCCGAAGCGGAAGCGATCACAACGTAGAGGAAGTAGTCGTACGTTCTCCTCGCGATCCGACCGATCCCGGCGCCGTTACTCCGGCACCCCCGAGTTCTTGACACACGTACAGCTCGATGACGTCCCTCGTACTCCGATCCAGCCAAGTGTCGAGGGAGAGTTCCGTCAGCACGACGGCGTGGTGACGATCTTGATGTTCTACCGGCGCAGAGCTTCGCCTAAGCTTCGCAACGATATTACCGAGGTGGAATATGGTGGAGGGGGGCACTGCACACGGCTAAGGAACGATCCGTAGATCAATACTTGTGTGTTCATGGGGTGCCCCCTGCCCCCGTATATAAAGGAGGGAGGGAGGAGGAGGCCGGCCCTCTCTATGGCGCGCCATGGGGAGTCCTACTCCCACCGGGAGTAGGATTCCCCCTTTCCTAGTCCAACTAGTAGTCCTTCCATGTATTAGGAGTAGGAGAGAAGGAAAGGGAAAAGAGAAGGAGAAGGAAGGGTGCGCCCCCCCTCCCTAGTCCAATTCGGACTAGACCAAGGGGAGGGTGGCGACCACCCTTTTGGCCCTTTTTCTCCTTTCCCGTATGGCCCATTAAGGCCCAATACGAATTCCCGTAACTCTCCGGTACTCCGAAAAATACCCGAATCACTCGGAACCTTTCCGAACTCCGAATATAGTCGTCCAATATATCGATCTTTACGTCTCGACCATTTCGAGACTCCTCGTCATGTCCCCGATCTCATCCGGGACTCCGAACTCCTTCGGTACATCAAAACTCATAAACTCATAATATAACTGTCATCGAAACCTTAAGCGTGCGGACCCTACGGTTCGAGAACAATGTAGACATGACCGAGACACGTCTCCGGTCAATAACCAATAGCGGGACCTGGATGCCCATATTGGTTCCTACATATTCTACGAAGATCTTTATCGGTCAGACCGCATAACAACATACGTCGTTCCCTTTGTCATCGGTATGTTACTTGCCCGAGATTCGATCGTTGGTATCCAATACCTAGTTCAATCTCGTTACCGGCAAGTCTCTTTACTCGTTCCGTAATACATCATCTCACAGCTAACTCATTAGTTGTAATGCTTGCAAGGCTTAAGTGATGTGTATTACCGAGAGGGCCCAGAGATACCTCTCCGACTATCGGAGTGACAAAACCTAATCTCGAAATACGCCAACCCAACATCTGCCTTTGGAGACACCTGTAGTACTCCTTTATAATCACCCAGTTACGTTGTGACGTTTGGTAGTACCCAAAGTGTTCCTCCGGTAAACGGGAGTTGCATAATCTCATAGTTATAGGAACATGTATAAGTCATGGATAAAAGCAATAGCAACATACTAAACGATCGTGTGCTAAGCTAATGGAATGGGTCATGTCAATCAGATCATTCAACTAATGATGTGACCTTGTTAATCAAATAACAACTCCTTGTTCATGGTTAGGAAACATAACCATCTTTGATTAACAAGCTAGTCTAGTAGAGGCATACTAGTGACACTCTGTTTGTCTATGTATTCACACATGTATTATGTTTCCGGTTAATACAATTCTAGCATGAATAATAAACATTTATCATGATATAAGGAAATAAATAATAACTTTATTATTGCCTCTAGGGCATATTTCCTTAATGATGATCGTATGATTTATTATTAATAACGAGTAGAAGTTGTATGATGATGCATGATTAGTATAGGACTTGTTATTATATACATATATGATGATGTATGATGCAAAGCATGCATGAGCATGTTATATCTGCGTGTGCAATTAATGAACATAGCAGCAGCGTTGATAAACCAAGGACGAAGATAAGAGAGGACACTTCTCTCTATTAGCTAGCTATAATAACAACCTAAAAATAACCCCCAAAATCCCTAAAGCAGCCACTTTTGTAAAAAAAAATTGACTTTTGGTCCCGGTTGGACACTACTAGGGAAAAGGCTAGCAGCAGCGCGGGTTTTACATGTATCAGTAGCGCGGGTACCCGCGCTACTAATACGGCGCTACAGCTAACTCATAGCAGTAGCGCGTGCCCCCCCTCGCTACTGCTATACAAGTGTAGCAGCAGCGCGGTTGCCGGAAGCTCGCTACCGGTATTAGCGCTAGCGCTCTTTGGCGGGACGCGCTACTGCAATAACGGCGCCGCTGCTAACTTTTGTACACTCGCTACTGCTAATTTAAGTAGTTTTTTTTGGCATATTTGTTTTGTATTTGCACCGGCTTTGTAGAAGAATCTTTAGCACATAGAAATTTCATCATGATACACATACAAATGCCTGCGAGACCACAAATGTAATCATAGCATGTACATACAAATAGTCTCTTCATAATCATCATCCAACACAAAGTGATATCTTGTTATCATCTCGAAAATAGCAATACATGCAAGTCTCGAATACTTGCAACTACAACAACGTCATCCATCTAAACAAAGGCATACGCAAGAAGTGCTATCACTATGAGTGAGAGCGAAACCATGCAGTACATGAGGTGGCGGTTACGAGTCCTCTCTCGCGCTAGCGTGAACCTCAAGTAACTAGCTTCTCCTTCTTGTCTGCTTTTGAAGCCTTTATGGCTGGCGCCCGTGAACCCATTCACTTGCGCCTGACACTCATGCCACTCATTGTACACCCCCGGAACCTTCCCTTTGTACACGACATAGCATTTCCATCTCGCCATCAAGAAACTAGGTACCTGTTAGAGATGCATGTTCATGAAGAGGATGTACAATCATATATATGCAAAAAAATATACTAGAGCAACACCAAAAAAGAAAGGTTAGCAACTAGATGCAACATATACAGTACGCAAATTAATTAACTAGAGGTACACAGGTCATCGTACGCCAACTAACAAAGTAGCGTTACGCAAGTTCGGCAGGGACCGTGGACATCACAAAGTTTCATCGCTACAAAAAGTATACAAGTTCAACCGACACATATCATCATCATCGGCATCATAACTCACTAGAAGTTCCATCCTTCCATATCATCGAGGACGAACCCTAGCTGCTTGAACGGCGTGAGGTCTAGACGTTGCATGCCTATGCGAGTTCGGACGTCAGCTCGCGATATAGGGCCGTGGTGGAACATCCCCTTCTCATCGACGACTTCTTTCATGATGATCGTCGCAATGTCGCTTTGGATGCGAAAGAAGTCATCTCTAAGTTTATAATTCGCTTCTCCATGAGATTCTAGCCACTTGTGGATATGATCATCATTTCTGCTGTTAATGCGAAGCTTTTGGTGATCCGTGTTGAACTGAATCATGAGATGGACGATGTAGAATCCATCCTTCTTGCTTGGTTTTGGGACATGGATGCAGGAGAAGTTAGTTTTATGCGCGAAACCCATCTTCTTGTTCCTTTGTTTCCTGATATGCACGTGGCCACCTCTATAGCTGAAGCCTTGGAGAGCATCATCTAGAATATTCATTATGTGGGTGTAGTCCTTTTTCTCGTAGTCTCTCGAAGGGTCAAAATACACGGCGTGGGAGACTTGCGGGTAAAGAACGATAAGAACGGCGCGCCCGTTGCTGCGGGGAAAAGACACCTCAAATTATTCCCCATATGAGAGAGAAGGAATGATTGAAATGTACGAAAGGGTTGTCCGGAACTGACTTACTTTGGATGATAAGGCACGAGGACAATTTCCCGGTCCTTATTTTGTACCATGAAGTTTTGGAGGTACTCCCTAGCAGTTTCACGCTCAAAGTCGCCGAGACTCAAGAAAGACTCGTGCATGTAGTACGGATCCGCCACACAGATTTGCGAGACTTCTTCACTCTTCACGACGGAGCTCATATGTAGCGCAAAAAGGCGGACGATAGTAAAATCAAGCCGCCTTGTTAGAAACATCTCAAAGATATGGTCAAACCGTAGGAAGAACACCTCCGCGGGCCGTGTGTCGATGTAGCACTTCCCCTCAGGCACACGAGCCGCGTATGTCGGATATCCTGGATCCTTTGAGGCTAGTAGGCTTTTCTCAGTCGACAGCACATGGTCGTGCAGTCTCCTGAGATCCCCTGATAGTGCCTCCAGCGGTTTCGGCGGTAGCATCGGCTCGCCCGTGAGATGGAACATGACTGCACCTTTCACGGGTACACGCTCTTCAGAATGCATCGTCTGGCTACTGTGTGCTCTGGCTTGTTTGGAGGCAGTTACCTTCCCCGATCTCTTCCTCTCTTTTTTCTTGGGCACACCTTCCAGACCCTTCCTTAACCCCTGCCCAAGTGTTCCCGGGCTAAGTACTGTACGACCCTCGCGCCCGGCTAGTTGAGCCTGTGTTGAGGCGGCATCTTCAGGCGTGTCCTGTGAGGATTTCATGAAGAGAGACTTTTTGCATTCCATGGTACGGCCCTGCCCGGGCTCCATATCCTCATTAGCAAGCTGATAGCCCGATTCGTCATATGGTTGACTCATCATATCTATGTCACAGTCATACGCGTTTGTATTGAGGTAATCCATAGGGTCGACCTCCGTCTCATCATCCATTCTCTGTTCTACAGGTACATCAGCCAGTACTATTGCACCCCCTTCATCATGTCGTCTGCCGCTCTCACCCGGCACTACTACAGGAGCTGGTAATTGCGTAGGTGGGGTGGTGGTCTCCGCACATGCTTGTTGATGTGTGGTAGTTATTGCTGTGCTCTCGGCCGGCTCCAGACGAATAAGATTCTTCGGCCATAGCAGCACCCAACCCTTGCATCGTCCAATCCGCGGCGGGGTCTCGTCGTCTGCTCCCACATGTTGTACTGGAGGAGGCAAATCCTCGTGCCCCGATTTCACACTGGTCAAGCTAACCCTGAAGTGCCCAGCGGGGATCGGGTGGTTGTGGAATGTGCGTTGAGAGGGGTCCATTATCATCCCCTTTCCCACGTCCACCTTCTGGCCTTTGATCAAGTAGAGTATGGTGCATGGGGTTTCTTTCGCCTGCAAACACATATGTTTGTGGTGTAAAACAACCGAAAGGCAACAAAAATGGAATATTATCTATATATATATATATGTTGGTGCGACATGTAATTACCGTGACGGCGTCAAGCTCAGCCAAACACGAAGGCCCACCTAGCGCGCCTGAGACTGAGGACGGGCTGCTATGAGCGGGAGCGGCTGCGAGAGGAGGCCCGGTTGCTTGAGCAAGTGATGGTGCGATGGTGTTGTTGTTCATGGAGTTGCTCGCGACGAAACTGGGCATCGGGAAATCATGTACCGTCTTGTCTGGATTTTCCTTCGCCCAGTTGATGATAACTGGAACCAAGTTAGTAGCGAAATCATTTCTGCAGGCAGTTACAGCTGCATTGACTGCCTGCTGTAACAACTCATATTTGTCCTCGGCTGCTTTTTTCGCGTCCTCAGCTGCTTTTTTCTCCACCGCAAGCTTCACCTTTGCGTCGATGTCTGCCTGACTAAACTTCTTTTTCTGCTTCTTGGCCTCTGGGCCGTCGTTGTAAAACACCTTCCACGTGGCGCCGTCTCCAGCGCCGTGCACACGACCATATTGCGGCCGCTGGTCCAACGGGAGTCCCTTAAGTTCGTTCAAGGCCCGGTTGAGAGGGGTGTCCCACTTGGGCCTCATCGGAGAAGTAGGGCTTTCGGCTGCAAGCCGGTGTTGCTTCTCCAGTAGTCTAATCAATTTCCTCGTGATCTTGTCCGTGTAAAAAACCTTTTTCTCCTTGTCCCACTTGTAGCGGGCCCTGATGAAGTCATGCTCCAAGGGGTTGGTGAACTTCGCGAAGGGGTCTGGGAGACCCGTGGCTTCACGTTCCGCGTCCTCCTTATCCCATATGGGCCTTTTACCGAGGTAGCCACGGCTTCCGAGGCGATGCTTCCCCGTGTTCCGGAGCTGAAGGCTTTTGAATTTCGTAGCCTTAGCCTTGGCTGCCTCGGTAGCGCAAGTGTCCTTGAACTTTTCGAACTCCTCTTCCGTAAGTGTCGGATTTTCCTCCAGAATCTTGGACAGGGGTTCATCAGCCTCAATAGCTCGTTTCACCCTCCCTTTCCAGGAGGCCAAATCATTGCTGAACATGCCCATGGCGTGATTGTTAATCTTTTTCATCTTCGGATCATCCCACGGTTGTTCTATGTTATCATCCCGGTCGGGGAACTTGAATCTCTTGTGCAACTTCGTTAGGAGCAACTGCGTCAAATGTTCTTTACTCCTTAAGTCATCGTCGTTGATGCTCGCGCATTCCCGTAGGATGCATCCTACTTGGTTCCCATAGCACTTGCGAGGTTCTTCTGGCTCTAACGGCTCAAACTTGCCAGGTGCCATCTTTGTGATCACAAGTCGTCCAATCCCTAGTTTGTTAGGTTTTCGTATCCTCTGCTTCTTATGCTTCCTCTTTTCGGTATCGGCATCGGGGCCGGTACCTTCCCCGCCGGTACCTTCCCCACCGGTCTCGGCGCCGCCATCGGTGCCGGCGCCGTCGGTGCCGGCGCCGTCGGTGTCGATGTCGGCGTCAGTACCATCATCGAGGCCGACCTGCAAACCTTGCTTAGCAGTCAAATAGTCGAGGTACTCTTGTTCACCATCATAATCCATCTCGTCTGCATCTTGGTCAGAAGGCCCAGTTTCTTCGTTGTTCGACATGTTTCCTATGATTAAGTGGCCTCATTTATTTCTAAAAGTATGAATAAATGAGAAATGACGTAAAAAGAAATCTACGTGCCAGCACTCGATATGCCAACTATGTAGCACAAATCATGCCTTTATTCACGGGAATTTTCGGCATGACCTTTGCTAAAAAATGGACATATCGAGCGCCTGAAATTCACCGAAACGGAAATGAATCAACATTTCGGCGTAACATAGGCCACTCGGATCATTTTCCAAACATGACATGTCCAAAACATGACATATGCACATATCACATGTCCAGTTCAAATTTCCATATAAATTCAGCTAATTTTGAAACCTAGCTAAATTCATAACTAAATAGATAACCTAATTAATTAACATGAAGAACCCTAGCAGAGAGGGGGGGGTTTACAGAGAGTGCAGGGGCGAGGAGGGAGGCGAGGGCCGACGGGTCGGGGGCGAGCGCGCCGGGGTCGGGGGCGAGCGCGCCGGGGTCGGGGCGCCGGAGTCGGGGGCGAGCGCGCCGGAGTCGGGGGCGAGCGCGCCGGAGTCGGGGGCGAGCGCGCCGGAGTCGGGGTCGAGGGCCGGGACGGGGGCGAGCGCCGGGGCTAGCGCCGGCGCCGGCGGAGTCGGGGGCAAGCGCCGGGGCCGGGTCGGGCGCGGCGGAGCGACGGGGGCCGGAGAGAGAGTGGGGATTTGGGGGAAATATGGCGGGATGAAGCTGGGCGAGTGAAAATTTTGGGTTAAGTTGACGTAGCAGTAGCGCGTTATGCCGAAACGCGCTACTACTATGATCTGTAGCTGCAGCGCTTTATGGTAAACACGCTGCTACTATTGTGCGTAGCGGCAACGGTTTATAGGAAAAGCGCTACTACTATGGTATGTAGCAGCAGCGGTTTTGTGGAAACGCGCTGCTACTGCCGTCGCTACTGCCTGTTTTCATTTTTCTTTTCCTTTATTTTATCCCACTTTTATTTCCCGAGGGCAGTGAACGAAGGGAGGGCGATATATATTGCATCATTTGACGGTTAAATATGTATGCAAAATAGGAACATATATATTACACATCATATGGCTAAGTGTGTATACAAAATAGGAACATATATATATTACACATCATTGGACCCATAACATACGTTTCCTCAGTGCTGACGTTTTCGTTTTTGAGTCAGCTTCTTTCCCTTCTTGTTTGTCGAAGAATAACTGAGCCCCTCATTGTGACTTTGCCTTTTCCATGGAGTGCGATTTTTCTTAGGTAATGTAGTATTGATTCTTCTTTTGACGTATACTTCATCATCATCGTCATCTTCCCTCATTGGGTTGCCGTACTGATCATAGTCTTCCTCGTTGGCGACTCCATCCATTCCAATGATGTTCCTTTTGCCTCTCCTCACGACAACACGGCTGGGATTGCGCGGGTCAGTTATGAAGAAGCATTGTGTCACGTGCTTAGCGTGTACCCATGGCTCGTTTTTTGCGATAGCGTTGACGGTAGCGCTCTTGGCGTCGGGTATAGTCATGGTAGTGAACATCCGGCTTTCTCTTTCGACATTCTTAGCCCATCTGACACGGAACATCGTCGTGTTGTGCAGTCCAGAGTAGTCAAGCTCCCAGATCTCCTCGACCCTTCCATAAAATCGTTCAGTTGTGCCGTTGTCGCTGCCGGTCATGCATTCCATCGTCACCCCTGAGTTCTGATCATCACTGTCCATATCTTTTGCCTCCGTGTAGAACGTGTATCCGTTGATATCATATGCCTGATAGGTTACGAGGTTGGGCGAGGGGCCATGTGCTAAGGCGTATATGAGCAATCCGTCCTTAGAGCCCTCCTCCGGGGGATTAGCAATAATATGCTCTTTGAATCAATGCAGGAAAGTGGAGTTGTGCTCTCTAGTAACTTCGGCGTCCGTCCTGCATACCCCTCGGTCACGATACTTCTTTGCGATAATTTCTTTGTGCAGTGCCACGAAAGGATCTACCTCGTCTAGGTGTTGTAGCACTACCAAGTTTGCTCTGTCAAAATCGCTGCGTCGATCTGAGTATGCCACGTGCAGTTCCCTGCGACCGTTACAGTGACCATCTCCTTCGAGCCTCCCATCGTGCTTGTTAACGGGCAAACCAACACTAACACCAGGCGGCTGTTCTGCGCCATATAGAAAATTCTCACAGAAAGAGATGCACTCTTGTGCCAAATAGCCCTGGACGATGCTTCCATCCGTACGGGACATGTTACGAACGAATCCTTTGATGATCCCATTCATCCTCTCAAACGGCATCATGTTGTGCAGGAATGATGGCCCCAGGTCTATTATGTCATCCACAATATGGACACACAGATGCACCATCACGTCGAAGAACGCGGGCGGGAAGTACATCTGAAGCTCATTCAGTATCACAACGATCTCTTCCGGTAGCCTTTGGAGCTGCTTCACACTGATCGACTTTCGAGAGATGACGTCAAAAAAGTTGCAGAGACCAATAAGCGTGTCACGGACGTGCTTGTCCATTATCCCTCTAAGGGCAACAGGTAGTATCTGCGTCATCATCACATGACAGTCATGAGACTTCATCCCGCTGAACCTTTTCTTGTCCGTGTCTAGATATCTGCTTATCTTGCCACAGTAACCGGAACTAACTTTCACTCCCGTAAGGCACTTAAAGAATTGATTGATCTCAGCCTGACTTAAGGTGAAGCAAGAGGGGGGGCAATAATCTTCTTTCTTTAATTTCTTGCCCTTCTTCTCCCGTGCCTCTGTCTCCGTCTCTGTCTCGTCTGACATTTTACGGGGCGGCATGTGCAGATCTTCCCTGATTTTCAAATCTTGCAAGTCTTTTCTTGCCTTCGGCCCATCCTTGGTCTTATCCGGCATGTTCATCAGTGTTGCGAGCAAGCTCTCAAGGACATTCTTACAGATATGCATTTGATCTAGGCAATGAGGTGTATCGAGTTTGTGCCAGTACTCCAAGTCCCAGAACACAGACCTCGTCTTCCATACCTTCAGCAGCGGCTCTGGCGCCTTTCTCATCGTCTTTCCCGGCGCGGGGCACTCATTCCAATTTTTCAACAGCTCATCGATTTCGGCACCGCTCCGCTTACGTGGAGGTCCTCGATGCTCAGCGTGACCATTGAATAGATCTACACGGTTTCTCCACGGGTCGTCCTGTTCAAGCCATCTTCGATGCCCCATGTACACGATTTTCCCAGACCCGCCATCTTTCCTTGACGTTAGCTGCTGAGACGTTGTATCATCCATGCACTGCGTGCATCCGCAATATCCATGGCACACCTGGCCTGCCACATATCCGTAACCGAGATAGTCCTGCACTGTCGTGATCAGCGCGGCTCTCATGTTGAAATACTCACCTTTGCTGGCGTCCCATGTCTTGGCCGGTGTTTTCCATAACGTGTCTAACTCCTCTTGAAGTAGCCCCAGATACAAATTAATATTATTTCCTGGTTGTTTTGGCCCTTGAATAAGCATGCTCATGTGAATGTACTTCGATTTCATGCACAACCAGGGGGGAGGTTGTACATCCATACAAACACGGGCCATGTACTATGGTTGGTGTTCTGGTTGCCAAACGGATTCATGCCATCGGTACACGCGCCAAGCACGATGTTCCTTGCATCACATTCAAAATACCGATAGAAGCTGTTCAACGCTCTCCACTGGCTTTCATCCTTCACGTGTCTCAGCTTCGGATCATCTCCATCGTCGGGCTTCTTCCTCTCCGCGTGCCAGCGCATTAGCTTTGCTTCCTTGGGATCTACAAAATACCTCTGGAGACGGGGAGTGATCGGTAAGTACCATACAACTTTCTGGGGACATTTCTTCCCGGCCTTCTTGTATCGAGAAGCATTGCACACTGGACAGCTTGTTTTTTCCGCGTGCTCCTTCCGATAAATTATGCAATCGTTGATGCATGCATGGTATCTAACGTGTGGCAGATCAAGAGGGCACACGATCTTCTTGGCCTCATCAACACTAGTAGGACATAGATTACCCGCGGGAAGAACATCCTTTAGGTACTTGAGATGCTCATCGAGGCTAGTGTCGGTCCATTTGTTTTTAGCCTTCGTCTTCAGGAGTTGGAGCGTGAAACTCAACCGGGTCACCTCAGGATTGCAACCATCATACAATGGAGTGTTCGAGTCTACCACCAGTTGCTCCAGCTTAGCCTCCTCTCTAGAAGCAGCTCTCTCAGTACTCGTCTCCTTGCGAAGCAATGCTTGAACATGAGGGTCCCGCACAATTGAACTTAGTACCGACGAACTCTGCTGCGTGGAGTCCATGTCGTTCTCTCCGCCGCCATGTCCGGCCCCTTCTCCTCCGCCATGTCCGGCCCCTTCTCCGCCGCCATGTCCGGCCTCTTCCCCGCCGCCATTATCGATCATCTCTTCGTCTTGCCCCGTGTCATCATTTCCTGCCCCGTCGGCATCCTCAACATCGTCATCCTCATCTTCAATTATCCACCTAGTATAGCCATCCATGAAACCAGTCATGAGCAGGTGCGCTTCGACACGACCATCGTCATGGGGGTCGAGCCAAACTATTCCTTTGCATTTTCGACACGGACATAAAACCTCTGTCCGGTTATTTTCTTTCATGTCTTGCACCGCCGACCGCAACCACCTGTCCACCATCGTTCCACTGACCATCGTCAACTCTGCACGGTAATAATAAAAAAATTGATTGTAAAAATGCATGCATGCATCAAAGTCATAAAAAAATTTGGCATGACCTTCCCTAAAAATAGGACATATATGGATCTAGAGTTTGCCCGGAATTCGCCGAAACGGAAATAAATCGACATTTCGGCAAAACATAGGCAACTCAAAAGCACAATTTGGCGGCGTCAACTCATGCCACACACACAATTTCCACAAACATATCACACACACATAAACACATTTCCATTTTGCAAAAGCATGAAAGTTTCATCACCTCTATCTTGATGGCCGAAGATGATGTTGTAGGGAGATCAAAAGTGCACAAATTAAGCTCTTCTTGACAAAGATAGATCTAGTTATATAGGGGGCAAATAGGTCACTTAACTAAATCCTACATCTACCTAGCTACCTAATTTGGAAGGAGACAACTTCAACTAGTGGAGGGGGAAGGAAAAAGAGAAAGGAGATGCATTAATGGAGGTGGTGTAGTTATGTAGGAGTAATGAAGAGAGAGAAGGTGGATAGAGAAGAGAGGGAGTAATGGGGGAGAAGTATCGAGAAGAAGAAGAGTGAGAGTGGGAGCATGTGGTGGAGGGAAGAGAGGAGAGGGAGAGGTAGGGGGAAGGGAAAAAAAGTGAGAGTGGGAGCATGTGGTGGAGGGAAGAGAGGAGAGGGGGAGGTAGGGGGAAGGGAAAAAAGCAAGGGGGAGGGGAGGGACGGGTTGGGGGTTGGTGGGGTTAGCAGTAGCGCTGGTGAGAAACCGCGCTGCTGCTAAGAACTTAGCAGCAACGCGCTTTCAGGTAAGGCGCTACTGCTAACTGGGACAAAAAATGGCGGCAATTTGAAACTTACCAGCAGCGATCTCGAGGAAACCACGCTACTACTATGCACTTAGCAGTAGCGCTGTTTCTGCCACCGCGCTACTGCTACTTAGAGGTGGGGGAACACCGCCGGTCGATATTTGTAGCAGCGTGTTTCTGGTCGAGCGCGCTACTGCTAAATATTTAGCAGCAGCGAGTTTACGCAAAGAGCACTACAACTACTTACCAGCAGCGCTCTATTTTGAACCGCGCTGCTGCTAAGATTCTGTGTATAGGCTTTTCCCTAGTAGTGGGAGCTGCCAACCGGGACCAAAAGCCCTCTGACAGGGCTCGGTGCACAGGGCCACTTGGAGCCACATTGGTCCCGGTTCGTGTTTGAACCGGGACTAATGGGTGGTGGCATTAGTAACGATCCATTAGTCCCGGTTCATGAACCGGGACTAAAGGCCCTTACGAACCGGGACTAATGGGTGGTTTTCTACTAGTGAGTGCTCCAGCTTGAGTAACCATGCTTCAGTTTCCTCGCCATGCCAAAGTCCGAAACATAAGCCTTATAATCGAGGTCCAGAAGAATGTTCCTGCTTTTTATGTCGCGGTGCACGACTGGATCGCCACAATCATGGTGCAAGTAGGAGAGAGCTTGAGCTACGTCTGTCACAATAACAACTCTCCTGGGCCAATCCAGCTCCTTCGCATGCTCTTGCTCGTGCATAATGGATGATAAGCTTCCCCTCTCGATAAGATCATACACGAGGAATTTGCACTGGGAGTGTGAACAGAAGCCATACAGCTTGACGATGCATCGGTGCCTGATTTTTGTTAACACTTCAATCTCGGCGTGAAATGTTCCCTCGTCGTTGTATTCTTCTACTGAGTTTAGGAGCTTGACGGCAAAGATGATCCCGCCTTCAAGATGAACTCTGAAAACAGATCCGTATCCTCCAACACCAATGCAATATTTCTCATCGAAATTTTCTGTTGCGCTGAGGATGTCTTCGAACACGATCTTTCCGTCAAAATTCCATATGGAAAGTATATCTCCAGACTTGCTTTTGCTTGTACTTTTTACATACTTTCTTCTCCAACAGACGACCGTGATGCTTACTATTGAGAGGCAAGCAAAGGCAAAAGGTGCAAAAAGATCAAGAAGTACCATACTTGGATGTTTCCTTTTTTGGTGTTCCACGTCGAGCTTCGGTGTATCACACGGAGTTAAGCCATACGAATCACCACATAAGTTCGTATTATGGTCAAGTGAGATCATGGCAGCGGAGATAAATGGAACACTACCATCCAAATTATTATATGATAAATTGAGCTTCAACTGTTGGTAAAAATAAGAGAAAGTCACTGGGATGGCACTTCGTAAATTACTTTTACTCAAATCAAGCTCATATAGGTTGGCAAGATATCCAAGTTCTTGTGGTATCTGTCCTGTCAATAAGTTGTCTGACACGTGTAACGACGTTAAAGAGTGACAATGTCCTATCTAAGGTGGAATGCTTCCTGAAAATTGATTTCTACTTAGATCCAGATATGAGAGAAGAACAAGAGATCCTAACTCTGGCGGTAACATTCCATTAAGCTGATTGGACTTAAGTGATAGTGTTGTAAGAGAGATCATTTTCGAGAATGTCAAAGGGATGGAACCATTTATTTGATTGTTCGAAAGATCCAAGAACCCTAAACTTGTTAGATTTCCTATGCTTCCAATGGAACCTATGATTCGATTGTTGAAAAGATCCAGATGTGAGAGAATAATAAGATTTCCAATTTGTGATGGTAATGGGCCGTTAAGCTGATTGGATCGAATTGCCAACATTGTTAGAGAGGCTAATTTCAAAATGGTTGAAGGGAAGGAACAATTTATTAAATTGTTGGAAAGATCTAAGTACCGTAAGCTCGTCAAATTTCCTACAATGGATGCTTTGGAGAAAAAATTATGAGACAGTTTGAGAGAGGTTAGTTTAGTACAATTAGCCGTGAATGATGGGATAGGTCCGTCAAGAATATTGCCGGATAGATCCATGTACTTGAGCTTGGCGAGAGCACCAATGCTTGAAGGTATTCCACCCGAGAGATTGTTGTAACTGAGATTCAGATGGACGAGATGGGGCAAGTCTGCAAAGTGGAGAGGCTCATTAAATTCCCTAGTCATCTTACATTGTAGTAAGAGAAACCGATGGAGTTTAGCTTAGTAAAATTACCTAGTGATGTTGGTATAGATCCGTTCAGGCCATTGTTGGATAGATCCAAGTGAGCGAGCTTGGCAAGAGCACCAATGCTTGATGGGATTGAGCCTGAGAGATTGTTGTAACTGAGGTCCAGATAGACAAGATGAGGCAAGTCTGTGAAGTGGAGAGGCTCATTAAGTTCCTTAGTGTTCCTTCTGTACTAGGCATGGTAGAAACAAATTGTACTAAGAGAGATCGATGGAGGTTAGTTTAGTACAATTACCTAGGGATGTTGGGATATATCCGTTCAGGCCATTGTTGGATAGATCCAAGTGAGTGAGCTTGGCAAGAGCACCGATGCTTGATGGGATTGAGCCCCAGAGATAGTTGCCGGCTTGCCGCTGAGGTTCAGATAGACAAAATGGGAGAAGTCTGCAAAATGAAGGCTGTCCAACCTGCCATCAAGGTAACAGTACCCAAGCGAAACGTTGGACACAACTAGGACGGCGTCAACATGGTCATGGCCACGAGACACCACAGTGCTGCAGGTAATACCGTCCCAGTTACAGGGGCTGGTTTCCTTTCTCCATGAGACCAAATCGTCACCATAGGTTAGGCTAGATTTCCAATGAAGAAGTGCCTCTGCTTGCCAATCCAGTGATGGATGCGTAGAATTTGAGGCACAAGAAAGCTGTGTCAAGGCAAGGAGGAATAGCAGGAGCTCCAAGGCTAGGAGAAGGCTCATGTTGTGCAGGACTAGTTCATAAGTGAAGCTCCAAAGCACACACATTATATAGTCTGCTGATGCTGTTGACAGTTCAAAAGAAAGTGATTTGGAGGTTTGCCGTGTAGGGCATGCTCGGCCAGATTGTGGAGCTGATTCGCGCGCAAGACCACCTCACATTCTGCTCCACGCAAGCTCCAACAGCAGTCTCTTCCTGCGCCTTCTTGTACTCCTTCAAGTGGCCATGTGGGGCGAATGTTGACTAAGCGCAACCCAGGTAGTGACGACTTGATTGGATTGGACGAAGACGCGTAATTGTTCGTGGTCGTGACACCTCCCTTTCCAACTCCACCTCTCCTGGAACGGACTGAGTGCAGTGAGGAAGGTAGATGATGGTCGTTGTTAGCAGGAGACTAAATTAGTATTAGCATGATGCAGCTGACTCCCGGTCTTTGGGCCTCAGAGGAAAGCTGAATGCAAGCACGGTGCGCGAGTGTGTGGTCTTGCTTTCATTCCTTGGACCGAGACTTACAATCGAGGCAAAGAATCTCTGAAAGCTCCAAAACACACACTACAGTAGTAACACTACGTTACATTCATATAGTCCGATGATTTTGTTGACTGTTCGTCGATCGTGCAGCCGCCCAGAAAGTACGCGTGTCATTGACTAGCTTTCTATTTTCCAAAAAAAAAATGATGACCACCACTCTTGACTTGTGAAATGGAGTGCCACTGCATGCAGGAACAAGGCCTAAGGGCATCTCCAGCCGTTGGCCCCCAGGAGGGGCAAAAAATCGCCCCCTAGAGGCGCACCGGCGCTAAACCGCGCACTGGGGGCGTGATGCCCCCCAGTCGCGGCACCCACGGTATTTTAAAAAATTTAAACACGGCACAAACACGGCGCAAAGTCATTGCAAACTTCGGCGAGTTCGTTCAAACTTAAACATATTTAAAAAAAAACCGCGGGATACTCCCGCCGTCTCCCTCGCCGCCCGCCTCGCCGCCCGCCCACGCGGCTACATGCCGAGGAGGCTGTAGAACCGCGTGTAGTCGCCGCCGTCGTCGTTGTCGTTGTCGTCGTCGCCACCGCCGCCGCCGCCCCCGCCTAAACCTCCGCCGTCCCTGCTGCATCCCTCCCCCGGTTGGCGCGGCGGGTTGGAAGGTCCGGGGGTGTCGTCGTCGTCGCTGTCGAGGATCACGACGCCGTGCTCGTCCTCGCGCCCACGCTTGCGGGCGGCGATCTCCTCCAGGGCCCGGCACTGCCGGACCGTCTCCTCGCGGAGGTAGTTGTCCCGCGCCCACTGCATGGCGTCCTCGTCGGAGAAGCCGCGCCGGGCTATTTCCTCGTACTCCGCGGGGAGGCCGGGCTCCGGCTTGGGCTCGACGAGGACAAAACGGCCGGTGGGTGGCGAGGCGGGTGCGCGCGGCCACCGGTGTGTCCTGGGGCTCTGGCTTGACGGGGCGGAGGCAGGGCGAGCCGCCGGACGAAGAGGAGGACCCCCCGGTCTCCATGCGCCTCGGGGTCCAGGAGCTTCCCCGACGGCGTGAAAAGGAAGGGGGAGCGGGGTAGTCGAGGCGCGGCGTGTTGCCGCCCTCGATGTACTCGAGGACGGCGTCCAGCGTGCGCCCTGGCACGCCCCACCATCGACGCCGGCCGGCGGAGTTTTGCCTGCCGGAGGGCACGACGCCGTTGGTGGCCTCGAGCTGCTGGGCGTGACGGCGGCGGAAATACGGCTCCCACAGCGGGCTGTCGGGGGCGTACCGTGGCGCCTCCCTCGCCGCACGCGGCAGGTTCGAGCGGATGCGAGCGATCTCCGCACGCCGCACCGCGCCGGAGGGTTCCGGGGGCACCGGCACGCCGCCCGCGCTGATCCTACACGCCCCGGACACCCGCATGTCCGGCGGGACCGGGTACTCGGCCTCGTAAAGGAGGCGAGCCTCGTCTTCTTGGAGATGGCGGCGGCCGAAGCCGTTCGCCGCCGCGCTGTCGCCTGGGAAACGTTCGGCCATTGGTTTTGAACTGGAGACGGCGAAAGGAGGAGAGGAGAGGGAGGGAGGAGCGACGGCGGAGGGGAAGTGTGAGACGATCGAGTGCGCCGGGGCGCAGCATATATAGGCCGACGCGCCGCCCACACGTGTGGCACCGTGCGTACGCGTGGCGGGCGAGGCGAGGGCGAGGGACGCGCGTCGTCCGACCTTCACTGCGCCGCCCGTGAAGCATCAATGGCGCAGGCTGACCGGCACGGCAGCGCGGCAGCTTTGGCATTGATTCGCCACGGGAAACGAGGCGATGAGGACGACGAAGGGCCGAGAAGTAATCCGTGTCGCTGACGCGTCGGGCCCGCGGTTTCTTCGCGCCAAAAAAGTTCGCCCGGCGCCCCCGAGAGCCCCCCAGCGCGGGGTTCGGGCTAGGTCCGCCGGCGCTGTTTTCAGCCCAAGCCGGCGAAAATCGGGCTTCTGGGGGCGCGACTGGGCCGTTTTTTCAGCGCCGGCGCGAAAAAAACGCCTGGGGAGGCCTTCTTGGGGGCGCGGCTGGAGATGCCCTAACAAGTCATGGATACCCTCCGATGTGGATACCCTTTCTGGAGCCGATTGAGAGAGGTGAGGTCAGTCAGGCGAACAGTGTCGACCTGAGGCTGCTCAGCTTGCATAATCGGCGGCGGTGGCGGGGGAGCTCGCAGATGCGGCGGCGCGCCAATGGTGACATGGGTCCGCGGCGTAGGAGAAGGGGAAGAGAAGAGAAAAGGTCAGATGACGATGACATATGGGACCCACACATCAGAGGGGAGATTTTCGATTTTTGGGTACCATTGCAAGGAGGTTAACAAAAGAAATCTTTGCATCGCAAGATCAAGCCACACAGTAGCGTAGAATGTTCCTCATAATTAAACCATGTTCCGCAAATTCGGATTCATTCATTATTGGTTTTGGTCTTTCGTTTGAACTCATCAACATAATTTCTTCTAGTGTGTTTGATAGGTGCAGTTACTATGAAAATACATAACAAAACATGGGTCTAGGCGCACCTGAATTGAAAAAATAGTAAAAAGTCAAAAAAAAAAAAAACTTCTTCGGAACAAGCATTGTCCAATTTATTACTCACTATAAATTTTCACGACAAAATGACTTTCGTGGTATTTGGAATGAATAAAAATAAAACCGATACTATAAGCTTACCATTCACAGTTTATACTTGATATTTTGACAACAATACCACATAAGTCATTTTGTTTTAAAACTTTACACGTGAGTAATACACTAGACAATGGTTGTTCCGACAAAGTTTTACATTTTTTTTACTATTATTTATTTTGGGCTAATCAGGTGCGCCTGGACCCGTGTTTCAAAAATCTGCACTGTAGTTACTATGGCTATTTACTTAGGAAGAGTGAAAGTACGTACAAATTGCGAATTTGAAATAATCTTCTCAATGCTAACCTTAACGTTTAATATTATGCAATTGTTCCATCCCTATATGCGGGGATCAATGCTTGAGTGAAATATCTGCAATTTAGGAACTAAGAAATATCTGCAAATCTAAAATACATGTATGTCTACTTTTCTTCCGGAGGTAATAACTTCTAGCTCCTTATTGTGTTGTTCAGTGCACTCAATCTTGCTAACAAAAGGAACAATGTCTACTTTTTTTTCTTCTTGTTCCATCTTCTATGTGACTCTTTGGGTGGGTCTTGAGTTTATTTGAGAGAATTATGTCAAAGCACCTTTATATTTTACTAAAGTAAGTGTCGTCCTTCCAACATGAAAAGTATTTTCATATTACATCCATCATGAAAATTATTTTCATATTTTTAAAATATTATATAGATGTTGATATTTATTTTATAATCTTGGAAACACACAGTATGTTTGACTATCATGAAAATAGACGTACCATATATTCTGGAGCGGAGGAGCATTACGTTATTTTTTTCACTCAGTTGCTCTGAGGGCCAAACACTTACATTGCTTTCTTTGTTTCTTCCTTATTTTTTCGGTTCTGTGTGTAGGTGGCTATGTTCGCTCTCATGGCCTTACCATTTTTATTTCTTTTTATTTGTCTTCCTGTTTGTTTCCTTTTTATTTTTTATGTTTCCTTTTGTTTTTTCTTTTGCATTTTTTAGCTTTTCTCCTTTCATGTTTTTTATTTCCCTTTTTTACCTTTTCTATTTCGGTTCTTTGATATTTCATTTCCCAAATATATTTCTAATTATTTTATATTTACTTAATACACTCTTAAAATTCTATAAATACATGTTGAACATTTTGATATACATGAAGAACATTATTTAAATATGTGGAACATTAATGCATGATGAACATTGTTACAATAGTGTCTGGCACTTTTTAACATATGCTTATCTGTATTAATAGACGGCAAACATATTTTAATACGCGAAAACATGTGTTCAAATAATGTTTAACATTAATGCTTAACTGTATTAATATTCTCTTTACACATTCTCTTTGTGAGAACAAACCTGTTGTTTATGACTTGAGTGGCATGTTGCTCTAAATACCATCAGCAAGACAGCTGAGAGACCTGACTTTTCCCTGTTGATCTTGGTGCATGCTCCTATCCCTTTCCTGCCTCTGCTCTACTGACTGACGAGTCAAGCTGATCGGCAAGACAGCAGGCAATGCATGAATGCCTCACATTTGTTACTGCTAAGCGCGAGCCTCGGTATATGCACCCGCACATGTGTATTAATCCTTAACCACATGTTTTAATCATGTGAGATGCATGCTTGTTCATGCGTTTGAACATAAATGTCTTGTCCTCATGCTGAACTCATTTGCAGAACTGCTTTACCATCTATGCTGAAAATTGCACTACGTTGGGGATTAGTTAAAAGTGTAGCCTGACTTTGAATTGGTTCACACTTGTTGTTTGAACTAAAAATCAAACCAAGTTCTCGTAAGTGTGGGAAAAAGAACAGTGGAAAACGACTTTCCAACCAAGCCCTTTCGATCCCACAGTACACAAGGCCGTAACAATGGAAAACAGAACCTGGGTGTGTGCTAGCAATGATTATTCCGTTATACTTACAAACTTCCGTATATTCTGTACACCCATTTCGAACTTCTCAGCTCCGACAGTAACATGAGCGTAGAAGAACATATCAAAATCTCTAGAGAAGTTAACTCCTTTTTCAAAAATACGCAAATGCGTACCATAGTTTTATAGAAGGCAAGAGTTATAGACTTAAGCTTACAAGAATTCACGCGATCTAGGGCGGTAGAACAAACATACACACATATCTCCACTCCAAACCAGTGCACAAAGAAAAACTACTCACATAATTTTATTTTCAGACCTTGCAGGAGAACTGCATGTAAACTTTATAGAGAAGAAAGATGGACCAAGCCCATGTCCAAAATACATAACATAACCACGATGAGAACAGAGCCTAAATATAAGGCAAGCATAACCAGGCACATAATTCTGCGCATCTGCCATCACTCATAATTTTAGATCAGGGAGAATGAGCAAACGAAGGGATTCTGTCTAAGCTTGCAACTGAAGGTTGTTAAACAGGGAACAACACTATAAACATATCAAGTGGCATGGAATGTGGTCATGACTAATGAAGAAAGTGGACTTGGACTACAATGGAACGTTGCTTTCTAGAGTTAGACTTGACTGAATTTGGTGGACTCCAATGTCTCAAAATAAACAACATAGGTCGTAAAATTGCTTCCTAACTGGCATGCATATCAATGTGATGGGCAACACGCTTATGCAGCTTCATCTTCGCCATGTAGCCACGATATATATAGATAGTTGCCATTCTCTTTGGGCATACTATTTCCATTTCGAGTGCATGTATTGAGTGTGAGTTGATATTCGGTTACAATGGGATGTCGCGTGCAAATAGGAATTTTAATACTACTTGTGGTTCCATTAATTGGTTCAATAACTAGGCATGTTGCTTATTCACATAGGTGTCTCTTTTAAGCATGCTTATTGGCATAGGTATCTCTTTTACCGGTCAGTCTCTCACCCCACTTGATGTTGAGTTATAAATCAAACTGAGTTATATCCAGTGTGGGAATATAGATAGTGGAAACCAAAAGTAAAGAGGCCTTAGTGCCCGACAAAAAAAAAAGAGTAAAGAGGCCTTAGTTAGTGCCCAATAAAATAAAAAGAAAAAGAGGCCAGAGCCGAAAAATCCCCAAGGCCCGTGCCCACACAAGAAGAGAAAAATACCATCTACCCATGGAAGGTTGTGCTAGACATTAGCACATGGCTTTTTGTAGTTTTGAACCATGCGTTCATGTTTATATTTTCAACTCTTACGTGCCTTTTTTCCCGACTCTTATATATAACTAGCAAACATGGCTTTTTGTAGTTTTGAACCATGCGTTCATGTTTTTATTTTCAACTCTTATGTGCCTTTTTTTCTGACTCGTATATAAGTAGCAAATATGCCCGTGCGTTGCAATTGAAGAAAAAAAATCAGATTATGTCTAGGATGAGATATCGACTTTTAAAATGTCATTTCATAAACTACCCTGAATCATGTAGAGGTAAGAGACTTTTGAAAAGTCATTTCAAAAAATAAAAAAGTGATGGTCTCATCACAACTTGATTTCCTAAGGCGCTACAACGAAATATTTTTTGGTTGAGCAAACTGCATTGATGGACGCTGTGTGTGCTAGACTAATGAATGATGTGTCTCGCCTTGACCAAGCATCGCGGTGTTTTTCATGATCAGTAAAACTGTGGTAGCAGAATAAATATAGTTATGTATAAAAGTGTGGTAGCAGAATAAACATAGCTTTGTATGGAGGCAAATTAGACATTTGGCCATTTTTATATAGCTTACAAAAACTAACCGGTAGAAAGTTGTGTCAAGTGTTTGGGGGCTCAACGCTGTACAGAACACGGGAATATTTTTTCTACCCGACCCACGATGGACTAAATAAAACCATGAAACAACCTCTACAGATTCCCTAAAAAAACCTCTATGTAAGCGATGGTTTGTTTTGTTTGTTATGCACAGATCTGTTTCAATGGATCAGCTTGAACTTTTGTGAACAGTTTTTAAAATTTGACTTTTTTTCACATTCCCTAATATGATTTGAATACACGATCTTTTTTAAAAATTATGAGAATTTTTATTTCGTGAGCATTGATTTCAATATCATGAACATTTTTGATTTCCAGAGCATTTTTTGAATTCACGAACATTTTATTATTTGTCGATTTTATTGCAAAACTCTGAATTAATTTAAACAAGCAAAAATAAAAACAGAAATGAGAAAGAAAAGCAAAAAAGAAAAAGAAAAATGAAAAAACAGGGCGTCACGCCGCGCACATGGGCCGGCCCATGAATGCGTGCGGCGAGGAGAAGAAAAAAGAGAGGAAAAGCAGACTACTGGGATCATTGAACCCTGGTCTCGTGGGTGGAAGGTTGAGTCCTTAACCATAAAATATGAGGACATCACGGTATAAGAACCAAACTCCGCGGTGACTTTGAAAAAAACCGAGCCGTTTTCTTCACTTACGGGTGGCCTAGTGGGTAATTTGTAATTTTTAGACGGACGACCAGAAGCAATAATGGCTTTATTATTATTAGGTAGAGATTGCCGATAAACTTTGCCTATTGTATTTCCATACCATTTTCTTCTAACTGACGGCATCAACCTCTATGGCCGGATCAAGGAGGATTGCTGCATGGCACATGGATATTCGTGGATTTTCCTTTTTTGTGAGAAACGCGTCTGGAATAACATATGCACAGTCTGGACATGGGAGCTACAAGTACTCGGCCAGACAAACTCTCGCTCAAGCCTAGGACCTTGTATGCATATGCTGGTGTCGCAGAAAGTGGGAATTTTCGCTGGAAAATTAGGCCGGAACTGGTAGCTAATAAACTGCCTCATCTGCGGGTCAGAAGAGAAGTAGGCGTACCATGCCATGCGCCGCTCCCCAATGCTAGACTAATTAGTCCTGGCATGTTGTTTCTGAGCTCAAGTTCAAATGAGCTCAGGTGAATAGTAAAATAAAAATATTCCAAAAAATATTCAAAAAATTCCGAATGTTTTTTAGTGTTCACAAAATTTCATCTTGAAACCTCTTTTGGAGCATCAAATTTTTTTGCCACGACTTCCACAAATGTCATTTTATGATGAAATTTTGTAAGCACCGGAAACATTTGTTAAAGTTCGTCACAAAACAATTCAGAATTGTTTGATTTTTAATATTTTTTATTTTACTGTTCATCATGACTCATTACGTGAGCAGAAGATGACTTTCGCTGGTTAGATAACAATAGTATTTGTTAATGCTATTAATCCTTAACCACATGTGTTTAATCATGTGATATGCTGTTTTTTTAAAGGAAGTTGAAACCCCTGGCCTCTTCATCAATATGATGCATACAACTATATTTATTAATTATTAAGCGGAGTACAAAACAAAGTGAACCATAGTCAAACTGTCACAAGATATGAAAGAAACACCAAAGACTAAGTCAACTTCTTCCACAGCAAACGCCTTCAAGAAGGGATAATCGTCCTCACGCCACCGTCACCATGTCCGGTCGAAGACGGTTTGCACAAGGATTTTCATCCTGATTGCTAACCGGCCAATGAAGACCAGCACCACAACAAGTAGACAATGCCTTCAACAAGATAATGATGTAGGATCTTCGTCGCCGAGCCCGACCATTAAGGGCCAGTAAAAGAGTTTTCACCTCGGATGAAGTGATGTTTTAGTCGGCATCTTGATCACCGATTGATTGATAGTCATCTGCGGATACTCCATGCAAAGCCAAGAAGTCATTGGAAAATTGGTGGGACGGCTTCCACCTAGACACTGTTGGAAATTCGCCCTCAGGATCGATCACATCAAGTCACACAATGAACACGCGCACAAAAAACTGATAGCCAAGGGCTCTTATCGTGCCCTTTGATTCTCTTTATTTTCTGTTTTCTCGCCACGGTACTACAAACTGCTCACGTATACTACCTGCATATATATATGCAGCAACCGGTCACGTGCTACCGACCTCAACCTGTCTAACTATACTTGGACTCCTAATCTAATTAGGTTACTACTAGGACTCTACCTCCTACGTACACTAGGACACGGCAAGCTAGCACTGCACAACCTAGACGTACATAGACTGGACATCCTAGCAGTACTCGGACACTACTAGACTCATGACCTGACATTGTGAGATTAAGGCAAGATTATTGCCAACAATCTCCCCCTAATCTTGACTTGTCATCTCCTCATACTTCTCCTGATCTTGACTTGTTGTAGATAGGCGACTTGACGATCCTCCTCAACGTATGATCCAGACTCCCAGTCACGCTGCCAGGCAACACCATCGGTCACCCCTAACGCAATACATGCCAACGGATCACACACCGTCCCATGTAGAGACAGGTCCTCATTGAAGAGGCTCCCCTTCACTGGTCCTCGTCCCACTATATGCTTGAGCTTGATCTTCGCTTCACCTTCAACAATCCTCACAGAGATAAGCCCTTGGACATGACGACGACGACGACGACTCACTGACACGACGACGACCAGTCACGCAAACTCGCACGACTCTTCAACTCATCTATCCCCGCGGACGATGATCTTGACGACTTTTCGGCACCACACTTCGGCACCACCTCTCCTGTCAACGATCATCTTCCACCACCTTGCCGACGACAGCCGGTCGCCTCCCTCCATGTCGCTCCACCGATCGACAATCGCTTGAAACCTCCACGTCGCTGCACCACCCAACGACTTCATTGCCCGCCCCGAGGCGCTAGTCGGGTCGCCACCCCGGGGCAAGCACGGCTTCGAATCGACCTTGCTCTAGATACCAATTGTTGGAAATTCGCCCTCAGGATCGATCACATCAAGTCACACAATGAACACGCGCACAAAAAACTGATAGCCAAGGGCTCTTATCGTGCCCTTTGATTCTCTTTATTTTCTGTTTTCTCGCCACGGTACTACAAACTGCTCACGTATACTACCTGCATATATATATGCAGCAACCGGTCACGTGCTACCGACCTCAACCTGTCTAACTATACTTGGACTCCTAATCTAATTAGGTTACTACTAGGACTCTACCTCCTACGTACACTAGGACACGGCAAGCTAGCACTGCACAACCTAGACGTACATAGACTGGACATCCTAGCAGTACTCGGACACTACTAGACTCATGACCTGACATTGTGAGATTAAGGCAAGATTATTGCCAACAGACACCACCATGGCTGTCAGGTGGCCGGCCATGTCTCGGTGCGGAACTAGATGCTGCCACTCCACACCGGTGCAGGTCATACTGCATCATCCAGCATACCATCGAAGCCACTACGCCGGTGCTAGATGTCGGCGTATAACCACCAATGCGCCTCTTGCTCATTTGTCTCTGAAACTGATGTTGGCGCCATGAATCTCCTCGTGTGATAGCCGCTGCTCTCACGCTAGAAGAACATTCTCTTAACACTGTCAGCAATCGCCTATTGCGTTGCAGCCGCCGGGCCTTCATTTGCATTGCTGCGCCCTTTGATCTCTTTGTCAGGGTGGTCGAGGGCCGCCGTGATGACCAACGGAGACCGCCGCCTCCGCCACTGCCATGTCTAGCCCTCACAGGATACGACCATCGCTGCTTGCTCATGCTTTTCACCAAATATAGATGTCCTGTCCATACGTTGAACTTATTTGCAGAACTACTTCGTGTGGCATTACTAGGATCAGTTTCTGGAATGGTTTAAGTAAATACTACTCTCTCTGTAAAGAGATGTAAAATATCGTTTGGATTTCAACCTTTTTTAGATTTCAATGTATATAGACACGCTTAAGTGTGTTAATTCACTCATTTTAATCTGTACGTACTTCATATTAAAATATCCAAAACATCTTATAATTGTGAATGGAGGAAGTAGAACACAAGGGCATGTGATCTATGGCGAACTAAATTAGGGCATATGATCAATCGCGCAACTCAAAGGGGGCATATGATATGACGAGATGTCCCCGGAGGTTGATTTAGTGCCATCACATCCTTCTTCAAGATGGCTTTGGGCAACGACAAACACAACTGACCAGAAATACAATTCTAACTCTTGGGAGCATATGTTCCCGCGCATCAAAAATGCTTTTTCAAATGTCAAAAATATTAAAAATAAGCAGAAGTGTTCATTGTCACACTCAAATGGTATCTGCAAATGTTTAGGGGGGAAGCCTAAGCATTTTGACCTGTTAAAAAAAGTCAAACACCAAATGTTACACATAATTTTGTTTTTTTACCAGCAAAGCATTGCTATCGCGTTTCCCATGAAAATTGTCAAGCACACTTGTTACACTAACAAGAACATCTAAGAACAAAAATCGAATATTTAAAATTCATTTACTATTTCCTCTATCCCAAATTATAAGCCTTTTTTGGTAGAGCTAGCACATGCATCCATCAAAAAGCAAGTTTCATGGATCCAATGACCGCTGCATCATAAGCATGTTGATTACCACAGACTACTTTGTATCCACCTTCTCAGATCGACCGTACCAATGGTCCATCACCCCCCTTGAAAGTTGAAACCTTAAGCTTTAAACATATATTGATGAAACATATATGGCGCCGCACATGATACAAATATACAATGGTACTGCCAAATAGCGCATGATCTTGTTCTTTCTATTTCCACCAGTAGACCTCCTTCACAATGTGACTGCATTTCCTTCCTGGCCTATGCTAGCACCACCACTGCCCCGCGGTACAGTTCCACCTCCATACAAAAATTGTTCTCCTCAAAAAAGAAAAAGAAAAGAGAGAGCATTGGACACTTAGAAAGAAGGAAAATAACATCAGCTTCTTCTTCTTTTTTGCGGAAAGGAAAATAACATCAGTTAACTTCAGATAGCACAATTCAGTGTGAATCGAAGCCGCGCAGAGTAATTTCTGAATTCATCTTCTACCACAAAGGAAGCCGCTGTACCAGTCAATATACTTGATCAAGTAAAGCTGACCTGAATGAATTAGTTCAGAGTTCTATGATATGTACATGGGCTCCTCGCAGTTGTAAATTCTAGGCTGAAAAGCTTCCGTTGTTTGAACTTTTGTCTGTTAAACATCCAGCCTGTTGCATAACTTCTACTAAAACATACTGTATCTATTCCCCTTTACAAACATTGATGCACGAATCCACGTTTCAATTTACAAACATAACCATCTAGAATAAGAAGAGACAAAGGTAAGGGAAATGCATATATTTTCATCCAACAGTTTTGGCAAACCTTGCAATTTTTCGATACTGAAACTACAAGAACAATTACCGAGTCAACATACAAAGGATGTATTTTCCCCGTTATCCAATCCTTCCGTCCTACAAATCTACACACAAATACAAATATACAGGCCAATATATTTTTTACCAACACAGGAGCTTCATATATTCTTTAATGTGCCACAGTAATCATGCAAATCTTGTAGCCTGATTTCATGAAAGGGCCTGGGAATGAACGTTGAGCGGTTTCTATTTGTCAGTGCTTGATACACCTGCTGCATTGTTGGCCGGGATTTGGGATTGACTTGCAGACAAGCAAAGGCCACCAAGGCAACCAAAATGACATCCTTCTCCTCATGAATGGTTGACGGCGCTGCGATGCGTCGATCCAGGATATTGTTGAACTTCCCCGGCTGCTCTGTTCGGCAGAAGAACGGAAGGAGCAGATCACCTGGGTGCTTTCCCATCACAACTTCCAGCGCAACCACACCGAAGCTGTACACGTCGCACTTCTCGGTCAACACCATGGTGGATGACAATTCTGTTATAAAAAACCAGTATATCGAAACATGATCAGTTTTTGTTTCTCCCTTTCTGTAGCATCGAAGGATATGGATGGATTAAGACCATCAATGAGTACCTGGGGCTATATAGCCACATGTCCCTGCGAAGATAGTGCTCCAGCTTGAGCAACCATGCTTCAGCTTCCTCGCCATGCCAAAGTCCGAGACATAAGCTTTATAATCTCGGTTCAGAAGAATGTTGCTGCTTTTTATGTCCCGGTGCACAATAGGATCATCGCAATCATGATGCAAATAGGAGAGAGCTTGAGCTACGTCCGCCACAATAGCAATTCTATTTGACCAGTCCAGCTCCTTTGCTAGCTCTTGCTCGTGCAAAATGGATGATAAGCTTCCCCTCTCAATAAGGTCATACACGAGAAATTTGCATTGGGAGTGTGAACAGAAGCCATACAGCTTGACGATGCATCGGTGCCTGATTTTTGTCAACACTTCAATCTCAGCGTGAAATGTTTCCTCGTCGTTGAATTCTTCCATTGAATGCAGGAGCTTGACGGCAAAGGTAACCCCGCCTTCAAGCTCGACTCTGAAGACAGTTCCATAGCCTCCAATGCCAATGCAATATTTCTCATCGAAATTTTCAGTTGCAGTGAGTATGTCTTCGAATGCGATCTTCCCATCGAAATTCCATATAGAAAGTATATCTCCAGACTTGCTTTTCCTTTTACTTTTTGAACACTTGTTTCTCCTACAAATAACCGTGATGCTTGCTATTGAGAGGCAAGCGAAGGAAAAGGGTGCAAAAAACGCAAGAAGTACCATACGTGGATGTTTTCTGCTTTGGTGGTTCATGTCAAGCTTCAGTGTTTCACATGGCATTAAGTGATTGGAATCACCGCATAAATCCTTATTATGGTCAAGTAAGATTGAGGCTGTGATAGATGGAACTTTGCCAGTCAAACTATTATATGCTAAAATCAGCATAGCCTGTCTGGGAAGATTAGAAAAGGTCGCTGGAATGGCACCACTTAAATTGTTTCTACTCAAATCCATCTCATATAGGTTGGTGAGATACCCAAGTTCTTGTGGGATTTCACCCGTCAATAAGTTGTCCGATATGAGTAACGATGTTAAAAGGTGGCAATGTCCTATCTGAGGTGGAATGCTTCCTTCAAACTGATTGCTACTTAGTTCCAGACGAGTGAGATGAATAAGAGATCCTAACTCTGGTGGTAATAAGCCACTAAGCTTATTGGACACAAGTGATAGTGTTGTAACAGAGGTCAATTTCGAGAAGGTCGAAGAAATGGAACCATTTATTTGATTGTTTGAAAGATCTAAGAACTCTAAACTTGTTAGATTTCCTATGCTTCCGATGGAACCCGTGATCCGATTGTTGGAAAGATCCAGATGAGAGAGAATATTAAGAGTTCCAATTTGTGATGGTAATAGGCCATTAAGCTGATTGGATCGAAGTGCCAGCGTTGTTAGAGAGGCTAATTTCAGAATGGTTGAAGGGAAGGGACCATTTATTAGATTGTTAGAAAGATCTAAGTATCGTAAACTCGTCTGATTGCCTACAATGGATCCTTTGCTCAAAAGATTATGACAAAATTTGAGAGAGGTTAGTTTAGTACAATTAGCTATGAATGATGGGATAGGTCCTTTAAGAAGATTGCGCGATAGATCCAAGTATTCGAGCTTGGCGAGAGAACTAATGTTTGATGGGATTAGGCCTGAGAGAGTGTTGTATCTGAGGTCCAAATGGACAAGACGAGGCAACTCTGCAAAGTGGAGAGGCTCATCAAATTCCCTAGTTTTCCTACTATACAAGGCATGGTAGAAAAAATTTGGAGTAAGAGAGATCAATGGAGGTTAGTTTAGTACAATTACCTAGGTATGTTGGGATGGGTCCATGAAGACTATTGCCCGATAGATCCATGTATTCAAGCTTGGCGAGAGAACTAATGCTTGATGGGATTAGGCCGGAGAGAGTGTTGTATTTGAGGTCCAGAAAGACAAGACGAGGCAACTCTGCAAAGTGGAGAGGCTCATCAAATTCCCTAGTTTTCCTACTATACAAGGCATGGTAGAAAAAATTTGTAGTAAGAGAGATCAATGGAGGTTAGTTTAGTACAATTACCTAGGTATGTTGGGATGGGTCCATGAAGACTATTGCCCGATAGATCCATGTATTCAAGCTTGGCGAGAGAACTAATGCTTGATGGGATTAGGCCGGAGAGAGTGTTGTACCTGAGGTCCAGAAAGACAAGACGAGGCAACTCTGAAAAGTGGAGAGGCTCATCAAATTCCCCACTCTTCCTATTGTACTAGGCATGGTAGAAACAACAACGATGCTATACACACGACACATGTGCACGATGTGTGGACGATGTAGTTAATCAAGCCGTTGGTTTGTGGGAGTAAACTGCAGGACACCGTCTGATTTTGAATCGTGCATGAATCGGCCACGCAGCCGTCGTCCGCAAAGCAGTTTCGTAGAAACAAATTGTAGTAAGAGAGGTCAATGGAGATTAGTTTAGTACAATTACTTAGGGATGTTGGGATAGATCCGCTCAGGCCATTGTTGGATAGATCCAAGTGAGTGAGCTTGGTGAGAGCACCAATGCTTGATGGGATTGAGCCCTAGAGAGAGTTGTCGCTGAGGTCCAGATGGACAAGATGAGGCAAGTCTGCAAAGTGGAGACTGTCCAACCTGCCTTGAAGGTAACAGTACACAAGCGAAATGTTGGATACAACTAGGGAAGCATCACCCTGGTCATGGCCACGAAGCAGAGTGTTGCTGCAGGCAACGCCGCTCCAGTTACAGGGACTGGTTCCCTTTCTTCATGAGTCCACATCAGAGCACCAATAGCTTAGGCTATATTTCCACTGGAGAAGTGCCTCTGTTTGCCGATCCAGTGATGAATTTGTAGAATTGGAGGCGAAAGAAAGGCGTGGAAAGGCAAGCAGGAGCAGCAGCAGCTCCAAGGCTAGGAGAAGGCTCATGTTGTGCTGAAGCTCCAAATCACACACATCTACATACATGGATGTATATAGTCTGTTGTTGTCATTAATATTTCAGAACCGGTCATTGCGAGGCTTGCCGTGTAGACCATTCTCGGCCAGATTGTGGAGCTGATTCCCCCAAGGACCGTGCACAAGACCTTCCTACATTCTGCTCCACACAAGCGTGCATCAGTGACCATTTTTTTCTCCAAAACTGAATGTCTGAATGACTGACCGCCAGTCGTGAGTCCTGAATTGAGTCTGGATCCGGTGCTGCAGGAAAAGTCCTCACAAATCACTATCATTCCTTCTGGAATGTGTTAAGCCAGACAATCCAAGAGAAGAAACAAATGCATACCCATAGCAACCGGTGACTGCTTCAAAAAAATGAAATAAGCAAGCGGTGATATCTGATTAGAGATTCAGGACACCCCACACCCCTTGTATTTGTAGAAACATAACCTTGGATTTGCTGGTCCGTTGGAATGAAGGACCTTCTCTTCCTGCACCTTTGATTTAACCCTTGACTCCTTGAGGTGCCCATGGGGCGCGAATGTTGGTTCCCCGCAACCTGTAATTAGCAATTGATCGAATCGGATTATTAAGAGAATGCTACTTGACTCGATTCGAGCAAGCCGTGCGCACTGGGAGTGCTACCTGCTCGTGGTAGTGGCAACTCCCATCCTAAGTCCTCCACTTCCCGGAGCCGACTGAGGGGGGTGGGGTCGTCGGGCAAGGCGAACGGCGTCGACCTGAGGCTGCTCAGCTTGCATATTAGGCGGTGGTGGCGGGGGAGCTCGTAGATGCGGCGGCGCGTCAAGGGCAGAGGGAGGGAAGCGGCATAGGAGATGCGGAAGGTGGGGCCACTAAGGCACCGCCGTGAGGGGCGGGGAAGGTGAAGAATAGAGAAGGTGGAGAGGAAAAAGATGGCATGTGGAACCCACGTAGGATGGCATGGGAGCTTTTTCAGTTTTGTAAGTGGGAGGGGCATAATTACAAAACACAGGAAGATCCCACCCACCCACGCTCCCACGCTCCCACGCGCCCAGCCCGCACGCCGGCGGCCACTCCGGCCCCGGCGTCCACCGCCCTCGGTGCCGGCCACCCTGGCCGCGCCACCCAGCTGGCCGTCATGGCCCTCTCCCCTTCCCCCTCCCCCGCCGTCGGTCGCTCCCGCGAGGACCGCTGGCTTGAGTCCAGTCCCTCCGCCGACGGATCCCCCCCTCCTACCGCCAGGCCTTGTGCCGTTCGCGAGCTCCGATGCCCACCCCTCCGGCGCCACGCCCCTCGTCCTCCCCGTCCGCTGCGCGCCCCTCGCCGCCTGCTGCTCGGCCCCCCGTGCGCTCCGAGATCTGTCGGATGCCTTCGGAGGGGGGCGAGCCTGACGCCTGGCAGATTGCTCGGGGACGCAAGCGCCCGCGGCCGCGTGAGCCCCGCCGCCTGCGCCGCGCTGCCGAGGCCCGGCCCCGCCCGCGCCCCTCCTGGCTTCGGGATGGTGACTGCCCGCGCTGTCTCAACGCACACCCGGGCCTGGAGTGCAGGAAGGACATCCGTTGCGCAAGGTGCCGTTTTTTCGGCCACATCGCCAAGCAATGCACTCTCCCTCGTGCAGCCCCACCCTCGTCCGACAGCCGCTCCCCCCCTCCGCTCCGGCGTCGCGTCCCCTCTCCGCCGGCGGTCGACGGCCGCCTGGCGTCCGCTGGCTCGGCGGCGTCCACCCGCTCCTCCTCCGGGCTGCTCACACCCGCGTCCTCCGGGTCGGTTGGCAGCGCCGGCCTGCGCCCCTTGTCGCCATCCCCCGCGTCCTCCGGGTGGACTACCTCGGGACGGCTCAGCGCCCCCTCGCCGGCGTCCTCGGCTCCTGCGACGTCCTCGCACCTGCCCTCGACGGCCTCGGTGGGTTCCTCAGTCGCCACCCCTCTTTCCAGCCACCCGGCTTCCCGCCCCGCCGCGGCCGTCTGCTACCTTGGTCGCTCCCAGGAGGTCATTGCCGCCGAGCGCGCTCTGGACCGCGCACTTCTGGTCATCGTCGCGGGCCGGTGCACTGGTGTATCCTGCGAAGAGATTGCTTCGGCCCTTCGCTCCCAGTGCGGCCTACCGGTGCTAGGCGATTCCACTTCGAGCGTTTCTGGCCTAAACTCGAAGGCTTCCATGACGTGGTTTCTACGGCCTGGACTTCCTCTGCGCCTGACGCCGACCCTCGTGACACGTCTGAAGGCCACGGCGAGACAGTTACAGAGCTGGAGCGCTCGCACAATCGGCAATGTCTCCTTGCAGCTCAAAGTTGCGCGCGAGCTCATTGCGCGTCTTGACGCGGCGCAAGACTCCAGACCGCTCTCTCCCCTGGAGACCTGGTTGCGCCGGAAGCTCAAGGCCTCGTACTTGGGTCTGGCTTCCCTCGAGAGATCGATCGCGCGACAGTGAGTGCACCTGGCTTGGCTCCGTAGCGACGACGCTGCGCTTTCCTACTTCAAGATCCATGCGGCTCACCGCAAGCAACGCAACATTATGACGAGCCTCCAAGTGGGATCTGCCACCATCACCGATCACGATGATATGGTCACCGCCGCCTTCGACCACTTCTCCGACGTGCTCGGCACCGCATCAGAACGCGCGATCGCGCTTGACCTCCATGCCCTCCAGGTCCCGCGGTTCGACCTGCTCGGGCTCGACGCTCCATTCACGGATGATGAGATAAGGGCCGCCGTGAAAAGTTTGCCGACCGGGAAGGCGCCCGGCCCCGATGGCTTCACTTCAGAGTTCCTCGTCGCCTGTTGGGACACGATAAAGCACGACTTCTGCGAGGCCTTCGACAAGCTATACTCCATGAATGGCCAATGCTTTCAGAAGCTCAATGAGGCACTCCTTACCCTGCTCCCGAAGCAAGCTGACGCGCGCTCTCTATACGATTACCGGCCAATCAGCCTCATCCACATCTTCGCCAAGCTCGTCACTAAACTGCTCTCCCTCCGGCTAGCCCCCCATCTTGGCTACATGGTTTCCGCCAACCAAAGTGCGTTCATTGCCGGACGGTGCATCCACGACAACTTCATGCTTGTGCAACAAACGGCCCGCCTCCTCCACAACCTCAATGCGCCACGTATGCTTCTCAAGCTCGACATCGCGCGAGCCTTTGACTGTGTGTCCTGGCCGTTCTTGCTCCAAATTCTGGCCCATCTTGGATTCGGGCCTCGATGGCGCGAGTGGATCTCCATCCTTCTCTCCACGGCCTCGACGAGGGTGCTTGTCAATGGGCACCCGGGCCCCCCGATCGATCATGCCCATGGGCTGCGGCAAGGCGATCCGGTCTCTCCCATGCTCTTCACGATCGTGATCGACGTCCTCAACTCTCTGCTTATGCGCGCAGTGGACGCAGGCCTCCTGCATCGCCTCACTACCCGGCACGCGGCTTCCAGCATATCGCTCTACGCGGACGACGTCGTCATTTTCTGCCATCCGGATAGCCATGGCATCGCTGCCGTGCGAACCCTTCTACACGTCTTCGGCGAAGCATCCGGGCTTCATACCAATTTCAACAAGTGTTCGGCGACCCCGATCCAATGCACCGACGATCATATTGCCACGATCAGCTCCGAGATGTAGTGCCCGGTGACACACTTCCCGATCCCCTACCTGGGGCTACCTCTCGCGATCCACAAGGCTGGCCCGACAAGCCTAGAGCCGATCATCGACAAGCTCAGCCGCAAGATCTCCACCTGGCGCGCCTCCATGCTTTCTCAAGGGGATCGCCTCGCGCTCGTGCGACATGTCCTCTACGCCATACCCACCCACTTCCTCACGGCCATCGCCTTCAACAAATCGGCTATCAAGAAGGTGAACCGGATCATCCGTGGATTCCTCTGGGCGGGTCACAAGGAGGCCAACGGAGGCCAATGTCGTGTCAATTGGCAGCGTGTGTCCCGTCCTATCCCCCTCGGTGGACTGGGCATCCGGGACATCTATCGCACGGGGCTATCCTTGCGTGTTCGTTGGTTATGACTCCAGCGCACGGACCCCGCGCGTCCATGGAGCCACCTCCCTGTCCCTCACGATGCTGACGCTAAGGCCATCTTCCGTGCCTCCACATGCTGGCGGCTGGGCTCGGGCGCCACTTGCCGCTTCTGGACCGACCACTGGATAGATGGCAGATCCGCAGCTGAGATCGCCCCTCTTGTCTTCGCACTCGTCCCTCGCAGCCTTCGAAGAGACCGCACTGTGCGAGATGGCCTCCACCTGCGTTCTTGGGTGCACGACATCCACGGTGCACTCGGCCCAGCGGCTATGGTTCAGTACGTCAACCTATGGCGGCTCGTGTTCCACACGCTGCTCTACCCCACGCCGGACATGCTCACCTGGCGCTGGACTGCCTCCGGCGTATACTCCGCGAGCTCCTGCTACAAGGCCCTGTTCGTTGGCGCATGCGAGGACCCCCACTGGAGGCTCACTTGGCGCCCCTGGGCGCCCCTAAGCGTTAAATTATTCCTCTGGCTTGCCATGCAAGACCGCTGCTGGACCGCGGAGCGCCTGGACCGCCACGGCCTACCGCACGAGGACTCTTGCGCGCTCTGCGATCAGGCGCTCGAGTCCATGCATCACCTACTCGCGGCCTGCCCCTTCTCGCACCAGGTCTGGCATGACATCCTCAGCTAGGCTCGCATGACCGTCGACCTCCCGGATGCCCACACCCCCTTCCAGACATGGTGGACCGCCTGCCTCGACCGCTCTCTGGCGCCTGTTCGAAAAGGGCTATCCTCTCTCATCATCCTCACAGCATGGTGGCTATGGAAACACCGCAATGCGTGCATCTTCGACCGGGACACCCCTTCGCTCTCGCTGATCTCCAATACCATCAAAGACGAGGCGCGTCTATGGGCTAGGGCAGGCGCCAACGGACTGCTTAACATCATTCCTGGCGCGTAGTTGCTAGCGGAGACCCTAGGGCTGAGCAGCCCCCTTGTTCTAGGCTGCTCCAACGCTTCTGCTCCATGCCTTTGCGTACATGGCCTTGTATGCGTTGTAATCCCATGCTACTATCTCCTTCTATCAATACAAAGATACGCGGCTTGCGTATTCGCGAAAAAATAAGTGGGAGGGGCAGCTTGGCTAGAACATGCTCCGGTCCAGTTACACGGGCTGCTTTCCTTTTCAGTCCAGATGAGAAGTGCCGCTGCGGCTCTGATGGAGTGCCATGGGCTGTTTCAGGTAGTACTCCTTTTTACTGATGATGGAGTGCTAGAATTTAGTCACTCATAACTCCGAAACGGCGGGCTAGCGGTCTATGGCGCTCTTGCGACCGCGGAAGCGGCGGCTGGACGTGCGCCGCCGCCGCCTGGATCTCCGGCCTCCGACCTCCGTTGCGGCCGCCGACACCGGATCTGAGCTCCCCGCGGCGTGCTCTCCCACGACGGACTCGGTGCTGCCCCGTCTCTCGGCTCGCCCAGCGATGCCGCTGTCGCGAACGTCTGCGGCGGCCGTCGATCCAGCGTCGTCTTCCACCGCTGCTACAGTCGTCGTTCTCCCGCCGTCTGTGTCGATCCGTCAAGGGCTCGGTGCCGTGGTCTCCTCTGCTTCCCCGAGCCCAGGTCGGAGGTCCCTTGCTCGTGAGTCCTCTGCTCCGCCGCTGCGGCTGCTGGGTGCTGCTGGCGATGTGGGAGCAGCCGTGAAGACCAAGCCATGCTCAGCTTCGAGCGCTCCAGTTGCTGTCACCAACCCGTCTGCCGGTGTTCGCCCTCGACCACGGCCGCAACCCCCAACCTGCAGATTCAGGAAGGAAGACGGGGGTGTGAAGGCCTCGCTCGTGCCATATCCCAGGCCTGCGGCAGACGTCGGATGCCCACCGCCCCCGTCCCGCTCGTCAATGCGACCTCGGATGTGCTACTGTCGGCTCCTATCCCGCTTGCCGGTGCCGCCTCGGATGTGCTGCTGCAGGCCCTCGTTGCCCCGGCCAATGTCATCGACAAGGACAATGCAATGGAACAGGAGTGCAGCGTCATTGGCATGGGGGACGAACTAACCAGTGTGCCACGATCTGTGTTATGGGCCTCCGCTGGTGACGACGAAGACGACGACGAAGATGATGAAGAGGTGCTAGCTCCCCAGACACCACCGGGTGCTACCAAGGCCCTCGAGTCGGGCGGGATGTGCGTGGAGCATGAGGCGGACACAAGTGGAGATTGGCAGGAGGTGCTTCCGCGCCGCAGCCCGCGTGTTCCGATGCCGTCACCGTCACCGAAAGTGGCTCCACGTCCCATCCCTGCTTGGATTTACGGTAGATGTTGCAGGTGCCTCGCTCATGGGCACCGTGCGGCTCATTGCAGAGATTCGCTACGGTGCTCCCGTTGTTTGGAAAACGGTCACCGTGCGCGTGGATGCTGCAATCCCTGGCGTCCTCTAAGCTCGCTGGCATGCCTTGCCATGCCGCATGTGTCCTGCCCCGCCTCCGTGCATCGTCCTGCTCCTGCTTCATGCGAGGGTTCGATGAAATCCACGCTCCCCTCCAAGTCACTTCACCATGGATCTTGGGCATCTGTCGTCTCTGCTTCTGCTAATTCAACAACCCAGTCTGAAGTGGTGGTGCAGTCCGCTCTGGATCAGACTATGCTGTTGCAAGGCTGTCTGGCGCGGGTTGAAAGTTTTTTGGAGCGAGCGGAGGCTGCTCTGAGTGGACTCTCCGTCGTGTCGACTATGTTGAAGACTACTCTGACGTCGCATGCTCCTTGTGCAAATGGTGTTTGCTTTGGAGAGGACAAGGGGGCGGAGTTATTCGGATGTTTCTCCCCTCGTGGTGGAGACAATTCAGCATCGATGCCTACCTCGCCCCCTATATTGTCTTCCACTGAGGGCGAGTCCATGGCCGTTGTCGTGGCTCCGGTGTTGAAGATCATGCCTGAGCTTAGGGAGCTTTGTATGAGTCTGTCAGTGGAGAATATGAAGATGGACTCATCGGCGACCTCATGTGAGGAACATGACTTATCTTTGTCATGTGTGCATCTGAAGAATGTGGATGCGTGTGGTGTGTTGGCACCGACTTTTGAGAGCCGCTTGGTGACTGATCGCTCGACATCCGGCAAGACAGATGGTTGCCTCGTGAAGGTGAAATCAAAGAGAAACAAACGCAAGAAGTGTGACGGCAAAGAGAAGGCATACGTGATTTCGTAATGGATAGTGCTCACATTCTCGTGTCGTCGTCGTGGCTTTGATCTTCTGAGTCATTGCATCGATGTTCTCACCAAGTGTTGAGGGTTGTGAGTGTTGTGTGTTATGAGAATTGGGTGGGCAGTGTATGTGTTCGTGGTGCTTCGTGCTCTTTGAGTAGCCCTCTTTTGGGTTGTTTGTATCGGTTTTCGCCCAGTTTTCCGTAAATTAACTGGGCAATTCTCTTCTTCTTAATTAATCGATGAGGCAATTCTTTTGCCTCCATTTCAAAAAAAAAATGATGGAGTGCTAGTAGAGAAGAACCATTTGACTAGAAGAAACGGCGGGTCCTATGCATTTTGGGGTACCAAATTTGTCACTCACATTCTTCTCTACAAATTACACACATGTCAACCCTTGCTACACTCTTTACACCCATTCCGAACCTCTTGCAGAATCAAGCGGTACGGAATGTGGTCATAGACTGATGCCCTCGTCTCAGAACTCTTGCCAAATAAATTCACACGGGTACCAATGTGATTGTTCAAAAAGGTGGATGAGAAAACTGGACTATGGCCCTATTTGGATCCATGTGTTAGAATTAGTTTGGGTTAGTTTGGACTCAACTAATCGAAAAAAATATCCACCTAAGAAGGTTAGTTTGGGTTAGATGCATCTAACCCATCCAAAAAAAACTAACCCACCTAAGAGGTGCTTATTTGGGTTAGTTCTTCTCGGAATCACTAAAAAAACACATTTTTCTCTCGCTCTCCCTGTAGCAGATTCCTTCCCACTTCCTCGAAGCTTTTCGTCCTCTCCCTCCCTTCCTCTTGCACCGCCCGTGAAGGCGCCTCGCCGTATGTGCGCTCTCGTCCGCCGCCGGTAAGCAGCCCCGCCCTATCCTCCCATTCCAAACCCCTCGTCTCCTCGCGGCCCGACCGCCCACCGGTAAGCAGTCACGACTCCTTGCGCTGCCCGTCCCCGTCAGCCTCGGCCAGCGCGGCTCCTTGCGCAGGGACTGTGGATTCGGCCGGCGGGCTCCGCGAGAGGCCAGCGGACTCCTTGCCGGGCGCGTCCCCGTCTGCGTCAGGCAGGGATCGCTCCGCAAGCGCAAGGAGCGCCTGCGACCTTCCGTGATTTGTATGGACAAAATAAAATTTATCATGTTTTGCATGCTTGATTTGTAAAGATGGTTCGTTTACGTCAATTGTGAGCAGGAGGAGGCCACACAAGAGTCGGCCACACCAAATCCGGCAGGAAATAAGGTCCAAAGTAGCCAAATGATTGAGAAAGAGCATTTATTGTCAATCTAACCCTACCATCCAAACACCTCTTTGGTTAGAATCTAACTCTAACCTCTAACTAAGTTAGAGTATCCAAACAGGGCCTATAACTAGGAATTGCTTTCCAGAACGAGAAGCGCATGGCAACAAAGGGATTCATTGGACTTGGTGGACTCCAATATCTCAAAATAAATAAAAACTCAGGTAAAAAAACTGTTGTTTATCCAAGTCTTTTAAGAAAATGATCCCCAACAGTTGATGCATATCATAATAATTCCAACTTTCCAAGCACCACTACTAGGAAAAGGCATGCTAGTGGCGCACCAGTTTTGCCTTCTAATGGCGCATGGCTGGTGCGCCACTGGCATCACGCCATTAGAATTTCTTTCTAATGGCGCACCACATGTGCGCCATTAGAATCTGGTATTCTAATGGCGCACCTGGCGGTGCGCCATTAGTACTGCTCACAGTGCGCCATTAGAATGCCTCCCAGGGGCCATATGTACAAATGTGCTATGGCATTCTAATGGCGCATTACAAGTACATGCGCCATTAGTGTGATGATCACAGTGCGCCATTAGTGTCTTTTGTGGTGCGCCATTAGTATGAATATTAGGTTTTTTTTTTTGCTTTTCTGATTTTTGCACAGATTACAAAATATATTATTGCATAGAATATAGACAGCAGCACACAGCAACATCAAATTCATCAAATACAATAGAAGATTAGTCTCCGAATACAATTCATCATATTAGTCTCCGGATTCAAAAGACCGGACAAAGATAAAACATTACAAGTCTCAAGACCGCGAGTATCGAGTTTGCCTTCACATTACAAGTCGATATCGATCATCTAAACTACCATCACATAGAAGAGAGCTGTGGTCATCACGATGAGCATCATCGCGATCAAACTGGTCTTCATCCGGTTCCTCCAACGCTCCCTCCTCTCTCCTGCTAGATAGTGGGCGTATCTAGATTCGGCCTCCGCCCTAGTGGTGTACCCTTTGTAACTATTACCGCTGAAACGGTGAACCTGTCTCCGACACTCCTCCCAGTCATCGTAGACTCCGGGAACCTTACCCTTGTACACGACATACGACGGCATCTCTATGCACAAGCCAAACAACAGACAATACATAAGCAATGTGTAAGTATGCAACAAAAGGATCGGAAGAGAAAAGCAAGACATTAATAGCACGATTCATGGTCCTACTAATAAAATAGCATCGATTACATCTAAGTTGAACAACCGTCCAAACCAAAGAGACATACGAATTCATTAAAAAGTTTAATTACAACATGAACCAATCAATGTTTCAGAACTACACATCACTACTTTCGACTCGACTCATCGGACAGGAGCATGGATGAAGCCGCCGTCTGTCGCGATGGTCATGAAATCGCGGTCGTTGTCACCCTGCATTTGTAGCATTCCATCTATCTCACTGTTGGACGGTTGATTTCTGAGGAAGAACTGCCCCGACGTATGAAGGACATCTTGATGGATGATGTCCGCAAACTCCGACTGGATGCGAAAGAATTCTTGTCTGAGGTCCGCGTCCTGGACTGCCGACAAGCTCGCGGCCCAATCTTTGAGATTATCTGGTAGCAGAAGGTGATGATGGTCCCTTACGATCGCCCGCATGTGATGGAGGGCGTAGTAGGCATCCTTCTGACCGCCAGGCGGCTGCTTGACGCAGCAGAACTTCGTATTGTGTGAGAAGATGTGCTTGCCGTACTTACGAACTGGCCTGGTGAAGGTGCCTCCAGATTGGGCGTAGCCGGGGAGAACATCATCAAGAACTTTCTTCACATTTGTGTAGTCTATCATGGAGTTACGGTTCGGGTCGAAATACGTGGCCATGGAATATTTCGGGCTTAAGAGGATGAGTGTGCAATGTGTGTCACTGCACAGAACACGGAATGTTAGAAAAAAAAGAACGATCGAAATCTAAGAAATCATATGTTACGGGGCGGTTAAGGGATGACTTACTCGGGAAAGTAAGGCACAAGGAAGTTATCCTTATCTGCGTTTGCCAGAATGACGCCTTCGAGGTGTGAACTCGCAACTTGGCGGTCCCCAGCGCTGCTCAAGTGCTTGGCACGCATGTAGAAGGGGTCGACTATCACGATGTCCGGGGTATTGTCTCTAATGATCCGCATCTGCATGCTCAGCGAAAACAGCCGAACGAAGGTGTAGTGCAACGGATGAAGGTTAAACATAGCAAAGATGTCATCAAACCGCAGGACGATCATACCCCCGATGTCGCCATCCACAAAGCCCTTGCTCTCTGGCACCTTGGCCACGAAAACCGGGTATGCCACATCCTTCTCTCTGAGACGCCGCTTCTCCAAAATCAGAACACTGTCATGCAGACTCCGCATAGCACCGGTTGCAGCATTCAGCATATTTCGCGGTAGCATCGCCCTACCCGCCACATGCACCCTCCTCGAGATATCCTTAGGTGAAGGTGGCCCGTCCTGAGCACGGATCGAACTCGGTGTCGGCTGGCTCGCACCGGCGCCCTTGTTAGTCTTTCGTTTCTGGCCCTTCTTCTTGATCTCCTGTAATGGGACCGAGTTCTGCTCACAGACCGCCTTCTTCAGCGTGTTGGGGCTGATAATATTTCGCGCCTCAGCTATCTGAGGCTCGGTGAAGACGGGAGCTGGAGGCGTGTCCTGAGAACTGAACGCCAGACGACGCTTGTTGCAATTGGATTTCTCCGCCGTACCAGCTAGATCGCGGTGGTCTTGGCTGGGTTCTTGAGAAAGAGGCCCGCAGAAATCGTCAGCGTACCCATGTTCAGCAAAGTACTTGTCAACTTTGGTAAATGTACCATCGTCGTTGTCGTCGCCGTCCGGATCCTGTGCCATAGGGCTGTCCGGATCCTGTGCCATAGGGATGTCCGGCAGGTCCGGTAGCGTTGCTGCGTTCTTGCCATGGCTTGGCGCCGGCACGACTGGCGGTCTTGTCTGTGGGGTGGTGTCCCCCGCCCCCAAACGAATCTGGCTCTTCGGCCATAGCAGGGGCCAGTTTATGCAGGTGCCGAGGGTCATCTCATCTTCTTCGTCGGCCCCAGCGGGTCGAATCGGAGGTAACAACTCGTCGCAGCCTGGCAGCACCCGGACCACTTCAACCCTATACATTGTGGGTGGCATCGGATTACCGTGGAACATGGGGTTGCCCGGTTGAACGATTTTGCCCTTGGCGACATCGACCAACTCGGCGCCCACGAAGTGCAGAAGAGTGCAAGGAACGTCGGCGGTGCCCTGCGAAAACATGTGTAGGGCGTCAGGGATGCCCAGTCAAAGGCAAGGAGATGAAGTCATCGGCCGAGAGGCTTAGTTACCGTGATGCCGTCAAGCTCGGCTAATGTCGAGGCACCGCCAACGGCGGGCGTGCAACTGACGGAAGGGGCGCTTGCTGGCGAGGTGCCGGCCGGCGTACACCCGGGTGCATTAAGCTCCAATACCCGTGCCGGTGCCGGAGACACGAATACCGCCTCCGCCGGAGACACCAATGGCGCCGCCGCCGGAGACACCAATGGCGCCGCCGCCGGAGACACCAATGTCGCCGCCGCCGAAGACACCAATGGTGCCGCCGCCGCGCTGTGCGAGTTGCTGGCCATGAAGCTGGGAACCGGGGGAGGACCCTTTTGGCCGCCCGCAATCCACGTCGTCAGCCCATGAATCAACGTAGGCACCATGGCTTCGAGCTTCGTTTCCAGCTGTTGTTCCACTTGCTCTTGGACAAGCTCCGGAATCCGCGCCACTTGTGCCTTGAGTGCTTCAACCTCGCGCGTCTGGCTTTCCGAGCTGGCCTTTTTCTCCTTCCGCACACCAGCGGTATAGTATGACCCCCATTTTGTGGACAAGCCTTTGCCGGCCACACGACCAGCTGATGTCGGCTTATCGAGCTTATCCTTCTTTTTCATTACGTTCAACGCCCTATTTAAAGGGGTGTCGAAAGGGGAGCTCTTAGACGACCCCGCGCTACTACTTTCATTGTCCTGCGAAAGGAACATGAGCCATTTAGAAATATTGGTGATTAATTAGAGTGCAGCCATATGGAGCTAATTACGCGGGGGTGTATTCCTTACCAGAACAAGCTCAAGCGCCCTGGTCTTCGGATCCGTGGTAAGCTCCTTTGTTATCGGGTCCTCCTTGTACCGGGCCCTGACATAGTTCCTGGTCTGCTTGTCACCGCTGTATTTCTCGAAGCGGGGCGGTAGGCCTTGCTCGGCACGCTCCGCGTCCTCCTTGTCCCATATAGGCTCCGCCACTCTATAACCGCCGGGACCGAGTTTGTGTTCCCCTAAGTTCAACTCCCGCATTTCTTTCCCCCACTGACTTGATTCGGAGCTTGCGGGGCTCTGGCACTTGATCTTGAACTCCTCGTACTCATCTTCGCTCATCAAATGATATTTCGCCTTGATCTTGTCATAACTATCACCTTTATCAATCATTCTCTTCACCGTGCTTCTCCAAGTAGACAGGGCCGTGCTCATCTTCGTGAGGGCGGCATTGTTCACTCTATTCCCTGAGAGGCGTGTGTTTTCAAATTCATCGGGGAACTTGTATCGTTCGTGCAGCTTCGTGAAGAGGAGGCTGCGCAAATTCCCTCGGTCCTTATGCCTAAGGTTCTCGGTGTTGATCGAGACGGTGTTCCGGAGAATACACCCGAGCCGAACCGCGTACCCCTTGACTATATGTTTGGGCTCCGTTGGATTCCCGTCGGAGTCCACCTGAGTGAATTCCTCCTTGACGGTGCGGAGCGCATTCGGGCGCCGGTCCTTCCTTTGCTTCTTCGGTTGGCTGCCATCTGTGTGTGCGCCACCATCATCAGTGGTGGCATCCTCGGCGGCACCATCAGTGGTGTCATCCCCGACGCCACTAGGGGTTGTGTAATCAGGATCGGTGTCTTCCGCGGCGTCATCATAGCGGTGAGGTTGTTGTTCCTCCAACTCTTGGGACATCTCCCAGAATTGCTTGCCGCCCGAACCACCGGCCTCATCGTTGTGGGCCATGTTTCTCTCTAAATAGGAAAAAAGTTTGGTCAAAAAGATGGTTATTGTCAAGGAACAAGATCATGGTCTCATGATTTAGGGTTGGGCCTAATCACTTGGCTCTATTGCCACCTATGTTGGGTTTATCATCTAGGGTTTATCGATGCTAAGGATAATTCTAAGTTGGGCCTAATCACTTGGCTCTATTGCCACCTATGATTTAATGCAGCAAGAATGGCAGGGCAGTTGATCCTACTTAACTAAGTACTAAGATAGCCCGGCCCATGCATTAGTCGCAAGTACCCCATATGTCCTATTTTTAGCAAAGTCATGCTAAAATTCACGGAAAATTTCAGCATGACCTTTGCTGAAAATAGGACATATGGAGTACCCGAATTTGCCGGAACGGAAGTTAATCGACATTCCGGCAAACTCAAGGGCCTCTCGGGGTACCTGCAAATTTGCTTGCTGAGACTCAGACTCAGCCTGGAAGTACCCACATCCTGCCACATGTGTCCACCAGTTCAACAAACATCCTAGTACCGCAGTACTACAAAATTTGAAAATGACAACTTTTTGTACACAAAGTGTTTGACTGTCTTCGCTACTGTCAGCATACATGTTACTCAGAATTTAGTTTACTAAATGCTAGGCACCTACAGGATACTTGAGCTCATGACTGTTGAGAACCTCCTCACAGGATGAAACGTTCCAAGTCAACAACAGGAAACAAAATTTGCACCGCAGGCAACAACTAGCTAGTTGATAAAAAAAATGAACAGTAATGCAAAAAAATGCACAAGAAGCTTTACTCGTGACTAATCAATTTTCAAATAAAAACCAGAACACAATTTGTCAAACTTGGCTTTGACATGAATTGTATCCGCTGGGTGCAAAGGGCCATGACGTCTTTGAAAATGCTACTGGTAGATTCTAACTAGGACCATTAAGAATGGCAATTGGCTATGTCTTTCTTGTGTCATCTTTCTTCTACCAGGTCAACAATAAAAAATGGTCCCCTTGAGGCACTAGTATTAAGTTGTAACTGCATTTTGTTCAGTCTAATAGCTTTTTTAACATTTTATTCGACGTATTTGTGTACACAGTATCACAGAATCAACTGCCCAATCTCACTGCCGAAAAAATACGAATCCGAACAAAGATTACATCAGACATTTCATCCCCAGTGCTGAAAAGTACTTAAACTACCCAGCAAACAGAATTTCAGCATCAGAAAAGCAACATCTTGTCCGAGATTACAGAACTAATTGACCCTCCATCTATGAGCCTTGGACAAACAGGAGAGTACATCAAATAGGGTTCAGACATTCCTCCCCAACACTAAAACATTCACTTGCTCTTTGTGTGATCTAAGAATTGCTACTGAACCCTGAGATAATGACTACTCCCATGCACTACAGCCAACCCCCACTAATCTATAATGACTAGCCATGCCATGATGCAAGTGCCCTGTAACAGAAACAACCCCAATCTGCACCAGATCACCCCGTGCAACACTAGCTAGTTGCCTTATACTCCCACCATGGAGTATATTTTTGCTCTGTGCAACACTAGGCAAATTCTACAAAATATACTCCATGCATCCCTACTGAAATATCAACACTAGGCAACAAGTAAATGAAATCCTGGAACTGGCAATACCTAGGGTTTGCAGGTGAGGGGGTGGAGGAGAAGGGAGGAATCACCTGGGGGGACGGCGAGGGCGCGGGCGGAGGGGGGACGGCGAGGGCGCGGGCGCGGGCGCGGGCAGAGGGGGGACGGCGAGGGCGCGGGCGCGGGCGGAGGGGGGACGGCGCGGGCGCGGGCGCGGGCGGAGGGGGGACGGCGCGGGCGGAGGGGGGACGGCGAGGGCGCGGGCGCGGGCGCGGGCGGAGGAGGGACGGCGAGGGCGCGGGCGCGGGCGGAGGGGGGGCGGTCGTCGTCTCCTCTGGCTCGGCGCGGGGGCGGGCGACGGCACGGGGCGGCGCGGGGGCGACGGCGCGAGAGGCTGTGAGGGGGGGATCTGGCGAGGGAGAGGGAGAGAGGCCAGAGGGAAATAGGTGAGGGATGCTTTCTAATGGCGCACCACACGCCCGTGCGCCATAAGTACGACCGTTCTAATGGCGCACCACCTCGCGGTGCGCCATTAGAATGTTGTTTTTATCTACCACAGTAGCCATATCTACAGCCCAACCCTTTCTACAACAGAACCCACCCACTAGCCCGACTGGTCAGCACGCAGCACACACACCAGGAGGTCCTGGGTTCGATTCCCAGGATCCCCAATATTTTTTATGCATTTTAAATGGTGTTTTTTATATTTATTTGTGTTTAAATATGTTCAAACTTGTTTAAATCATAACAGTAATATTTTTTATGCATTTTAAATGCTGTTTTTTATATTTATTTGTGTTTAAATATGTTCAAACTTGTTTAAATTATAACAGTAATATTTTTTATAAAAATAGTAAAAAAATTTTAAAAAGTGCTCCGGCGGTGGAGCGGGGGAGGGTTGCGATGGGTGGAGCTAGCGGGGGAGGGTGCGGGTGCGATCGAGATGGAGGGGGATCGAGATCGAGATGGAGGGGGAATCGAGATCAAGTGTCCTCATGAATTCAAAAAGTGCCCATGAAATTTAAAAATATTCATGATATCAAAAAGTGCCCATGAAATACAATCGAGAAATGAAGTCTACGATTTAAATACAATCGGTCTTAGCTAGCTATCTGTTCACAATCTTCTTGCCCTTCTTTTTCGCAAACGGAGTTCTTCTGTGGAACGGACGTCCTTTAGGTAGGGTGGTCCTGCTTCTTCTTGTGGTGTGTGCTGCTACTTCATCGTCGTCGTCATGTTCGATCTTCGGGTCGCCGTACTTGTCGAAGTCTTGCTCATTGGCTACTCCATCCATTCCGATGATCTTCCTTTTGCCTCTCCTCACGACAACACGACTGGGCTTTGGCGGGTCGGTAATGAAGAAGCATTGGTCCACTTGGGAAGCCAGTACCCATGGCTCATTTTTCGCGGTGACGTTTGCGCCCGCGGTCTTGGATTTGGCTTCGGGTATAACCATGGTGGTGAAATACCGGTCTTCTTTTATGACGTTTTTGGCCCATCTGACACGGAACATCGGGACCTTCTCTCCAGCGTAGCTCAGCTCCCAGATCTCCTTGATCCTTCCGTAGTATCTGTCCTTGTCGTTACCGGTGTAGGATTCCATCGTTACCCCGGAGTTCTGATAACCATCGCTCTTCATGTCCTTGTCCTCGGTGTAGAATGTGTAGCCGTTGATATCGTACGCCTCATAGGTCATCAGGTTGTGCTCGGCGCCCTGTGACAAGGCGAATAGTAGTTGTTCTTCCGCGGAAGAATCCTCATGTAAAGGGTACGACAGAAGCTTCTGCTTGAACCAACACGTGAAACATGAGTTGTGCTCTTTGAGTATATCTCCGTCCGTCCTCTGTTGGCCTCGGTCATTGTATGTCTTCTTAATAAAGGTTTTGTGCTCTACCACCCAAGGATCGACCACGTCTATGTGTTGTAGCGCGACTAGGTTTGCTCTTTCAAAGTCGGCGAGTCGACCCTCGAAGCCGACATGCATTTCGCGGTGACCCTCATGGTGACCCCATCCAGCGAGCCTGCCGAGGTGCCTGTTGACGGGCAGACCAACGGGGTTCTCGATGCCTAGATAATTCGTGCAGTAGGAGATGCACTCTTCGGTCAGAAAGCCCCTGGCTATGCTTCCCTCTGGACGTGACATGTTGCGAACGTATCCTTTGATGACACCATTCATCCTTTCGAACGGCATCATGCTGTGCAGGAACGTCGGCCCGAGTTGGATGATATCCTCCACTATATGGACCAGCAGATGCACCATAACGTCGAAGAATGCGGGCGGGAAGTACATCTCAAGCTCGCACAGTATCACCACGATCTCTTCCTGTAGCCTTCTGAGTTGCCTCACGCCAATCGACTTCCGAGAGATGACGTCGAAAAAGTTGCACAGGCCAAATAGCGTTTCACGGACGTGCACGTCCATGATCCCACGGATTGCAACTGGAAGTATCTGCGTCATCAGCACGTGACAGTCGTGAGACTTCATCCCGCTGAACTTCTGCTTCGCTGGGTCTAGGTATCTGCTTATCTTCCCCGCGTAACCGTAAGGAAGTTTTACTCCTAGGAGGCAGGTGAAAAATTGCTCGATCTCCTCCTGACTTAGAGTGAAGCACGCGGGAGGGTAGTCATTTCCGGTCTTCTTGGCCTTTTTGCCTTTGCGATGACTTTCCGTGTCCTGCTTCGCCTCATCATCATCATCATCATCATCATTAGCGTGAAGCTCCTGCCTGATGCCCATTGATTTCAAGTCTGCCCTTGCTTTCGGCCCATCTTTGGTCCTCTCTGGCATGTTGAGCAGGGTACCAAGCAGACTCTCGCACACGTTCTTCGTGATATGCATGACATCAAGGCTGTGAGGCACACGGTGGATCTTCCAGTACGGCAAGTCCCAGAAAACAGACCTCGTTTTCCATACCTTCAGCAGCGGCTCTGGCTCCTTTCGCATCTTTCCCGGCAGTGGGCAGTCTTTCCAATTTTTCAACAGCTTGTCTATTTCCTCGCCGCTCCTCGTACACGGGCGTTTTCGGGGTTCGATTTCACCATCGAACAGATCCTTGCGTTTCCTCCACGGGTCATCGTCGCGAAGCCACCTTCGATGTCCCATGAACACGGTTTTCGAAGACCCGGGATCTCTATCTAGCTGGCGATACGTTGTGTCATCCATGCACCTTACGCATCCAGAAAATCCGTGGACTACCTGCCCCGCGAGATATCCGTAACCGAGATAGTCGTGCACCGTCGTGAGCAGTGCGGCTCTCATAGGGAAATATTCTTTCTCTGCGGCGTCCCACGTATTGGCTGGCGTTTTCCACAGCGTGTCTAGCTCCTCCTTCAGCAGCCCCAGATACAGATTGATGTCGTTCCCTGGTTGTTTCGGCCCTTCAATTAGCATACTCATGTGAATGTACTTCCTCTTCATGCACAACCAGGGGGGAAGGTTGTACATCCACACAAACACAGGCCAGGTGCTATGTGTGCTTCTCTGGCTGCCAAACGGATTGACTCCATCGGTGCTCGCGCCCAGCACGATGTTCCTTGGATCCTTCCCAAATTCTGGGTCTTCGAAGTTCAACGCTTGCCACTGGCTCGCACCCTTAGGGTGACTCAGCATCTTGTCTTTTTTATCTATCTCCGGATCATTTGCGTCATCTTCTCGCTTCTTCTCCTCCCTATCCGCGTGCCAACGCAGGAGCTTTGCTACCTTAGAGTCCGCGAAATACCGCTGCAGACGAGGAGTGATCGGAAAGTACCACACCGATTTTCGAGGAGCTTTCTTCCTCTTCTTGTATCGAGTGACGCCGCACACCGGACATATGGTAGACTCCGCGTGCTCATCCCGATAAATGATGCAATTGTTCATGCACACATGGTATTTCACGTGCGGTAAATCCAGAGGACACACGATTTTCTTCGCCTCCTCGAAACTGGTCGGGCACTTGTTCCCCTTGGGAAGACGTTCGTGCCAGAATGACATGTTCTCGTCGAAGCATGCGTCGGTCATTTTGTGTTTTACCTTCATCTCCATAGCCATGAGCGTTACTTTCAGGCGGGTATCCTCGGGCCTGCATCCTTCATACAACGGAGTAACCGCGTCTATCTCCAGTTGATCCAGCTTGGCTTTCTCTCGGGCGGCAGCTCTTGCGTTATCCGTCCGCTTGAGAAGCAGCTCTTGAATATGAGGGTCCTGCACCCAGCCTCCATCGTCGTCTGCTCCGGCATCTTCATCTTCATGATCATGCCCTTCGTCTTGATCTTCCTCATCATCATGTACGACATCTTCTACATGATGACTGTGTACAGCATCACCGTCGTGATCATGTCCTGGAGATTCTTCGTCTTCTCGCCCGCCCTCGCCACGGTGGTACTTGTCTTGTTGCCCTTCCTCATTTCTTGCCCGGCCCCGGCCATGGACGACTTGATAGTCATCTTCATCACCTTGCCACCGATAGCCATCCATGAAACCACGCAAGAGCAGGTGGTCCCGCACCTGCCCGGAATCCGGGTCCGCAATAAGGCTCTTCAACTTGCATCTTCGACATGGACATCTTATCTCCGTCTCGTTCTTTTGAAGCATCTCGGCCTTCGCGGAGCTCAAAAACCTATTCACGATGCCTTCAGTCATCATGCGGACCATGGTCGCCTGCGGGGTAGAGCAAAACGATATGTTAGAACCAAGAAAAAATTTGGCATGACCTTCCCTAAAAATAGGACCAAAAAGAATGCATAGTGCCAAAACTCTCGCCGAAACGGAAATGAATCAAAACATTCCGGCAAAATATTGGCAACTATCGCATATTTCAAATACCGGTACCTTCAAACACAAACATATATGCAACACCACAAACACTTGCAACACCACAAACATACATAGATCTAGCTAGGCCACAAAAAGTGCATGTGCACGTTGTTGGAGCGAGCTAGGGAGAAAAAAAAGTAGATCTATATCATGAAGATAGCTTTCCCTTACTTACCTATCAAAACTAGGTAATTTCACCACTTAATTTTGTTGAATCTATGGTGGAAATGAGGTGAGGAGGAGGAGATGGCCGAAATCTTGGAGAAGGAGGTGGATGGAATGAAGTGGGGAAAGTGAGTGGGTAGGTGTGGGCTGTCCAAAATATCTTGTTGGTCCCAGGTTACTAATGGCGCACCCTGTCCTCATGCGCCATTAGAAACCCTGGTTACTAATGGCGCATCAGAAGAGCGTGCGCCATTAGAAGTTTTGCAAAAAAAAGAATAAAACAAAATTTAGAGTAATGGCGCACTTCCCACTTGGTGCGCCATTAGAAGTTGTATATAGTAATGGCGCATTGTAGGTGTCATGCGCCATTAGTGTGTATGGGAAAATGGAAAAAAAAATACACACTAGAGGCGCACCCCATCCACGGTGCGCCATTAGAAGTTATATATAGTAATGGCGCATTGTAGGCTTCATGCGCCATTAGTATGTATGGGAAAATGGAAAAAAAAATTCATACTAATGGCGCACCCGCTCCACGGTGCGCCATTAGTGTCTTCCAATCTAATGGCGTATCTGTGGCAGGTGCGCCATTAGTATATAGTAGTGGCGCACTGCTCCCACGGTGCGCCATTAGAGTCAATCCTATCTATAGGCCTTTTCCTAGTAGTGCACCTTATACTGCTCGGTCTCCTGCCATTCAATCACGGTGTATATATAGATTGTTGCAATTCTCTTTGGGCACACTATTTTCATTTAGAGAGCACACATGCATTGAGTGTGAGTTGATCATTCGATTACAATGGGGTGTTGCCTCCTAATGCAAATGTTAGTAATTCAGCATTTCAGCATGTAGGCCATAAACAACATGCATTGAGTGTGAGTTGATCATTCGATTACAATTCGAGGAAGCCGCGCATTCTCATATCACTAACTGTCATTGTAGGACATAAACAACATTGCGGAACATGTTTATATATCAGTGTAACAGCCGCCCATGTTTGTGCAAAGCAAATACTCTTCCTTCCATGTTGACAACTACGTTCAGAGTTCAGGCAGAAGCTTCAGCACCCTCCGAAGTAAAAGAAAATCCCTTCTCAATCTCAAACTGATCCAGATGTTGGAGCCATATCTGGACTGTTAGAGCTTCAGGTCCAAGACCTTCACTGGCCAATGTGAACAGAAAATTACGAGAAAAGACAGAATAAAACAGGTGAACTATTATCTGGTACTGATAAAACTATTGCAAGAACAAGAAACACTCCCCCTGCCTCTCGCGTCGCCCCTCTCGGGCGACACGGGAGCGCCCCCCAAACCCTATCCCGGACTCCTCTCCTCCCTCCTCCCCCTCCCCGCCGCCACCCGAGGAGCCCGCCGGCTGCTGCGCGTGTTTCGGTGAAGGTGGCGGCGTGGATCTGCTGCCTCGCGTCCGTGTGAGGGGCTTTGGAAGCCAAGGCGGTGGGCCTGGGTGGAGATGGCGGCGTCGATCTCTCCGGTGGATGGCGCGCGTGGGGGCTGGCCATCCTCTTCGGCCGCGTGGGTGGCGTGAGGACGGCGAGGTCTTGATGCAGCGGCAGGTTGCTCTTCTTCCTCCTGGCCCCTTCCCCTCGCGGTGGTCTCATCTCGCCGATCTGGTGGCCGGCCCATCAGATCTGGCCATCGAGGATGGGGTGGTGGAGTCTTGGAACGGGGGAAACCCCTGGTCGACTCCTCGTCGACCTCGACGCCGGCGGCGCTCCGGTGCCGGTATCCCTCTTGAGGGCGGGTCGAGCTTCCAAATCTGCTCCCCTCCCCCCTTCCTCCATGGGCGAAATTCTTGGCCTTTTGACAGGAAGGAAGAGGCGTTCGGGCGTCTCGGTCTTCCTTGGAGTCGCCGTTCAAGGGGTGGTTGGGGGTTGCGGGCCTGGTGCGTGGTGGTTGGTGGCGGCGGCGGTGCTCGGCTCCCCTGGTTGCCCGCGTTGGTGGTGGCATGTGGAATCTTTCCGCATCTTTCAGCGGCTTCCTGCCTTGGCTGCTGGTTGGCTTGCCGGCTGGTGGTGGGTATCCGTGTGTTCGGCACGGTCTGGACGAAGGGGAGATAGTGGTCTCCCCTCCGGCAGTGGCCCGTGACGGCGGGCGATGAAGTCGGTGGTTTCCTTCAAGCGGTCCAGATCATCATGTCCACGGCAATTATTGGCGTCGGGTGGCTTCGGCCATGCTGTTCTGGCTGTACAAGACTTCCGACGGCTTTATCGCAGCTTCTCTTGATGATCTGTTCGCTGCTGCTCTTGGCTGTAGTGAATTCTGCATGTATTTTTGAGTTTTTGGTCAAGTAGTCTTTGCCTTTGTAATTCAGCTCCATTGTATCCTAGCCGGTTGATGGCTTCATTAATTTGAAGTCGGGCCTTCATGCATTTTCTCTAAAAAAACACTATTGCAAGTAAAGCCTCAGTATATCAGCAAAGCCGATCTGCTCCCCGCACCCAAAAAAAAAACAAAGACGATGCACATTATTGGCCTGCAAGTACTGAGAGCTCAGCCGCGATGAGGTTGGGTGCTAGTACCTTGGAGGTCTGGTTCATGTCCTCCAAAAGATATATCTGGGTCAAAAATGCCTTAGCGCTAGCGGCTGATTTACTCGTATGAAAGTAGCCTCCAACTGTCCGGAGGTTGTGAACTATACACACCTGCAGCTATAGCGCAATTCAGCTCGAAACCGGAGCGACACAGAGTGATCTCGATTTCAGGAACCCGTCTGGCACTTTTACTTTACTGTACTCCTCAATATATACTTGATCAGTAAAAAACAAAGCAATGCGCATATGTACACTTCAGTTGAAAAACAAAGAAATGCGCTGAAAAACTTCGGTTGCTTCAAATTTTGTCTGTTAAACATCCAGGTGTTGTATCATCAGTTTCCACAAAACATTATGTATCAATTCCCCTTTAAAAAAATGATGCATGCATCCACTTTTCACAATTCCACCCACTTCAATTGAATAAAGAGACCTAGATAATGGGAATGCCTATATTGTCATCCATGTCTTGGCAAACCATGCAATTTTGGCACAAAAATTACAAGTACCAATTTACCGAGTCAATGTACAAAGGATGTCTCTTACTTGTTATCCACCCTGCTGTCCTCGAGTTCTACACACAAATACAAATACAAATACATAGAGACTAGCTATATATAGCTTCATATATTCTTTATGATACCACAATAATCGTGCAAATCTTGGAGGCTGATTTCGTGAAGGGGCCTGGGCATGAAAGCTGGGTGGTTTCTATTTGTCAGTGCCTGATATACTTGCTGCATTGTTGGCCGGGCTTTGGGATTGATTTGCAGGCAAGCAAAGGCCACCAAGGCAACCAAAATGACATCCTTCTCCTCATGAATGGTTGACGGCGCTGCGATGCGTCGATCCAGGATATCGTCGAACTTCCTCGGCTGCTCTGTTCGGCAGAAGAACGAAAGGAGCAGATCACCTGGGTGCTTTCCCATCACAACTTCCAGCACAACCACACCAAAGCTGTACACGTCACACTTCTCGGTCAACACCATGGTGGATGACAATTCTGTAATAAAAAATCAGTTTATCAAAACATAATCAGTTTTTATTTCTCCCTTTCAGGAACGCATGTTCATATCATCGATGGATACGGATGGATTAAGACCATCAGTGAGTACCTGGGGCTATATAGCCACATGTCCCTGCAAAGATAGTGCTCCAGCTTGAGCAACCATGCTTCAGCTTCCTTGCCATGCCAAAGTCCGAGACATAATCTTTATAATCTCGGTTCAGAAGAATGTTGCTGCTTTTTATGTCCCGGTGTACAATAGGATCATAGCAATCATGATGCAAATAGGAGAGAGCTTGAGCTACATCCACCACAATAGCAATTCTATTTGTCCAGTCCAGCTCCTTTGCTAGCTCTTGCTCGTGCAAAATGGATGATAAGCTTCCCCTCTCGATAAGGTCATAGACGAGGAATTTGCATTGGGAGTGTGAACAGAAGCCATACAGCTTGACGATACATCGGTGCCTAATTTTTGTCAACACTTCAATCTCAGCGTGAAATGTTTCCTCGTCTCTGAATTCTTCCATTGAATGCAGGAGCTTGACGGCAAAGGTAACCCCGCCTTCAAGCTCAACTCTGAAGACAGTTCCATAGCCCCCAATTCCAATGCAATATTTCTCATCAAAAATTTCTGTTGCACCGAGTATGTCTTCGAATGCGATCTTTCCATCGAAATTCCATATAGAAAGTATATCTCCAGACTTGCTTTTGCTTTTACTTTTTACACACTTTTTTGTGCGACAAACAACCATGATGCTTGCTATTGAGAGGCAAGCGAAGGAAAAGGATGCAAAAAAAGCAAGAAGTACCATCTGTGAATGTTTTCTGTTTAGGTGTTCCATGTGGAGCTTCGGTGTTTCACACGGTTTTAAGTCATAGGAATCGCCGCATAAATCCATATTATTGTCAAGTGAGATCAATGTTGCAGCGGTAGATGGAACTCTGCCAGCCAAATAGTTATATGATAATTTCAGTCTATACAGTTGCGTAAGATCAGAAAAAGTCGTTCGGATGGCACCATTTAAATTGTTTCTACTCAAATCTAGCTGATATAGATTGGTGAGATACCCAAGTTCTTGTGGTATTTCTCCTGTCAATAAATTGTCTGATAAGAGTAACGATGATAAATGGTGGCAATGTCTTATCTCAGGTGGAATGTTTCCTAGAAACAGGTTGCTACTTAGGTTCAGATCTATGAGCAGAAGAAGAGATCCTAACTCTGGCGGTAATAGGCCATTAAGCTGATTGGAATCAAGTGACAGTGTTGTAACAGAGATCAATTTCCAGAAGGTTGGAGGGATGGAACCATTTATTTGATTGTTAGAAAGATCCAATAATTCTAAACTTGTTAGATTTCCTATGCTTCCAATAGAACCCGTGATCTGGTTGTTGGTAAGATTCAGATGTGAGAGAAGAACAAGTGATCCTAACTCTGGTGGTAATACACCATTAAGCTGATTGGATCCAAGTGCCAGTGTTGTTAGAGAGGCTAATTTACAAATGGTCGAAGGGAAGAAACCATTTATTTGATTGTGGGAAAGATCTAGGTAATGTAAACTCGTTAGATTTCCTATGCTTCCAATGGATCCTTGTGACAAAAAATTATAAGAGAGATCAAGTTGGATTAGTTTTGTACAATTACGCATGGATGGCGGGATAGATTCATTAAGAATATTGAAGGATAGATCCAAGTATTCGAGCTTGGACAGAGCAACAATGCTTCATAGGATTTCGACTGAGAGGAGGTTATCACAAAGGCTCAAATAGACAAGGTGTGGCAAATCTGCAAAGGAAGAGGCTCATCAAATTCCCTAGTCTTCCTATTGTACTAGGCATGGTAGAAACAAAATGTAGTAAAAGAGAGCGATGGAGGTTAGTTAGTACAATTACCTAGGGATGTTGGGATAGATCCGGTCAGGTCATAGCCGGACAAATCCAAGTTTTCGAGCTTGGCAGAGCGCCAATACTTGATGGGATTAGGCCCGAGAGAGATTTTTAACCGAGCTTCAAATTGACAAGATGGGGAAAGTCTGGAAAGTGGAGAGGCTCATTAAATTCCCTAGTGTCATTACTGTACTAGCCATGGTAGAGAAAAAATTGTAGTAAAAGAGATCGATGGAGGTTAGTTTAGTACAATTACCTAGGGATGTTGGGATAGATCCGGTCAGGTCATTGCCGGACAAATCCAAGTTTTCAAGCTTGGGCAGAGTGCAAATACTTGATGGGATTAGGCCCGAGAGAGAGTTATAACCGAGCTCCAAATTTACAAGATGGGGCAAGTCTGGAAAGTGGAGAGGCTCATTAAATTCCCTAGTGTCGTTATTGTACTTGGCATGGTAGAGAAAAAATTGTAGTAAAAGAGATCGATGGAGGTTAGTTTAGTACAATTACCTAGGGATGTTGGGATAGATCCGTTTAGGTCATTGCCGGACAAATCCAAGTTTTCGAGCTTGGGCAGAGCACCAATACTTGATGGGATTAGGCCCGAGAGAGAGTTATAACCGAGCTCCAAGTTGACAAGATGGGGCAAGTCTGGAAAGTGGAGAGGCTCATTAAATTCCCTAATGTCCTTATTGTACTAGGCATGGTAGAGAAAAAAATGTAGTAAAAGAGATCAATGGAGGTTAGTTTAGTACAATTACCTAGGGATGTTGGGATAGATCCGTTTAGGTCATTGCCGGACATATCCAAGTTTTAGAGCCTGGCCAGAGCGCCAATGCTTGATGGGGTTAGGCCCGAGAGAGAGTTGTGACCGAGGTCCAGATAGACAAGATGGGCCATGTCTGCAAAATGGAGATGCTCAATAGATTCCCTAGCCTTCCTACTTTACTAGGCATGGTAGAAACAAATTGTAGTAAGGGAGATCGAGGGAAGATAGTTTTGTACAATTGCCTATGGAAGGTGGGATAGATCCGTTTAGGTCGTTGCATGTTCATCAGTGTTGCGAGCAAGCTCTCAAGGACATTCTTACAGATATTGAAGGAAATATGCCCTAGAGGCAATAACAAAGTTATTATATATTTCCTCATATCATGATAAATGTTTATTATTCATGCTAGAATTGTATTAACCGGAAACATAATACATGTGTGAATACATAGACAAACAGAGTGTCACTAGTTTATACATGCCTCTCCTAATCAAAGATGGTTATGTTTCCTAACCATGGACAAAGAGTTGTTATTTGATTAACAAGGTCACATCATTAGTTGAATGATCTGATTGACATGACCCATTCCGTTAGCTTAGCACACGATCGTTTAGTATGTTGCTATTGCTTCCTTCATGACTTATACATGTTCCTATGACTATGAGATTATGCAACTCCCGTTTGCCGGAGGAACACTTTGGGTACTACCAAACGTCACAACGTAACTGGGTGATTATAAAGGAGTACTGCAGGTGTCTCCAAAGGCAGATGTTGGGTTGGCGTATTTCGAGATTAGGATTTGTCACTCCGATTGTCGGAGAGGTATCTCTGGGCCCTCTCGGTAATGCACATCACTTAAGCCTTGCAAGCATTGCAACTAATGAGTTAGTTGTGAGATGATGTATTACGGAACGAGTAAAGAGACTTGCCGGTAACGAGATTGAACTAGGTATTGGATACCGACGATCGAATCTCGGGCAAGTAACATACCGATGACAAAGGGAACAAACGTATGTTGTTATGCGGTCTGACCGATAAAGATCTTCGTAGAATATGTAGGAGCCAATATGGGCATCCAGGTCCCGCTATTGGTTATTGACCGGAGACGTGTCTCGGTCATGTCTACATTGTTCTCGAACCGTAGGGTCCGCACGCTTAAGGTTTCGATGACGGTTATATTATGAGTTTATGAGTTTTGATGTACCGAAGGAGTTCGGAGTCCCGGATGAGATCGGGGACATGATGAGGAGTCTCGAAATGGTCGAGACGTAAAGATCGATATATTGGACGGCTATATTCGGAGTTCGGAAAGGTTCCGAGTCATTCGGGTATTTTTCGGAGTACCGGAGAGTTACGGGAATTCGTATTGGGCCTTAATGGGCCATACGGGAAAGAAGAAAAAGGGCCAAAAGGGTGGCCGCCGCCCTCCCCTTGGTCTAGTCCGAATTGGACTAGGGAGGGGGGGCGCACCCTTCCTTCCTTCTCCTTCTCTCTTCCCTTTCCTTCTCTCCTACTCCTAATACATGGAAGGACTACTAGTTGGACTAGGAAAGGGGGAATCCTACTCCCGGTGGGAGTAGGACTCCCCATGGCGCGCCATAGAGAGGGCCGGCCTCCTCCTCCCTCCGTCCTTTATATACGGGGGCAGGGGGCACCCCATGGAGACACAAGTTGATCCTTGAGATCGTTCCTTAGCCGTGTGCGGTGCCCCCCTCCACCATATTCCACCTCGGTCATATCGTAGCGGTGCTTAGGCGAAGCCCTACGTCGGTAGTACATCAAGATCGTCACCACGCCGTCGTGCTGACGAAACTCTCCCTCCCCGAAGCTCTACTGGATTGGAGCCCGAGGAGCGTCATCGAGCTGTACGTGTGTCAAGAACTTGGGGGCGCCGGAGTAACGGCGCCGGGATCGGTTGGATCGCGAGGAGATCGTACGACTACTTCCTCTACGTTGTGATCGCTTCTGCTTCGGTCTACGAGGGTACGTAGACAACCCTCTCCCCTCTCGTTGTTGTACATCACCATGATCTTGCGTGTGCGTAGGAAATTTTTTGAAATTACTACGTTCCCCAACAGTGGCATCCGAGCCTAGGTTTTTTTATGGTTTGATGTTTTGCACGAGTAGAACACAAGTAAGTTGTGGGCGATACAAGTCATACTACCTACCAGCATGTCATACTTTGGTTCAGCGGTATTGTGAGATGAAGCGGCCCAGACCGACATTACGCGTACGCTTACGCGAGACTGGTTTCACCGTTACGAGCACTCGTGCTTAAAGGTGGCTGGCGGGTGTCTGTCTCTCTCACTTTAGTTGAACCGAGTGTGGCTACGCCCGGTCCTTGAGAAGGTTAAAACGGAGTCTATTTGACGAAGTATCGTTGTGGTTTTGATGCGTAGGTGAGATTGGTTCTTGCTTAAGCCCGTAGCAGCCACGTAAAATTTGCAACAACAAAGTAGAGGACGTCTAACTTGTTTTTGCAGGGCATGTTGTGATGTGATATGGTCAAGACGTGATGCTATATTTTATTGTATGAGATGATCATGTTTTGTAACCGAAGTTATCGGCAACTGGCTGGAGCCATATGGTTGTCGCTTTATTGTATGAAATGCAAACGCCCTGTAATTGCTTTACTTTATCACTAAGCGGTAGCGATAGTCGTAGAAGCAATAGGTGGCGTAGACGACAACGATGCTACGATGGAGATCAAGGTGTCACGCCGGTGACGATGGTGATCACGACGGTGCTTCGGAGATGGAGATCACAAGCACAAGATGATGATGGCCATATCATATCACTTATATTGATTGCATGTGATGTTTATCCTTTATGCATCTTATCTTGCTTTGATTGACGGTAGCATTATAAGATGATCTCTCACTAAATTATCAAGAAGTGTTCTCCCTGAGTATGCACCGTTGCCAAAGTTCGTCGTGCCCAGACACCACGTGATGATCGGGTGTGATAAGCTCTACGTCCATCTACAACGGGTGCAAGCCAGTTTTGCACACGCGGAATACTCAGGTTATACTTGACGAGCCTAGCATATGCAGATATGGCCTCGGAACACGGAGACCGAAAGGTCGAGCGTGAATCATATAGTAGATATGATCAACATAATGATGTTCACCATTGAAAACTACTCCATCTCACGTGATGATCGGTTATGGTTTAGTTAATTTGGATCACGTGATCACTTAGATGACTAGAGAGATGTCTGTCTAAGTGGGAGTTCTTAAGTAATATGATTAATTGAACTTAAATTTATCATGAACTTAGTCCTGGTAGTATTTTGCAAATTATGTTGTAGATCAATAGCTCGCGTTGTTGCTTTCATATGTTTGTTTTTGATATGTTCCTAGAGAAAATTATGTTGAAAAATGTTAGTAGCAATGATGCGGATTCGATCCGTGATCGGAGGTTTATCCTCATTGCTGCACAGAAGAATTATGTCCTTAATGCACCGCTAGGTGACAGACCTATTGCAAGAGCAGATGCAGAGATTATGAACGTTTGGCTAGCTCAATATGATGACTACTTGATAGTTTTGTGCACCATGCTTTATGGCTTAGAATCGGGACTTCAAAGATGTTTTGAACATCATGGACCATATGAGATGTTCCAGGAAATGAAGTTAATATTTCAAGCAAATACCCGAGTTGAGAGATATGAAGTCTCCAACAAGTTCTATAGCTAAAAGATGGAGGAGAATCGCTCAACTAGTGAGCATGTACTCGGATTGTCTGGGTACTACAATCACTTGAATCAAGTGGGAGTTAATCTTCCAGATAAGATAGTGATTGACAGAATTCTCTAGTCACCATCACCAAGTTAATAGAACTTCGTGATGAACTATAGTATGCAAGGGATGATGAAAATGATTCCCGAGTTTTTCATGATGATGAAATCGATGAAGGTAGAAATCAAGAAAGAGCATCAAGTGTTGATGGTTGACAAGATCACTAGTTTCAAGAAAAGGGCAAAGGGAAAGAAAGGGGAACTTCAAGTAGATTGACAAGCAAGTTGTCACTCCCACGAAGAAACCCAAAGCTGAACCAAAGCCTGAAACTGAGTGCTTACACTGCAAAGGAAATGGTCACTGGAAGCGGAACTGCCCTAAATATTTGGTGGATAAGGAGGATGGCAAAGTGAAAAAGGGTATATTTGATATACAGGAATTTTATGTGTGCTTTACTAGTGTTTATAGCAACCCCTCGGTATTTGGTACTGGTTCAGTTGCTAAGAGTAGTAACTCGAAACGGGAGTTGCAGAATAAACAGAAACTAGTTAAGGGTGAAGTGACGATGTGTGTTGAAAGTAGTTTCAAGATTGATATGATCATCATCGCACACTCCCTATACTTTCGGGATTAGTGTTGAACCTAAATAAATGTTATTTGGTGTTTACGTTGAGCATGAATATGATTTGATCATGTTTATTGCAATACGGTTATTCATTTAAGTAAGAGAATAAACTGTTATTCTGTTTACATGAATAAAACCTTATATGGTTACACACCCAATGAAAATGGTTCATGGGATCTCGATCGTACTGATACACATATTCATAATATTGAAACCAAAAGATGCAAAGTTAATAATGATAGTGCAACTTATTTGTGGCACTGCCGTTTAGGTCATATTGGTGTAAAGCGCATAAAGAAACTCCATGCTGATGGGATTTTGGAATCACTTGATTATGAATCACTTGATGCTTGCGAACCGTGCCTTTTGGGCAAGATGACTAAAACTCCGTTCTCCGGAACAATGGAACAAGTTACTGACTTATTGGAAATAATACATACCGATGTATGCGATCCAATGAGTGTTGATGCTCGTGGCAAGTATCGTTATTTTCTGACCTTCACAAGATGATTTGAATAGATATGGGTATATCTACTTGATGAAACATAAGTCTGAAATAGTTGAAATGTTCAAAGAATTTCAGAGTGAAGTGGAAAATCATCGTGACAAGAAAATAAAGTTTCTGCGATCTGATCGCGGAGACAAATATTTGAGTTACGAGTTTGGTCTTCAATTAAAACAATGTGGAATAGTTTCACAAATTCATGCCACCTGGAACACCACATCATAATGGTGTGTCCGAACGTCATAACCGTACTTTATTGGATATAGTACAATCTATGATGTTTCTTACCGATTTACCAATATCGTTTTGGGATCATGCATTAGAGACAACTGCATTCACGTTAAATAGGGCACCATCTAAATCCGTTGAGACGACACTATACGAACTGTGGTTTAGCAAGAAACCAAAGTTGTCGTTTCTTAAAGTTTGGGGCTGCGATGCTTATGTGAAAAAGTTTCATCCTGATAAGCTCAAACCCAAATAGGAGAAGTGCGTCTTCATAGAATACCCAAAGGAAACTATTGGGTACACCTTCTATCACAGATCCTAAAGCAAGATTTTCGTTGCTTAAGATGGATCCTTTCTAGAGAAGGAGTTTCTCTCGAAAGAAGTGAGTGGGAGGAAAGTAGAAAACTTGATAAGGTAATTGTACCTTCTCCCTTATTGAAAAGTAGTTCATCACAGAAATCTGTTCTTGTGACTACTACACCAATTAGTGAGGAAGCTAATGATGATGATCATGTAACTTCAGATCAAGTTACTACCGAACCTCGTAGGTAAACCAGAGTGAGATCCGCACCAGAGTAGTACGGTAATCCTGTTCTGGAAGTCATGTTACTAGACCATGATGAACTTGCGAACTATGAAGAAGCGATGGTGAGCCCAGATTCCGCAAAATGGCTTGAGGCCATGAAATCTGAGATGGGATCCATGTATGAAAACAAAGTATGGACTTTGGTTGACTTGCCCGAGGGTCGGCAAGCAATAGAAAACAAGTGGATCTTCAAGAAGAAGACTGACGCTGACGGTAATGTTACTGTCTACAAAGCTCGACTTGTCGCAAAGGGTTTTCGACAAGTTCAAGGGATTGACTACGATGAGACCTTCTCACCCGTAGCGATGCTTAAGTCTGTCCGAATCATGTTAGCAATTGCCGCATTTTATGATTATGAAATTTGGCAAATGGATAAACAAAACTGCATTCCTTAATGGAGTTATTAAAGAAGAGTTGTATGTGATGCAACCAAGAGGTTTTGTCGATCCTAAAGGTGTTAACAAAATGTGCATCTATGGACTGGTGCAAGCATCTCGGAGTTGGAATACACGCTTTGATAAGTTGATCAAAGCATATAGTTTTATACAGACTTGCGGTAAAGCCTGTATTTACAAGAAAGTGAGTGGGAGCACTACAGCATTTCTGATAAGCATATGTATGACATAATGTGGATCAGAAATAATGTAGAATTATTCTGTAAAGCACAAAGGAGTGTTTGAAAGAAGTTTTTCAAAGAAAGACCTCGGTGAAGCTGCTTGCATATTGAGCATTAAGATCTATAGAGATAGATCAAGACGCTTGATAAGTTTTTTCAATGAGTACATACCTTGACAAGATTTTGAAGTAGTTCAAAATGGAACAGTCAAAGAAAGAGTTCTTGCCTGTATTACAAGGTGTGAAATTGAGTAAGACTCAAAACCCGATCACGGCAGAGGATAGAAAGAGAATGAAAGTCATTCCCTATGCCTTGGCCATAGGTTCTATAAAGTATGCCATGCTGTGTACCAGATATATTGTATACCCTGCACTGAGTTTGGCAAGGGAGTACAATAGTGATCTAGGAGTAGATCACTGGACAGCGGTCAAAATTATCCTTAGTAGAATAAGGATATGTTTCTCGATTATGGAAGTGACAAAAGGTTTGTCGTAAAGGGTTACGTCGATGCAAGTTTTGACACTGATCTGGATGACTCTAAGTCTCGATCTAGATACATATTGAAAGTGGGAGCAATTAGCTAGAGTAGCTTCGTGCAGAGCATTGTAGACATAGAAAATTGCAAAATACATAACGGATCTGAATGTAAAAGACCCGTTGACTAAGACTCTCTCACAAGCAAAACATGATCACACCTTAGTACTCTTTGGGTGTTAATCACATAGCGATGTGAACAAGATTACAGAATCTAGTAAACCCTTTGGGTGTTGGTCACATGGCGATGTGAACTATGGGTGTTAATCACATGATGATGTGAAATATCGATGTTAATCACATGGTGATGTGATCTAGATTATTGACTCTAGTGCAAGTGGGAGACTGAAGGAAATATGCCCTAGAGGCAATAATAAAGTTATTATATATTTCCCCATATCATGATAAATGTTTATTATTCATGCTAGAATTGTATTAACCGGAAACATAATACATGTGTGAATACATAGACAAACAGAGTGTCACTAGTATGCCTCTACTTGACTAGCTTGTTAATCAAAGATGGTTATGTTTCCTAACCATGGACAAAGAGTTGTTATTTGATTAACAAGGTCACATCATTAGTTGAATGATCTGATTGACATGACCCATTCCGTTAGCTTAGCACACGATCGTTTAGTATGTTGCTATTGCTTCCTTCATGACTTATACATGTTCCTATGACTATGAGATTATGCAACTCCCGTTTGCCGGAGGAACACTTTGGGTACTACCAAACGTCACAACGTAACTGGGTGATTATAAAGGAGTACTGCAGGTGTCTCCAAAGGCAGATGTTGGGTTGGCGTATTTCGAGATTAGGATTTGTCACTCCGATTGTCGGAGAGGTATCTCTGGGCCCTCTCGGTAATGCACATCACTTAAGCCTTGCAAGCATTGCAACTAATGAGTTAGTTGTGAGATGATGTATTACGGAACGAGTAAAGAGACTTGCCGGTAACGAGATTGAACTAGGTATTGGATACCGACGATCGAATCTCGGGCAAGTAACATACCGATGACAAAGGGAACAAACGTATGTTGTTATGCGGTCTGACCGATAAAGATCTTCGTAGAATATGTAGGAGCCAATATGGGCATCCAGGTCCCGCTATTGGTTATTGACCGGAGACGTGTCTCGGTCATGTCTACATTGTTCTCGAACCGTAGGGTCCGCACGCTTAAGGTTTCGATGACGGTTATATTCTGAGTTTATGAGTTTTGATGTACCGAAGGAGTTCGGAGTCCCGGATGAGATCGGGGACATGATGAGGAGTCTCGAAATGGTCGAGACGTAAAGATCGATATATTGGACGGCTATATTCGGAGTTCAGAAAGGTTCCGAGTCATTCGGGTATTTTTCGGAGTACCGGAGAGTTACGGGAATTCGTATTGGGCCTTAATGGGCCATACGGGAAAGAAGAAAAAGGGCCAAAAGGGTGGCCGCCGCCCTCCCCTTGGTCTAGTCCGAATTGGACTAGGGAGGGGGGGCGCACCCTTCCTTCCTTCTCCTTCTCTCTTCCCTTTCCTTCTCTCCTACTCCTAATACATGGAAGGACTACTAGTTGGACTAGGAAAGGGGGAATCCTACTCCCGGTGGGAGTAGGACTCCCCATGGCGCGCCATAGAGAGGGCCGGCCTCCTCCTCCCTCCGTCCTTTATATACGGGGGCAGGGGGCACCCCATGGAGACACAAGTTGATCCTTGAGATCGTTCCTTAGCCGTGTGCGGTGCCCCCCTCCACCATATTCCACCTCGGTCATATCGTAGCGGTGCTTAGGCGAAGCCCTACGTCGGTAGTACATCAAGATCGTCACCACGCCGTCGTGCTGACGAAACTCTCCCTCCCCGAAGCTCTACTGGATTGGAGCCCGAGGAGCGTCATCGAGCTGTACGTGTGTCAAGAACTTGGGGGCGCCAGAGTAACGGCGCCGGGATCGGTTGGATCGCGAGGAGATCGTACGACTACTTCCTCTACGTTGTGATCGCTTCCGCTTCGGTCTACGAGGGTACGTAGACAACACTCTCCCCTCTCGTTGCTGTACATCACCATGATCTTGCGTGTGCGTAGGAAATTTTTTGAAATTACTACGTTCCCCAACAGATATGCATTTGATCAAGGCAATGAGGTGTATCGAGTTTGTGCGAGTACTCCATGTCCCAGAACACAGACCTCGTCTTCCATACCTTCAGCAGCGGCTCCGGTGCCTTTCTCATCGTCTTTCCCGGCGCGGGGCACTCCTTCCGGTTTTCAACAGCTCATCGATTTCGGCACCGCTCCGCTTACGTGGAGGTCCTCGATGCTCAGCGTGACCATTGAACAGATCTCCATGCACTAGTGCAGAACCGGGCAATAGCACCGGTTCGTAAGGCCCTTTAGTGCCGGTTCCATAACCGGCACTAAATTGTGGTCACTAAAGCCCCCCCCCCCTTTAGTACCGGTTCAGCACGAACCGGTGCTAAAGGGCAACCACGTGGCACAAGCCAGCTCCGGGGGCCTGGAGCCCTTTAGTACCGGTTGGTAAGACCAACTGGTACTATAAGGTTTGGGGGGTTTTTAGTTTTATGATTTTTTTTCATTTAATTTTGTGTTTCCATTTTAATTCTTTTTCATTTGCTGGTATTTTACAATACTACACATTGTACACGTTATGCATATATATAAATAGAATTTCTAGTAGAACCAATCATGCATATATATATCTCATCAATGTCTCACAAACCACCATATTAATTAATTCACACATACACACATGTATAGCTATATACAATTTCTCCTACATATGCATGTTGCCTTCGGAGCCAGTGGCATTAGCCTAATTGGTGCCTTTGGAGCACGATGACAATTGGAAGTGGTTTTCATGGGGGCGGTAGCGGGTAATAGTATTCTCCCTTCGGATTTATGACCTGGTCGAGCAAAAATCCCGCTATTTCCTCTTGAAGTGCTTCTACGCGCTCCGTTTCTAGGAGCTTCTCCCGCACCTCTTTGAACTATTAAGAAGGAGATCAATATGCATGTGTATTAGTTGTGTGACTAGATATCGATAATGGTGTAAAAATTGTGAATAGTGTTCTGACAAGCGTACCCATTCCTGTCTTTGAGATCTGCTCCTTTCGGACGCCATCATGCGAATGTTCTCGCAAACGCAGAATGCACACAGATCAGTCCCCTGCACCTGCTTCAGGGCCTTTACGAGAATGGAATTTGATTAGATAATAATTAATCAAGCATGATAATTAAAGAGATGGCAGCTAGCTAGCTAGCTAGTGCTACTTAATTACTTACCTTGGGTCGAAACCATCTAAGCTTTTTTTTTCCATTCGCCTTCCGTGACGCTGATGAACCTTGCCCAAGCCCTGCCCGCCGACAAAGAAAATGAATAAAGGGGTTATTAAATAGTTCATATCATGAAATGACGAACTAAATAGGCCGAGATATATAGTTAATAATGATTGAAATTACCTGTTGACTATCCCAAACAAGATGTTATAGTCAGTTTTTTCTTTGAGTAGTGAGTCCAGTACTTGAACTGTTCTGGCGTCAACTTTAATGATACACAAGACCCAGTGAAATCTGCATGCACACACGTTTGCATGTCTTAATTAAGTGGGCATATGTAAGCAAAAACATGTAGCTAGCTAGTAGGCAAAAATAGAGAATTTGTAGTACAAGACAGTGTGACTCACTGGAAGTTGTAAGGAAGTAGTATATCTTCATTGTATTTGAGGCGCTTCAAGAACTCTAGCATGTTGTCCTCTACGTTCTGTCGCTGACGTGGATTTATTAGCCATGTGTATTCATTAACGCTGTTTGGGTCAATGAACCCAATGCCAAAGCGTCCACCTTTTCTCATTTCATACATCTTCATCCTGCATAATACCACAGAAAAGAATATAGTGAGGATAATTACAGGTAATGATTGATCAAAAGGATCACTACAGCTAGCTTGAGACTTAAATTACAGAAAGAAATCACTTATAGACAATAGCAACTTACGATAGATTTATCGAGTGCGTCTTGATTGTATAACTGAAACAGTTCAGTATACTCAACGGACACAGCTTTCTCATGGAAGTAATGCTCCTCCTTGACATTCACCATGAGGGACAATCGATCTGAAATCTTGGTCATGTTCATGTACCATTGATGCAATTCATAAATTCTCGTTGGGAGGTTCTTGACCTTGTCTGGCTCGACCAAAGGTTGGCCCCGGACATATTTCCATTTTATTTCATCCTCTCTAAGCAAAGGTATGGGCTCGATCTCGAGGAGTTGTCCAACAGTGATGTTGAGAACTTCAGCCTGCATTATATGCTCCTCCGTTATTACCACATTGCCCACCTCGGGAACATGCACTGTTTGCCCACAATAATATTGGGCGCGCGTACTGTCACGTGTTGTTGGCACAACAAGTGAGGGGATCGATTGCGCCGCCTATTCTCCCAGCTGGGGAATGGTTTTCCCGATTTTTTTTACAGCTGCTTCTTGTTTGCTCGATCCCGATGTAGACGTGCTCGCCTCCTTTTGTAGACGTGCTCGATTTAACTTCCTGATGTGGCGCTCATAGTCTGTGTCAACAGGCTTGGGAGCTGGTGATTGAGCCATACATATGAAGTGGTCAATCGTTTCCTCAGGCACTTTCTCCCTTGGCGGCGGTGGCGGTTTTGGTGCAAAATGGGTTTCCACCTCGGCCTTCGATATGGCCGCAATTTCCTCCTCGGACCTGTCATAAGACCTCTGCGGAAGAGGCGTGAGGCTTGGACCATATTTATATCGCTTGCCTCTGCTTGTACTTCCTGTACTACCTCGACTCGTACCGCTACGCACCATAGCTGCGGGGTGTCTCTTCTGCGATTGCTGAGGCGGCGGAGACGGCTGACGGGGCTGAGTTGGACAAGGAGGAGTGGTCTGAGGTTGTGCCGGACTTGGAGGAGGAGTGGACGTGTGACGCTGTGGCAGACTTGGAGGAGGAGGAGTGGCCTGACACTTTGCCGGACTTGGAGGAGGAGTGGCCTGACACTTTGCCGGACTTGGTGGACTTGCAGGAGCGGGAGTCTGCTGACTCGGTGGCGGACTTCGACGAGGAGTCGGCTGACGCGGTGTCGGTGGCCTTCGAAAGATGATGCAATCCTTTTTCCATAGGATGATACGATGTTTGGCCTCTCCGAGAAAGCGCTCGCCGTCACCTCCAGGAATGTCAAGCTGTAGCTCCGAATATGGTGGGTCCACCACCTCATCAACCAAGACACGAGCATAGCCCACTGGAATCGGGTTGCAATGGAAGGTTGCCTCGGGGGGATTTGTAAAAGCAATGCCATCCGCCACCTTCATGGATATGTTCTTCATTTTGACGTGTAGCTCGCAGTTAGTGTTCTCCGTGATGTCATCCACGGGGTATCTACCCAGCATTGCGTCGTCCGGGACGGAACCCACGCTGCTTCTCGGCATGGATGGGCCGGTGCTATCCAATGTTGGATCATCCGCTAGCTGCTGAGACCCCCTTTGCTGGGTAAGTGAGTCGATCTGCTCCTGCTGCCGCTGGAATTTGACTGCCAGTTCCGCTTGACTTGCTTCTAGGTCTTGAAGGCGTTCATAGTCCCGCTTCCTCTGCTCCTCCTCCATCTTCCTCTTCTTCTCCTCCGCAATCTTCTTTCTCGCACGGGTTCTGTAGTCGGTGTTCCATTCTGAAAACCCCTCATACCACGGAATAGCGCCCTTGCCTCGTGTTCTTCCCGGGTGTTTAGGATTTCCCAGGGCACGCGTAAGCTCGTCGTTCTCTCTGTTGGGCTGGAACACCCCCGATCGTGCCTCTTCCATTGCAACAAGTATCGCATCATCGGCTCCCTTCAGACTTGCCCTCGTCGAAACATTGCCTGTCTCCGGGTCCAACTCCCCCATGCGCATAGAACCAAGTCCCGACCCTAGGGGCCAGCTCTTAGTAACCGGAGTGACACCTGCATCCTCCTTCTCTTTCTCAGACTTATCCCACTTAGGCATTGCCACCGCATAGCCACCTGGCCCCAGCTTATGAAACTTATCCTTTTTTCGGCATTCTTCTTGTTTATTCTCGACCGTTCCTTAGCTAATTCCGAATCCTTGAATTTCACAAAATCGTCCCAATGAGCACGTTGGTTCTCTAGTGTTCCCTTGAATACTGGAGTCTTCCTTCCTCCCTTGACGTACTTGTTCCATTCATGATTCTTGTGGTTCTTGAATGCAACCGCCATCTTCCTAAGAGCAGCGTCCTTGACTTTCTGCACATCTGCTTCTGTGAAATGATCTGGTAGGGTGAAATGTTCCATGAGAGTATCCCAAAGCAGATTTTTTGATTCTTGTCGACAAAAGTAACATCTGGACGTGGCTTTGCTGGCTCTCTCCATTCTTGAAGTTTGATCGGGAGTTGGTCCTTCACAAGAACTCCGCACTGACGAACGAACTTGTCCGCAATCTTCATAGGCGCTAATGGTTCGCCAGTAGGGCTACATGCCTCGATATTGTACTTTACGCCCTGCTTCAACTTTTTGTTCGGGCCTCGTTTCGTCATTTTGCCTGAAGATATGCTCGATCCGGATGGCTGAAAGAACAAAGATCGATTCGTTAATATATCTTCAAGTCATTTAAAACATGTGATGATCACCAGATGCCTGCTTATATAAATATATATACCTCGCCGGTCTTTGTTGTTTCAGGATCAACATGTTCTTCGTCATCGTCATAATCGTAGTTCATGACTTCATCAATTCGGTCGTCGCAATCGAATATCATATCACCCTCTGCGGTCATAATCTTCTTCATTCTGATCATCATCTGGCCCACGTATCATATCGAACATGGTCTGTTCTCCCTCTCTGTCGGTATTGTCTGCCATAGCTTTTATTTAACTAATCCAAAATAAATATAAAACAATTTAGTATTCAAATTACATCGTCTCGAATAATAGATATAATCTCGAATACATCGTCTAGAATAATAGATATAATCTCGAATACATCGTCTCGAATAATATATAATATTGAATAGTACATCACTGGCTAGGTAGCTAATAAAGATCGAATACTACAGAAGAATCTAGGACACTCGCGGTTCCTACGGCGCGGGCGGTGGACACCCAAAGAGAAGGAACCCTCACAGGATCATAGCTGAAGTGAGATCCCTGAAGAAACTGCCAGGTATTGGAGAACCTGCCGCCCTCTAATGCAACCATGTAGCGATGGACGTGCTCGTCCTCCTCCCTGACACGGCGACGTACCACCTCCGGCGGGGCCAGGTCCCTCCGCACCGAAACTGGCCCACGCGAACGCCACCAAACGAGATCAGGGTCGACGACGGGACCCGGGGCCAGGTTCCTCATCAAGCGGCGCGCCCCTCCAGGCAGCACCTCCCAGTGCCAGCCCGGCGGAGCCCAGTCCCGGACATGGGTCGGCTGGACGTTGTCGTGGACGGGTCGACGGCGAGGATGCGGGCCGGGCATCGTCGAGAACAAATACTAGCTATATGCTCGCAAAAAGTAACATTTTTTAATGATTGGATTTTGATAACTAAAATTTCTATATAACACTAATTATGCTATCATTGCATATGTCAAAAATCTATATCCTATTTCATACTAATTAAGCATCTAACACTAAAAACAGAAAACACAACTTCTATACATCCATTAAAAAACTGAAAAACAACATTATATAAAAAAATTCCATACTAATTAAACACTAATTATATCCATCTAACATGCATTCATACATATATTATAGTGAAAAAATAATAATCTAAATAATCTAAACTAATTAAACATACAAAATAATCTAAACTAATTCATACATATGTACGTGTGTGTGTGTGTGTGTTCATCATGCATGCTTGTGTGTGTGTATGGTCTCGGGGAGGGGCGGCGCCCATGGTGGCCGCCGGGGGCGAGGGAGAGGGGTTATAGGGGGAGAGCTCACAGCGGGGCGACGGCGACGGCGAGGCGACGGCCGGGGCGGCGACGGCGGGGACGGCGCGACGGGGACGATGACGGGGGCGGCGACGGAGACGATCGAGGGCGGCGGCGACGGCGACGGAGACGGAAACAGAGGAAGAAACAGAGAGGGAAAACGAAATTTTCGTTCGTCTTGTATATATAGTGGGCACCTTTAGTACCGGTTGGAGCCACCAACCGGTACTAAAGGCCTGTTTTGGCCAGGCCAAGTGGCGGGAAGCGACCCCCTTTAGTACCGGGTGCTGGCACAAACCGGTACTAAAGGCCCCCCTTTAGTACCGGTTTGTGCCACGACCCGGTACTAAAGGGTGTGCGCTGGCGCAGGTGCGGTGCGACAAGTTTAGTCCCACCTCGCCGAGCGAAGGGCAGCCGCACTGGTTTATAAACCAGCCGCGGCTACCCTTTCGAACTCCTCTATATAGCAGGCTTCTGGGCCTAACTAGGGCGCGCTGCCCTGTGAGCCTGCTGGCCCTTCTGGGCCTGCATTTGCACACCCTAGGTCTGGTAGGCCCACCGGGCAGCGCCCCAACATTTTTTTATAAATTTTTTTCTTTTCTGCATTATTTTTTTATTTTTTTTGCTTTATTTATTTTTGTGTTTTTTTGTGTATTTAGAGTTTCTTTGTGAATATTTTTGCTTTAGGTACAAAAAATTACAAACTTTCTGTTAGTGCCCGTATTTTTCAAAATTGAATAGTTTAAATTTTGAATTATTTGAAATTAGTGTGAATCACTAGTTTGTGAATAACTTAACTTTGAAAAAAAAAATCAGTGATTCTTTTTTCTTATGTTTAATATTAGTGTGTTTTATCATTATATTAAATTTAGTAATGCTTAGGTTATTTAAAAAATGAAATGCCTTTGTAACAGTTCAGTTTTCGTCGGAAACCCTGATAATCAGTAAATGCATGAAAAGAATTTGTTTGCACATAAAATTTCTTCGCGTTTCAAATGCCAAAACAAATAACTACCCTAACTATGAAGGAAATATGCCCTAGAGGCAATAATAAAGTTATTATATATTTCCTCATATCATGATAAATGTTTATTATTCATGCTAGAATTGTATTAACCGGAAACATAATACATGTGTGAATATATAGACAAACAGAGTGTCACTAGTATGCCTCTACTTGACTAGCTTGTTAATCAAAGATGGTTATGTTTCCTAACCATGAACAAGGAGTTGTTATTTGATTAACAAGGTCACATCATTAGTTGAATGATCTGATTGACATGACCCATTCCGTTAGCTTAGCACACGATCGTTTAGTATGTTGCTATTGCTTCCTTCATGACTTATACATGTTCCTATAACTATGAGATTATGCAACTCCCGTTTGCCGGAGGAACACTTTGGGTACTACCAAACATCACAACGTAACTGGGTGATTATAAAGGAGTACTACAGGTGTCTCCAAAGGCAGATGTTGGGTTGGCGTATTTCGAGATTAGGATTTGTCACTCCGATTGTCGGAGAGGTATCTCTGGGCCCTCTCGGTAATGCACATCACTTAAGCCTTGCAAGCATTGCAACTAATGAGTTAGTTGCGAGATGATGTATTATGGAACGAGTAAAGAGACTTGCCGGTAACGAGATTGAACTAGGTATTGGATACCGACGATCGAATCTCGGGCAAGTAACATACCGATGACAAAGGGAACAACGTATGTTGTTATGCGGTCTGACCGATAAAGATCTTCGTAGAATATGTAATAGCCAATATGGGCATCCAGGTCCCGCTATTGGTTATTGACCGGAGACGTGTCTCGATCATGTCTACATTGTTCTCGAACCGTAGGGTCCACACGCTTAAGGTTTCGATGACGGTTATATTATGAGTTTGTGTATTTTGATGTACCGAAGAAGTTCGGAGTCCCGGATGTGATCACGGACATGACGAGGAGTCTCGAAATGGTCGAGACATAAAGATTGATATATTGGAAGCCTATATTTGGAGTTCGGAATGGTTCCGGGTGAAATCGGGATTTTACCGGAACACCGGGGGGTTACCGGAACCCTCCCGGGGGTTATTGGGCCTTAGTGGGCCATGAGGGAGAAGAGGAAGGGCCGGCCAGGGCAGGCCGTGCGCCCCCTCCCCCCCTAGTCCGAATAGCACAAGGAGAGGGGGGCGGCGCCCCCCCTTCCCTCTTTCCCTCCCCCCAATCCTAATCCAACTAGGAAAGGGGGGGGAGTCCTACTCCCGGTGGGAGTAGGACTCCTCCGGCGCGCCTCCTCCAAGGGCCGGCCGCACCCCCCCCCCCTTGCTCCTTTATATACGGGGGCAGGGGGGCACCCTAGAACACACAAGTTGATCTACGGATCGTTCCTTAGCCGTGTGCGGTGTCCCCCTCCACCATATTCCACCTCGGTCATATCGTCGCAAAGCTTAGGCGAAGCCCTGCGCCGGTAGAACATCAAGATCGTCACCACGCCGTCGTGCTGACGGAATTCTTCCTCCCCGAAGCTCTACTGGATTGGAGCCCGAGGAGCGTCATCGAGCTGTACGTGTGTCAAGAACTCGGGGGCGCCGGAGTAACGGCGCTAGGATCGGTTGGATCGCGAGGAGATCGTACGACTACTTCCTCTACGTTGTGATCGCTTCCGCTTCGGTCTACGAGGGTACGTAGACAACACTCTCCCCTCTCGTTGCTATGCATCACCATGATCTTGCGTGTGCGTAGGAATTTTTTTGAAATTACTACGTTCCCCAAAAGTGGTATCAGAGCCTAGGTTTTTTATGGTTTGATGTTTTGCACGAGTAGAACACAAGTGAGTTGTGGGCGATACAAGTCATACTACCTACCAGCATGTCATACTTTGGTTCAGCGGTATTGTGAGATGAAGCGGCCCGGACTGACATTACGCGTACGCTTACGCGAGACTGGTTTCACCGCTACGAGCACTCGTTGCTTAAAGGTGACTGGCGGGTGTCTGTCTCTCTCACTTTAGTTGAACCGAGTGTGGCTACGCCCGGTCCTTGAGAAGGTTAAAACGGAGTCTATTTGACGAAGTATCGTTGTGGTTTTGATGCGTAGGTGAGATTGGTTCTTGCTTAAGCCCGTAGCAGCCACGTAAAATTTGCAACAACAAAGTAGAGGACGTCTAACTTGTTTTTGCAGGGCATGTTGTGATGTGTTATGGTCAAGACGTGATGCTATATTTTATTGTATGAGATGATCATGTTTTGTAACCGAAGTTATCGGCAACTGGCTGGAGCCATATGGTTGTCGCTTTATTGTATGAAATGCAAACGCCCTGTAATTGCTTTACTTTATCACTAAGCGGTAGCGATAGTCGTAGAAGCAATAGGTGGCGTAGACGACAACGATGCTACGATGGAGATCAAGGTGTCGCGCCGGTGACGATGGTGATCACGACGGTGCTTCGGAGATGGAGATCACAAGCACAAGATGATGATGGCCATATCATATCACTTATATTGATTGCATGTGATGTTTATCCTTTATGCATCTTATCTTGCTTTTATTGACGGTAGCATTTTAAGATGATCTCTCACTAAAAATTATCAAGTAGTGTTCTCCCTGAGTATGCACCGTTGCCAAAGTTCGTCGTGCCCAGACACCACGTGATGATCGGGTGTGATAAGCTCTACGTCCATCTACAAAGGGTGCAAGCCAGTTTTGCACACGCGGAATACTCAGGTTAAACTTGACGAGCCTAGCATATGCAGATATGGCCTCGGAACACGGAGACCGAAAGGTCGAGCGTGAATCATATAGTAGATATGATCAACATAAGATGTTCACCATTGAAAACTACTCCATCTCACGTGATGATCGGTTATGGTTTAGTTGATTTGGATCACGTGGTCACTTAGATGACTAGAGAGATGTCTATCTAAGTGGGAGTTCTTAAGTAATATGATTAATTGAACTTTAATTTATCATGAACTTAGTCCTGGTAGTATTTTGCAAATTATGTTGTAAGATCAATAGCTTGCGTTGTTGCTTTCATATATTTATTTTGATATGTTCCTAGAGAAAATTGTGTTGAAAAATGTTAGTAGCAATGATGCGGATTGGATCCGTGATCTGAGGTTTATCCTCATTGCTGCGCAGAAGAATTATGTCCTTGATGCACCGCTAGGTGACAGACTTATTGCAGGAGCAGATGCAGACGTTATGAACGTTTGGCTAGCTCAATATGATGACTACTTGATAGTTTTGTGCACCATGCTTTATGGCTTAGAATCGGGACTTCAAAGATGTTTTGAACATCATGGACCATATGAGATGTTCCAGGAATTGAAGTTAATATTTCAAGCAAATACCCGAGTTGAGAGATATGAAGTCTTCAACAAGTTCTATAGCTAAAAGATGGAGGAGAATCGCTCAACTAGTGAGCATGTGCTCAGATTGTCTGGGTACTTCAATCGCTTGAATCAAGTGGGAGTTAATCTTCCAGATAAGATAGTGATTGACAGAATTCTCTAGTCACCATCACCAAGTTAGTAGAACTTCGTGATGAACTATAGTATGCAAGGGATGATGAAAATGATTCCCGAGTTTTTCATGATGATGAAATCGATGAAGGTAGAAATCAAGAAAGAACATCAAGTGTTGATGGTTAACAGGACCACTAGTTTCAAGAAAAGGGCAAAGGGATAGAAGGGAACTTCAAGAAGAACGGCAAGCAAGTTGCTACTCAAGTGAAGAAGCCCAAGTCTGGACCGAAGCCTGAGACTAAGTGCTTCTACTGCAAAGGGACTGGTCACTGGAAGCAGAACTACCCCAAGTATTTGGCGGATAAGAAGGATGGCAAAGTAAACAAAAGTATATTTGATATACATGTTATTAATGTGTACTTTACTAGTGTTTATAGCAACCCCTCGGTATTTGGTACTGGTTCAGTTGCTAAGAGTAGTAACTCGAAACGGGAGTTGCAGAATAAACAGAAACTAGTTAAGGGTGAAGTGACGATGTGTGTTGAAAGTAGTTTCAAGATTGATATGATCATCATCGCACACTCCCTATACTTTCGGGATTAGTGTTGAACCTAAATAAATGTTATTTGGTGTTTGCGTTGAGCATGAATATGATTTGATCGTGTTTTTTGCAATACGGTTATTCATTTAAGTAAGAGAATAAACTGTTATTCTGTTTACATGAATAAAACCTTATATGGTTACACACCCAATGAAAATGGTTCATTGGATCTCGATCGTAGTGATACACATATTCATAATATTAAAACCAAAAGATGCAAAGTTAATAATGATAGTGCAACTTATTTGTGGCACTGCCGTTTAGGTCATATTGGTGTAAAGCACATGAAGAAACTCCATGCTGATGGGATTTTGGAATCACTTGATTATGAATCACTTGATGCTTGCGAACCATGCCTCATGGGCAAGATGACTAAGACTCCGTTCTCCGGAACAGTGGAGCGAGCAACTGACTTATTGGAAATAATACATACTGATGTATGCGATCCAATGAGTGTTAAGGCTCGCGGCGGGTATCGTTATTTTCTAACCTTCACAGATGATTTGAGCAGATATGGGTATATCTACTTGATGAAACATAAGTCTGAAATAGTTGAAAGGTTCAAAGAATTTCAGAGTGAACTGGAAAAATCATCGTGACAAGAAAATAAGGTTTCTACGATCTGATCGCGGAGACGAATATTTGAGTTACGAGTTTGGTCTTCAATTAAAACAATGTGGAATAGTTTCACAGCTCACGCCACCTGGAACACCACAATGTTATGGTGTGTCCAAACATCGTAACCGCACTTTATTGGATATGGTGCAATCTATGATGTTTCTTACTGATTTACCAATATCGTTTTGGGATCATGCATTAGAGACAGCTGCATTCACGTTAAATTGGGCACCATCTAAATCCGTTGAGACGACACTATATGAACTGTGGTTTAGCAAGAAACCCAAGTTGTCGTATCTTAAAGTTTGGAGTTGCGATGCTTATGTGAAAAGGTTTCATCCTGATAAGCTCGAACCCAAATCGGAGAAGTGCGTCTTCATAGAATACCCAAAGGAAATTGTTGGGTACACCTTATATCACAGATCCGAAGGCAAGATATTCGTTGCTTAAGATGGATCCTTTCTAGAGAAGGAGTTTCTCTCGAAAGAAGTGAGTGGGAGGAAAGTAGAACTTGATGAGGTAACTGTACCTGTTCCCTTATTGGAAAGTAGTTCATCACAGAAATCTGTTCTTGTGACTACTATACCAATTAGTGAGGAAGCTAATGATGATGATCATGTAACTTCAGATCAAGTTACTACCAAACCTCGTAGGTAAAACAGAGTGAGATCCGCACCAGAGTGGTACGGTAATCCTGTTCTGGAGGTCGTGTTACTTGACCATGACAAACCTACGAACTATGAGGAAGCGATGATGAGCCCAGATTCCGCAAAATGGTTTGAGGCCATGAAATCTGAGATATGATCCATGTATGAGAACAAAGTATGGACTTTGATGGATTTGCCCGATGATCGGCAAACCATAGAAAATAAATGGATCTTCAAGAGGAAGACGGACGCTGATAGTAGTGTTACTATCTACAAAGCTCGACTTGTTGCAAAAAGGTTTTCGACAAAGTTCAAGATGTTGACTACAATGAGATTTTCTCAACTGTAGCGATGCTTAAGTCTGTCCGAATCATGTTAGCAATTGCCACAATTTATGAAATTTGGCAAATGGATGTAAAAACTGCATTCCTGAATGGTTTTCTGGAGGAAGAGTTGTATATGATGCAACCAGAAGGTTTTTTCGATCCAAAGGGAGCTAACAAAGTGTGCAAGCTCCAGCGATCCATCTATGGACTGGTGCAAGCATCTCGGAGTTGGAATATACGCTTTGATGAGTTGATCAAAGCATATAGTTTTGTACAGACTTATGGTGAAGCCTGTATTTACGAGAAAGTGAGTGGGATCACTACAGCATTTCTGATAAGTATATGTGAATGACATATTGTAGATCGGAAATAATGTAGAATTATTCTGCAAAGCATAAAGGAGTGTTTGAAAGAAGTTTTTCAAAGAAAGACCTCGGTGAAGCTGCTTACATATTGAGCATCAAGATCTATAGAGATAGATCAAGATGCTTGATAAGTTTTTTCAATGAGTACATACCTTGACAAGATTTTGAAGTAGTTCAAAATGGAACAGTCAAAGAAAGAGTTCTTGCCTGTGTTACAAGGTGTGAAATTGAGTAAGACTCAAAACCCGACCACGGCAGAAGATAGAAAGAGAATGAAAGTCATTCCCTATGCCTTGGCCATAGGTTCTATAAAGTATGCCATGCTGTGTACCAGATCTATTGTATACCCTGCACTGAGTTTGGCAAGGGAGTACAATAGTGATCTAGGAGTAGATCACTGGACAGCGGTCAAAATTATCCTTAGTGGAATAAGGATATGTTTCTCGATTATGGAAGTGACAAAAAAAGTTCGTCGTAAAGGGTTACGTCGATGCAAGTTTTGACACTGATCTGGATGACTCTAAGTCTCGATCTAGATACATATTGAAAGTGGGAGCAATTAGCTAGAGTAGCTTCGTGCAGAGCATTGTAGACATAGAAAAATTGCAGAATACTTACGGATCTGAATATGACAGACCCGTTGACTAAAATTATCTCACAAGCAAAACATGATCACACCTTAGTACTCTTTGGGTGTTAATCACATAGCGATGTGAACTAGATTACTGAATCTAGTAAACCATTTGGGTGTTGGTCACATGGCGATGTGAACTATGGGTGTTAATCACATGATGATGTGAACTATCGATGTTAATCACATGGTGATGTGATCTAGATTATTGACTCTAGTGCAAGTGGGAGACTGAAGGAAATATGCCCTAGAGGCAATAATAAAGTTATTATATATTTCCTCATATCATGATAAATGTTTATTATTCATGCTAGAATTGTATTAACCGGAAACATAATACATGTGTGAATATATAGACAAACAGAGTGTCACTAGTATGCCTCTACTTGACTAGCTTGTTAATCAAAGATGGTTATGTTTCCTAACCATGAACAAGGAGTTGTTATTTGATTAACAAGGTCACATCATTAGTTGAATGATCTGATTGACATGACCCATTCCGTTAGCTTAGCACACGATCGTTTAGTATGTTGCTATTGCTTCCTTCATGACTTATACATGTTCCTATAACTATGAGATTATGCAACTCCCGTTTGCCGGAGGAACACTTTGGGTACTACCAAACATCACAACGTAACTGGGTGATTATAAAGGAGTACTACAGGTGTCTCCAAAGGCAGATGTTGGGTTGGCGTATTTCGAGATTAGGATTTGTCACTCCGATTGTCGGAGAGCTATCTCTGGGCCCTCTCGGTAATGCACATCACTTAAGCCTTGCAAGCATTGCAACTAATGAGTTAGTTGCGAGATGATGTATTACGGAATGAGTAAAGAGACTTGCCGGTAACGAGATTGAACTAGGTATTGGATACCGACGATCGAATCTCGGGCAAGTAACATACCGATGACAAAGGGAACAACGTATGTTGTTATGCGGTCTGACCGATAAAGATCTTCGTAGAATATGTAGGAGCCAATATGGGCATCCAGGTCCCGCTATTGGTTATTGACCGGAGACGTGTCTCGATCATGTCTACATTGTTCTCGAACCGTAGGGTCCACACGCTTAAGGTTTCGATGACGGTTATATTATGAGTTTGTGTATTTTGATGTACCGAAGAAGTTCGGAGTCCCGGATGTGATCACGGACATGACGAGGAGTCTCGAAATGGTCGAGACATAAAGATTGATATATTGGAAGCCTATATTTGGAGTTCGGAATGGTTCCGGGTGAAATCGGGATTTTACCGGAACACCGGGGGGTTACCGGAACCCTCCCAGGGGTTATTGGGCCTTAGTGGGCCATGAGGGAGAAGAGGAAGGGCCAGCCAGGGCAGGCCGCGCGCTCCCTCCCCCCATAGTCCGAATAGGACAAGGAGAGGGGGGCGGCGCCCCCCTTCCCTCTTTCCCTCCCCCCAATCCTAATCCAACTAGGAAAGGGGGGGAGTCCTACTCCCGGTGGGAGTAGGACTCCTCCGGCGCGCCTCCTCCACGGGCCGGCCGCACCCCCCCTTGCTCCTTTATATACGGGGGCAGGGGGGCACCCTAGAACACACAAGTTGATCTACGGATCGTTCCTTAGCCGTGTGCGGTGCCCCCCTCCACCATATTCCACCTCGGTCATATCGTCGCAAAGCTTAGGCGAAGCCCTGCGCCGGTAGAACATCAAGATCGTCACCACGCCGTCGTGCTGACGGAACTCTTCCTCCCCGAAGCTCTACTGGATTGGAGCCCGAGGAGCGTCATCGAGCTGTACGTGTGTCAAGAACTCGGGGGCGCCGGAGTAACGGCGCTAGGATCGGTTGGATCGCGAGGAGATCGTACGACTACTTCCTCTACGTTGTGATCGCTTCCGCTTCGGTCTACGAGGGTACGTAGACAACACTCTCCCCTCTCGTTGCTATGCATCACCATGATCTTGCGTGTGCGTAGGAAATTTTTTGAAATTACTACGTTCCCCAACAAACTATTACAGACATTCCCTCCTGGGTGTGAAACACAGAAGAAAGTGATGATAGTGAAGCCGATCACATCCCAGATCTTTGGGTGTGAAACCTTTTCTTCACGTGTGTCCCTTTGCGCCGTAACCATGGAAAATCTTCATCATTTAACGGGATGTTCGGATCAATATTCACTGTGAATGGAGCAATTTCATCAAACTTTTCATAATCTTCTGACTTGTCTGTCTTGTCATCCGCTCCCACGATGTTTCTCTTCCCAGAAAGAACTATGTGCCGCTTTGGCTCATCGTACGATGCATTCGCTTCCTTATCTTTTCTTTTTCTTGGCTTGGTAGACATGTCCTTCACATAGAAAACCTGTGCCACATCATTGGCTAGGACGAATGGTTCGTCTACATACGCAAGATTGTTGAGATCCACTATTGTCATTCCGTACTGCGGGTCTTCCGTTACCCCGCCTTATGTCATATTGACCCATTTGCACCGAAACAAAGGGACCTTTAAACCACGTCGATAGTCAAGTTCCCATATGTCCTGTATATAACCATAATATGTTTCCTTTCCCGTCTTGGTTTCTGCATCAAAGCGGACACCACTATTTTGGTTGGTGCTCTTCTTATCTTGGGCGATCATGTAAAATGTATTACCATTTATCTCGTACCCTTTGAAAGTCATTATATTTGAAGATGGTAACTGGGACAGCAAGTACAGGTCATCTTCAATAGAGGTGTCATGCATGGTACGTGTCTGCAACCAGCTGGCGAAACTCCTGGTTTGTTCACGTGTAATCCAGTCATAAGACCGCTTCGGGTGTTTGGAGCGTAGCAAATTTTTGTGTTCATCCATATACGGAGCCACCAAGGTGGAATTCTGTAGAACTGTGTAGTGTGCTTCAGTGAGAGAATGTCCGTCCATACATATTATTTGTTCCCCTCCTAGCGTGCCTTTTCCATCCAGTCTGCCCTTATGCCGCGATTCAGGAACACCAATCGGCTTAAGGTCAGGAATAAAGTCAATACAAAACTCAATGACCTCCTCATTTTGATGGCCCTTGGAGATGCTTCCTTCTGGCCTAGCACGGTTATGAACATATTTCTTTAAGACTCCCATGAACCTCTCAAAGGGGAACATATTGTGTAGAAATACAGGACCCAAAACGTTAATCTCTTCGCATAGGTGAACTAGGACGTGCGTCATGATGTTGAAGAAGGATGGTGGGAACACCAACTCGAAACCGACAAGACATTGCACCAAATCATTCTGTAACCTTGGTATGATTTCTGGATCGATTACCTTCTGAGAGATTGCGTTGAGAAATGCACATAGCTTCACAATGGCTAATCGAACGTTTTCCGGTAGAAGCCCCCTCAATGCAACCGGAAGCAGTTGCGTCATAATCACGTGGCAGTCATGAGACTTTAGGTTCTGGAACTTTTTCTCTGCCATGTTTATTATTCCCTTTATATTCGACGAGAAGCCAGACGGTACCTTAAGACTGAGCAGGCATTCAAAGAAGATTTCCTTCTCTTCTTTGGTAAGAGCGTAGCTTGCATGACCCTGATGTATGCCGTCTTCTCCGTGCATACGTTGCTGGTCCTCCCGTGCCTCAGGTGTATCTTTTGTCTTCCCATACACGCCCAAGAAGCCAAGCAGGGTCACGCAAAGATTCTTCGTCACGTGCATCACGTCGATTGCGGAGCGGACCTCTAGGTCTTTCCAATATGGCAGGTCCCAAAATATAGATTTCTTCTTCCACATGGGTGCGCGTCCGTCAACGTCCTTCGGAACAGGTTGTCCGCCAGGACCCTTTCCAAATATCACCTTCAAATCCTTGACCATATCATGTACATCAGCACCAGTACGGTGGCAAGGCTTCGTCCGGTGATCCGCCTCACCTTTGAAATGCTTGCCTTTCTTTCTTACGGGATGCCTGCTCGGAAGAAATCGACGATGTCCCAGGTACACATTCTTCTTACAACTATTCAAATATATACTGTCGGTATCATCCAAACAGTGCGTGCATCCGCGGTATCCCTTGTTTGTCTGTCCTGAAAGGTTACTGAGAGCAGGCCAATCATTGATGGTCACGAACAGCAACGCCTTTAGGTCAAATTCTTCCCCCATGTGCTCATCCCACGCACGTACACATGTTCCATTCCACAGTTGTAAGAGTTCTTCAACTAATGGCCTTAGGTACACATCAATGTCGTTGCCAGGTTGCTTAGGGCCTTGGATGAGCACTGGCATCATAATGAACTTCCACTTCATGCACAACCAAGGAGGAAGGTTATACAAACATAGAGTCACAGGCCAGGTGCTATGGTTGCTGCTCTGCTCCCCAAAAGGATTAATGCCATCTGCGCTTAGACCAAACCATACGCTCCTTGCATCATTTGCAAACTCCTTCCCGTACTTTCTTTCGATTTTTCTCCACTGCGACCCGTCAGCGGGTACTCTCAACTTTCCGTCTTTCTTACGGTCTTCTCTGTGCCATCTCATCGCCTTGGCATGCTATTTGTTTTGGAACAAACATTTCAACCGTGGTATTATAGGGGAATACCACATCACCTTGGCAGGAATCTTCTTCCTGGGGCGCTCGCCCTCGACATCACCAGGCTCATCGCGGCTGATCTTATAGCGCAATGCACCACATACCGGGCAAGCGTTCAAATCCTCGTACTCACCGCGGTACAGGATGCAATCATTAGGGCATGCATGTATCTTTTGCACCTCTAACCCTAGAGGGCAGACAGCCTTCTTTGCTTCGTACGTACTCTCGGGCAATTCGTTGTCCTTTGGAAGCATATCCTTTATCATTACCAGCAACTTTCCAAATCCCTTGTCAGATACACCATTCTTTGCCTTCCATTGCAGCAATTCCAGTGTGGTGCCCAGCTTTTTCTTGTCACCTACGCAATTCGGGTACAACAATTTTTTGTGATCCTCTAACATGCGCTGCAACTTCTTCTTCTCCAAATCACTTGCGCAGTTTCTCTTTGCATTGGCAATGGCCCGACCTAGATCATCAACGGGCTCATCTGATGCCTCTTCTTCAGCTTCTTCCCGCATTGCCGGCTCAGCTTCTTCCCGCATTACCAGCTCAGCTTCTTCCCCCATTGTTGTATCATCGTATTCAGGGAACCCATGGCCAGGATAGCTGTCGTCGTCCTCTTCTTCTTCATTGTCTTCCATCATAACCCCTCTTTCTCTGTGCTTGGTCCAAACATTATAGTGGGGCATGAAACCGGACTCAAACAGGTGGACGTGAATGGTTCTTGACGTAGAGTAATTGTGACCATTCTTACAGCCAGCACATGGACAAGGCATAAAACCATCCGCCCGCTTGTTTGCCTCAGCCGCAAGCAGAAAAGTATGCACGCCCTCAACGAACTGGGGAGAGCATCGGTCATCATACATCCATTGCCGGCTCATCTTCATTACACAACACCGAATAGACCAAATTAATACAAGTTCATACATAAAGTTCATACAACACTTAAATGCAACAAACAAATAACTCTCTAGCTAAAGCATTTAAATGCAACAACAAATGCGATCAAGATCGCAACTAAGGTAACAATTGATTCAACAGCATAATGATACCAAGCCTCACTATCGATGGCATATTTTCTAATCTTTCTAATCTTCAAGCGCATTTTCTCCATCTTGATCTTGTGATCATCGACGACATCGGCAACATGCAACTCCAATTCCATCTTCTCCCCCTCAATTCTTTTCAATTTTTCTTTCAAGTACTCGTTTTCTCTTTCAACTAAATTTAACCTCTCGACAATAGGGTCGGTTGACCGGTTCACATACCTCCTAGATAAAAATATCTATGTCAACTTGATGGGCATAATTTGTCATAAACACGAAATGCAACAAATAGTTTTAAAAGAGAATATACCACATCCGAATCATAACAAGGACGAGGGCCGACGGGGACGGATATCAAAACCATGGCACTATGTATAACAAAGAACGTACGGGTAAGATAATTATTATACGAGTAACTATATATCCAAATCACACAAACATCAATTTTTTATATAAAATTTCATGAACAAGAGGCTCAGCACAAGGTGGTGCCGGCGACGGGACGGTGCGGGCGATCGACGGTGGTTACGACGGAGATTTAGAAGGCACTAAGTAAACCACACCTACATATGCAAACTAAGTGTTATTTTTGACCTCAAATTGCATATAAATCAAATACTACCACATATATATATTTCCTCCCAAATTACTAAACTTACAAATTAATAACTATATAAAGCATTGCAAGAGCTAATCTAGCAATGAGAGATGAAAGGACAAAGTTGCTAACCTTTGTGATCACTTGAATGGATGGGGGCCTTCAAATCTTGACAAAATTTGGGCAAAATGTGTGATGAGCTCGAGGGGAGAAGAGGAAGAACAGAGAGGAGAGGAGAGGGGAAAGGGGGAAGAACAGAGCGAGCTGGACAAAGGGTTTATATGCAGGAGGACCTATAGTACCGGTTCGTGGCACGAACCGGTACTAAAGGTGCTGGAGGGGGCCCAGACTGACAACATCCTGCCACCACTCTCATTAGTATCGGTTCGTGGCATGAACCGGTGCTAAAGGTTAGCCACGAACCGGTACTAATGAGAGCGGTCCGGCTAGCCGTTGGAACCGGCACTAATGTATACATTTGTGCCGGCTCTAGTACAAACCGGCACTAATGTGCTTCACGTTTGACCCTTTTTCTACTAGTGACGGTTTCTCCATGGGTCGTCCTGTTCAAGACATCTTTGATGCCCCATGTACACGATTTTCCCAGACCCGCCATCTTTCCTTGACGTTAGCTGCTGAGACGTCGTATCATCCATGCACAGCGTGCATCCGCAATATCCATGGCACACCTGGCCTGCCACATATCCGTAACCGAGATAGTCCTGCACTATCGTGATCAGCGCGGCTCTCATGTTGAAATACTCACCTTTGCTGGCATCCCATGTCTTGGCCGGTGTTTTCCATAACGTGTCTAACTCCTCTTGAAGTAGCCCCAGATACAAATTAATATTATTTCCTGGTTGTTTCGGCCCTTGAATAAGCATGCTCATGTGAATGTACTTCGATTTCATGCACAACCAGGGGGGAGGTTGTACATCCATACAAACACAGGCCATGTGCTATGGTTGGTGTTCTGGTTGCCAAACGGATTCATGCCATCGGTACACGCGCCGAGCACGATGTTCCTTGCATCACATTCAAAATACTGATAGAAGCTGTTCAACGCTCTCCACTGGCTTCCATCCTTCACGTGTCTCAGCTTCGGATCATCTCCATCGTCGGGCTTCTTCCTCTCCGCGTGCCAGCGCATTAGCTTGGCTTCCTTGGGATCTACAAAACCTCTGGAGACGGGGAGTGATCGGTAAGTACCATACAACTTTCTTGGGACATTTCTTCCCGGCCTTCTTGTATCGAGAAGCATTGCACACCGGACAGCTTGTTTTTTCCGCGTGCTCCTTCCGATGAATTATGCAATCGTTGATGCATGAATGGTATCTAACGTGTGGCAGATCAAGAGGGCACACGATCTTCTTGGCCTCATCAACACTAGTAGGACATAGATTACCCGTGGGAAAAACATCCTTTAGGTACTTGAGATGCTCATCGAGGCTAGTGTCGGTCCATTTGTTTTTAGCCTTCGTCTTCAGGAGTTGGAGCGTGAAACTCAAGCCGGTCACCTCAAGATTGCAACCATCAAACAATGGAGTGTTTGAGTCTACCACCAGGTGCTCCATCTTAGCCTACTCTCTAGAAGCAGCTCTCTCAGTACTCGTCTCCTTGCGAAGCAATGCTTGAACATGAGGGTCCCACACAATTGAACTTAGTACCGACGAACTCTGCTGCGTGGAGTCCATGTCGTTCTCTCCGCCTCCATGTCCGGCCCCTTCTCCTCCGCCATGTCCGGCCCCTTCTCCGCCGCCATGTCCGGCCTCTTCCTCGCCGCCATTATCGATCATCTCTTCGTCCGGCCTCAACATCGTCATCCTCATCTTCAATTATCCATCGAGTATAGCCATCCATGAAACCAGTCATGAGCAGGTGCGCTTCGACACGACCATTGTCATTGGGGTCGAGCCAAACTATTCCTTTGCATTTTCGACACGGACATAAAACCTCTGTCCGGTTATTTTCTTTCATGTCCTGCACCGCCGACCGCAACCACCTATCCACCATCGTTCCACTGACCATCGTCAACTCTGCACGGTAATAATAAACAAATTGATTATAAAACTGCATGCATGCATCAAAGTCATAAAAAAATTTGGCATGACCTTCCCTAAAAATAGGACATATATGGATCTAGAGTTTGCCCGGAATTAGCTGAAACGGAAATAAATCGACATTTCGGCAAAACATAGGTGGTGTAGTTATGTAGGAGTAATGAAGAGAGAGAAAGGTGGATAGAAGAGAGAGAGTAATGGGGGAGAAGTATTGAGGAAGAAGAAGAGTGAGAGTGGGAGCATGTGGTGGAGGTAGGGGGAAGGGAAGAGAGGAGGGGGAGGGGGAGGTAGGGGGAAGGAAAAGAGAGGAGGGGGAGGGGAGGGACGGGTGGGGAAAGGTGTTGGGTTGGTGCGGGTTAGCAGTAGCGTGGGATCTAAAACGCGCTGCTGCTAAGGAATTAGCAGCAGCGCGCTTTGTGGTACGGCGCTACTACTAACTGGGACAAAAAAGTGTGGCAATTTGAAATTTAGCAGCAGCGATCTCGGGAAAAGCGCGCTACTACTACATATTTAGCAGTAGCGCGGTTCGCGCGACCACGCTACTACTACTTAGAGTTAGGTGAACATCGCCGGTCGATATTTGTAGCAGCGCGTTTTAAGCCGACCGCGCTACTGCTAAATCCTTAGCAGCAGCGAGTTTACAGAACACGCGCTACTACTAGTTAGCAGCAGCGCTCATTTTTGAGCCGCGCTGCTGCTAAGATTCTTTGTATAGGCTTTTCCCTAGTAGTGGGATTAGGCCCGAGAGAGAGTTGTGACCGAGGTCCAGATAGACAAGATGGGGCAAGTCTGCAAAATGGAGATGCTCAATAGATTCCCTAGTCTTCCTACTTTACTATGTCGTGGTGGGCGCACGACAGATGCCAAGGGATGGCTAAAGAGAGGAGGAGACTCGAGGGTGCTGGTGGGCTTCGGAGGCGAGGTTGATATGCGCGGGCGCGGGACGCCGGACATATCCAGGTTCGGGGCTCTCCGGAGAGATAACACCCCTAGTCCTGCCGAGTTTATTGGATGGATGAGAGTACAATGTCGCTCCTGGAGCTGTTTGGAGGAGGAAGGAGGCTGGCCAAAGCTCCGGCTGCTCCTTCTCCTTGGTGGTGCTATGTAGTGGCTAGTCCTATCTTGCTTGTTCTATCTTGTGTGGCTTTGCATGCCGTGTGTCTCACATGTCTCTGCTGAATGTCTCCAATGCCTCTATAGGCGTGGACTCCTGGGGGGTTTTATAGATCAACCCAGCCAGGGTTACAATGGTAATATGCCGAGTCAGTGGGTCTGTATTGTCGGCGTCCGGGGTACCGGGCTGGGTCTTGCTTGGGGGCTTGTGGTTCGCCGGGTTCCCCTAGGTGCGGGCCCCGCGTGCCTAGGGGGACTGTGCGCCATCTTGTCGGTCGTCATGGCGTGGCCGAGTCGAGCCGCACAGTGTTCTCCGTCAGGCTGCCGCTTGCTGTCGTCAGCGGTGAGGGCGGGAACACTGTTGCCGTGCCAGCCCTGGTCAGCGGGTAGGTAAGGGGCACTGTTGCCACGCTCTGGCTGACCACGGGCATGGGCAGGGGCACTCTAGTCTTGGTCATCAGTGATTGAGGTCTCGTCCCATCGTACGGCCTGGATGGGACGGGAGCTGACCCGTGGCTGGGTTGCCGTGGACGCCACGAGTGGGTTGGCTTGCTGGGGAAGCCAAGGTTGCGCCGGGTTGAGTTGCTTTGCGCCAGCCGTTGCGGCCGGGTCGACGTACCTTGCCAAGTCGAGGGTCTTGGCCGGGTTGCGCGCCTTGCCGGGTCGAGCGACCCGGCCCGGCGCACGCCGGTTTGCGGGGCGATGCGGGCCCCGCTGTTTTTGAAATAGATTCGGGTTCCGTTGCCTGCCTGGGGTTCATCCCCCCGACACTAGGCATGGTAGAAACAAATTGTAGTAAGGGAGATCGAGGGAAGATAGTTTTGTACAATTGCCTATGGAAGGTGGGATAGATCCGTTTAGGTCGTTGACGGACAGATCCAAGTATGTGAGCTCCGCAAGAGCCCCAATGCTTGAAGGGATTCCGCCTGAGAGGTGGTTGTTACCAAGGTTCAAATAGACAAGATGAGGCAAATCTGCAAAGTGGAGAGGCTCATCAAATTCCCTAGTCTTGCAACCGTACTAGGCATGGTAGAAACAAACGGTAGTTAGTACAATTACCTAGGGATGTTGGGATAGATCCGTTCAGTTCATTGTTGGATAGATCCAAGTGAGTGAGCTGGGAAAGAGCACCAGTGCTTAATGGGATTGAGCCCCGGAGAATGTTGCGACATAGATTCAAATGAGTGAGCTGGGCAAGAGCACCAATGCTTGATGGGACTGAGCCCTGGAGAATGTTGCCACTAAGGTCTAGATACACAAGATGGGGCAAATCTGGAAAGTGGAGGCTGTCCAACATGCCAACAAGGGAAAACCCCACAAGCAAAATGTTGGACACAACTAGGGCAGCACCACCCTGGTCACGGCCACCAGGCAGCATGTTGTTGCCGCATGCAACGCCATCCCAGTCACAAGGGTTGCTTCCCTTTGTCCATGAGTCCAGGCGATCACTGGACCAACTGTTGAGGCTAGATTTCCATTGGAGAAGTGCTTCTGCTTGACGATCCAGTGGCGTCTGTGCAGAATTTGAGCCACAAGAAAGGCGTGGTGTGGCAAGCAGGAGCAGCAGCAGCTCCAAGGCAAGGAGAAGGCTCATGTTGTGCAGGTCAAGTTTATAAATGAATCTCTCCAAAGCACACATAGTACATACTGTTGTTGCCGTGGCTATGCCCTAGCTCTACCTCTCTCTCACGCTGCACCTCTCTCCCTTTCTCTGAACTAGATCAACAGAAGAAGAAGAAGGAGGAAGGAGAAGGAAGAAGAAAGACACGACAAGTTTCCAGGCGCACGAACACCTTTTCTCCTGAGCACATACTCAGCCACTCAGCTACATGGCTTACGACCCAGCAGCGGAGTCAGTTTACAGTGGGAGGGATTTATACGCGCATGCATACGCCACACCACGCCCTCCACTCTGGCCGGCACGCCCGATCCGCATGCCTTCGCCTGCGCCCACGACGCGCTCGTACGCGCGCTGCGCGGCCGGCTCCAACGGATCACAACTGCCTCTACTGCATGCAGTCGTTCACACTACGTACGCAGCAAGCTGGAGATCGACTCCGATGCACGCACGCCCTACGACTCGGATCGCTACACACCAGCGTCCGACCTGAACCAGACCACAGCACACACGCATCACGGTTTATAGGCTAACACATACATGAATATATAGTCTGCTGATGTCTTTGATAGTTCAAAAGAAACTAAGAAAGTTATTGCGGAGCTTGCCGTGTATGCCATGCTCGGCCAGGTTGTGGAGATGATTCCCCGGAAGACCGCGTGCAAGACCTTATAACATTCTGCTCCACACAAGCATGCATCATTGAGCAGTTAAAAAAAACTGAATGACGACTACTGAGTCCTGAAGCGCTGCAGCAATGAGCATGACTCGGACAAGTCACAATCAGAGCCACCCGCTTGCAAAGGGCATTGTCTTGCTGCACCGTTCCCTTACAGCGCATGATTCCGCAAGCTGTGATTACCTGAATCGGATTATTAAGAGATTGCGACTTGACTGAATTTGAGTAAGCCACGTAATCGCCGTGCTACCTGCTCGTGGCTCCCCTGCTGCCGTTGATTATTCTAAAGAAAGTGATTGCCAGGGCTTGCCGTGTAGCCCATGCTAGGACAGATTGTGGAGCTGATTCCTGCAAGGAAGCGCGAAGACCTTCTCACATTCTGCTCCACACAATGCATCACTGACCTTTTTCAAAACTGAATGAAGACCACCATTTCTGGAGCTGATTCCCCCAATGCAAGGAAGCGCGAAGACCATTTCTGAGACCCGAGTAGAGCGTCCTCACTCAGACAAAGTCACAATCCTTCCTTGCACAGGATATGCTGAACCATAAAATCCGAGCAGTGGACCGAAGAACAATTATGTTTTTGTTTTTTTATTATACCGCTCAGTTGCTCCTAGCGGGACCAAGGACTTGTGTTGCCTTTTTTTGTTTTTTTTTTCTATTTTTTGGTTCTATGTAAAGGCTGCTATGTTTGCTCGCATTAATTGACCTAAATCAACTTTCCTAAAAAAAATTGAGGGGGGGGGGGGGGGGCATCTCTATTTGTTTTCTTTTTATTACTTATTCTTTATTTTCTTGTTTCTTTCTAAAAAAATCCATTTCTTTCTCTTTTTCATATTTTAGTCTACTTTTTTGTTTCGGTTTTTGTTTTCCCCCTTTTATGTTTCTTTTCCTGAATATATACATACCTTATAAAATATACTTTTGAATTTTTTGAAATAAACTTTAAACATTTTATAAATACTTGTTGAGAGTTTTCTGAATACATGAACACTATTTTTAAAATAATGCGGAACATTAATGCAGAACGAACATTGTTCAAGTAATACATGATGAAAATTGTTCAAATAATTTCGAACGTTTTTTAAGACATGCAATTTTTAATAGACTTGGCACATATTTTAATGCATGATAAATGTTTGTTCAAATGAAGTTTCACACTTTTAACGCACATTGAACAATTTTAAATACACGACACACAGTTTTAAATAATTTAACATTTTAAATACAAGATAAACATCTCCCTTCCAAATGAGCGGCGCCAATAATGAGGTACTGCAGGCTATGTAGCGTTATTACTCGCAGTAGGCGATATATAGCAGCTCACATGAAAAAGCTCAGCGTGTATTTTCAAAATGTTCATCTTATATTATAAAACTTCGGTAAGTATTTAAAATATGTTTAAAGTACATAAATTTATTTTTAATGCTACAGTGTGTATTTAAAAATGTGCACCATAAAGTAAAAAGGTTCAGGAAATATTAAAAATATATTTAAAGTATACTAGGAAATTTTACCCTATATAAAAATTGTTCATGGTACATTAAAAAATGTTCAGTGTGTATTGGTAAAAGAGTAAATTAAAAGAATGTTTATGTTACACAAAGTTATAGAAAAAAAGTGCAGAATAGAAAACTTAAAGACGCACCAAGAGAAAACCAAAACCAGAATAAATCACTAAAACTAAAAACCCTAAAACCAGAATAAAAAATCAGAAAAGAAAACCAGAGAACAGAAAAAATCGCCAGAACCAGACCTGGAACAGTAAGGCTGACGTAAGAAATCAGCTTAAACAGTGGAGCGTTAACGCTAATGTGTCGGCCCATTTGTCAAATAGGAATTGGCGCGACTTCAGTAGTAGCATGGAGAATTTTGGGCTGGGAGTGGGTCACTGTAGTTGGGCCTAAGCTTTCTGATGGTGATCCTATTCCCTCGCTGCTTGCTGCCACGCGTCTCCGTGCACGGCGATCTTGGGACATGTTCATGTTTAACCATGCTAGGGCAAAAATGGTCATCCTAGTCATTTTGATTTGAAGTGATGTGTTTCTCACTTTAATATGTTGTCCTTGTCTCTATTTATGGATCTTTGATACGGCGGTCGAGGCTTGAACCTGGATTCAGCAAGCTGGAAGTTGTTCCTTCTTCTTCCTTTTCTTTTTTGAGTTTGTCAACTTCTTCAGGTTGGGCTCTATGGAGCGTCCACGCCGACTCCAATGGTCTAGATGTTGCACCGTGAGTCATGTCGGCGTGGAGTGGCAATGGGTAGGTTCGCAGCAAGACATGGACATTCACCCGATGGCCATGGCGATGGTCTAAGGTGAAGACGCCCCATCAGTCTACTAATGCCTTTTGGTCCTGGCAAGGAGTACCGGCGGAGTCGACTATCAATGACCCGTTTTCAAGATGTCGTTTTGAACTCCGCTTCATATCCGGAGTGAAAACTCTTGTTCTAACCTTTATTGGTCCGGCTCAGTAGCAACGAACTTGTGGCATTATCTTGTTGAAGGCGTTGTCTACTTGTTGTATTGAAGCTGATCTCGGCAATCAGGACGAAAAAGCCATGTCCATGACATGGTCGCAGGCAATGACGATGGCACAAGGGCGATTATCCCTTCTTGAAGGCGTTGCTGCGGAAGAAGTCCTATGTGTTCATTCTGTATGTTGTAATGGCTCAGACAGTGGTTGTCTTTTGTTTGTACTTTGCTTAATAATTAATAAAAATGATTGTGTGCATCACATTGATGCAGAAGCCGGGGGTTTAACCTCCTATTCGGAAAAAAAGAATGAGTGATTCAGCTAGGTGTGTTTTCAAGGGTAGTTCTGGGCTCATAAATCGTAGCACAGTTCAGCCATGCCCATGTTTGGCGACTTAGTGCTTCCTGTTCGTACATATGCAAAGCCGGAAGGTTAATGCGCTTGTGCTTACTTGTGTTAGATCCCATGCCTTTTGGCCTTTTGGGTGTCTTCTACTTGTTCTCCCATTTTGCTTTTACAACCTAATACTATATTATTTAAATTTGTTGTATTTTACATCCATTTTCTCTTTGATGCTTCCTTGACATTTTATTAGACCTACCAGAAAGTCCTCTGATTTAAATCCTTCATCTATATAGATCAGCAAGAGCAAGTTCGGCACATAACAAAATGTTTGGCCTGGGTGCCATGAACTCTCCCTCTCTATATCAAAGTAGTCTAACATCTCAATGATGTTTTTTTTTGCCGAATCATTTCAATGATGTTTCTGCTGAACATTGTATTTTCCTGTAGGCAAGGTAGCAGTACTGCAGCGGCGTCAAATCAGGGTGCAACATTCAAAATGACCACCCTCCACTATCTGATCAGCACCACGTGTCACACGCATACCACTACTTTATTTTGTAGAGTATGTATATGTGTATGGAAAAGGCACGTAATCAGGATGCAGATTCGTAAATACCGCACCGTCCTCTCTTGTCCCTGCCTTGCTTGCAGTATGGACTAAGGTTGCAAGCTCAGAACATATCAACAGAAGCAGAAAAGAATACACAAAAGATGAAACTTTTGGTGACGAATCATGATGGTGTCTCTTGAGTCTTGACAGACACTAGTGTCTACTGTGCTCTCGACCTCGAGATTAGTAGTTTTGTGTCCTAGATGTTGGTGAGTGTGTGTGCCACAATGCGCTGCTACACTTTGGAAGGTTTCAGAGGGACACGTAATCACCATCCACCATTGGCAAGAGTGATTATGCATGATTGACACAGCATGCATGCATGCAGGAACACTGGCGTGCATGCATGGCGACCACAATGATAATCTCCCAGCATGCATGTGTGCTGCTAGCTCTTGATGGGTGGTCACTCGATTTCAGCTCACATTGTGCATCACCATCTCCTGGATGCCTTGATCTTTGTGTAGGTCTTGACATAATCGGCCACAGTTAACAGCTGCTCAAGTGAGTAATTATCTGCTCAATGATATTAGAAGCCTTCTTGCTCCTTCAGAAGAACAGAGCTAAATTCAGGGTCCCTTTTCCTGAAGGAGTCTCCACAAAATGGCAAACACAAAAATAACATTTAGTTTTGTAATTTTCAATGCCTTACTAGCCAGTAGTAACTTGATTAGCCACATGGAATATATTGTTCTTTTACAGGTCCGATGTGGCTCCTTGATTCAGGGGAAGCACAGAGTCTAACTTGTGGATCAAGATGAAACTTGAACCATTTCAGGAGAAAAGGAAGTTGCCTTGTTACCTGAATGCTCTTTTAAAAAAACTAGATGTGCTTTGAAGAAGTTTCTCGAAAGAGGCAACGAGTCACCTTTGACACCTCAATCTACTGACTGACGAGTCAAACTGATCAGCATGTCAGTTTGCAATGCCTGAATGCTTGATTAGATAGCAATACATTGTTAATGCTAAGCTCGGTATATTGACCCGCATAGGCGTATTAATCCTTAACCATGTGAAATGCATGCTAGCTTGTTCATGCTTTTCAACATAGCTGTCATGTCCACATGCTGAACTCATTTGCAGAACTGTTGATTTGTACCATGTATACTGAAAAATGCTGAAAATTGCATTCTGTTTTGAAGTATGACAAATTTACTCTCACTGATGGACATAAGTTAAAAGTGTAGCCTAACTTTGAATTGGATCAGGATGAATTACAGAGGAATTTAGTTCGGGTACTTCTTGCTATGCTTGTTGTTTGAATTAGAAATCAAATCAAGTTCTGATGAGTGTGGCAAGAAATACACCTAACCAACCTTCAATCATGTTATCATTACCTTCCAACCAGTCCTTTTGATCCCACGATATAGAAAGCCATAATGCAACGGACCACACAACACTTCCCTGGCACAACAATGCAAACATATCAAGTGGCACAGAATGTGCCCAAGACTAATGAAGAAAATGGACCTGGACTACAACACAACGACGTTGTCCACAATAAGAATTCACTGATTTTGTTTTTTGAGGGAAACAACAGGACTCTGCTGCGTATTTTTATTAATTTTCAAATAAATAGTACAAAGAATGTGGTACCAAATGGGTCCAAGCAGAAAAGAAAGCTATACAAAACTCTAACCAGCCTAAGAAAAAGAATTGTTCATAAACAAAAACAACAAGGAAATAAAATACAACAGAAGAGGGCCAAACCCAAGGTCATCATCTGAAAGCCTTGATCCAATCTCCAAACCCTGCATAGTCCTTCCTCTTAGCCCTGTACACCACCCATTTCAGTTCTTCCTTCAGCTTTCTCCTACAGGTGTACAAGCTTGGAGGTGCTGACTTGAAGATGTAGTCATCACTGTTTTAAATAGCCCGTTATAGCTCCGCTATAGCCCACTATAGCGTTTACAAAAGGTCTTGCGCTAAGAGACTTTGGTCCATACAAATGAACAAACATTTTAAATAGCACGCTATAGCATTTGGAAGAGGTCAGCCGCTAACATGCTTAGCGCGCTATTTAAAACTATGGTAGTCATTCCTTGTTGTCTATATGGCCCATGAGACCAGGATGATAATTTCCAGAGCAAAAGGGACGTGAAGGAGCTGTTTAAGAGCACTTACTTCCTCTTGGATGCCCATGAAGTTAGGTGTCCATGTGGGGCATATGTAATTCCAACAATGTTGTGCAAAAAAGGAGTGGAAAAAGAGATGATCTCTTGTTTCCAAGGCCACAGAGTTGCACATTACACAGTTGTAGGAGGGGATAAAGAAGCCTTTCCTTAGCAGCATGGCTCTAGAATTCAAACTTTTATTGATTAATAGCCAGAAGAATATCTTGTGCATAAGTTGGCAACATGTAGCCCAGGTCCACTATATGACAGGCATTGCTGGGGGGAAATCGGTCAATTGTTTATAGACCTGAGACACCTTATAGGCAGAGGAGGCAGAGGGCATCTGCCATATGTCAGATTCATCTGTGAGAATCAAGCTGTGAAGAAGATCTTCCATTTCCTGAAATTGGAGATATGCTTCCTCCGATAAAGGGAGATAAAAGTGTTCTGATAGATCCTCTAGATGCCACATGCGGGACACGAAGATTTGTTGATATCTGGCAAATGAATATAGGTGTGGCCATTGTTGCATTAGGGGAATATCCCTCCATTTGTCCATCCAAAGCTCTATCGAGGTCCCATTCCGAAGGGTGTAGGCTGCATGAGCTTTATAGATTGGTAGTAGTTTGAGGCAATCTATCCACCAGAAGGAACAACTGTTCAAATTGGTACTAGGTGTGCTATTTTGGTATAGTAGGCCTCCCAGACAAGGTTCACCCATGGTATATCATCATCATTGAAGAATTTGTGAACCATTTTGAGCAACAGACAAGTGTTCTGTGTGGACAAATTTAAAATACCTAGGCCACCTTTATCCTTGGGCCTACAGATCAGATCCCATGCTGCCAGTGGTGGATTTTTGGCCTCTAAGTCCTTACCTCTCGAGAAGCAATGGTGTCTGTATTTGTCAAATTGCTCAATAATGTTGGGGAACGTAGTAATTTCAAAATTTTCCTACGCACACGCAAGATCATGGTGATGGCATAGCAACGAGAGGGGAGAGTGTTGTCCACGTACCCTCGTAGACCGTAAGCGGAAGCGTTATGACAACGCGGTTGATGTAGTCGTACGTCTTCACGATCCGACCGATCCAAGCACCGAACGTACGACACCTCCGAGTTCAGCACACGTTCAGCTCGATGACGATCCCCGGGCTCCGATCCAGCAAAGCTTCGGGGATGAGTTCCGTCAGCACGATGGCGTGGTGACGATGATGATGTTCTACCGGCGCAAGGCTTCGGCTAAACTCCGCGACGATATGACCGAGGTGGAATATGGTGGAAGGGGGCATCGCACACGGCTAAGGAACGATCCGTAGATCAACTTGTGTGTCATGGGGTGCCCCCCTGCCCCCGTATATAAAGGAGGGAGGGGGGAGGTGCGGCCGGCCAAGGAGGGCGCGCCAAGGAGGAGTCCTACTCCCACCGGGAGTAGGATTCCCCCCTTCCAAGTAGTAGGAGTAGGAGTCAAGGAAAGGGGGAAGAGAAGAGAAGGAAGGAGGGGGCGCAGCCCCTCCCCCTAGTCCAATTCGAACTAGGCCTTGGGGGCGCCCAACCTCTCCTCTCTCTTTCCCCTAAAGCCCAATAAGCCCCATATACTCCCCGGCAAATTCCCGTAACTCTTCGGTACTCCGAAAAATACCCGAATCACTCGGAACCTTTCTGAACTCCGAATATAGTCGTCCAATATATTGATCTTTACGTCTCGACCATTTCGAGACTCCTCGTGATGTCCCCGATCTCATCCGGGACTCCGAACTCCTTCGGTACATCAAAACTCATAAACTGATAATATAATTGTCATCGAAACCTTAAGCGTGCGGACCCTACGGGTTCGAGAACTATGTAGACATGACCTAGAACTATTCTCGGTCAATAACCAATAGCGGAACCTGGATGCTCATATTGGCTCCTACATATTCTACGAAGATCTTTATCGGTCAAACCGCATAACAACATACGTTGATCCCTTTGTCATCGGTATGTTACTTGCCCGAGATTCGATCGTCGGTATCCAATACCTAGTTCAATCTCGTTACCGGCAAGTCTCTTTACTCGTTACGTAATGCATCATCCCGCAACTAACTCATTAGTCACATTGCTTGCAAGGCTTATAGTGATGTGCATTACCGAGAGGGCCCAGAGATACCTCTCCGACAATCGAAGTGACAAAACCTAATCTCGAAATATGCCAACCCAACATGTACCTTTGGAGACACCTGTAGTACTCCTTTATAATCACCCAGTTATGTTGTGACGTTTGTTAGCACCCAAAGTGTTCCTCCGATAAATGGGAGTTGCATAATCTCATAGTTACAGGAACATGTATAAGTCATGAAGAAAGCAATAGCAACATACTAAACGATCAAGTGCTAGGCTAACGGAATGGGTCAAGTCAATCACATCATTCTCCTAATGATGTGACCCCATTAATCAAATGACAACTCTTTTGTCCATGGCTAGGAAACATAACCATCTTTGATAAACGAGCAAGTCAAGTAGAGGCATACTAGTGACACTATGTTTGTCTATGTATTCACACATGTATTATGTTTTCGGTTAATACAATTCTAGCATGAATAATAAACATTTATCATGAAATAAGGAAATAAATAATAACTTTATTATTGCCTCTAGGGCATATTTCCTTCAGTCTCCCACTTGCACTAGAGTCAATAATCTAGTTCACATCTCCATGTGATTTAACACCAATATTCATATCTGTATATGATTAACACCCATAGTTCACATCGTCATGTGACCAACACCCAAAGGGTTTACTAGATTCAATAATCTAGTTCACATCGCTATGTGATAAACACCCAAAGCGTACTAAGGTGTGATCATGTTTTGCTCGTGAGAGAAGCTTAGTCAACGGGTCTATCATATTCAGAGCCGTATGTATTTTGCAAATATTCTATGTCTACAATGTTCTGCACGGAGCTACTCTAGCTAATTGCTCCCACTTTCAATATGTATCCAGATTAAGACTTAGAGTCATCTGGATCAGTGCCAAAACTTGTATCGACGTAACCTTTTACGACGAACCTTTTTGTCACCTCCATAATTGAGAAACATATCCTTATTCCACTAAGGATAATTTTGACCAATGTCCAGTGATCTACTCCTAGATCACTATTGTACTCCCTTGCCAAACCAGGGCGGAGTATACAATAGGTCTGGTCCATAGCATGGCATACTTTTAGAAAACCTATGACTGAGGCATAGGGAATGACTTTCATTCTGTTTTCTATTTTCTGCCGTGGTCGGGATTTGAGTCTTACTCAATTTCACACCTTTGCAACACAGGCAAGAACTTTTTCTTTGACTGTTCCATTTTGAACTACTTCAAAATCTTGACAAGGTATGTACTTATTGAAAAACTTATCAAGCGTCTTGACCTATCTCAATAGATCTTGATGCTCAATATGTAAGTAGCTTTACTGAGGTCTTTCTTTTAAAGAACTCCTTTCAAACACTCCTTTATGCTTTGTAGAATAATTCTACATTATTTCCGATCAACAATATGTCATTCACATATACTTATCAGAAATGTTGTAGTGCTCCCACTCACTTTCTTGTAAATGCAGGCTTCACCGTGAGTCTGTACAAAACTATATGCTTTGATCAACTCATCAAAGCGTATATTCCAACTCCGAGATGCTTGCACCAGTCCATAGATGGATCGCTGGAGCATGCACATTTTGTTAGCACCTTGAGGATTGACAAAACCTTCTGGTTGCATCATATACAACTCTTCTTTAAGAAAACCATTAAGGAATGCAGTTTTGACATCCATTTGCCAGATTTCATAAAATGTGGCAATTGCTAATATGATTCGGACAGACTTAAGCATCACTACAGTTGAGAAAATTTCATTGTAGTCAACACCTTGAACTTGTCAAAAACCTTTTTGCGACAAGTCGAGCTTTATAGATAGTAACACTACTATCAATGTCCGTCTTCCTCTTGAAGATCCATTTATTTTCTATGGCTTGCCGATCATTGGGCAAGTCCACCAAAGTCCACACTTTCTTCTCATACATGGATCCTATCTCAGATTTCATGGCCTCCAGCCATTTTGCGGAATCTGGGCTCATCATCACTTCCTCATAGTTCGTAGGTTTATCATGGTCTAGTAACATGACTTTCATAACAGGATTACCGTACCACTCTGGTGCGGACCGTACTCTGGAAGACCTATGAGGTTCTATAGCAACTTGATCAGAAGTTTCATGATCATCGTCATTAGCTTCCTCACTAATTGGTGTAGGAATCACTGGAACTGATTTCAGTGATGAACTATTTTCCAATAAGGGAGAAGGTACAATTACCTCATCAAGTTCTACTTTCCTCCCACTCACTTCTTTCGAGAGAAACTCCTTCTCTAGAAAGGATCCATTCTTAGCAACAAATGTTTTGCCTTTGGATCTGTGGTAGAAGGTGTACCCAACAGTTTCCTTTGGGTATTCTATGAAGACGCGCTTCTCCGATTTGGGTTCGAGCTTATCAGGTTGAAACCTTTTTCACATAAGTATCGCAACTCCAAACTTTAAGAAACGACAACTTTGGTTTACTGCTAAACCATAGTTCATATGGTGTCGTCTCAACGGATTTAGATGGTGCCCTATTAAATGTGAATGCAGCTATCTCTAATGCATAACCCCAAAACGATAGTGGTAAACTAATAAGAAACATCATAGATCGCACCATATCCAATAAAGTGCGGTTACGACATTCGGACACACCATAACACTACTAGGGAAAAGGCTACTAGCAGCGCGGGTAAAATGGCTACTAGCAGCGCGGGTACCCGCGCTACTAGTATCACGCTACAGATAATAGTTAGTAGTAGTGTGGGTTAAACCCGCGCTACTACTAACTTTGTTAGTAGTAGCGTGTGCCACCCACGCTACTGCTACTTCATACCCGCGCTACTACTAACGAAATAGTAGTAGCGTGTCTATAATACCAACGCTACTAGTATCCTAAATACTAGTAGCGAGCAGTTTTTCCCACGCTACTACTAACTTATTAGAAATTAAAAATAAATATAAAATCAATCAATTCCATTCTATCACACAATTGCCGGCCGTATCTACTATCACAGTTCCTCATTGAAGATGCAACTCGTGTATAATTCATATCTTTACATAAGTAAGAGTGTAAACACAGTGTTGTGCATGCTAGGTTCTTGCCATGCAAATTCAAAACTTTACCACTACTTCTAGACGTCAGAGACTGAGACACGTTGTTATGGTCCGATCCAAACATTGGCTCACTCGTCAATGCGTGGCGCCTTCTCGGCCTGATCTCGCGGCCTGCAGCTGCGACGAAACACTGCGGGCAGCCCCGCCACCTTGAGTTGTGACGCCGTCACGTCCCTCGCCCTAGCCCTCAGCTCAAGCAAGCCCCGGTCGATGTCGGCCTCGTGCCACGTAACCAGCGGATGGAGGAAGCCATCGTCCATGTGCCCCGCACCCTGAAAGCCGAACACCATTAAGATTAAGATTCTGAATTGGCCACATACCGAATCAAGTATCTATCTAAAATTTTGATCATCTCTCGGGCTCGGGGTGTCTGATCGACTGCTTACCCGTGTGCTGGGGTGCCAGAGATAGATGACGAGCAGCAGCTTCGCCTCTCCGTACATCGGCAGCCACGACACCGTCCAGTCCACGAACCTCTCGACGACCGTCAGCATCGCCACCAGAACCCTGCAGCATTACCTTGAAATATTAGGACAAGTTTGTATAGCAATAACACCAATAGCTCATCATATTCTCTTTGTTTAGCAACAACTCTATAATCTGAAAGTGTTCTACAATCTCATATTCAACTATTACTAGTTTTGGTAAAGCTAGTATAGAGAGCTGAAGCAAATCTGGAAGATATAATTTTCATAGTGACGTTCTTTGTCGTGCGTATGACAGCGCCATTTTTGTTTCATGGTGGTACATTAACTGAATTTTCAAATTGAATAGGACTAGTCAGATATCACAATCAGTGGATCTCAGAAAGATGTAAACGCAGATGCATTGAAACTGTGCATCCATCAATAATACTATAACAAGCGCCAATCTAAGAATGTTTCTACTTGCACCATCGTAACCAAATGATAGGGAGTGAGAGGATCCATACTCTTTGTCTGGGGAGTCTCCAGAATGGTCGGCGCTCCTATTTCTTCCGGTTCTTCTTCTGCTGCTTGGTTGCAGGCAGAGCAATCATTATGTATATTTCTAAGCCGTTGACAACAATATGACACTCGAATTGAACCATCATCATTTATAAAAGCATATAGACTGGAACTAGTCCAACTAGACACTATTCAACCATGTAACCATGCAAACAAAAACTATCTATGACACAACTAGGCTACAACTGGTCATTTGGATCTTTTCTACGCCAAGACCACAGCTCATATATACCTTATCACATTATAAGTCCTCACACCATCAACTATGACAAAATCTGCAGATTATTAACTAGCTGCAGATTATTAACCAAGACCACAGCTCACTTCTCTCATGTATAAGTAAAAGGCTAGTGAATTAAAAATAACTAGCTGCAGATTATTAACCCAATACGAATCATGTATTTTGAGGGAAGCTAACTGTACAACCAGTATTGGACTGAATCTGGCGCCTGTAGCAAGACATCCTCCCAAGACTTACTAACCCAAATTAGAATTTCTGCAACTGCAAATTTTATAGAAGCAAACACCAAAGGAAGCGATGTACAAAGAAAACACCAATTTTTTTAAGGAATCCCAACCAATAAGCGCAGTCTAAGCTCGCGAATAGCTAGCATGTACATGACCGCAACTTGTCGTCGGACACATGTATGGGGATAATTAACATGGGGAATTCACTACACTGTGTCACTTGAATGAGTCATGCATGAGCAACAAATTCTCATCCTCACTTGAGTGACCAGTGCACAAGATTAACAGTTAGCTACAAACAGCAATGCAGGTATAAAAGAAAAAGACATCGATCGATTGTCATTATAAACGCAACTACAGAAGCAATAATGGCTTGATCTATTGAACTCCTATATCAGTGCAAACAAACAAATGAACAACAACCAGCTCACAAGTGCAATGCTGCATTTTTCTGCAGTTAGTGTCAGTGTGAATCACGACAGGGCTAACGCCACGGCCATCAACTCATCATGCATATAAAGACATAATCCCTCTTTGTGTACTGAAAATGCTGAAACTGATGCACATGCGTCACTAGTCAGACAAAATTCAGCACTCAAGTGGCAAGTAACAGCTCAAAATAGACTAGCAAGGAAGCAGATCTGAACCGGGCCAGATTCAGAGAACCGATGGCCATAGCTCCTCGTGCATGAGCTCCGGATCCACCCTGTTGCTCCCCGCGTCCCGGTCCGACCCCGAGCTCCTGGCCTGCGCAGGAACACGGCGGACAGCGCGTTCCTTGACGGCGGCGCCCTCCTCTCACCAACCTGATTGGCACAGACCGAAAATTAAAAAAAGAACAAAATTAACCAATCGCGGCCAGAATTTCCACACCCCCACAGCTAGATGATCCGTGTCCGGGAACGGCACACACGGGTTCCGCACGAGGCAGGACAGAAGAAGAAGAGGAAACCTTGGGGTTGGCAGACGGGGCGACGAAGGAGGAGACGAGCTGGACGCGGGCGCGGCCGGCACGCGGAAGCAGTCGAGCCGGGCAGGGAATGGGGGGAGGGATAGGGCTTCGCTGTGGGGTCTGGACGGCTGGCAGCAGCGGTCGGAGGGGGAGGGGGAGGCCGACCGGCTGTAGTGGATTGGGAGAGGAGAGGAGTTGGAAGGAGGCCGCGGTGGAGGGGATCTGGATCGGGGCTTCGGTGGATTTTTTTTTGGATAAACGGGGCGGGTGGACGGTGGAGTGGGACTGTTGGTGGGATAGGTTTATACTAGTAGCGTTGCTCACACACCTGCGCTACAACTATCCACATAGTAGTAGCGCTGGTTTTAGAACACGCGCTACTACTACTGCTTATCCTGGAGGGCACGGTGAAGAACACTTAGTAGCAGCGCGGGTTTATAACCCTCGCTACTACTATTAACTTAGTAGTAGCGCGGGTTTTATACCCTCGCTACTAATAATTAGCAGTAGCGCCTCTTTTTAGACCGCGCTACTGATAAACTTCTGTGTATAAGCTTTTCCCTAGTAGTGTAACGTTGTGGTGTTCCAGGTGGCGTTAGCTGTGAAACTATTTCACATTGTTTTAATTGAAGACCAAACTCGTAACTCAAATATTCGTCTCCGCGATCAGATCGTAGAAACTTTATTTTCTTGTTACGATGATTTTACCACTTCACTCTGAAATTCTTTGAACCTTTCAACTATTTCAGACTTATGTTTCATCAAGTAGATATACCCATATCTGCTCAAATCATCTTGTGAAGGTCAGAAAATAACGATACTTGCCACGAGCCTTCATACTCATTGGTCTGCATACATCAGTATGTATTATTTCCAACAAGTCAGTAACTCGTTCCATTGTTCCGAAGAACGGAGTTTTAGTCATCTTGCCCAAAAGGCACGGTTCGCAAGCATCAAATGATTCATAACCAAGTGATTTCGAAAATCCATTTTTATGGAGTTTCTTCATGCGCTTTACACCGATATGACCCAAACGGCAGTGCCACAAATAAGTTGCACTATCATTATTAACTTTGCATCTTTTGGCATCAATATTATGAATATGTGTATCGCTACGATCGAGATCCAACAAACTATTTTCATTGGGTGTATGACCATTGAAGGTTTTATTCATGGAAGCAGAACAACAATTATTCTCTGATTTTAAATGAATAACCGTTTTGCAATAAACATGATCAAATCATATTCATGCTCAACGCAAATGCCAAATAACATTTATTTAGTTTTAACATTAATCCCAAAAGTATAGGGAGTGTGCGATGATGATCATATCAATCTTGGAACTACTTCCAACACTCATCGTCACTTCCCCTTCAACTAGTCTCTGTTTATTCTGTAACTCCTGTTTTGAGTTACTAATTTTAGCAACCGAAGAAGTATCAAATAATCAGGGGCTACTATAAACACTAGTAAGGCACACATCAATAATCTGTATATCAAATATACCCTTGTTCACTTTGCCATCCTTCTTATCCACCAAATATTCAGGGCATTTCCGCTTCCAGTGACCATTTCCTTTGCAGTGTAAACACTCAGTTTCAGGCTTTGGTCCAGCTTTGGTCTTCTTCGTGGGAGTGACAACTTGTTTGTCTTTCCACTTGAAGTTCCCTTTCTTTCCCTTTGCCCTTTTCTTGAAACTAGTGGTCTTGTCAATCATCAACACTTGATGCTCTTTCTTGATTACTACATTCGTCGATTTCAATATCACGAAGAGCTTGGGAATCATTTTCGTTATCCCTTGCATACTATAGTTCATCACGAAGTTCTAGTAACTTAGTGATGGTGACTAGAGAATTCTGTCAATCACTATCTTATCTGGAAGATTGACTCCCACTTCATTCAAGCGATTGAAGTACCCAGACAATCTGAGCACATGCTCACTAGTTGAGCGATTCTCCTCCATCTTTTAGCTATAGAACTTGTTGGAGACTTCATATCTCTCAACTCGGGTATTTGCTTGAAATATTAAATTCAATTCCTGGAACATCTCATATGGTCCATGACGTTCAAAACGTCTTTGAAGTCCCGATTCTAAGCCGTTAAGCCTGGTGCACTAAACTATCAAGTAGTCATCATATTGTGCTAGCTAAACGTTTATAACGTCTGCATCTGCTTCTGCAATAGGTCTGTCACCTAGCGGTGCATCAAGGACATAATTCTATGCAGCAATGAGGATAAACCTCAGATCATGGATCCAATCCGCATCATTGCTACTAACAGCTTTCAACACAATTTTCTCTAGGAACATATCAAAAATAAACATATGAAAGCAACAACGCGAGCTATTGATCTACAATATAATTTGCAAAATACTACCAGGACTAAGTTCATGATAAATTTAAGTTCAATTAATCATTTTACTTAAGAACTCCCACTTAGACAGACATCTCTCTAGTCATCTAAGTGATTACGTGATCCAAATCAACTAAACCATGTCCGATCATCACGTGAGATGGAGTAGTTTCAATGGTGAACATCACTATGTTGATCATATCTACTATATGATTCACGTTCGACCTTTCGGTCTCCGTGTTCTGAGGCCATATCTGTATATGCTAGGCTCGTCAAGTTTAACCTGAGTATTCCGCGTGTGCAATTGTTTTGCACCCGTTGTATTTGAACGTAGAGCCTATCACACCCGATCATCACGTGGTGTCTCAGCACGAAGAACTTTCGCAACGGTGCATACTCAGGGAGAACACTTCTTGATAATTTTTTAGTGAGAGATCATCTTAAAATGCTACCGTCAATCAAAGCAAGATAAGATGCATAAAGGATAAACATCACATGCAATCAATATAAGTGATATGATATGGCCATCATCATCTTGTGCTTGTGATCTCCATCTCCGAAGCACCGTCGTGATCACCATCGTCACCGGTGCGACACCTTGATCTCCATCGTAGCATCGTTGTCGTTACGCCATCTATTGCTTCTACGACTATCGATACCGCTTAGTGATAAAGTAAAGCAATTACAGAGCGTTTGTATTTCATACAATAAAGCGACAACCATATGGCTCCTGCCAGTTGCCAATAACTTCGGTTACAAAACATGATCATCTCATACAATAAAATATAGCATCACGTCTTGACCATATCACATCACAACATGCCCTGCAAAAACAAGTTAGACGTCCTCTACTTTGTTGTTGCAAATTTTACGTGGCTGCTACGGGCTTAGCAAGAACCGTTCTTACCTACGCATCAAAAGCACAACGATAGTTCGTCAAGTTAGTGCTGTTTTAACCTTCGCAAGGACCGGGCGTAGCCACACTCGGTTCAGATAAAGTGAGAGAGACAGACACCCGCCAGCCACCTTTAAGCACGAGTGCTCTTAACGATGAAACCAGTCTCACTTAAGCGTACGCGTAATGTCGGTCCGGGCCGCTTCATCTCACAATACCGCCGAACCAAAGTATGACATGCTGGTAAGCAGTATGACTTGTATCGCCCACAACTCACTTGTGTTCTACTCGTGCATATAACATCAACGCATAAAACCTAGGCTCTGATGCCACTGTTGGGGAATGTAGTAATTTCAAAATTTTCCTACGCACGCGCAAGATCATGGTGATGGCATAGCAACGAGAGGGGAGAGTGTTGTCCACGTACCCTCGTAGACCGTAAGCGGAAGCGTTATGACAACGCGGTCGATGTAGTCGTACATCTTCATGATCCGACCGATCCAAGCACCGAACGTACGGCACCTCCAAGTTCAGCACACGTTCAGCTCGATGATGATCCCCGGGCTCCGATCCAGCAAAGCTTCGGGGATGAGTTCCGTCAGCACGACGGCATGGTGACGATGATGATGTTCTACCGGCGCAGAGCTTCGCCTAAACTCCGCGACGATATGACCGAGGTGGAATATGGTGGAAGGGGGCACCGCACACGGCTAAGGAACGATCCGTAGATCAACTTGTGTGTCATGGGGTGCCCCCTGCCCCCGTATATAAAGGAGGGAGTGGGGAGGTGCGGCTGGCCAAGGAGGGCGCGCCAAGGAGGAGTCCTACTCCCATCGGGAGTAGGATTCCCCCCCTTCCAAGTAGTAGGAGTAGGAGTCAAGGAAGGGGGGAAGAGAAGAGAAGGGAGGAGGGGGCGCAGCCCCTCCCCCTAGTCCAATTCGGACTAGGCCTTGGGGGGGCGCCCAACCTCTCCTCTCTCTTTCCCCTAAAGCCCAATAAGGCCCATATACTCCCCGGCGAATTCCCGTAACTCTCTGGTACTCCGAAAAATACCCGAATCACTCGGAACCTTTCCGAACTCCGAATTTAGTCGTCCAATATATCGATCTTTACGTCTCGACCATTTCGAGACTCCTCGTCATGTCCCCGATCTCATCCGGGACTCCGAACTCCTTCGGTACATCAAAACTCATAAACTCATAATATAATTGTCATCGAAACCTTAAGCGTGCGGACCCTACGGGTTCGAGAACTATGTAGACATGACCTAGAACTATTCTCTATCAATAACCAATAGCGGAACCTGGATGCTCATATTGGCTCCTACATATTCTACGAAGATCTTTATCGGTCAAACCGCATAACAACATACGTTGATCCCTTTGTCATCGGTATGTTACTTGCCCGAGATTCGATCGTCGGTATCCAATACCTAGTTCAATCTCGTTACCGGCAAGTCTCTTTACTCGTTACGTAATGCATCATCCCGCAACTAACTCATTAGTCACATTGCTTGCAAGGCTTATAGTGATGTGCATTACCGAGAGGGCCCAGAGATACCTCTCCGACAATCGGAGTGACAAAACCTAATCTCGAAATACGCCAACCCAACATGTACCTGTGGAGACACCTGTAGTACTCCTTTATAATCACCCAGTTACGTTGTGACGTTTGGTAGCACCCAAAGTGTTCCTCCGGTAAACGGGAGTTGCATAATCTCATAGTTACAGGAACATGTATAAGTCATGAAGAAAGCAATAGCAACATACTAAACGATCAAGTGCTAGGCTAACGGAATGGGTCAAGCCAATCACATCATTCTCCTAATGATGTGATCCCGTTAATCAATTGACAACTCTTTTGTCCATGGCTAGGAAACATAACCATCTTTGATAAACGAGCTAGTCAAGTAGAGGCATACTAGTGACACTATGTTTGTCTATGTATTCACACATGTATTATGTTTTCGGTTAATACAATTCTAGCATGAATAATAAACATTTATCATGAAATAAGGAAATAAATAATAACTTTATTATTGCCTCTAGGGTATATTTCCTTCAAATAATGCCTTTGTACAGGAGTAAGCATCACATGAGAAAGGTTGGTAGAGAGGACAATACTGCATTGACCATTAGTACTCTACGATCGATATCATAACTGAGATATTGAGAGCATGCTGCCAGTCTTTTTTGAACTCTCTCTATGAGGTATAGGAAGTGCTCCATTCTGGGTTTATTAAAACTGAGAGGTGCCCCAAGATAGGTAAATGGGAAAGTTCCAACAGCACATCCAAGAAGATTGGCCATAATCTGAGTGTCTTCATCAGACAAGTTGATAGGTAGTAAATTGGACTTTTTAAAAATTAACTTTGAGGCCAGAAGCTTTCGAGAAGATATGCAAGAGTGTCTGCAGATGTCCCAGCTATTGTTGGCAGGCGGGCATAATAATCAAGGTGTCGTCTGCATATTGAAGAATAGGGAAGTCTGGACATGAATGAAAGGAGATGGGGGCCTGAATGTTGCCCTTGCTCATTGCATCATTTAAAATCGTCTGTAGAAAATCTGCTGCAAGAACAAAGAGCAGAGGGGACAGAGGATCTCCGTGTCTAACCCCCCTTCTGCATTTAAAGTGGGAACCAGGCACCCCATTCAACATAACTGAAGAGGTAGCAGAGTTGAAAATTTGTTGAATCCATGTGCACTATCTGTCCCCAAATCCTTTCTTCTTTAGGATAGCCATAATCATTCCATGCTCTATTTTGTCAAATGCCTTCTCAAAATATAATTTGAGGACAACTGTTGGTCTTTTACTTTTATGGCATTGGAAGAGATATTCATATGCCGAGGTAATACAATCTTGTATGGTTCTCGTCTTGATGAAACCATATTGATTTATGTGAATGAGCTCGAGAATGACTGATTGTAGTCTGTTGGCAAGTAACTTTGTTAGCAATTTGATTGTGTGGTTGAGCAAGGATATAGGCCTATAATAATTCATTGTTTCAGCCCCATCTTTCTTGGGTATGAGAGTAATAAAAGAACTGTTAATACTCTGGAGACATAGATCTCCTCGATGAAATTATGAACAGAGATCATAAAAGTCCTTTTTAATTATAGACCAACATTTCTTGATGAAGTCTGTGTTGAACCCATCTGGTCCTGGAGACTTGTTAGATGGCATTTCTTTTATAACAGCGTCAATCTCTTCAGTAGTGGAAGGGAGCTCGAGAAAAGATAAATCACTGTGAGGTTGAATAAGATTCAGCATATCCTTAGGAATTTGGAAAGGCTCAAATTTCCCCAGCCTCTTTAAATGCCTCATGTAGGAGAGTAGTTTTGGCTCCATGAGTCGTGACCTCTGTGCCATCTTGAGCAAGCAAGGAAGGGATGCTATTGTTTCTATGCTGCATTGTGGCCATGGCATGAAAAAATTGTGAATTTCCACTTCCAAGAGTCACTCATTTTATCTTACCCCTTTGTTGCCAGCAGGCTTTCTGTTGTTTTAACAAACTGTCCAAATGCACTCTGATATTTTCCCTGAGCTCAAATTCAAGACTGGTAAGTGGACTGAAATTCTCTATAGCATCCAGCATGGCTATCACAGAGTTGGCATATGAGATATCCTCTTTTAAATTAGATAGAGTTTTGGTGGACTCCAATGTCTCAAAGTAAACAACATAGGTCGTAAAGTAATTTTCTAACTGCCATAGATGCATCTTCGCCATGCAACCACGGTATATATATAGATAGTTGCCATTCTTGTTGGGCATACTATTTTCATTGAGAGTGCATGGATTGAGTGTGAGTTGATCATTCGATTACAATGGGTCAATGGATGTTTGCCTGCAAATATGAATTTAATACGTGTGGTTCCATTGGTTTAGTTTTTTTTTTGACGCATCAATGGCGGACTTACGCCTGCCAGAACCTTTATTATCAACCGCCAGGGATGTTACAGAGCACAGGGGAACCAGAAATACATGGGGTGTAGGGGAAGAAGAAAGAAAGAAAATTACATTGTGCTGTGGGACTAAATTCTCCCGGCAAGGTGGAACAACATGGAGCCCTAGTCACGGAGCATAATTTGTTTTTGGGCATTCTTACATCGATGGGACCATAGTTGAAGATCATCAGCAGCTGAACTAGCAATATTGTGGAGCTCGAGGTGTAGATTGCGAAAAACCATGGCGTTTCAGCGTTTCCAAATATTTCATAGGACGGCCAGCAGAACTGTCGAGCAGGTTTTGTTATTGTAATCACCGTCCCTCCCAGGCATGCAGGATCCCCTGTGGTGTATTATGACATAGAGGCTGTCCAGCTCCGCCCAAAGCGAAGCGAGATGTCAGCATTCGAAGAGAAGGTGTTCGATGGTTTCACATTGGCTGCAGAAAGGGCAATCGGCAGAAGTGGCGATGCCCCGTCTGAAGCGCCTCACGTTTGTGAACGGACGGTCTTGTTGGTAAGCCAGATAAAAATTCTGCATTCATTAGGGATGTAGTTTCTCCATATGGCCGGGGCAATGGCATCTGTGGGTCGCGTCTTCCAGATCGCTTGGTATGCCAGCTTAGTGGATAGCGGTTTGCCGGCATCCCTCGAAATCCTCCTCTCAGCTACCTGCAAATTAGGCATGTTGCTTACTAGCGTAATCATCTCTTTTAAACATGCTTATTGGCATAGGCATCTCGTTTACGGGTCACTCTCCCACTGCACTTGATGTTAAGATATCAAACTGAGTTCTACCCAATGTGGAACTATAGGTACAAAAAAAATGATCTTTCTTAAGGAAAAACAATTTGTCATCAGTGCTAGCACTGATATTTTCCTACGAGAATTTGTACTTAATTTTTTTTAATTTTGTTCACCAATTTTGAAAAGGTTCAGGTGCAGCATAATTCCAGTTTCATATTTTTTTTCGATAAAGGTTGAATTTTATTGACTCAAAATGAAGCATCAAAAGGATACAAACACAATGAGCACACCGGGCCTCTGTATAGTTAGGATGCACACAACCAACACCAACGCGCACACACACAAGAACACGCCACAAAATAGCAAAGTCATATAAGACCAAAGCTATATGTAGACGAGCAAAAAAATATAGCTATCAGATCCACAATCGGAAAACTACATCAATGACCATATCCGCACCAACCGTCTAATGACTCCACAGAAACACGAGGTTCTTCAACAGCAACACCTTCAGGAAGGGAGCGGCGCTCAATTGCTGCTGTCACCGGATCCGACCACTCAAGGTCAGTATCTAGGTTTTCACATTAAAAAAACCGTCCGAGCATATCTGAGCAATGCCTTCAACAAGGTCACGACGTAAAACCATCGTCATTGCCAGGTATAACAGCTCGAGACCGGGTGCTCAAGAAGCACCACCATCAAATCAGTCATGTGTTGTCGCCACCACTTTTGCACGATCCCAGCAGGTACATGCGATGTGTGACCGCCGTCGCTGCACCACCACCCCTCTGCATCAAGTTGTCGTCCATAGTTTGCATCTGTAGTGAATCTGTAGTGAGAAACCCTCGTGAAGGCCTTTCAGTGGCCACCACAATCCACAGCGAGGCCGCTACCGGGATGAGATTACCCAGCCGCCGACGGAGCCCGCACACAGCACGGCGTTGGATCTCGGCGTAGCAGCCACACTGACGGCCACCGCATCCCATCCAAGGCGCCCCACCTCCATGACAGGCTAGTCGGCTTGACAACCACCGTGGAAGGTGGGGTTCAAATCTGGCACACCATCGGATAGGTGGGTGTGCGTCCAGATCTAGCCAACCTCCATCACAACCGGAGCAACGGCGGCCGCCGTCGCGCCTCCTCTGGCCATGTCAGATCTGGACGCGAACAACGCAGAAAGGCACATCCATCCGCCGCCGCGGTCGATGAGAACTCGTACGCGTGCAAAGCTAGCAATCAATCAAGCACACATTCAGCTTGATTGATATGCTGCCTAGCAACACGCAAGTGAGCACGTTGAGGATCGAATCAAACTCAGTGTTTGTCCTCGAGATCCAATCTCGTTGAGACGTCGAGATCCCATGAGAAACAACCATAAGTAGGGACCCCGCCGCCGCTGTCAGCCGCACTTGAGTTTCATATCTACCTTGTTGCATGGGTTGCCCATACAAGCCGAAGTCTAGTAGCTAGGATGCCTCTATTCAAGCTATGACCAGTGCTACTTTTTGAAAGCATATTAGATTGATACTATGTCTATATATCATTGATAACCATACGACATGTCATTGTTTTATTTGAGGATAATTATCACATCAAAAGAATTACCCTCTCCGTTCCAAAATTATTGTCGTGGTTCTAGTTCAAAATTATTGAAGATAGTTCCGTAATTTTGGAACGGAGGGAGAGTACTAGTCAAAATTACTGCAATGATTATCTCATCGACTACGTGCCCGGCGTGCGTGAGGAAACTCCGGTGACCAGGTGACCGACTCTACCTGTCGATTTCGTCGTCAGTCATCCCTAGCTTTCGCTTCGTCTCTGTTCCTGACCATGGTACCTCAAGACATGTCACAGAGAAGCTCAACTCAGCCCCGGCTAGCACTAAGGGATGATGAGGCTCCGTCTGACCGAATGTCTACAATATGGATGCGAAATGTTGATCTTGATGCAGTCTTGAACATCTCTGAACCCGGCCAAATTTTCAGTGAAGTGACAAGGATAAGAGTCAAGTAGTATATCATATGGTTCTCCTGATGTTTGGTTCAAACAAGTTGCTGAATTTAGTATGTTCGGTGAAGAACTGGCGTTTCTTCGTGTGGTTGGATAGGTTATATAACATGGTCGAGAAAATTTGAATGATAAATCTGCTCATCATCAACAATTCGGCTGCTCGTAGTGTGTCGCGAGAAATGCAGCGACGCGTTGATGTTACGTGGGGTAAAATTACTGCAGAGCCAGCACATACATCCAACCAAAAGCAACCTTCATGGGTGTAACGCCCACTGCATCATAAGCATGTCAATCGCCCTTGGAACACGGCAACCTTCAGCCAACGGTCCACCATACCAACGGGCAACAGTGCATTTGACAGACAGCTCACCATTCAACATCCCTCTTGCGAGCTTCATCACTGAACATATGGTGATGAAACATGTTTAGCGCCAGACATGATAGTGCCAAATTGCGCATTGTCTTCTTATTCGTATTTTCACCCAGTAGAACTCCTTTGCTGTGTGGCCATGCATCTCGTCGCTGGCCTCTTCCCTCTGCTAGCACTGCAGCTCCACCTCCATACAAAAATTGTTGTCCTGAAAAAAAAGGTGAGACAGTAAACTGCAAGTATACATAATATGTTTTCAGGAACAAGCTCAGAGCATTGCACATAAAAAGGATGGAAATTAACTTCAGTTATCAGCCACGCGTGTTTGTCCAAAGCAAATATTCTTCCTTCCATGTTGGCCATTACATTGAGAGTTCTGGCAGTAGCTTCTAATCCAGCTGTGAGTTGATCAGCAATCACCACCCTCTGAAGTAAAAATAATTTCTTCTCAATCTTAAACATATCCAGCTGCAGGAGCCATATCTGGAGTGTCAGAGCTTCAGGTCCAAGACCTTCACTGGCCAATGTGAATAGAAAATTACAAGAAAAGGCAGAGAATAAAACAGGTCGAACTATTACCTGGCACTGATAACATTATTGCAAGTAAAGCCTCAATATATCAGCAAAGCCAACCTGCTCCCTAAAAAAATCAAACACAATGCTCACCGGCGAGTGATGTCAGCTCAGCCACGATGAGGTTGGCCACCTTGGAGATTTGGTCCATGTCCTCCAAAAGATATTTCTGGCTCAAAGAAGCCTAGGCACAGAGGAGTTCAGGAAGCCGTCTGGCACTTTTACTTTACTGTACTCCTCAATATATACTTGATCAGTAAAAAACAAAGCAATGCGCATATGTACACGGGCTCGTCGCAGTTGCAAGTTATAGGCTGAAAAGCTCGGTTGCTTCAAGTTTTGTCGGTTAAACATCCAGCCTGTTGTATCAGTTTCCAATAAAACATAATGTACCAATTCCCCTTTAAAAAAAATTGATGCATGCATCCACTTTCACAATTATGCCTACAGTTGAATGAAGAGACCAAGATAATGGGAATGCATATATTTTCATCCAAGTTTTGGCAAACCTTGCCATTTTCGGTACAGAAATAGTAGCAAGTTATTACCGAGACAATGTACAAAGCATGTATTTTACTCGTTATATCCATCCTTCTGTCCTCGAGTTCTACACACAAATACAAATACACGGGGGAAAATTTATAATTGAAAACACAGAGACTAGCTATATAGCTTCATGTATTCTTTATGATACCGCAATAATCGTGCAAGTCTTGCAGGCTGATTTCGTGAAGGGGCCTGGGCACGAAAGCTGAGCGGTTTCTATTTGTCATTGCCTGATATACTTGCTGCATTGTTGGCCGGACTTTGGGATTGACTTGTAGGCAAGCAAAGGCCACCAAGGCAACCAAAATGACATCCTTCTCCTCATCGATGGTTGACGGTGCTGCGACGCGTTGATCCAGGATATCGTTGAACTTCCCCGGCTGCTCTGTTCGGCAGAAGAACGGAAGGAGCAAATCACCTGGGTGCTTTCCCATCACAACTTCCAGCGCAACCACACCGAAGCTGTACACGTCGCACTTCTCGGTCAACATCATGGTGGATGACAATTCTGTAATAAAAAATCAGTATATCAAAACATAATCAGTTTTTGGTTCTCCCTTTCTGGAACGCATTTTCATAGCATCGAAGGATACAGATGGATTAAGACCATCAAGGAGTACCTGGGGCTATATAGCCACATGTCCCTGCAAAGATAGTGCTCCAGCTTGAGCAACCATGCTTCAGCTTCCTCACCATGCCAAAGTCCGAGACATAAGCTTTATAATCTCGGTTCAGAAGAATGTTGCTGCTTTTTATGTCCCGGTGTACAATAGGATCATCGCAATCATGATGCAAATAGGAGAGAGCTTGAGCTACGTCCGCCACAATAGCAATTCTATTTGACCAGTGCAGTTCCTTTGCTAGCTCTTGCTCGTGCAAAATGGATGATAAGTTTCCCCTCTCGATAAGGTCGTACACGAGGAATTTGCATTGGGAGTGTGCACAGAAGCCATACAGCTTGACGATGCACCGGTGCCTGATTTTTATCAACACTTCAATCTCAACGTGAAATGTTTCCTCCTCGCTGAATTCTTCCACTAAATGCAGGAGCTTGACGGCAAAGGTAACCCCACCTTCAAGCTCGACTCGGAAGACAGTTCCATAGCCTCCAACGCCAATGCAATATTTCTCATCGAAATTTTCTGTTGCACTGAGTATGTCTTCAAATGCGATCTTCCCGTCGAAATTCCATATAGAAAGTATATCTCCAGACTTGCTTTTGCTTGTATTTTTTACAAGTTTTTTTCTCCGACAAACAACCGTCATGCTTGCTATTGAGATGCAAGCGATGGAAAATGGTGCAAAAATGGCAAGAAGTACCATACGCAAATGATTTCTGCTTTGGTGTGTTCTACATGGAGGTAATCCATATGAATCGCCACATAAATCCATATTATGGTCAAGTGAGATCAAGCCTGCAGCGATAGATGGAACTCTGCAAGCCAAATAGTTATATGATAGGTTCAGTCTAGACAGGCTAGAAAGATTAGAAAAACTCGCTGGGATGGCGCCACTTAAATTGTTTCTACTCAAATCCAGCTCATATAGGTTGAGAAGATACCCAAGTTCTTGTGGTATTTGTCCTGTCAAATTGTTGTCTGATATGCGTAAGAACCCTAAAGAGTGGCAATTTCCTACCTCAGGTGGAATTCTTCCTAAAAATTGATTGGTACTTAGATCCAGATATGTGAGATAAGCAAGAGATCCAAGCTCTGGTGGTAATAGGCCATCAAGCTGATTGGACTGAAGTGAGAGTGCTGTAATTGATATCAATTTCAACAAGCTCGAAGGAATGGAACCATTTAGTTGATTGTGAGAGAGATATAGGTCCGTTAGTTTTGTACAATTACCAATAGATTCTGGGATGGATCCATGGAGACTATTGAAGGACAGATCCAAGAATTCGAGCTTGGTGAGAGAGCCAATGCTTGATGGGGGCAAGTCTGCAAAGTGGAGAGGCTCATCAAAATTCAGTAGTTTTCCTACTATACTAGGCAAGTAGAAACAAAGTATAGTAAGAGAGATCGATGGAGGTTAGTTTAGTACAATTACCTAGGTATGTTGGGATAGATCCGTTCAGGTCGTTGGCAGACAGATCCAAGTATGTGAGCTGGGCGAGAGCACCAATGCTTGACGGGATTGGGCCCGATAGATTGTTGTGCGTGAGGTCCAGATGGACAAGATGGGGCAAATCTGAAAAGTGGAGAGGATCAACAAATTCTCTAGTCTAACAAGAGATCCAATTTGTGATGGTAATAGGCCATTAAGCTGATTGGATCGAAGTGCCAGCGTTGTTACGGAGGCTAATTTCAAAATGGTCGAAGGGAAGGAACCATTTATTTTATTGTTGGAAAGATCTAAGTGTAAACTCGTCAAATTTCCTACGCTTCCAATGGATCTCTGGAAAAAAAATTGTGTGATAGACCGAGACAGGTTAGTTTAGTATAATTACCTATGGACGGCGGAATAGGTCCATCAGGAAGATTGAAGGATAGATCTAAGAACGCGAGCTGGGCAAGAGCTCCAATGCTTAATGGGATTAGGCCCGAGAGAGAGTTGTGACCGAGGCTCAGATAGTCAAGATGTGGCAAGTCTGCAAAGTGGAGAGGCTCATTAAATCCCCTAGTGTTCCTACCATACTAGGCATGGTAGAAACAAATTGTAGAGATTGATGGAGGTTAGTTTAGTAAAATTACCTAGGGATGTCGGGATAGATCCGTTCATGTCATTGGTGGACAGATCCAAGTATGTGAGCTGGGAAAGAGCACCAATGCTTGATGGGATTGCGCCGGAGAGACTGTTGTGACTGAGGTCCAGATGGACAAGATGGGGTAAATCTGCAAAGTAGAGAGGCTCGTCAAATTCTCTAGTCTTCTTACTGTACTAGCCATGGTAGAAACAAATAGTACTCCCTTCATTTTTATATAGAAGGCAACAAACTCAAATTACAGGTACCAAGGTAAAATTTAATACATGTTTTGCAACCCAACTTTTCTTTTCGTTTACTGAGATCATTAATACACCACATGCATGCAAAAAAACTGAGTGGAGGAAGTAGCTGAGTGTCATTATGAATGCATGCATGCATGCAAGTATTAAATAAGTTGTTGGTACGAGGAAACGTCATTAATTTTTTCCATGATTACTGTTGGTGACATTGTATAGATGCAAAATGTATAATCCATACTGGCCTTGTATAAGTAAATGGAGGGAGTAGTAAAAGAGATCTATGGAAGTTAGTGTAGTACAATCACATAGGTATGTTGGGATACATCCGTTCAGGTCATTGCCGGACAGATCCAAGTTTTCGAGCTTGGCAAGAGCACCAATGCTTGATGGGATTCCGCCTGAGAGATGGTTGTTACCAAGGTTCAAAGAGACAAGATGAGGCAAATCTGCAAAGTGGATAGGCTCATCAAATTCCCTAGTCTTCCTACCATACAAGACATGGTAACAAATTGTAGTAAAAGAGATCGATGGGGGTTAGCTTAGTACAATTACCAATGGATGTCGGGATAGATCCGTACAGGTCATTGTTGGATAGATCCAGGTATTCGATCTTCGCAAGAGCACCAATGCTTGACGGGATTGTGCCCCAGAGATTGTTGTAACTGAGGTCCAGATACACAAGATGGGGCAAGTTTGCAAAGTGAAGGCTGTCCAACCTGCCATAAAGGCCAAAATCCACAGGCGAAATGCTGGACACAACTAGGGCGGTATCACCCTGGTCACCGCCACGAGGCAGCACGATGTTGCTGCAGGTAACACCGGTCCAGTTACAGGGGCTGGTTCCCTTTGTCCATGAGTCCATATGATAGGTCCCTCTTCTGTATAGGCTAGCTTTCCATTGGAGAAGTGCCTCTGCTTGCCGATCTAGTGACGGATGCGTTGAATTTGAGGTACTCCTACAAGAAAGGCGTGGCAAGGCAAGCAGCAGCAGCAGCAGCTCAAAGGCAAGAAGAAGGCTCATGTTGTGCAGGTCTAGTTCATAAGTGAAGCTCCAGAGCACCCACATTACATATAGTTCGCTGATGCCGTTGATAGTTCAAAAGAAAGTGATTGGGAGCCTTGCCGTGCAGACCGCGCGCAAGACCTTCCAACAATCTGCTCCACACAAGCATGCATCATGGAGCAGTTAAAAAAAAGACTAAATGAAGACCAATACTACTGAGTCCTGAATGAGACTGGCGCTGCAGAAACGCGTGCTGCCGCCCGCTTGCAAAGGGCCGAAAATGTTGATTGACCGCAACTGAATTCGGAATATTAAGAGAATGCGACTCGACTGAACTCGAGGAAGCCGCGTACTCGCAGTGCTGTTACCTGTTCCTGGTCGTCGCACCCCCCATCCGAAGTCCTCCCTTTCCTGGAGCCGATTGAGAGAGGCAGGGTCGGGCAAGGCGGACGGCTTCGACCTGAGGCCGCTCAGCTTGCACACTCGGCGGCGGTGGCGGTGGCGGGGGAGCCTGAAGATGCGGCGGCGCGTAAGGGCGACGGCGGCGGCGTAGGAAAGGGGGAAGAAAAGAGAAGGTGAGACGTGACTGGAAGAAGGATGACATGTGGGCCCCACGTCGGAGGGGATCTTTTCGATCTCGAGGGTACAATACAATTGCAAGAAGTTAACAAAAAAATGAACGCTGTAATTTATTTGTTCAAATTCATGTACTCCTTAATATTCCCTCAAAAACATGTACTCCTTAATATAAGGTCACGAGCCCTCGTGTAATTTATTTGTTGCTAAAAAATTATGAAAACAACCAGAAGTGAGATATGGAAAAATCCTATAGAAAATACTGTGCATGCTCTAAATATTGGTTCTCTTCGTACAAATTTACGGAATGTTGGTTCTAGAACTAACAATGCCACACTTGGTTACTATTTTTTTTATTGGATATCTTTGTACAAAATTCGACCAGTTGCAACCCCGACAACTTTGTTTACTTCTGCCTCCAGTGTGATTTCGTGCGAACATATATATTCGATGGTTATAAAATTACATGTCCTGTGGCATTGGTGTTTAATTGAGGTTTTTGGGTTTATCGTAGTGTTTGGAATTATTTGGACCGCAAGATTAAGTCACATACTAGAATGTTTCTCATAATAAACTCATGTTCCGTAAATTTGGCATCGCCATCGTCTTCCATTTGAACACATCAACATAATTACTTCTAGCGTGTTTAATAGGTGCATTTACTTTGGCTATACTTAGGGCCAATTCTTTTGGGCTGCTTAAAAATAAGCTGCCTCTTCCGAGCTTTAAAAATAAGTTGTCTCATAAATTTCTTGAGGCTTCTAACCATTACTTTAGAAGCTTCAATGAATAAGACAGACGGCTTATGGGAAAAGCTAGAGAGTAGGCGGCTTATTTTTTAAGCTGCCAAAAGAACTCTAGTGAAAGTCCTTAAATCACAAATTTAAAATAATATCCTCAAAGCTAACCTTAACTATTAACAGTATAAATTGTTCCATCTTTATATACATGGGTCAATGATGGGGTTAAATATATGAAAACTTAGGAACTAAAAAATATTTGCAAATCTAAAATACATTATTTTTAATTCTCTTCTGGAGGCAAGAACTTCCAACTGCTTCCCATGTTGTTCGGTGCATTCAATCTCGCTAAGAAAAGGGACAAGATCGATCTTTATTTTTCTTGTTCTTGCTTCTATATGACTCTTTGGGTGGGGCCTTGAGTTCTTTTAGAGATGGATGTTAAAACCCTGGCTCTACATCATTAAGAAGCACATAACTATTTTTATTTAGACTAGCACGAACATTAAGTTCATAATGCCATCAATTGTTTCATGTTGGACTTACATTTCACATATCCATATTCCTTTGGATGAGAAGGTCAACATGAAACCTAGAGCTTGAGTTGTAATTGTTGGTCATTTTATATGATAAATTATTCTACCATGAAAGTAAAGATCATAGTAGTGAGGCTATTTCGAGGCCTCTAGGCTGATTTTAGGCTAATTAGTGGTCACTACCTGCTAGACTTTGGCACAAAATATATCTCGCTTACTGTGACCACAACGTCATGCTTGCCTACAGGCATCAAGAGGTTGACCGGCCCAATATACTGTTTTTTGTTTCAATTATCGTGGTATCTCTCCTAGCGTGGACCGAGGAACTATTACTTGTTTTTTGTTTGTTTATTATACAAGCTCAATTGGGAGCAACGGCGTCAACGACTTATGTTGATTTTTTTTGTTTCTTTCTATTTTTCGGTTCTATCTGTAGGCTGCTATGCCGCTCGCATTGATTGACCTAAATGCATTTTTCATTTTTTATGTTTGGGTTTTTTCTCTATTTGTTTTATTTTTATTTATTTATTCTTTATTTTTCTCTTTTATATCTTTTCCTTTTCATGTTTTTCTCTTTTTTTCATCTTTTTCTTTTTTGTTGCAGTTTTTTGTTTTACTTTTTTTTCTTACTATTTTTGTGCATTTTATATACATACCTTCTAAAATGCACTTTACTCATTTTATAAATACGTGTTGAGCATTTTCTAAATACATGAAGGCTATTTTGCAAATAATGTGGAACATTAATGCACGACAAACATTGTTCGAATAATGCATGATCAAAATTTTCAAATAATTTTGAACATTTTACAGACATGTTGAATTTTCTAATCAACTTTGAACATATTTCAATAGACAATAAATGTTTGTTCAATAAATTGTAACATTTTTAACGCACATTGAACCATTTTAAATACTTGACAAGCAGTTTTACATATATTTAACATTTTCAATACAAGGTAAATATTTCCCATGAAAATGGGCCGGCCTAATAAGAAGGAAATGCCGGCGATGTGTTAATCGGATGCTTTTGGGGGCGAATCCTATTTGGCGCTGCAGGCGCCTGTTAATATGGATTCTGCTAAAGCGCCCCGCGCTGGCCCGGCCCATATAGATAGTTTTCCAAACGCAAAAAACATGCGGGATCGAGGTGTTGAAGGGAGCTCCTATACAGGGGAGCAACTAATTAATGAGCACTCCTTCGGGAGCCTAGCAACGATCAGCGCCACTTGGCGCGCTCTCAGCTATTCGTCACGTGTCCAGCTCTGGGCGCTCCCTCCGGATTTTGTTTTTTATTTTATTTTTCCGCACGCATTTTCGGCTTTTTAAACGGGTTTTTCCCGGGTTTTTTTTACGTTTTGGTTTTACACCGATCTTCCCTAGCTTTTCGACCAATTTTATTTTCAAAAAAAAAAATTGCGCAAAATTTTTTTTCGCGAGAGCCACGTTTTTGTTTTCGCGAGAGGCATGGCCGTGCCTCTTGGAAACGAAAAAAACGTATTTTCTGTTTTTTTTCCTTTCGCGAGAGGCACGGTTTTGCTTCCGCGAGAGGCACGGTTGTGCTTTCGTGAGAGTCACGGCCGTGCCTCCTCGGAAAAGGAAAAAACACGTTTTCTATTTTTTTCACGAGAGGCACGGTTTTGCTTCCACGAGAGGCACGGTTGTGCTTTCGCGAGAGGCACGGGCATGCCTCTTTCGAAAAGGAAAAAAACGTGTTTTTTGTTTTTTTCTTTCGCGAGAGGCACGGTTTTGCTTCCGCGAGAAGCACGGTTGTGATTTCGTCAGAGGCACCGGCGTGCCTCTTTCGGAAAGGGAAAAAAACCTGTGTTCCCGGTTCGGTTTTTCATCGGTTTTTTCGTCCGGTTTTTTCATGAAAAAAATGTTCGTCAAAACCTATCAATATTGGATCTAGTTTTAAAGATCTCGACGCGAGGAATCCAACGGCGAAAGCGGTTCGAGATTTGGACACACGGTTTAAGAGATAAAACATTTTGAATAAACGGATCTACGAAAAAGGGAAAACACTCAGGTTGCGACAAGTGGCGCACATGCAGCGTGCCACTTGTCGCCTTAATCTGGGAAAGTTGGAGTGATCTCTGCAAGGAGTACTCCTTAATTAGTGATTTCGCCTATACAGCGCCGACTAACCCACCTGGCGCTCGCTGCAGCGCCCTGCTGGGCCGGCCCACTAACGTGCAACGCCAGCGAAAAACAAAAATCCCAAAAAAGTTGCTGCTCCTACGAATCGAACTCACGCCGAAGGCATACTACACCTGCTCGGCAAACCAATACGGCTACCTGTTACTAGTAACCAGTAGAACCACGAGACTTCTTAAGGACTAGTGGCTGAGCGGTTCCAAATAAGAAAGTTCACAAATTAAAAAATGTTTCCAGATCTTTTCAGAAAAGCAAAGGCTCATGTATTAAAAGAAGTTCATGAATATTGAAAGCATTTCACAAAATTTAAAAAAGACCATTAATTTAAGAAAAGTTCATGAGTTTGAAAAAAGTTCACAAGTCTAAAAACAGTTCACGATTTGAAAAAGTTCACGAAATACAAAAATGTTCAAAGAAATTGGAAAAAATTCACTAATTTGAGAAAAAAGTTCACGAATTTGAAAAAAGTTCATCGATTCTTTAAAGAAATTTCATCAAATTGACAAAAAGTTCATCAACTTTTAAAATAGTTCATTGAATTTGAAAAATAGTTCACTGCTTTTGAAAACAGTTCATCAAGTTTGAAAAAAGTTCATCGATTTTGAGAAAATTTCATCGAATTTAAAAATAGTTCATCAAATTTAAGAAAAAATCATCAGATTTGTAAAAAAATTCATCAAATTCGAGAAAAAATCATCCATTTTGAAAAAAGGTTCACGAATTTAGAATAACAACGCAATAAAGAAAATAAAAAGGATGGAGAAAAAAGAAAAAAAGAAACAGAATAAACAAAACTGAAGAAGGAAATAAAGTCTCGAAAAACGAGTTAACGTCACAACAGTATTTATTTCCTTGTGGTCTGAACGCAGTGTTGGTAACCGATGGGTTGCAGGTTTGAATCACCGTACTCCTGCACTTTTTTTGACCTACTATAAGAAAAGGACAAAAACCAGAATGGGCCGAGCCCATCAAGACGCGCCCTTCAGGCGCCCGTTTGCAAACGGGCGCTGAAGCGCCAAATAGAAAAACCCGGTGTTGAACCCACAACCATTTCCTGGCGAGCTCTTCATTCCACAACCAGTAGGCTACGCCTCGCTTATTGGTCGATTGTGCTCTTTTTCACTTCTTATTTTAGTTCCGTTTGTTATTTTCTTTTTCCTTTTACTTTTTTTCTTGTTCTTTTCTGTTTCTTCCTTTTGTTTTCTTTAATGCTCGCTTTCTTATAATTCGTGAACCATTTTTCTGAACTCATAATTTTTTTTCAAATTTGATGAACTCTTTTTGAAATTTCATGATCTCTTTTCAAATTTGATGAACTTTTTTCAAATTCGAAGAAGTCTTTTCAACTTCGATGCACTTTTTTAAAATCGATGAACATTTTCCAAAATCGATGAACTTTTTTGCAAATTTGATGAAGAATTTTAAAATTTGATGAACTCTTTTCAAATCTGATGAACTTTTTCTAATTTCAACGAACTTTTTCAAAATCTAGTCTACTTTTTTTTCATATTCGGTGAACTTTTTTGAAAATCGATGAATTTTTTTCAATTTCATGAACTATTTTTTAAAATTGATGAACCTTTTCAAATTTTATGAACATTCTTAAAATTCGATGAACTTTTCCCAAATTTGATGAATTTTTTAAAAAAATCATGAACTCTTTCCATTTTTGTGATTTGTTTTCAATTGGTAAAAACCTTTATTAAAAAATTATTTTTCCGCGGTTTTTGCGTATGCTTTTTCAATTTTATGTTTTCTTTATTCAAATAATTATAGTGAGTATATAATACCAGTATATGTTTAACTTTTTTTACTGAATGAATGGTCAAAGGAGCTCTGTTTCCTTTAGTGATCAGCAAACCGAGCGCTTTCCAGTGGTTAACGCATACGGGCATTTACCTTATCGTTCACAGATCGAATCCTAGTTCTCCTGATTGAACATGAACATTTTTTCCTGCGGTTTGCTTTTTCTGCGGGTTTAGGGATGCTGGGCCGGCCAATGTGGTGAGGCGCGCAGGTGCTAGCTACCTGTTCGGGCGATTAAGGCGCCGAACAGGAGCTCCCGCTTTTTCTGCGGGTTTAGGGATGCTGGGCCGGCCAATGTGGTGAGGCGCGCAGGCGCCAGGTACTTGTTCGGGCGATTAAAGGCGCCGAACAGGAGCTCCCGCTTTTGGGTACCAGGATTAAGTGGTGGATCTCTCCACCCTCTGGTTTTGCCAAGATTAATGTGGATGCCTCAGTTTCTAGGAACCAGCAGAAAGGGGTTATTGCTGCTTTTTGCCGGGATGATCAGGAGACTTATGTGGGCGCTTCAACTCTAGTTACAAGAGGCTTGACTAAACCAGAAACTTTAGAGTCGATGGCATATGTTTGGAGGGCCTCAACTTAGCTTCAGATCTTTATTTTCGGAAGGTACAAGTTGGGAAGGACTGTTTATGTACGGTTAAGAACTTGAAGGATCCATTCAAGGGTGTAAACATTATAGTTATCCAAGATATCAACATTGAGCATGAGATGAGAGAAGCCAACTTTGAGGCACATGAACTTGCTAGAGCAGTGGCTTCTTTAGAGCCTGGGAGATATGTGAGGCTGGTGGGAACTCCATAAATTATTTGTATTCCAAAACTCTATGATTATTGAATAAATGTGCTTTACCCCCCTAAAAAAAGGTAATATATAGCAGCTCACATGAAAAGTTCGGTGTGTATTTTGAAGATGTTCATCATATATCAAAAAAGTTCAGTTAGTATTTAAAATATTTTTAACATACACTAAATTTATTTTGAAAGCTTTAGTGTGTATTTTGAAAAAAAATTGCCGTTTAAGAAAATAGTTTGGTAAGTACTACATAGCTATTTAAATTTTATTAGAAAATTTTACCCTATTATGAATCATGTATATTAAAAAATGTACAGTATGTATTGGAAAAAAACATATATTAAAAGAATGTTTATGTTAGACAAAATTATAGAAAAGAGAAAAAGTGCAGTATAGAAAACTGAAAAGCACACCAGGAGAAAACCAAACCCGGAAGAAATCACTAAAATTGAAAACCCTAAAACCAGAATTTAAATTAATCGAGTAAGAAAAAACAGAAAAGAAAACCAAACCTGGAACAGTAAGGCTGACAGAAAAAGTCGGGTGAAACGGTGGAGCGAGCTGTCCCAGGAGTTGGAGGAAGAACCTCACCGCTGTGAGGACGCCGCGGAAGACACCGATCCTGACTACACAACCCCTAGTGGCGTCGGAGATGACACCACTGATGGTGCCGCCAAGGATGCCACCACTGATGATGGCGGCACACGCACAAATGGCAGCCAACCGAAGAGGCAACGGAAGGACCGGCGCCCGAACGTGCTCGGCACCGTCAAGGAGGAATTTACTGAAGTGAACTCCGACGGGCATCCAACGGCGCCCAAAGAAGTAGTCAAGGGGTACTCGGTTCAGCTCGGGTGCATTCTCCGGAGCACCGTCTCGATCAACACCGAGAAACTAAGGCATAAGGACCGAGGGAATTTGCGCAGCCTCCTCTTCATGAAGCTGCACGAACGATACAAGTTCCCCGCTGAATTTGCAAACACACGCCTCTCAGGGAACAAAGTGAACAGTGCCGCCCTCACGAGGATGAGCACGGCCCTGTCTACTTGGAGAAGCACGGTGAAGGCAATGATTGAAAAAGGTGATAGTTATGAGAAGATCAAGGCGAAATATCCTTTGATCAGCGAAGATGACTACAAGGAGTAAAAGATCAAGTGCGAGAGCAGCGCAACCTCCGAATCAAGTCAGTGGGGGAAAGAAATGCGGCAGTTGAACTTAGGGTCCACCAACTCGGTCCCGGCGGTTACAGAGTGGCGGAGCTTATATGGGACAAGGAGGACGCGGAGCGTGCCGAGCAAGGCCTACGGCCCTGCTTAGAGAAATACCGTGACAAGCAGACCAGGAACTTTCTCAGGGCCCGGCACAAGGAGGACCCGGTAACAAAGGAGCTTACCACGGATCCGAAGACCAGGGCGCTTGAGCTTGTTCTGGTAAGGAATATACCCCCGCAGCTCTCTTCTATGTGATGATAGATATCGACTTGTAATGTGAAGACAAACTCGCTACTCGCGGTCTCGAGACTTGTAATGTTCTATCTTTGTTCGGTCTTTTGAATTCGGAGACTAATATGATGAATTGTATTCGGAGACTAATCATCTATTGTATTCGATGAATCTGTTGTTGCTGTGTGGTGCTATCTATATTCTGTCCAATAATACATTTTGTAACCTGTGCAAAAATCAGAAAAGTAAAAAAAAACTAATATTCATACTAATGACGCATCACCACAAAGTGCGCCATTAGTATGCCAAAGGATACTAATGGCGCATCACCCCATAGTGCGCCATTAGTATGCCAAAGGAAACTAATGGCGCATCACACCACAGTGCGCCATTAGTATGCCAAAGCACCTGGGTAAATATGCCCCCCTGGGAGGCATACTAATGGTGCACCGTGGGTTATACTAATGGCGCACCTGCGGTGCGCCATTAGTATACTAGATACTAATGGCGCACCACTGATGCGCCATTAGTAAAAAATACTAGTGGCGTGGTACTAGTGGCACACCAGTAGTGCGTCATTAGTAGGTAAAACTGGTGTGCCACTAGTAGGCCTTTCCTAGTAGTGTAGATGCAAACAGAGATGCCAAGCTCTTTTACTGAATATTAAACTGAATTTTTACTCAAAAATAGGAGTAGCATGCTGCTTAACTAAATTTTTAAGATTCAATCACTAGTAGAAAAACGACCTATTGTTCCGTTTGGTAAGGACCTTTAGTCCCGGTTTTGTAACCCGGCACTAAAGGGTGGGGACTAAAGGTACCCCCTTTAGTCCCGGTTATGCACGAACCGGGGCTAAAGGAACACCACGTGGCACGAGCCCGCGCGGTGGTCTGGGGGACCTTTAGTACCGGTTGGTGTTTTCCAAACACAATAAAGTTTTATTTATTTATTTGAAAAAAAATGTTTTTTTCTGATTTTCAAATTTCGGAATTATTTGACGATTTAGTCTCCAATCACTCCTCATCATTGGTCTAATCACCACTCATCATTCCAAATCGTCTAACTTTCCGGCCGGTCACCCATCCTCTCACTAGTCCAGCTTGAGCACGCTTAACTTCCGAGTTCTATTCCCCCTAGTTTCCAAGTCTGCACTTGTTGTTTACCTGACAATAGTAAGCTGTCAATCCTATTAACCCTCAGGAGTTTAGCTTGAGCATGAAGTCACATGTTTCATCATTTGATTTTGAAACTATTATTGTAAAAAATAATAATTATTTAGTAACAGTAAAATTTCTTGAATAAGTAGTTTGACCACAGTTTGACCAGATTTGACCATAGTTTGACCACAGTTTGACCAAAAGTCAAAAAAACTAAAATATTTATTTATTAACACTAATATTTCTTGAATAAGTAGTTTGACCACAATTTGACCAGATTTAACGAAAATTAAAAAAACTGAAATTTGAGCATATCTTTTTTTCCTTTTAGAATTTGTGGATTCTAAAAATTTCCAAACAGGCCTACAGCAGTCAAAATCGGATGCGGATTTTAGTGCTGATTTTTTTGATATATTATACGTTTTTTTCGACATCGTATGCAAAAGATATGGCCGTTTTACTTTTTCATAACACTTTTTTGCAAAACAGGTCCAACTTTAAGTTTTTTAATTTTCCTAACTAGTAGATGCAGTAACATAACTATATCTAGAAGGATTTTAATTTTTGAAGTTTTTATCATTTTTTTACAAATCTGAAATGGCGATACACCTTTTGTCCCGGTTTATGTCTCCAACCGGGACTAAAGGTTAGACCCCTTTTGTCCCGGTTTGTGACACAAACCGGCACTATAGGTTAGACCTTTAGTCCCGGTTCGTGTCACAAACCGGGACTAAAGGGGCTCGTGGGGTCCCAGCCTGACGCCAGCCTGCCACCACCCCTTTAGTACCGGTTCGTGGCACGAACCGGTACTAAAGGTTCAACACGAACCGGGACTAATGCATAGCCTCACATTAGTGCCGGTTAATTTACAAACCGGGACTAAAGGGTTGAACATTAGGCTCTTTTTCTACTAGTGAATGTACAGTCGACGAACTACTCCAGAAAAATTCATGTCGATCAACTCTTTCGGTTGGGTTAAATTATGGAGTATTTCTAACGAGGTCGCATATTTGGCACAGAATGTTTAAATTATGGAGTATTTCTTTGAGTTGAGTAAATAGAAGGGCAACTACTCCAACTGCAGTAAGTAGATTACCTGAACTTTGGCCGGTTCATGCCCATTCCAGAAGATATACTCCACCACATCTGCACCACATCTTTTAATCTGCAAGGCAAATTAGGTGGATAGGATCAGGTGGTGAACACTAAAGTGGCCTGGACATTATTTTCCTTTGCTTGATTTCCATCCACACACACACAATCTTTCTCCTTCACTTTTTCTTCTCCAAAACAGAGGCAGAGTTGTTTTCTCTTTTTTTTGCAGAAGCAGAATTTGTTGTGGCTTACAAGTTTGTACTGTATCATCATCATTGTTTGTTGCTTTCAAAAAGGCACTTAATTTGATAATTGTCTCATCTTAGTACACAGACATTTGACACATACAAGCAAAGCTAACTACTCCCCTGAATCTTTTGCACATACTCCAAACTTAATTTCGATGGAGTATCATGATTGGCATGCGTTTCCTCTAAATTTGTTGCACATATCATGCATGCTTATTTACTCCTGGTACTGCATATATCATGTATGCATGTACAGTTGTACAGTTGGTCACAGAACTCAATCGTAGGTGTCGATCAGTGCATGCTATGCGCGTGGGAGGCCGGCATGTCACTGCCGTTGTAGTACTAGGAGCCACACCATTTGAGAGATCCCTACATCCATCATGCTTGTGAATCTGATGCTCTGAATCATATCACTGACCAGATGCATTTAACTGAAGGTGAGGTGAGAAGAGCAGAATATAGACTACAGAGGATGACCCAGATGCGTTTAACTGAAAATCGATGTATCTCGATCGATGTTATCAACTCTAGCGCCATTCCTAGTTCAAAATATGTTTGGAAAGTCAAAGTTCCTTTGAAAATTAAAGTGTTTATGTGGTTTGTACATAAACAAGTCATATTAACTAAGGATAACTTGGCGAAGCGCAACTGGACATGATCTACTAGGTGTAATTTTTGTGATCGGGATGAAACTATCAAACACCTTTTTCTTGAATGCCCGTTGGCCAAAGTTTTGTGGCGGACGGTGCATATAGCGTTTAACATTACCCCTCCGAATTCGGTCAGCACGTTATTTGGAGCGTGGCTTAATGGGATAGAGTCCGAAATAGCTAGACACATTCGCGTAGGAGTATGTGCTTTATTGTGGGCAATTTGGAACTGCAGAAATAATTTGGTTTTTAACAGAACAACAAATATTCATTTTTTGCAGGTTATCTTTCGAGCCACTGCGCTGATCCGTATGTGGTCGCTACTCACTCCGACGGAGGCCAGGGAGCTTTTGGTTACTGGATCTATCCGGTGGGAGATGGTAGCACGGGATATCTTCAACCGGTTTGGATGGTGGTCATGTAATAGGATAGGCACTTAGTTTTCCTATCTTTCTTATGCCAGCCGGTTGTGGCCTTTTGGCTTTTGTGTTTTTGGCCCTTTGGCTCTTTGTGAGCTTGCCTTTACTTTTGTTTCAGACTTTAAGACCTTGTTGAACCTTTTTTCTTATTTATAAAGTTGGCCGTATGCATCGTTCTGATGCAGAGGCCGGGGAGTCCCCCCTTTTCGAAAAAAGTAAATCCTCACCACGGAGATGAGCTTCCTGCTCTGCTCTGTGATGGTTGTAGGGCTCGAAGAAGGGACCATCCACCCCTCCCCCTCCCAGCCCCCCGCCGTTGATGCTGAGGTGGTGAAGTAACCGACGACGAGGAGGAAGAGGAGCGGGAGGGAGACGGCGACGTGGGCATCGCCTGAAGCAGCAGATCCGGGCGGACGACCAGCAGCAGTAGGTCCGGGCAGGCAACCGGCAACAGAAGCTCCGGGCAGGCAACAAGCTTTAGCAGCTCCCTCATGCCGTCTTAATAGTCGCCGAAGATCGAGCAACACCACTGCAAATCGGAGAGCCGGAGGGGAAAACGCATTTTTAACGATGGAGCTAGTGTTGGAGAGCGTCGACGACGCGCGCGAGGGAGAGGGTGCCGACGACGCGGGCGAGGGAGGAGATCGGGGAGAGGCGGCGCGGGCGAGAGAGGCACGAGGGAGAGGACGCCAACGCAGGCGATGCGGGCGAGCGTGAGAGAGGGAGGGATGCAGGCAAGCGTGTGAGGGAAGGGATGCGAATATTTTGCTACCGTGTCCCCGGCCGACACGGTGTTAAAAATGGAAAACACCCTTTTCGTGCGCGAGCGAGCAAGTCTGCACACGATTTCGCTTTGCGACTTACAAAAGTGAACGGAGGGAGTAATTATGTGTACACCAAATAGCCCGCGTCAGAGCTTGAAGTCCAGAAAGATCAATTTCTTTCTTTCTTTTATATGATCTATTGATTGGTGGGTTTAACCGGGGGCTCCATTATACAATTTGTGGAAGCTGGTTAACCAACATAATTTTAAAGCCCATTAGGCCTATTTAAGTCAATATTTCAACAAACTAAGTTCAACATTTTCAAAACTAGTTCCAACATCCAAAAATATCATATTCAATATTTTCTTGTAAGAAAAATATTGCATTCAACATTTTTCACCGTCTAGCTCAACATCTTGAAAAAACTATATTCAACATTTCGTTAGACAAGAATCACCATGTCAATTTTCATTTGCCATCTTCTTCACCACGGTGATTGGCAGCGCGTGGGGAGCGCGGGTGGCGGCAATACCTAGCCGGTGAGCCTGCGGGAAAGCAGGTGCGGGGCTAACTTGCGGGCCAGCATGCTCTTAGGCTATGCGCACAGCGAGTCAAGCGGCACTGAAGCCAGTCACGAGCTCGGCGCGCAGGTGCATGGGCGCAGGGCGTGGTAGTGAGGCCGACGGTGATGGCCAGCAACGCAAGAGCAGTGCACGCGTTGAGGCGATGGTGTTGGCGGCCGGTGGGCAGGGAGCGGTGCTAGGGTTTGAGAAGGTCAGTGATGCATCCAACGTGAGAGATTGGTTGCATGAATCTCAAACAGTGAAACTTGGGTAATAAAAACTATCAAAAGCCATACTGGTTTCGCGGGGTTAACCTGGTAGCTATTGATCGCGTGCTGGCCCAAAGCAAATTCAGCCCACCTCGGGCGTGAACTGTGCTTCAGTCCTGCTGGCCCAATGGAAATTGAGCCCACCTACGTTGGGTCCACTGGCGAACCCAATTTGTCACCTCCATGATATGCCATGGTACTTTTAAGAATATAACAGCTTAATTAATGTTTGGTCAAAAACTCTGTTGTCTCGGCCCTATCCATGAAAACCATGTTCGAGCTTTTAGTCCCTTAGCTTGTTTATTAAGGGCGACGGAACAAAAATTATTCGGGCAAAAGTCGTAGGAGAAGCGATCATATTCCTTATTTCATTGACTAGAACAACAAACAAACTTCAGTTCACATCCATATCTCTCCCTAATAATAAAACACGGATTGGGTTTCCGGGTTCACCGTCATAATGCGCTTCTTTCTATGATTTTACGCTTTCAGTTTGAATTTAAAACATATACGCGAGGTGGTACTAATGTTGCCATTATGGGCTTTACCCCACATGGGCCGAGATTGTGAGCAGCGACTTTGCCATTGCATATGGGCCGAGATTTTAGAGGAGCGCAGCAAAAATTAGTTGACTTTCATGGGAATCGAACTGATGACCTTCCGTTTGATCTCACGGTGCAAGACCAACTGGGCTAAAGTCGTGTACGTGTTAGCTTATGAATTCTCCGAAAAATAAGCAGAGCTGCCCGAGAATCTAAGAAATAAATGATTATCTGCAATTAGAAAGACAAGAAAGGAAGGAATAACGCCATGAAAGAAAAGGCAAATGAAGAAGTTGACTCCACGGGAAGGCAATGATTTAATTAGTGCAGCTTGATTGCTTTCCTACTTAAAAGCGGAGATGCAGATCTAAAAAAAGCAAGATGCACGCGGGGATAATTATTGTCGCTGATTGCCTTCCTATTTAAAAGGCGGGCATATATATGCATATCACGAAATTAATTAGTAGGAAATCAAACATTAAATAATTTTATTTTATATTTGAACTTTTTGTTATTAATATGATTTTTAGATAAAATAAAGATTTTTAATTGTACAATTTTGAACAAAAGTTTCTAAGTGCCATAATTTTCTTCCTCGGTTCCTGATTTTAGCTAATTTTTTGTTTTTCCTGTTTTAGTGAAATACAATTACATTATGTTTACTCTATCACAAGAACAATCACTAGAGGGGAAAACTATAACTATCTGCTTACAATTTATCAAAGGTAATCTGCCAGCGACATGAGAAGTATGTTCATTGATTTCATGTGGACTAACTTACTGGATGATTTTATTAATTTCTTATAGCTTCACTCAAATAATTCTCCCTATATTTTTGGGTAATTCATTTCATCCAATAGTTGATAGTTGCTTCATTATTACAAAAATTGATCAGACCAGGAAAAGAGATCTTATGATAGTTTTTTTGTTATTACGAAAAATTCATCGGAGAGAAAAATAAATCTTATCTGATAGTTTGATCTTTTTCCCCATTATCTGAGAAAAGTTCTCCCTAGATTGCGGATGCAATCGTGGCATGAGATTGTTAAGAGTGAAGACATGTATATGGGTACTTTCCACTGGCACATCACTAATGAAAAGAATAGCATCATATTTTATTTGCCCAACTATTGTTCTCCAAAAATAATCATATTATTTGCTTTCTACTGGTACTATGTAGAGTATTCGAAGAGGTCATCTTCATGAAACTAGCAGAGGATAGACATTAGGAAAAATGAGAGATGAGGTGAGTTTTTGTTGTTCACCATCCAATTCAAGCATCACACAAATTAAGCATTACTATTCAAAGGATGCATAGTTAACCTGTTCATCCTTTCTAGAGGAATTAATAAGTTATTAAAATTTGTGTCCCGTTGCAACGCACGGGCTCTTTTGCTAGTATATATCATTATCATATGGATGCCGTTTTATTCGTACACACGCATACACAGTAGTAGTATACACTCTGATCCAGCGATATACACGATCAGGCCCATCCACTGACGACGCTGCTCCAGCGTGTCTTCTTGTCGGTGAACCTGTCCCAGACCATGACCCCGCCATAGTTGTTCGCCTTCTGCACCTTGGGCAGCAGGTCGTAGTAGAGGTACTTGAGGTAAACGGCGACGGTGCCCTGTGCTCCCTCCGGCACGCCGCTCTCCGCCGGCGCAAGGCCCAGGTACACCTGCGTCCTCGGGAACGCCGCCGTCCACTTCTCCCACTGCTCTACCACGCCGTACGTCCCGCCCTTCCCCAGCGAGCATGAGTCGTCGCCGTAGAACCTGACGTGGATGCGCTCGAACAGCCCCGTCCGGAGCGCGGCCCCCAGGCGGGGGTCGGGCAACCCGCACCGCGGCGTCGCCGTCAGACGCACACCCTTCCGGCCGCGGTAGAACCGGTTGTACCCGTCAAGGCGGCTGGCCAGCTTGTCGTAGTGGTCGGGGGCGCCCTGGTTGATGTAGAAGTCGATGCCGTCGACGGCGGCGTCGCCGAACGGGCGGTACACGCCGTTCCGGCGCCCGCCGAGGTGCGCGTTCCAGAGGTTGTCGGCGACGGCTGCGGCGGAGGCCGAGGACGGGAGGGAGTAGCCGTTCCCGGGCCCGCCGATGGAGAGGAGGACGAGGATGTTCCTGGACTGGCAGTGCTTGATGTCGGCACCGACGCCGGCGAGAGGGTGGCCGGAGAGGTCGCCCCAGTAGCGGCCGTGCCCGAAGACGCTGTAGAAGGAGATGACGACGGTGGAGTAGAGCCCCGTGTCACAGGCCTCGCGCAGCGTGCCCTCGCCGGCGTTCCGGCCCCAGAAAACGGTCAGCTGGCCCGTCTGCTTCGCCGTGGCGGCGCCGGCGAGACAGGAGACCAGCAGGAAGGCGATCACGAGCGGGTGGAGAGCGAGAGGGCGTCGGAACGCCATGGCGGAGGTTTGCAGTGAGATGGTTCTGGATGTTGTGTGATGGTGTAGGAAGTAGGAACTTGAGGGCGTTGGGGAGGTCTATATATAGGGTTTGTTTTGGCACACGAGCTCACAGATAGATGCAGCCAAGGTAGGAGTAGGTGATGTGTGTTTTCTTGTGCGCCGTGGAATGCATGGGAAAACAAGGAGCTCGACTTTTCAGGATGAAGAAACAGGGGGAAGTGAACGTGCAGAGCGAATGCATATATGCATGCATGGGCATGACTGTTATCGATCCAGAGCTCGTCGCCGTCGTCATCCATGGATGGCTGTAGGTGTATACAAGGGGTGGCTTTATTGTTTGAAGGTGCAGTGCAGGACAGCTAGCTAAGTAGAAAATGTCACAGCGCGTGTTCCTTTGGTCATAAACCAGATGCAAGACTCGTACATGCATGAACATGTAGGATATATAGCCTCTGCTAAAAGGTGGACCTAGCAAAACTTTCCGGTTAGTTGGCTACATAGCTCCTGGTTGAAGGTGCTCTTGTATGCTTTTTTTTTCTGAACATCAGTACAGATGCAAGCGCTCATATATATGTGTATACACTCACCCCTATGAACGCACACACGCACACCCTATCTCTGTAAGCACCTCCGAAAGACTGAGCCTGCATATCATCTTGAAATTTACGAAGTCACCGTAGGCACCTCGTCGTCGACGGGAAGGTCTCCTCTCACTGAATGTGCATCGCCGGAACTCCTGAAATAAATCCAGGAATAAATGCGAGCACCAGAATTTGAACCCTGGTGGGCTGGGATATCACAATTCCTCTAACCATCCAACCACAGGTTGATTCGCCTTGCTCTTGTATGCTGAGGTACGAGCCCAGTCAAAGATTAAAAGACACATCCTAAAGCTAGATACAATAGTTTCTTTTAAAAGTTAGATAAAAATTAGAATACGATGCGCCAAGGAACATTCCGGCAACGCAGAACCGGGCTTCCTATTTTACCATTTCTTCCTCCAGCGACGCACGCAGGATAGAGTCGCTCCCTGAGCAACGTTATCGTATCGTGCTAGCCTCATAAACTAGGTAGGATGTGCGGCCTGCCGCACCCCAACTTCACTCCGTTGTATCCAACCCGGTAAATAAAATTATATATTACACATGATTAAGGATGCAAATTTGGAACCAAAAGGAGGGTAGATAAACCAAATGAACTATTTTTTTCAAAAGTGAGGTGAATTTTGAAAAGTCAGTTCATTTAGTTGAACTAAGTAGGGTCTGAGGGTACCTCGGAGGTTCCAAATCTGCATCCCTACACATGATGCAAAGGTCCAAAGCATGAAGATTCATTACACGCCATTGATGCATTTTATATACACGTGTACCAATAGTATGATACCAAAAGTATCGAGGTTCAGTACAACACTAAAAGGACACCCATAGTGGTGGTTCTGGATAATTTATTTACAATGTTTTTACACAACATAGCAATAAACTATATAGTAGATTATTATATATATATATATATATATATGTGTATATATATATATATAGGGAAAATAGATTCTACCACCTAGTGGTAGTTACCACCTTAAGAATCCACCGTTCATCCCATGTGCCGATCTAAGCGCGCTAGATGGCCAACAGAATCCTAACGGGTTAGACGAGGTTTCACCTGACCCGTTTAGTACTAATTATTTAATTACTTTGTTTTGTGGTTAACAACAGCTTTCTGGTCGTGAGCTTATCCAAAAAACTGATTATAATTCTCTCCACGTAAAAATAGCTTTCTCTGTATGTTCTTGTTACCAACAACAAGCGATTTTTCCTCTATCTATCGATCTGCCTCAAGGCTGCGTCCCGCACCGGCTGGACACGGCCGATCGGCCTCGTCGTGAGTATCACCGGCTGGAGACAAGGGGCCGGCGTCGTCGCGTGCCACCACCCGACTCTCTCTCTCTCTCTCTCTCTCCATGGATGCTTCCAGGTCCAGAATTTTTGTCATGTTGCTGCCATAGATCCATGTTGTTGCCATAGATCGGAAGCAAGTGAGTGTCGGCGTCGCGTGGCATCATCTGCCATCTCGGCTGTCAGGACGTCGCTAGCTAACTCAGGTTTGTTGCCACTTCCACCACAGGTTCCTATGTTTCATTGCTTGCTCTTTGAAGTTTGAACTTTCATCTGCTTTATTTAGATGATGAATAGGCTACAAGCACTGTCTGGGAGTAGCCTGTTGAGGCGAGCAACTAGGAGTGATTCACACCGTTGACGACGCTCAGGGTTAATTAGACGCAACGACGTACGGCGATTGCATGATGACGGCGGCGGATGCCACCGAGGTGAGCAATGCAACGACCACACATTACCACTTGAAAAAAGATCTGTGTAAGCAAACACATATGGAAAGAGATATGGTGCATGATGGATCCTGATGATAACGCGTCTACATGCATGAAACTCCAATACTACATACTAGGAGTACTTTTTTCCACGTACTTCCATACATTATTTTCACATAGTAGTACATATATATTACCACATATACACGATACTAATTTCTAATGCTACTTCACAATTTTCATTTTATAAATACTCTACTTTTTGTGGCACAACGACTAACTCTACTTTGCCTCAATGTGCAGGTGTAACGGCGGCCAAGGGGAGACTCCGTGACTGCTCTGACATGACGGCGGCCACGATGACATGCGGTTTACACAACTGACAGGATACCGCTCCTGCAGCAAGACAACGGTGTAGCAGCAGCCGCGCGACGTACTACGACAAATGGTCGACGGGTGACTGCTCCAGTGCGGCGGCGGCTACAAAGTATGGTTGTATATATAGGATCTACTCGGACAACAAACTCCATTGTGAAATGAATGTAGATAATCGTTCAGTCTGAGCTCGAAGAGACAGTTGAGCCATGGATAAAATTGTATTGTTCCACTCACCTGTGTGGTATATATTAAACTTTTTTGTATTCACAGATATACTCCATACTACCTACTTTATTATACTCCATACTACCTACTTTATGAAGATACACACCACGTATTTCATACTCCATACTCCACATACTTCATACTCCATACTCCATACTCCATACTCCACATATTTCATAATCCATACTCTATACTTCAAAATAATATATGATAAACTCGATACTCCATAAACCAAAAATATTGCTCCATACTGCAAAAAAGTTATTGTATATTCTCCATACTTCAATAAAATATTTATATACACATACTTATTTTCCATGAGTGATATTCAATACTTTTGTAAGTAAATATACTTTCCCTATATGTATTGTAATTAGTTTATTATTCTTAAATATACATACATATAATTCCACTAAATTGATAGGTCCATAGGCCAAACAAGAGTCTGTGTACATATTGTAAAAAAGAATCATCTATATTCTACCTGGAGTATATACCTAAGATTAGGATGTAAGCACGTACCTGCATGTAGGAGGAGGACGTGCCTATCATTATCGATTCTACTTGATGCATGCATGCATGCATGCAATTAGCCGGCCAGTACCTAGCGAGGTTAGTTGCAACAGAACCGCTATCTAATTTTTTAACTAATTTAAATCGTTGATTAATTAGGTGAGCCATATCGGATCCTTTTGGAACCCAGCGACCCGTTTGTTCGCTGCTAGGGTGGGACACGTGGAGGGCTATTGCTTAGGGGGTAACTACCACTGCTTGTAGATAAAATTTGTCCTATATATATATATATATATATTTAGAGAGGCCTGCCATCTGATTTACTTGCGTGTTGCGATATCAGTTTCTAGATTATAGCTTGTCCCATGAGTCAATTATGGTAGACCTAGAAAACATAGAGCATAAATCAATTATATGATCAAAGAGTCCTCATCAGCACAACACAAAAACCAATCCATATAATTAAATAACCAGAGACCAATACACTATAAAGAAGTTTGTTCGAGTAGAGTCCAATGATGTGAAACCTATATTTTTTTAGCCAAAAGATAGCTCAACTAAGTTTGTAGCTTTCAATAACCAATGGCTACACCCAATCATTATCAATGTCAGGTGACATTTGTTTATCCTCCTGATTGATAACTCAAGTAACTACTATTTTATAAGAAATTTTTTATTTTAAAGGATGCAACTACATGGAAGGCAAAACAGAAAACATGAAATACGTTTCCAAAGAGAGAGTAGCCAACTTCATTTTAAAATCTAAGTTGATTAGTTATCTGCATATCACTTGAGGGAAAACACTAAATGCATATTATTTTCCACTGGTAAAAGGGTGCATACCACAGAAAGCACCAATTGTAGGCAATGCACTTTCACTGCCTCTCTCTCTCTCTCTCTCTCTCTCTCTCTCTCTCTCTCTCCTTCTATTTCTGCGTTCCCAGATTCTGGCCTTTCACCATTTCTTAAATTCTGGGAGGTCCGTAACTCCGATTGGGCTGAAATTTAACACGATTTTTGTCCGGATATTAGCTTTCTCGCAGCGAAAGAAGGGCACCAACTACCTTACGGGATGGCCAGAAGCCCCTGGCTGCGTCCTGGGTAGGGGCGCACCTCCAGGGCTTGTGGGCCCCTCGGGCATCGTATCGCGTTGATTCCAATTCCCCCAAATCACATATATTCAAAAAAAACTCCATAAGTTTTTATCGCGTTTGGACTTAGTTTTGTATGGATATTCCGCGAAACAAAAAAAAAATGCAACAAACAGGAATTGGCATTGGGCACTGGATCAATATGTTAGTCCCACAAATAGTAAAAAGTTGCCAAACGTATATGAAAGTTGTAGAATAATGGCATTAAACAATCAAAAATTATAGATATGACAGAGACGTGTCAGCATCCCCAAGCTTAATTCCTGCTTGTCCTCGAGTAGGTAAATGATAAAAAGATAATTTTTGATGTGGAATTCTACCTAGCATAATATTGATCATATAATCTAATCATGTCCTGAATATTAAGACACGAGTGATTCAAAGCAATAGTCTATAATTTGACATATAGACAATAATACTTCAAGCATACTAATAAAGCAACCATGTCTTCTCAAAATAACATGGCCAAAGAAAGGTATCCCTACAAAATCATATGGTCTGGCTATGCTCCATCTTCACCACACAAAGTATTTCATCATGCACAACCCCGATGACAAGCCAAACAATTGTTTCATACTTTTAATGTTCTCAAGCTTTTTCAAGTTTCACGCAATACATGAGCGTGAGCCATGAATATAACACTATAGGTGGAATAGAATATGATGGTGGAGGTTGTGTGGAGAAGATAAAAAGAGAAAGCCTCACATCGATGCGGCTAATTAATGAGCTATGGAGATGCCCATCAATTGATGTGAATGCAAGTGAGTAGGGATTGCCATGCAACAAATGAACTAGAGCTATAAGTGTATGAAAGCTGAAAAGAAAACTAAGTGGGTGTGCATCCAACTTGCTTGCTCATGAAGACCTCGGGCATTTGAGGAATCCCATCATCGGAATATACAAGCCAAGTTATATAATGAAAAATTCCCACTAGTATATGGAATTGATAAGTCAAGAGACTCTGTATATGACGAACATGGTGCTACTCTGAAGCACAAGTGTAGTAAAAGGATAGTACCATTGCCCCTTCTCTCTTTTTTCTCTCTATTTTTTCTTCCTTTTTCCACTCTTTTTTGGGCTCCTTTTTTCGTCCAGAGTCTCATCCCAACTTGTGGGGGAATCATAGTCTCCATCATCCATTCCTCACCGGGGAAATGCTCTAATAATGATGATCATCACACTTTATTTACTTACAACTCAATATTACAACTCGATATCTAGAACAATATGACTCTATATGAATGCCTTTGGCAGTGTACTAGGATGTGCAATGATCTAGCATAGTAAAGATATCAAAAAAAGGACAAGCCATGAAAATATCACGCTAGATATATTAGGATCATGCAAAGCAATATGACAATGAATGCTCAAGTCATGTATATGATGATGATGGAAGTTGCATGGCAATATATCTCGGAATGGCTATGGAAATGCCATGATAGGTAAGTATGGTGGCTGTTTTGAGGAAGATATAAGGAGGCTTATGTGTGATAGAGTGTATCATATCACGGGGTTTGGATGCACCGGCAAAGTTTGCACCAACTCTCGAGGTGAGAAAGTGCAATGCACGGTACCGAAGAAGCTAGCAATGATGGCAGGGTGAGAGTGCATATAATCCATGGACTCAACATTAGTCATAAAGAAATCACATACTTATTGCAAAATTTTATTAGCCATCAAAACAAAGTACTAATACACATGCTCCTAGGGGGATAGATTGGTAGGAAAAGACCATCGCTCATCCCCGACCGCCACTCATAAGGAAGACAATCAAAAATAAATCATGCTCCGACTTGATCACATAATGGTTCACCATACGTGCATGCTTCGGTAATCACAAACCTTAACACAAGTATTTCTGCCAATCCACAATTACTCACTAGCATGACTCTAATATCACCATACTTATATGGCAAACTATTGCAAGGAATCAAACATATCATATTCAACTCTCTAAAAATATATAAGTGAAGCATGCGAGTTTAATTCTTTCTACAAAAGATTTAGCCATGATCTAAAAAATATAAGTGACACAAAAGAGCATTCTACAAATGGCGGTTTTCTATATGTAGGGAAACAGAGAATCCAAACTTCAAATGATATAAGTGAAGCACATGAAACATTTTATAAAGTCATACTGAAAAGATATAAGTGAAGTGCATGAAGCCTTCCATAAATAAACCAAGGACTATCTCATACCAGCATGGTGCATTATTAAAAGAAAAATAAAAAGCACACGACGCTCCAAGATTTACACATATCATGTGAACAAAACAAAAACCAAAACATACCGATAATTATTGAAGAAGGATGGGATGCCTTACGGGGCATCCCCAAGCTTAGATGCTTAAGTCTCCTTGAATATTTACTTGGGGTGCCTTGGAAATCCCAAAGCTTGAGCTCTTGCCTCTCCTCATTCTTCTCATATCAATACCTCCTCGATCTTTGAACACTTCATCCACACAAAACTTAACCAAACTTTTTATTAGAGGGGTTAGTACATAAAACATTAAATCCCATCATGTCCTGCCGTAACATCTTATCTTATATATTTACTAATTGAAAGCACCATAAAAGTCTCCACGTTAATTCTCACAAACACCAAAAATTAACCTTTAGATATTAAATCTATGGTGCTGATCAAATAGGTTATTGTGGTTAGAGTCCTGATGGAAAGGGTTACGATCTGTGGTCTAAATACTGGCTGGAAGCCTCCAATACATTCACGTCTCATGCATAGCCGCCGTCAACCATGATCCAGCCGCCAACACCAGCATGGAGCAAATCAAGGTCAAGTTGATCGCCTGGAAGCCGGTCACCAAGCCCATGATCCTGCCGACCAGCAAATCAACGTTAACTGGATCGCCTCGAAGACGGTCACAAAGCCCACGTTCCTGCTGACCAGCACGGCATCTGGTCCGGCTAGGCGATTATCCTCGGGACAGCATATAACAATGTTGTACACCAAGATCGACCGGCCGGGCATCAATTACCTGGTGCCATCTCCACATTATCCATGATCCAGCGGCAATAAATTTCAACGTGTCCTCCGTCCCGTTCTTCGCCCCGACTGTGGTTAATTTCTTCTACGTCGGGTGAATCCAGAACCGCCTCAGCATCCCCCGTATTGTACACCACTGTAGTCGCGGCCGGTAAATTTCAACGCGTCCTCCGTCCCGTTCTTCACCCCGACTGTGGTTAATTTCTTCTACGTTGGGTGAATCCAGAACCGCCTCAGCATCGCCCATACTGTACACCTCTGTAGTCGCGGCTGGTGAAGTTCACACATGCCAACCTCGCATAATAATCTTCTGCAGCGTGGCTTCAGGTTCCTTTACTTGGCAATGATCCCAGTTAGTATCTCAATTCTCAGGTACACAAAGAGCAAGCCGTTTCCTATTCTATCTACAAGTATCACGCTTCTAAATCTCAGTGTCCCAAGTATATAAAACTAAAACTTTTTTTGGAATGATGAAAGGTAGACTGACTGCCTCTCCAGCCAATTTACATGCAGCGATTTTCATATTTTGTTTCCTGCACCTTTTTTGTGCTATTCGATTGAGATTAATTTTATTGTGTATGTATTTCAAAGGCAAACTATTTACAATGTAGCTTTAGTCAGCAGAGATTGCTTTTGTTCTGCCGCACCAATTTTCTACGATTTTGACTGGACTACGACACTACGTGTTGCATCTCTTCAATTGTGTAAGGAGACCAATAGTTGCACATGCAGTGAGCTCGCACTGTTAGATATGCTGTACCTTAGGGCATCTTCAGCCGTTGGCCCCCCCAGGATGCACAAAAATCGCCCCCTGGAGGCGAGCCGGCGAGACACTCGGCGCTGGAGGCGGTTTTTCGCCCAGTCGCCGCCCCCAGCTCGCCCCCAGGCGCCGAAATTGGGCCACTTTGCAGCCCAATTTCGGCGAATAAACGTCCCATATGAGCGAGAATAGGCCCATATTCGGCATGGTTTCGCCCTTTCTCGGCGTTCATTTATCAACATAATTATTCCTTATCACATATTTCATCACAGAAAAATCAAATACTTCAACAAAATAGTACAACAACAAATAGTTCAATACAAATTATATAGTTCAACAAATAAAAACACATATTTCATCACGCGGCGTCCCCCTTGAGCCTCCTTTGTACATCCCCTGCCAACCAAATGGGCAGTTCTTCCGTTCCGGCGCCCGCCGAGGTGCGCGTTCCAGAGGTTGTCGGCGACGGCTGCGACGGAGGCCGAGGACGGGAGGGAGTAGCCGTTCCCGGGCCCGCTTCATTTTAAAATCTAAGTTGATTAGTTATCTGCATATCACTTGAGGGAAAACACTAAATGCATATTATTTTCCACTGGTAAAAGGGTGCCTACCACAGAAAGCACCAATTGTAGGCAATGCACTTTCACTGCCACTCTCTCTCTCCCTCTCTCTCTCTCTCTCTCTCTCTCTCCCTCTCTCTCTCTCTCTCTCTCATACACACACAGGTACCTGACCTGGATGAACTGGGATCAGCTGGTAGACGCAATGAAGCAGCAAGATCCTACATCACTATACACATGACAAATTCCAACGATTTCTGATCAGAAGAGAGATGGGGTCATCCCTCTTTTCCTCGAAAGACAACAATAAAACATCAAGGTGCATCACTGCACGCATAAGAAATTCATACAATTTCTGATCAGAAAGAGAAAAGATAGTGCACTCAAAAGATTTCTAACCAGAAGAAGGAAAGATACTGACATCCCCATTTTCCTCGAAAAGTGCATGAGCTACTAATATATGATAGTATACTGTAAGGATGGTTTTTATACAATGAAGAACATACCAACTCCTAATAAATAGCTAGCATATATCCAAATGAAACTCCAAATGAATTATGTGAGTAGATGAAAGCAAATACATTCGCACTGACAAGAAAGAAAAAGAATACCAGGGAAAAAAGCAAGACTACAACAGGTTCGAAAAAATAAGTAGGATGTCCTTCAATACTTGGATGCCTAGTTTCTAGACTACAAAACTCAAATATAAATATGGTGATATGACTAGTTGAAAGTTGACGGCATGCAAAGAATAATAGTGACCGCGGTCTATTAATTAAAGGACACTTCTGAAAAGAACCGACATTCTGGAATGGTATTTCTTTGCATCAAGTTGATATTTTTGTGTTTTTTTTTCATTTTTGTTAGAATCCTGTAAAAAGATCTTTCCATAACAATATCAATATTAGGCAATTCCACACCATAACCAAAAAAAAGATACAACTGTTACGGTGATTGGCGATTTTAGGAGCCGTCCATCCACCCTGATCTGACGGTGGGAAAATAGGAGTTACGAAACTAAAATTATAGGAAATTACGTATAACGGTGGGACCGGTACAAAATTTTTGGTGGGACCAATGAGTGTTTCAAAGGGTAAATCCGTCATTTTGCTTCAGTTTGTGATTCAAGGTTACAATTCTAGTAGTAAAATTTTCATGGTCCACGAGACAGCTAGAAAGAAAGGGTTGATTTCGCTGAGGCCTGATGATTTGCATGCTATATTTGGTTGCAAGAATGAAGGAGTTGATTTTTCTAGTTTTTTGAATATGGACCAAGGGAAAGAAATGAAAAAAATTCCAGTTAATTTTTTTAACGGAAAGAATGGGAAAATCATGATTGATGATCCCATTGACAAGATTGTGAGGAATAAAAACGCGGATGATGAATTTGTTCGGATGGCGTTTCTCGTCCTATTAGGCACTATAATTGCACCTGTGTCTGATGAGTACATTCCGAAAAATTATTATACGCTAGTGTAAGATGTCAGGGCGATAAAAAAAGTTCAACTAGAACGCATTCACTTTGAGGTTTTGTTTGTCGGAGATTGGTATGGTCTTGCAGCCCGGCCGTGTTAAGGAATGGCCATGTGGCAACCTAGCACTTCTGCAGGTATGATATATTTATTAAACTGAACATTTGTATTATGTAATAATAGTGTAACACATGCTAAGTGATTGTTTTTTTTTGTTTTTCGGTATCTATATTGGGAGAAGGTGCAGCCAAGCGCTATTGAGCCCCTTCATGAGGAACTGGAAAGAAGATGCAGTGGATAAAAGAGACAAATATGACTTTCAATATGGCTATGGTGTTGGGATGGTAATACGTGTAATCTAATTTTTTCATTTAATTCCTGCAATTTTATTAATTACAGTTTGAATGTATGATTCTTAATGTTGTAGATCGATGACACCATAACTAAAGATTATCGATTAAACAATATTAGAGTGGAACAAGCTGAAAAAACTAGAAAAGTAGTACGGAAAAGTCTAACATTACAAGAAGGAGGAAAGGCGTTAGTACATCTGAGGCTTCTGCTAGCCAAATCCCTATTATGGATCAGATTATGACTGAGCTGAAGCATATTCGTAAGGATATGATTCGTATGCCAAAGCTAGTAGCACAGGTACAAGTTTCTTTTTTTTACCATTCGTTTTGTTTTTTGATGTAGCACCCTAACTAACTAAAAATTATTTGTAATCACAAAGGGTGATAGAGAAATTGAACAAAAGTGGTGTCTTCTGCAAAGCCAGTGATATTGAAAAAGAAGAAGAGAATGAGTATGGTGATAATAGTGAATCTAGAAACTATGGTAGAGACCCTAGTAAAGAATGGGTATATCATCCTGACATGGACGATTTCAAAACACCAGCAAAAAAGAATGTGCAAGAGGATGATGAAGATAATCTTAATGATTCTGAAGAAAAGAGACCTTATTATTGCACACCTGAATATTGGGATAGTTTCAAGGGTGATAAAGATGATCCTATTGAAGTTCCTGAGGTATTAGATGAGAAATCCGTTACATATTTAGGAACAGATGAAATCGTATCACGTGGATCAGTTGATTCTATTGGAGAAGATGAGGTACCAGAGGAAGTTGTTGGGAAACGGAAGCGCAAGGTATCAAACCTTGTGAAGTCTCCTTATGTGGAAACTAAACCGACGAAGCGTGCCAAACGTTCTACAAAAGCAAGTGAGTTTTATAAATTTTCAGCTTGTTCAAATTATTTTTGCGTTGAACTTACTACGTATCATTGATTTAGTAACATGTTAGAGTTATGTGTTGCAGAACTATTCGAGAAGGAAGTCTTTCAAAATTCTAGTGATGAATATGATGTGGTGAAAGCGTCTGTTAAGTTTGTCTGTGCTTATGAGCACTCACAAAAACATAGAAAGAAGGAAATATTCAATGATGGCATGCGCAAAGGTCTTAGTGCAGAGAGGGCTTGCAAGATTCTTAACCATCAATGGCTGACCGGTGATGTAAGTTATTGTTGTGTTTTATATTACTGTTCACTGCATACTGGAGTTGTTATACATCATTTACATTATTTACAGGTTATCAATGCTTATTCCTCGTATCTGTCGGGAGTAGTTGGTGAAGATCGTCATATAATGGCGACATGGCTGGTAAGTTGGTTACTTGAATTTAGACCAGACACCGAGCCAGGAAAAAATGAGAACGAACTAGTGGCGAAGAAGAATGGACCTGTGAATAGATGCGCCGATGAGTATATTAAAAAAGATAAGGTAAGTTCGATTGGCTTAATGTATGCATATATGGGATATAAGTAATAAAATAGTATGTGTTGTTTACATTGTATATTCATTGTGATGCAGACTTATATTCCTCTTAATAAGGGAAATACCCACTGGGTTTCGGTCGTCATGCATCGCCCGATGGAAGAGTTTCAGGTTCTTGGTTCTTTGATGGGACGCGGACTTGACAGTGAAGTTAAAGAATAAGTTGAGGAGCTGGTACGGTATAAATTTACATGGACATATTGAAACTATCATTTCGTAATTGAACTAACATAAATCCTTTGCGTGCTATCATTCATATGAATAGAGAAAACAACTTGGAGAAGACATATGTGATGCGAATGCCAGCGGTGCTGTGAATTAGCCGGATGTGTCTACATGGCCTATTAAAACGTATAAGATGCCACAACAGAAAGATGGTTGTGTATATACTTTCACATTATTTTAATATCTTACCTGAAATGCAAACTTATGAATCGTTGTAAGTATGAACCAGCAACTCATGTGGAATATTTGTCCTTCGTTGCTTTCAATACTAGGACGGTGAAAAATGGACAAGCTGTTTTTCGCAGGTGCGGTTCTTTTTGAAATGTGCATATTAAAATTCATTCATTATGTAATACAATTCACATTGGACTAATATGAATTTGTAACAGGGTCAATTAATAAATCGAGGGACCTAATAATTGCGCAGCTTATTTTTTCGGAGAGAAATACGCTCAATGATGTGAAAGACAAAGTTACCCGGCTTGCAAAGAAGAAATAAATGCGGCAAATTTTATGTAACTGAAAATTTTGTAGGCTCAAATGATGTTTGCATTTATTCTGACTCTGGTATTTTTTGATGAAGAAGGCACTACTTGTTTGAATATTAAAGTTGAGAATGACATTTGGATTAGTATTTTGTCTTTGTGCCGTCGTCTATAAAGTTCAATTACTCGTATGCATACTTCTGCTGTCATCTACTTGTTCGAATAAAACATTCTATGTTTTCTGTACTTATATGTTGTTAAAAAAAATGCTCGCCCGATAAATATACTTTGCACGTCGGCAAAAAAAAGTGCCCGCCCGGTGAATATACACTTTGCACGTCTGCAAACGGGCCAACAGGGCAGACAAGATGGCCCAGTAACTTCTGGGTTATCAGAGGAGTTCAAGACCAGTGCCGACATACCGTATATAAGCCGGTCGGCGCGCCGTTCGGCAGGCGAGGTGGGACTAAAAATTCCATCACCGCCGCCATGTCAGGAGCGACGCGCGTGACCGCGTGGGACGGCCCAATAAAGCTTTCAATTCAAGACACACGACGGCCCAACTACCACGCGGGGCGACGGGAACCGGTGCGGGTTTGTTTAGTCCCACCTTGCCCGACGGAGGGCGCGACGACCAGCTTAAATAGCCGGCACCACAGGGAAAGTCAGACTCCTCTGTTTACTCGCTTGCTACCGCCGTTCGATGCCGCCCTGTGGGACCGTGCCGCCGGTGCGGTCTATATAATGTCACACTGGCCGGCGCATTGGTCGGGCTTTTTTAATTAAAAAAATATAAATGACCGCGGAATAAGTGACGCGAGAGTGCAGAGCAGCAACATTATACGACGGCGACAGTGCAGAACAACAACATTATACATTGCATCATCAACACATCCAAATAAACAGAGTAAAAATACTTGTTGCATAACATAGTCTGGCATCAACAATAGTTATGTGGGTATCGTAGCACATAGTCTGACATCAACAAAGTAAAATTAGTCTCGTATAACATAATCTAACATTTAGAAATTAAAAAGGATCTCCTAGATAGAAGCAATCTATCAAGAAATTGTCTTCAATCAAAGGGCTAAGTAATCTTGCATACTCCGGAAATCAAGCAAAGTTCCTGCATACAAAAAACAGTAAGATATGTGTTAATTCACAAAAAACAAATAAATTTAGAGAACAACAAGATTAACATGAACATACGAATATCGTACTTAGGATTTTGAGGGCATGTGGACTTATAATGACCCGGAAGACCGCACTGGCCACAATTACGTTTGCTTTTCTCATCAAAATCTTTTGGTCGCCCATTAGTGACATCAGGACCACCCTTACCGCCGCCTTTAACATTATGTTTTGGTGCGCTTTTGATGTTAATTTTTGCGGGATCACAAACCAGAACATGATCTTGATTAGGCTCAAATGCATCGTCATTCACAAACTTTTGCTCTGCACCAGGCTCATCCTCCTCACTATAATCATTATCTATTATGTCCCTCAGAGACGCCTTCAACTTGTCGAACAAAAATGGTGTATGCCATGCTTTATGAGATGCTTCGTCAGATATGATAGTCAACTCGCTGTACCTAGCTCTCTCCCATGTACCTGCCCATCCCCATGCAAACAGATCGCTAGTGTGCTTCACGGGAAGTCCACCCTTTGCAATTTTGCTCAACCTCCGCAGTACTAAACACCTAGGTATCTCACGTAAGCGTAGCTGAATCAAAACGTGAAGAATATGTTTGCAAGGAAGTCATTTGCGATCCATACTTCTGCAACTGCACTTCATGGTTTGTTCGGAGTTACCTGGGTTGTAGTCCACAGTGAATCTGATATCCCTATTTTCCTTCCATGTCAGTATGAATCTGTGAGTGTCTGCTCCTCTCAGTCTCTCAAGTACCTCAAGCTCCCGTGCTTTCTTCATACCTTCCTGTAAGATATAAAAGTTTGCCGCGGTGAACTCATGGGCAGCTGATTTCTCAAGGTCTTTACACTCGTCCAAGACTGGTACTAGGGCTGTTTGTGTGTTTGTGCAATCATCATGCGCCTTGTTCTCACGAAGAAGAACTATGCAGTTCTCATAAAGCACAATCATGTCAACAATAGTCATACCGGAGTCTAGATGCATGTGAAGGCATGAATTCAGACTCTCATTTCGCTGGTTACTTCGCATACCTAGGAAAAACCCAGCAGACAGATATGATGCAGCCCAAAGCCTTTTCTTCTTTTACATCCTACGTAACCATATCTTTCTTTTCTCCGACTGCCATTTGGCGGTAAACGCTGCCCATCTCTCCTCAAATACTTTTTTTGAAGTGGCATAATAAAGTAGAGACCTGAGCTCCTTTAGAGACTTATGGTGAAGGTGTTTCTGCATGTTCTTCTCAATGTGCCACAAGCAAAGACGATGCCAAACGTCCGAAAGTACCTTTCTCTCATGGCCTTAATCATAGCTGCATCTCCATCAGTAATTACTGACCTGGGCCTCTTCTGACAGTGAGCCCTCACAAACGTCTGAAGCAGCCAGACATATGTATCTTCCGTCTCGTCAGACACAATAGCACAACCGAATACCGTGGTGCAATGGTGGTTGTTCAGACCGACGAAAGGTATAAATGGCATGCCATACCTATTCATCTTGCATGTGTTGTCGAAGATGGTCACATCACCGTAGTTAACACAGTCTCGTCGTGATTGAGAATCACACCATAATAGGTTTTTCAGCCTTCCTTCATCATCGACGGTGTGCTCGAAGAAGAAATCTGGATCCCTGTCTTTTCTGGTCATCATGATCCCAATGGCAGTGTCTGCATCACCTTGTGCAAGCAACTTCATTTTCTCTCTATAACACATGTTATAAAGCTTCTTCCTCCCAAAACCAGACTTTGCTTATGAACCGTACCTACTGACAAAATTATCATAAATCATATGTTTCCTGATTTCAGCACCTGCCATAGTTAAGATCCCAGCTTTTTGAAATTCTTTTATCTGATTATGAGACCAAAGAAACGGCACTTCATCCGGTCTAGCTAGAACATGACTGTGATCATCACTGAAACTACTGACATACGAAACATCACACTCTTTATCAAACTTCAAAGTGATATGCGCGTCGCAGAAGCATCGAGTCTCCGCTCTGAGCTTGCGTGTCCTACCTTCCATTGTACAAAATTTGGCATGTCGCTTCCCATCTCTCGAACACACATACTTCCTCAAGCGCATAGCTCCCTCAGGAGACCTTTTGAAAATTTCAGCGAGTCCTTTCTAACGCTGAAATCATGTTCCTTAGCATGCAGGCTATAGAAAATGTAAGCTTCTCCTAGTGACCTGAACGTCTTCCTCATGACCTTCCAATGCATGTCCAATGATTCTTGCTGATATTCATCAAATCCGATGTCAAAATTAAACAGATCATCAACGCCATTCCCATCCATCCCGCTAGGACCATCTACATCTCCCTGTAAATTAAGGCATAAAACCATGTATGTCAGTCAGTTATTATTTTCATATATAATGTATGTAAGTTTCAAAACTTACTTTGCTAGAGCTGTCTTCATGAGATGCATCAACGTGCAATTTGTCACTTTCATCATCCACAATATTCCTCACAAAGTCCCCGTCTGCGTCCATCTGCGCACATTTTAAAAAAATACATGTAAGCGCTCATGCGGTTATTATGTCATTTCTTCTCATAAATGTTTTTAAACATACCCGGATTGCTCTTTCAGCAAATGAATCATCTATATCCATATCATCATCATTATCGTCCTGTGGCAGCATGATGCCAAAAAAAACATGTAAGTGTCCGTGCGGTTGATCGTATTTATGCTTTTATCAACATTGATCACACTTACATTGCCACTATAACATTCATCCAAACTCATGTAGTTCTCCTCAATAGGTTCGTCATATTCAGTGACGAGGATCCATTGTCGTCGTCGTAATCATCGCCATCATAATCGCCCTCCTCCTCTATCTATACATGTATAAGAAAATTCTAAGATCAATCGAACACCATGTAACATCATCCCTAAAATTTAGATCATCAAGCACAACGACGTCGCACATAGGTTACAGTAAAACCAACCTCTTGCACAACGGCGAGGATGTCAGATGGATCCATTTTGTTCGACGACGAACGCGCTGACGGCGTGACGTTGCTGGCCGGCCGAGGCAGGCGTCGACTGCGTCAGGATGATGGCCGGTCGTGGCAGACGGAGTCCGGGAGGAACGCGTTGGCGTCGACTGCGTCAGGATGATGGCCTGCCATTTGGGCGACGCAAAGGAACGCGGCGGCAGCAGCAACGGCGGCGGGGCACGTGCGACGGGCTGTTTGGGCGGCGACCCGGGCGACATGGAGACGGCGACTACGTGGATGTGATTAGGGTTTAGGGTTACGATGGTGGGCGTCGCCGGCTCCCGTGACATTTTCTTTTACATAACTATCAACGCCAACGACGAGACGTGCGGGCGTAAGACGGCGACGGCTGCGGCTTACACGGGCGGGCGTACAACGACGGGTGCTCAATACAAGGGCGGACGTACGACGACGCACGCGGACGTACAGCGTCGGGTGGGTATTCCTATACGTAATGTGAAATGACCATCCTACCCAATATATGTTTTTTTGGGGGGGGGGGGGGGGGGGGGGGTTTGTACGGAAGCACTCCCCTTGTTCCTTACGAAGCACATATACCCATTTGAAAATCGAATGTACCAAGTTTGTTTGGCTTCTCTAGCTATGACTCTGACTTTTCCTTTTCTTCGCTTTATACATTCTCTTTGTGAGAACAAGCCTGCTGTTTATGATTTTAGTGACATGTTGCTCTAAATACCATCAGCAAGACAGCAGAGAGACCTGACTTTTCCCTGTTGATCCTGGTGCATGCTCCGACCCCTTTCTTGCCTCTGCTCTACTGACTGACGAGTCAAACTGATCAGCAAGACAACGGGCAATGCCTGAATGTCTGATTAGATAGCAGTACATTTAGTAATGCTAAGCGTGAGCCTCCGTATATGCGCCTGCACATGCTTATTAATCCTTACGACATGTTTTAATCATGTGAGATGCATGGTTGTTCATGCTTTTGAACATAAATGTCTTGTCCTCATGCTGAACTCATTTGCAGAACTGCTGTACCATCTATGCTGAAAATTGCACTACGTTGGGGATTAGTTAAAAATGAAGCCTGACTTTGAATTGGTTCACACTTGTTGTTTGAACTAAAAATCAAACCAAGATCTCGTAAGTGTGGAAAAAGGAACAATGGAAAACTACTTTCCAACCAAGCCCTTTCGATCCCACGGTACACAAGGCCATAACAGTGGAAAACAGAACCTGGGTGTGTGCTAGCAATGATTGTCCTGTTATACTTACAAACTTCCCTATATTTCTTACACGCATTTCGAATTTCTCAGCTCCGATAGTAACGGGAGCGTAGAAGAACATATCAAAATCTCGAGAGAAGTTTTCTCCTTTTTAAAAAATACGTAAAATGCGTACCATAGTTTTATAGAAGGCAAGAGTTATAGACTTATAGCTTACAAGAATCCACACGATCTAGGGCGGTAGAACAAACGTACACACATATCTCCACTCCAAACCATTGCACAAAGAAAAACTACTCACATAATTTTATTTTCAGACCAGGCAGGAGAACTACATGTAAACTTTATAGAGAAGAAAGATGGACCAAGCCCGGCAAAGTTCCTCTGTAGCTCGACCTCCACAGTACCCATTATCTTGTCCGTCTGTTTCACATTGAGATCTGTGCACCTGGAGCATCATTAACATCATAACCTTTGCATGCAGCGATTAGTAGCTTGCATGGACTGCAGTACAGTGTACTGTACATGCACGTGATGGAGATGGCTAGAGGCACAAGGAAAAGTAGAATAAACAAAAGGAATTTCGGTGGGATCTTCTGTGAACCGTATGTAGTTTTCTTAGACTGAATTACATCAAGCCTCATGGCTTTGTGTACAAATAATCTAGAAAAGTATACGTCACAGGCCCACAGCAGGTCCCCATGTCCTGCATGCTTCACTGTTTGAGAGAGAGTGAGAAGAGACATCACGAGAGAGAGTCAGAGAAAACTCGGCATGCAGCACAAACGGTCGCCTCCCTTGACAGGCTGACACACACTCTCTCCTTTTTTTATTCCAGGAGCACCGAGCATGTGACACTGTTGGCGCTGCGCATGATCTGTCAACATGCATGTCGGCCACAACTGTGCCAGGAGATTAGTGAGTGCATCCTGCAGATGCACTGTTGACATGTCAGTGTCTTGCACATATCTCAATCGGACTCAATGGCGTAGATAGAAGGTCCCATGGAGCTCCAGCTATATAAAAACACTCTCAGCCCGGCCCATGTCCATAATACATAACATAACCACGATGAGAACAGAGTCTAAATATAAGGCAAGCATAACCAGGCACATAATTCTGCTCATCTGCCATCGCCCACAATTTCAGACCAGAGAGAATGAGCAAACGCAGAGCTTCTTCCTTGGCTTGCAGCTGAAGGTTGTTAAACAGGGGACGGTACTATAGACATATCTAGTGGCATGGAATGTGGTCATGACTAATGAAGAAAGTGGACTCTGACTACAACCGAACGTTGCTTTCCAGGGTAAGACTTGACTGAATTTGGTGGACTCCAATGTCTCAAAATAAACAAGATAGGTCGTAAAACTGCTTCCTAACTGGCCTATGCAGCTCCATCTTTGCTATGCAGCCACGGAATATATAGATAGTTGCCATTCTCTTTGGGCATACTATTTCCATTTAGAGTACATGTATTGAGTGTGAGTTGACCATTCAATTACAACGGGGATGTTGCCTTAAAATACTAATTTTAATACTTGTAGTTCATTAGTTCAGTAGTTAGGCATGTTGCCACTGGCAATGGCCCTCATTCCTATTGGCATGTCATAGAGAAGCCCCGGCTGGCATGCACCAAGGAATGATGAGCCTCCCTCCGACTGAATGTCTAGAATGTGGATACCAAAGGTTGCTCTCAGTCTTGCACATCTCTGAACCCAACCAATTTTTTGGGGAAATGCCCAACGAATGTGAAGGACAAGAAGGTTGTTCCATTGTTGTTTAATGTTCAGAGTCAAGTAGTATGTCATATGGTTTTCCTAATGTCTGGTTCATACAAGTTGCTGAATTGAGTATGATTGGAAAGGTCAAAGACTGGCGTTTCTTCATGTGGTTAGTCAGGTGCTTGGACATGGTCGTGCAAATTCAGATGATAAATGTGTCCATCGTCAACAATGCAGCTGCTTGTAGCGTGTCGCAGGAAATGCAGCGATTTATTGATGCTCCGTGGGCTGAATTTATTGCCATGACAACTCAAATTGATGCTATCAGGGTTTGAGAATGCATCAGCTCCGTGGGTATCGAGAAGTTGGCCGCCCAAAATGCGAAGCTTCAGCTTTTATCATGTTTTCTTTTCATCATTATTCTTAGTGTTGCTAGTGAAACTAGTGAAGTAGAATCTCTGTCTGAATCGTGGTCACCTCCTCTGCTCGCTGCTGTCGGACTGGACTAACATATGTCAGGCTGGTTGTTTCTGTTGCGCTATGTAGACTTTGTAAAAAAAAGATTGCAAGTTTGCCAAGGGGAAAGATCTTCATTTTGGGTAGCATTATTTGGCTCAGAATTTTGAAATGACTCAACTAGTTCAAATGTCAAATGACTAAAAAGGCAAAGAAAACAAGGGCATGTGATTTACGGCGAACTAAATCAGGACATGTGATCTATGCATGAACCCGATATGATCAAGTCTGCTGGATGTCTTTGGGCAAAGATAAACGCAGTGCCAAAATAAACAAAAAATGACTGATTGCATAAACTCAACAACAAAAAACAGTTAACCATCCTCTAAAAAATCACTTAATCACAGAACTACCATCCAAGCATTCCCGCCAAATGTCAGTCAAACAAACTAGAGTAAATTGGTACTTGGGCAATGATCAACAAGTTCATTGTAAAATCAAAATGCGGCATCGTTTATCAGCAATTTAATGGTTACATGACATTTTTTTACGGGAATCAACAGGAGCTCTGTTTTTGCAATATAGAGAAGGGGAATGTACAGATTACAAAAGGTGCCTAAGCAAAAACGGCACTCACACAACAGCCTTCTTGGGGAAGCGCATACATGGCACTTCAAAGTTCAAACATATAATTGCCAAATATGCCAAACACATGCCAAATATATAATTGCTGACACTGTAGGCTAACTGTATCAATTCATATATTCTTTATGGCACCACAATAATCATGCAAATCTTGTAGCCTGATTTCATGAAGGGGCCTGGGAATGAATGTTGGGAGATTTCTATTTGTCAGTGCCTGATATACCTGCTGCATTGTTGGCCGGGCTTTGGGATTGACTTGCAGGCTAGCAAAGGCCACCAAGGTAACCAAAATGGCATCCTTCTCCTCGTCAATGGTTGACGGTGCTGCGATACGTTGATTAAGGATATCCTTGACCTTCCCTGGCACCTCTGTTCGGCAAAAGAACGGAAGGAGCAGATCACCTGGGTGCTTTCCCATCACAACTTTCAGCGCAACCACACCGAAGCTGTACACATCGCACTTCTCAGTCAACACCATGGTAGATGACAGCTCTGTAATAAGAAACAAAATCAGCTCTATAACAAATCAGAGATTATACTTCTTCTCTCTTTCTGAATCACATTTTATAAAAAGAAATAAAAATGGATTAAGCCCATGTAAGTACCAAGGGCTATGTAGCCACATGTGCCTGCAAAAATAGTGCTCCAGCTTGAGTAACCATGCTTCAGTTTCCTCGCCATTCCAAAGTCTGAAACATAAGCCTTATAATCGAGGTCCAGAAGAATGTTGCTGCTTTTTATGTCGCGATGCACGATTGGATCGCTGCAACCATGGTGCAAGTAGGAGAGAGCTTGAGCTACATCCACCACAACAGAAACTCTCTTGGGCCAATCCAGCTCCTTCACTAGCTCTTGCTCGTGCATAAGGGATGATAAGCTTCCCCTCTCGATAAGATCATACACGAGGAATTTGTACTGGGAGTGGGAACAGAAGCCATACAGCTTGACGATGCATCGGTGCCTGATTTTTGTCAACACTTCAATCTCGGCGTGAAATGTTCCCTCGTCGCTGTATTCTTCCACTGAGTGAAGGAGCTTGACGGCAAAGATAATCCCGCCTTCAAGATGAACTGTGAAGACAGATCCATATCCTCCACACCAATGCAATATTTCTCCTCAAAATTTTCGGTTGCGCTGATGATGTCTTCGAACGCGATCTTTCCATCAAAATTCCATATGGAAAATATATCTCCAGACTTGCTTTTGCTTGTACTTTTTACATCCTTTCTTCTCCGACAAACGATCTTGATGCTTACAATTGAGAGGCAAGAAAATGAAAAGGGTGCAAAAAGAGCAAGAAGTACCATACTTGGATGTTTCCTTTTTTTGGTGTTCCATGTCTTGCTTCGGTGTTTCACATGGAGTTAAGCCATACGAATCACCACATAAGTCTGTATTATGGTCAAGTGAGATCAAGGCGGCAGCGATAAATGGAACTCTGCCATCCAAATTATTATATGATAAATTCCGCTTCCACAGTTGGTAATAAACAGAAAAAGTTGTTGGGATGGCACTGCTCAAATTTTTTTCACTCACGCAAGATCTATCTAGGAGATGCATAGCAACGAGAGGGGGAAAGTGTGTCCACGTACCCTCGTAGACCAAAAGCGGAAGCGTTTGCTCAACACGGTTGATGTAGTCGAACGTCTTCTCGTTCCTACCGATCAAGTACGGAACGTACGGCACCTCCGAGTTCTGTACATGTTCAGTGCGATGACCGGAGATGTAAACTATGGAGGAGGGGCACCGCAAATGACTTAGAGCAATTGGTGTATCTCATAGGGGCGCCCCCATATATAAAGGAGGGAGATAGAGGAGGCCGGCCTAGGCGCGCCCCAAGTTGGGAGGAGTCCCACTTGGACTCCTAGTCCAATTCGCCCCCCTTCCTTTTACCGGAGGGGGAAAGGGGGAAGGAGAGAGGGGAGGAGAAGGAAAGGGGGGCACCGCCCCCACCCCTTTTCCAATTCGGTTTCCCCCTGGTGGGGGGCGTGATAACCCGCAAGAATACGGGATAGTTGTAGCCTCTTTCAATAAGTAAGAATGTCAAACCCAACGAGGAGCTAAAGGTAGAACAAATACTCTCTCAAGTCCTATCGGCCACTGATACGACTCTACACACGCTTGACGTTCGCTTTACCTAGAACAAGTATGGAACTAGAAGTACTTTGTAGGTGTTGTTGGATAATTTCATATTACAAAAACCTATATCTACCATCCATATTGCACTTGTATCCCTATCTCTTCGCCGAACTAATGCACCTATACAATTTACCATTGTATTAGGTGTGTTGGGGACACAAGAGACTCTTTGTTATTTGGTTGCAGGGTTGTTTGAGAGAGACCATCTTCATCCTACGCCTCCCACGGATTGATAAACCTTAGGTCATCCACTTGAGGGAAATTTGCTACTGTCCTACAAACCTCTGCACTTGGAGGCCCAACAACGTCTACAAGGAGAAGGTTGCGTAGTAGACATCAGTCATCAACACGCGACTTCCAAATTCACAATGTCTGCAGTTGCTGGGGCAGGTGGTACGCCTAGCGGTGCATCAAGGACATAATTCTTCTGTGCAACAATGACGATAATTCTCAAGTTACGGACCCAGTCCGTGTAGTTGCTACCATCATCTTTCAACGTAGCTTTCTCTAGGAACGCATTAAAATTCAAGGTAATGGTAGCACGGGCCATTGATCTACAACGCACATATGCAAAAAACTATCAGGACTAAGTTCATGATAAATTAAGTTCAATTAATCATATTACTTAAGAACTCCCACCTAGATAGACATCCCTCAAGTCATCTAAATGATATGTGATCCAAATCAACTAAACCATGTCCGATCATCACATGAGATGGAGTAGTCATCAATGATGAACATCTCTATGTTGATCATATCCACTATATGATTCCCGTTCGACCTTTCGGTCTCTAGTGTTCCGAGGCCATGTCTGTACATGCTAGGCTCGTCAAGTTAACCCGAGTATTCCGCATGTGCAAAACTGGCTTGCACCCGTTGTATTTGAACGTAGAGCCTATCACACCCGATCATCATGTGGTGTCTCAGCACGAAGAACTTTCGCAACGGTGCATACTGGGGGAGAACACTTATACCTTGAAATTTTAGTAAGGGATCATCTTTTAATGCTATCGCTGTACTAAGCAAAATAATATGCATAAAGACAAACATCACATGCAATCAAAATATGTGACATGATGTGGCCATCATCATCTTGTGCTTTTGATCTCCATCACCAAAGCAACGTCATGATCTCCATCGTCACTGGGTTGACACATTGATCTCCATCATAGCGTCATGGCCGTCTGATAGGTCTCCAACGTATCTACTTTTCCCAACACTTTTGCCCTTGTTTTGGACTCTAACTTGCATGATTTGAATGAAACTAACCCGGATTGACGCTGTTTTGAGCAGAACTACCACGATGTTGTTTTATGTGTAGAAAAGAAAAGTTCTCGGAATGTCCTGGAAATCCATGGAGGCACTTTTTGGAATTAATAAGAATTTTTGGCGAAAGAATTAATGCCAGGGGGCCAGGGCCTGTCCACGAGACAGGGGGCACCCCCCCACCACCAGTAGGGAGCGGCCTCCTATCTCGTGGGCCCCCTGGACCTCCATCGACGTCAACTCCAACTCCATATATTCACGTTCGGGGAGAAAAATTCGGAGCGAAAGTTTCATCGCGTTTTACGACACGAAGCCGTCGCCAAGCCCTAATCTCTCTCGGGAGGGCTGATCTGGAGTCCGTTCGGGGCTACGGAGAGGGGGTTCATCGCCGTCATCATCATCAACCATCCTCCATCACCAATTTCATGATGCTCACCGCCGTGTGTGAGTAATTCCATCGTAGGCTCGCTGGACGGTGATGAGTTGGATGAGATTTACCATGTAATCAAGTTAGTTTTGTTAGGGTTTGATCCCTAGTATCCACTATGTTCTGAGATTGATGTTGCTATGACTTTGCTATGCTTAATGCTTGTCACTAGGGTCCGAGTGCCATGATTTCAGATCTGAACCTATTATGTTTTCATGAATATATGTGTGTTCTTGATCCTATCTTGCAAGTCTATAGTCACCTATTATGTGTTATGATCCGACAACCCCGAAGTGACAATAATCGAGATACTTCTCGGTGATGACCGTAGTTTGAGGAGTTCATGTATTCACTATGTGCTAATGCCTTGTTCCGGTTCTCTATTAAAAGGAGGCCTTAATATCCCTTAGTTTCCATTAGGACCCCGCTGCAACGGGAGGGTAGGACAAAAGATGTCATACAAGTTCTTTTCCATAAGCACGTATGACTATTTACGGAATACATGCCTACATTACATTGATGAATTGGAGCTAGTTCTATATCACTCTGTTATAGCTATTACATGAGGAATCGCATCCGGCAATCCATTGCCTACGAGCTTTTCATATATTGTTCTTCGCTTATTTACTTTTCCGTTGCTAATGTTACAACTACTACAAAAACCCAAAAACATTTATCTTTACTTTTGCTACCGTTACTATTATTATCATACCACTTTTGCTACTAAATACTTTGCTGCAGATACTAAGTTATCCAGGTGTGGTTGAATTGACAACTCAACTGCTAATACTCAAGAATATTCTTTGGCTCCCCTTGTGTCGAATCAATAAATTTGGGTTGAATACTTTACCCTCGAAAGCTGTTGCGATCCCCTACACCTGTGGGTTATCAAGACTAATTTCTGGCACCGTTGCCGGGGAGCATAGCTCTATTCTCTGAGTCACTTGGGATTTATATCTGTTGATCACTATGAAGAACTTGAAAGACGCTAAAACCAAGATTTTGCCCTCAACTACGAGGGGAGGTAAGGAACTGCCATCTAGCTCTGCACTAGATTCTCCTTCCGTTATTAGTAAGCTTGCGACACCTGAACCTGCTACTGCTATGAATTCTGATATGTCGCATGTTATTGATGATGCCACTTCTGCTATGCACGATGAAACTACTTCTGTGCGTGATACTACTTTGCCATTAGGTGAATTTCTTGATGAACAACTTGCTGGAGTTAGGGGGAATGAAAATATTGAATAACCTATTATTGATGATAGTGATGATGAAGGTTCCCCCAATGATTATGTATTACCTGTTGTTCCTAAGGGTTATGTTATGAATGAAGAAGCTGCTAGGGAAATTCTTGCTTGCAATGATAGAAATGATCTTAAGAAATTATTAGCTAAATGGAAGCAGCAGTCTCTTAATGCTACAATGAAACCTGACCCTACTTTTGCTACTTCACCTATCTGTGTTACTGATAAGGATTATGAATTCGCTGTTGATCCTGATATTATTTATTTAGATGAATCTGATCCTTTTTATGGCCTTGAGTCTGAAACTGTTGTGGCACATCTTACCAAGTTGAATGATATAGCCACCCTGTTTACTAATGATGAGAAGTCTCGCTATTTATATATCCTTAAGATATTTCCGTTCTCATTAAAGGGTGATGCTAAGACTTGGTATAATTCTCTTGCTCCTGGTTGTGTGCGTAGTCCCCAGGATATGATTTATTATCTCTCTGCTAAATATTTCCCTGCTCATAAGAAACAAGCTGCCTTGCGGGAAATATATAATTTTGTGCAAATCAAAGAAGAGAGTCTCCCACAAGCTTGGGGGAGGCTTCTCCGGTTACTTAATGCTTTACCTGATCATCCTCTTAAGAAAAATGAAATACTTGATATATTTTATAATGGACTAACCGATGCTTCCAAGGACTACTTGGATAGTTGTGCTGGTTGTGTTTTTAGGGAAAGAACGGTCGACGAAGCTGAAATATTATTGAATAATATGTTGACTAATGAAAATAATTGGACTCTTCCCGAGCCAATTCCTGAAGTAATTCCTGAACCAATTGAGCCAACTCCTGAGCCTATTCCTAAACCCACTCCGAAGAAGAGAGGTGTTTTATTTCTCAGTCCTGAAGATATGCAAGAGGCAAAGAAATCAATGAAAGAAAAGGGTATTAAAGCTGAAGACGTTAAGAATTTACCACCTATTGAAGAAATACATGGTCTTAATATACCGCCTGAAGAACCATATTGTCTTGATAACCCAATACAGGTAGTAAAGGTAAATTCTCTCTATAGATATGATAAAGTTGAAATAACCTCTACTAAATTTCATAGCCCATGCTTAGATGAATTTGATGACTTTATGGCTCGACAAGGAAGTTTTAATGTTTATGTTGGTAGAGAGTTAAAGAATAATGCTTTCGAGATAGGACGCGTAGGCGATAATCTGGCTAGAGTTAAAGATGAACTTCACCGCGTTAGCAAATATGCTTCTATGGTTGCTACTCGAGATAGGACTCGGGAACCTTTGTATCCTGAAGGCCACCCTAAGAGAATCGAGCAAGATTCTCAGAGAAATAATTTAGAGGCACCTAGTTCTTCTAAAAAGAAGAAAAAGAAAAATGATAGGACTTTGCATGCTTCTAGTGAACCTACTGTAGACACACCTGAGAATCCCAATGATATTTCTATTTCTGATGCTGAAACTCAATCAGGCGATGAACATGAACCTAGTGATAATGTTCATGTTGATGCTCAACCTAGCAAAAACAACGATGTAGAGATTGAACATGTTGTTCATCTTGATAACCCACAATCAAAGAATCAACGATATGATAAGAGAGATTTTGTTGCTAGGAAGCACGGTAAAGAAAGAGAACCATGGGTTCAGAAACCCACGCCCTTTCCTCCTAAACCATCCAAGTCAAAGGATGACGAGGATTTTGAGCGCTTTGCTGAAATGATTAGACCTATTTTCTTACGTATGCACTTAACCGATATGCTGAAAGTAAATCCTTATGCTAAGTATATGAAGGATATCATTACAAATAAAAGAAAGATACCGGAAGCTGAAATTTCCACCTTGCTTGCTAATTACACTTTTAAGGGTGGAATACCAAAGAAACTTGGAGATCCGGGTGTACCAACTATACCTTGCTCCATTAAAAGAAATTATGTTAGAACTGCTTTATGTGATCTTGGAGCCGGAGTTAGTGTTATGCCTCTCTCTTTATATCGTAGACTTGAATTGAATAAGTTGACACCTACTGAAATATATTTGCAAATGGCTGATAAATCAACCGCTATACCTATCGATATTTGTGAGGATGTGCCTGTTGTGGTTGCAAATGTCACTATCTTAACGGACTTTGTTATTCTTGATATTCCTGAGGACAATAGTATGTCTATTATCCTTGGTAGACCTTTTCTGAATACTGCAGGGGCTGTTATTGATTGCAACAAAGGCAATGTCACTTTTCATGTTAATGGTAATGAGCATACGGTACACTTTCCGAGGAAACAATCTCGAGTTCATAGCATCAATTCTATTGAAAAAATTTCAACTATCATTTTTGGAGGTTTTGAATTTCCTCTCCCTACTGTCAAGAAAAAGTATGATATTCTTATTGTTGGGGATTTTCATATCCCCGTTGAGGTAACTTAGTGTTATTTGAAATTTCTCCGGTTCCGTGTTATTCGGAATGAGTTTGTTAATAAGACTTGATCAACCTTGTTAGTGGGTTCATTTTCATGATCACGAGATGGATGAGACTAGAAGGCACAACCTTCTGTACCCTATTTTTACTTTCTGTAATTTAGAATAAATAAAACAAAAATAGTATTATCTGTCTGTTTTCTGAATTATCCGTGCATTAAAAAATAGTCCGAAAATAAAAGTGCTCCAAATGCCCTGCAATTTTAGTATGATTTTTTCTGAAATATTTGAGGATTTTAGGCACTGAAAACACTGCAGAAAGGGCAAGCACCAGACCACGAGAGAGCAGGGCGCGCCCCCCTCTATAGGGTGCGCCCCTGTCTCGTGGGCCCCTGGTGGCTCCCCTCCACTTATGCCAGCACCCACACACTTCATCTTCTACCCAAAAAAATCCCCATCCAGCTCAAGCACGAGTTCTAGCTCGTTTTGCTGTGATTTTCGATCTCTTAGCTCAAAGCTCCATACACAAAACTGCTTTGGGAGATTGTTGCTTGGTATGTGACTCCTCCATTGGTCCAATTAGTTTTTGTTCTAGTGCTTTATTCATTGCAAATTTTTGCTGCATAGGTGACCATGTTCTTGAGCTTGCATGTTAAAATTTTGAGGTCCCAAGCAATTCCAATGTATGATATAGGCTCTAGGCACTTGTAGGAGTAGTTGCTATCAATCTTGTTTAGTTTTATTCACTTTTATTTTGAAGTTACTAAAATTTCAGAAATTTTCAAAAAATGTTGAGGAAACTTTTTAGGGGCTCTTCTAGCCAAAGCTCTGAGGAAAAACAAGCCAAAGAGAAGGAAAAAGCCAAGTATAATCTTCCTCGCTTAGGGGAAGTACGGTCGTGTGAATGGCCATGCGAGGATTTCTTGAAAGAAGCCGGAATTCATGAATATTTTTATGCTTTAATCAAGACTGCAGGCCTCACCGGTTTCATCAATGATCGAATCGATCAGTATCTCTTACTTACCAATACTTTCGTGCAAAACTTTTTATTATTATCCTAAGAAGTCACCGCCTGCAGTATCATTTCATTTATATGATGAATTCAAAGAAATGTCTTTACATCATTTTTGTGCGGTATGTAGGATACCTTATGAGGGGTAATTAGAGGAACCCCATCGTGAAGAAGTGGGTGGCTTCGTAAAAACTATTGTTGTGGAAGAGCCAAAGAAGGGCTCTGAGGCAAAAGTCTCTAGCATACACTTTCCTGTTTTACGCTACTTTACCATATTTTCTAGTAGATGCTTGATTGGTCATGGAAATAGTGGAAATTTGAGTGTTCCAGATATTATTATTCTTCAACATGCTTTGATGGGAGACAATACTTTTAGTATGGGTGCCGTCATTGCTAAACGGCTAGCCCTGAATCGTACAAAAGGCCCCATTTTTGGAGGTATCTATGTTGCACATCTTGCTAAATATTTTCAGATACCCACTAGGCACCATGAGGAGGATGAGATAAAATTGCATCCTCACATCTTAGATTACAAGAGCATGGTAGCACACAAGTTTATTGTTGACAACGAAGAGAAGATGCTCCTATATAAACTTAGATTTAATAAGAAACACATTGAGATTATTATTTTGCCTGCGCCTTTGTTGTTTGATTTTCTTGCAGAAAATCATCTTGTTACACCGGAGGCAGTGAACAACCATCGAGCTCAAGCTTATACTCTAGAACATGGACCTGAGCCGGAACCTGAACTGGACCCTTATCGTGCATCATCTGTTCAGTGGGATCCGGAGATGACCAGCCAGTGGTATCCTGATTACACCTCTCACTACACCGGGGAGAGTAGCGGTGGTCCTTGGTATTAGACCAACTTATGCCAAAAGCCTAAGCTTGGGGGAGTACGTATTTCTCACCGACATTACATTCATATTCACACACTAGTCGTCGGTGCTCATACTCTTTCATTGTATTATCCATGCTAGTTTAAATTTCTTTTTCTAGTTTTCTTCTTGTGTGTTTGATAAACCTTAAGAAAAACCAAAAAAAAATAGTTAGTTTAATTTCTATGCTTGTAGTGGAATTAAAATGAAAACCCAAAAAGATTTCTAGTTCTTCTTCTTACTTGTTGGGAGCTTTCCCGTGTAAATAGTTTTATTTTATTTTCTTTCCTTTGGGGGTCGAGAAGACTATATTGAAAATGTTTAGTGGCTCTTTTATGCATGATTGTTTATTTAACTTAGAGCCCATATTACTTGTATTCTCTCTTGAGTTGAATGCTTACAGATTCCAGTATGCTATTAGAATGCACTCTTATTATTATGCACATCGTTCGGTCGTGCAAGTGAAAGGCAATAATGACGATATATGATGGACTTATTGGGATGAGAAAAGCTGGTATGAACTCGGCCTCTCTTGTTTTTGTAAATATAATGAGTTCATCGTTCCTGAGTCAGCTATTATGAAGTAAACATATTTGCAATGACATTTAGAGATTATAGTTGCTTGTGCCATGCTTGATTAGCTATGAGTTATAATGGTTTACCTTGCATGCCAACATGCTATTAGAATGATTATGATGTGATATGGTGGGATGGTATCCTCCTTTGAATGAATTGAGTGACTCGACTTGGCACATGTTCACGCATGTAGTTGAATCAAATCAACATAGCTTTCACGATATTTATGTTCATGGTGGATTATATCCTACTCATGCTTGTATTCGGTGTGAATTAATTTTAATGCATGTTTATGACTGTTGTCGCTCTCTCAGTTGGTCACTTCCCAGTCTTTTGCTAGCCTTCATTTGTACTAAGCGAGAATACTGCTTGTGCATCCAAACTCCTTAAACCCCAAAGTTGTTCCATATGAGTCCACTATATGCGGTATTTACCTGCCGTTCCAAGTAAATTTGTATGTGCCAAACTCTAAACCTTCAAATGAAATTCTGTTTTGTATGCTCGAGCAGCTCATGTTACAACTAGGGTTGCCTATATCTTCCATGCTAGGTGGGTTATTCTCACGAGGAGTGGACTCCGCTCCTCATTCACGAGAAGGGCCGGTAACCGGGATGCCCAGTCCCATGATCCAAAAAGATCAAAGCAAATCAAAATAATTAAACAAAACTCCCCCAGGGCTGTTGTATGTTGGAGGCACTCGTTGTTTCGAGCAAGCCATGGATTGATGCTTGTTGGTGGTTGGGGAGTATAAACATTTACCATTCTATTTGGGAACTGCCTATAATGCATGTAGTATGGAAGATACAGCCATCTCATAGTTGTTGCGTTGACAGCGAAAGTATGCCGCTCAAAATGTTATTCAATCTCTATTTTAAAATCGAGCTCTAGCACCTCTACAAATCCCTGCTTCCCTCTGTGAAGGGCCTATCTATTTACTTTTATGTTGAGTCATCACCTTTCTTATTAAAAAGCACCCGCTGGAGAGCACACTGTCATTTGCATTCATTATTATTGGTTTATATTGGGTATGACTTGACTGGATCTCTTTTACCATGAATTACAATGTTTAGTCAGTCCTTGATCTTTAAAGGTGCTCTGCATTTATGTTTTATGGTCTCAGAAAGGGCAAGCGAGATACCATTTTGTTATATCATGTTATGATTATTTTGAGAAAGTGTTGTCATCTGAGTTCTATTATATGGCTCGCTAGCTGATTATGCTATTGATATGAGTAATTGTGAGACCTATGTGTTATTGTGAGTATGGTTAGTTCATAATATTTCCTGAAACTTGAATGCTGGCTTTTCATGTTACAACAACAAGAGCAAACGGAGTTTGTAAAAGTTCTTCTTTATCACTTTCAGTTTATCAACTGAATTGCTTGAGGACAAGCAAAGGTTTAAGTTTGGGGGAGTTGATACGTCTCCAACATATCTACTTTTCCAAACACTTTTGCCCTTGTTTTGGACTCTAACTTGCATGATTTGAATGAAACTAACCCGGACTGCCGTTGTTTTCAGCAGAACTACCATGACACTGTTTTATGTGTAGAAAAGAAAAGTTCTCGGAATGTCCCGGAAATCCACGGAGGCACTTTTTGGAATTAATAAGAATTTTTGGCGAAAGAATTAATGCCAGGGGGCCCAGGGCCTGTCCACGAGACACGGGGGCGCCCCCCCATAGGGCGCGGCCTCCTATCTCGTGGGCCCCCTGGACCTCCACCGACGTCAACTCCAACTCCATATATTCACGTTCGGGGAGAAAAAAATCAGAGAGAAAGTTTCATCGCGTTTTACGACACAGAGCCGCCGCCAAGCCCTAATCTCCCTCGGGAGGGCTGATCTGGAGTCCGTTCGGGCCTCCGGAGAGGGGGATTCGTTGCCGTCATCATCATCAACCATCCTCCATCACCAATTTCATGATGCTCATCGCCGTGTGTGAGTAATTCCATCGTAGGCTTGCTGGACGGTGATGGGTTGGATGAGATTTAGCATGTAATCAAGTTAGTTTTGTTAGGGTTTGATCCCTAGTATCCACTATGTTTTGATATTGATGTTGCTATGACTTTGCTATGCTTAATGCTTGTCACTAGGGCCCGAGTGCCATGATTTCAGATCTGAACCTATTATGTTTTCATGAATATATGTGTGTTCTTGATCCTATCTTGCAAGTCTATAGTCACCTATTATGTGTTATGATCCGACAACCCCGAAGTGACAATAATCGAGATACTTCTCGGTGATGACCGTAGTTTGAGGAGTTCATGTATTCACTATGTGCTAATGCCTTGTTCCGGTTCTCTATTAAAAGTAGGCCTTAATATCCCTTAGTTTCCATTAGGACCCCGCTGCAACGGGAGGGTAGGACAAAAGATGTCATACAAGTTCTTTTCCATAAGCACGTACGACTATTTACGGAATACATGCCTACATTACATTGATGAATTGGAGCTAGTTCTATATCACTCTATGTTATAGCTATTACATGAGGAATTGCATCTGGCATAATTATCCATCACTAATCCATTGCCTACAAGCTTTTCATATATTGTTCTTCGCTTATTTACTTTTCCGTTGCTACTGTTACAACTACTACAAAAACCCAAAAACATTTATCTTTACTTTTGCTACCGTTACTATTATTATCATACCACTTTTTCTACTAAATACTTTGCTGCAGATACTAAGTTATCTAGGTGTGGTTGAATTGACAACTCAACTGCTAATACTCAAGAATATTCTTTGGCTCCCCTTGTGTTGAATCAATAAATTTGGGTTGAATACTTTACCCTCGAAAGCTGTTGCATCGTTTGGCCGACTATTACTTCTATGACTATCGCTACCGCTTAGTGATAAAGTAAATCAATTACATGGCATTTGTATTTCATACAATAAAACAACAACCATAAGGCTCCTCCCAGTTGCCGATAACTTTTACAAAACATGATCATCTCATACAACAACGTATATCACATCATGTCTTGACCATATCACATCACAACATGCCCTGCAAAAACAAGTTAGACGTCTTCTACTTTGTTGTTGCAAGTTTTACGTGGATGCTACGGGCTTCTAGCATGAACCGTACGTACCTACGGCACAAAAACCACAACGGTGATTTATCAAGTTTGTTGTTTTAACCTTCACAAGGACCGGTCGCAGTCAAATTCGATTCAACTGAAGTTGGAGAAACAGACACCCGCCAGCCACCTTTATGCAAAACTAGTTGAGTCTGTCGGTGGAACTGGTCTCATGAACGTGGTCATGTAAGGTTGGTCCGGGACACTTCATCCAACAATACCGCCGAATCAAAATAAGACATTGGTGGTAAGCAGTATGACGATCACCGCCAACAACTCTTCGTGTTCTACTCATGCATCGCATCTACGCATGGACCTAGCTCGGATGCCATTGTTGGGAAACGTAGCATGCAATTTCAAAAAAATGCCTACGCTCATGCAAGATATATCTAGGGGATGCATAGCAATGAGAGGGGGAGAGTGTGTCCACGCACCCTCGTAGACCGAAAGCGGATGCGTTTGCTCAACGCGGTTGATGTAGTCGAATGTCTACTCGTTTCGACCGATCGAGTACCGTACGACACCTCCGAGTTCTGCACAAATTCAGCGCGATGATGTCCCTCGAGTTCTTGATCCAGAAGAGGGTCGAAGGAGTAGATGAGTTCGGTCAGCATGAGGCATGGTGAAGGTGATGGTGATGTGATCTGCGCAGGGCGTCGCCTAAGCACCGCGAGAATATGACCGGAGACGTAAACTGTGGAGGGGGGGCGCCGCACATGGCTTGCAGCAATTGGTGTGTCTCATAGGGGCGCCACCCCCATATATAAAGGAGGGAGGGAGAGGACGCCGGCCTAGGCGCGCCCCAAGTGGGGAGGAGTCCCACTTGGACTCCTTGTCCAATTTGCCCCCCCCCTTCCTTTTACACGAGGGGATAAGGGGGAAGGAGAGGGAGGAGAAGAAGGAAAGGGGGGCGCCCCCACCCCTTGTCCAATTCGTTTTACCCCTAGTGGGGCGTGCGCCAGCCCCTTGTGCGCAGGTGTGCCTCCCTCCTATGGCCCATATGGCCCATATCTTATACCGGGGGATTCTGGTAACCCCTCTGGTACTCCGGTTTGTACGTGATACACTCCGAAACACTTCAGGTGTCCGAATACTACCTTCCAATATATTAATCTTTACCTCTCGACCATTTCAAGACTCCTCGTCATGTCCATGATCTCATCCGGGACTCCGAACAACCTTCGGTCATCAAAACACATAACTCATATAATACATATCGTCATCGAACGTTAAGCGTGCGGACCCTACGAGTTCGAGAATTGTGTAGACATGAACGAGACACCTCTCCGGTCAATGACCAATAGCGGAACCTGGATACTCATATTGGTTCCCACATATTCTACTAAGATCTTTATCGGTCGAACCGCTCTATCAACATACGTTATTCCCTTTGTCATCGGTATGTTACTTGCCCGGGATTCGATCGTAGGTATCTCCATACTAGTTCAATCTCGTTACTAGCAAGTCTCTTTACTCGTTCCGTAATGCATCATCCCGCAACTAACTCATTAGTCACATTGCTTGCAAGGCTTCATATGATGTGCATTACCGAGAGGGCCCAGAGATACCTCTCTGATACTCGGAGTGACAAATCCTAATCTCGATCTATGCCAACCCAACAAACACCTTCGGAGATACCTGTAGAGCATGTTTATAATCACCCAGTTATGTTGTGACGTTTGATAACACAAGGTATTCCTCCGGTGTCCGGAAGTTGCATAATCTCATAGTCGGAGTAATATGTATTTGACATGAAGAAAGCAGTAGCAATAAAACTTAACGATCATTATGATAAGCTAACGAATGGGTCTTGTCCATGACATCATTCCACTAATGATGTGATCCCGTTCATCAAATGACAAATTTCCATGGCTAGGAAACTTAACCATCTTTGATCAATGAGCTAATCTAGTAGAGGCATACCAAGGACATGGTGTTTTGTCTATGTATTCACACATTTATCAAGTTTCCGGTTAACACAATTCTAGCATGAATAATAAACATTTATCATGATGTAAGGAAATATAAAATAACAACTTTATTATTGCCTCTAGGGCATATTTCCTTCAAAAATATGGGCATTTGACGTACCGGGGCGGCGTCTGGTGGAGGCAATCTTGTCTGGTGGCGGCCTGGATGGCGGGGGTGTGCGTTGTGGCATCCGGTGGCGAAGCCCTGAGTTGGGGATGGCAACGGAGCATCGATAGCGATGGAAGTCCAGTGGCGGCCATGTAGAGGAGGGCAGACAGAGAAGAGGAGATGGCTACTCGGGGAAGGTGAGCCGAGGTGGATATGAGTGAATGGCGCGGGCCCTAGTGGTTAATCCGATGTAGCGGGTGCATCCGGGCATCCCCATATCGGCCGTAGATTTGGGCCAGATATGGGAGTGCCGGCCGATCCTGGCATTTGTGCCGACTATGGGGTGGCCAGTGGGGTGGTGGTTTTTCATCTGGACGTTTGGGCCGGGTACAGGGAGTCCGATTTTAGATGCTCTTACTCAACGAGTACGGCATTTTGGTGTCCAGGCTCATCTGCACCCGGTTACAAAAAAATCATAAAAAAATAGAAACAAATTCAAAAATTCCAAAAAAAATGTGCGTAGACAATTTGATGCCCTAGGCCCGCTACAAATTTCAAGTTATTTGGACATCTGAGCAGCTCTCGGTAAAAAAGACAAATCGGGCCAAAATAGTACATGAACAGTAAAGATTTTTACAGACCCCAAATTTGTGTTTTTGGTGAGAGCTCCTCAGATGTACAAATGATTTAAAAATTGGAGCGGGCCTCATGCATCAAATTTTCTTCGCACAAAATTTTTTTAGAATTTTTTGAATTTTTCTAGTATCTGTTTTGATTTTTTTCCTCAGCGGGATTGCAGATGAGCTCGGGTGCAGAGATGGATTTTTGTTACTCACCTATAAATTTTCACAACAAAATGACCTTTGAGGTATTTGAAATGAATAAAAACAAAACTGGTACTATATTAAGCTTACCATTCACACAGTTTATACTTGCAATTTTGACTTTTTTTCAACAATACCCCTGAGGTCATTTTATTCCAAAACTTTGCACGTGAGTAATACACTAGACAATCCTTGTTCCAACAAAGTTTCACATTTTTATTTTATTTTACTATATATAATTTTTAGATAATCGCGTACGCCTAGATCCATGTTCCAAAAATATGCACAGTAGTTACTATGGCTATTTACTTAGGAAGAGTGATAGTCTGTAGAAAAAAATGTCAAATTTAAAGTAATCTTCTCAACGAGAATTTTAATTGTAAACAATATGTAATTGTTCCATCTTTATATGTGTGGATCAATGCTTGAGTGAAAAATCTGCAAACTTAGGAACTAAGAAACATCTGCAAATCTAAAATACATGTATGTCTACTTTTCTTCTGGAGGCAAGAACTTCCAACTGCTTTATTGTGTTGTTCACTGCATTCAATCTCACTAAGAAAAGAAACAATGTCGATCTTCTTTTTTTCTTATTCCTGCTTCTGTGTGACTATTTGGGTCTCGAGTTTATTTTAGAGAATGATGTTAAAGTAACTTTGTTTTTTCTATATAATGAGTGCCTTCCTTCCCACATGAAAAGTATTTTCATATTATAGCCATCATGATTTTTTCATGCTTTTTAATATTGCATAGATGCTGATATTTATTTTAGAGTTAAATGCACTGGAGGTCCTGAAAGTTTCGTTAGGGTGTCACTTTAGTCCTTGTTCTTCTAAAATGCACCTTTAGGTCCTAATTCTTTAGTAAGTGGTTCACCCGAGATCCTTTTTTCACGACCGCTTGCTGACTTGCCTGCGTGGCGCATTGACCCGCGCCACGTCAACAGAAGGCCCAATCGCTAGGCGAGAGAAATACACTGGAGGTCCTAAAAGTTTATGTACAGTATCATCTTAGTCCTACTTTTTTTAAAATGCACGTTTAGGTCCTAATTCTATAGTAAGTGGTTCACCCGAGGTCATTTTTTGTATGACCGCTCACTGACCTGCTCGGTTGCACGTTGACCCATGCCACGTTGACTTAGGGTCACTAGCAGATGACGAACATTGCAACAAAAAAAACTAATTTTTTGCAATCACTTGCTATAGGCATTGATTTAGCTCGATTTGCATTGTTTTATTAAGTTTCTCAAACCGCTCGCTCTGATTTGAGGTTGGGTGATAGGAGCTTGTGGAGGAAGAGAGAGAGAGAGAGAGAGAGAGAGAGAGTTGGGAAATGTCAAGAGGGGGGTTTAGAAGGGGCTTTCTGTAAAAAAAAAGCAACCACAACAGCCTCTAAGTTAACATGGTGTGGCTCAACGCGTCACGCGAGCAGGTCAGCAACCTCTCGAGCAAAAAAGGACCTCGGGTGAACCACTTACTATAGAATTAGGACCTAAAAGTGCATTTTGAAAGAAGTATGACTAAAGTAACACTGCCCAGAAACTTTTAGGACGTTTCTCGCCTAGCGGATGGGCCCTGTGTTGATTTGCCGTGGGTCAACGCGCCACGCAGGCAGGTCAATGAGTGCTCGTGATAAAAGAACCTCAGGTGAACCACATACAAAAGAATTAGGACCTAAAGGTGCATTTTGAAAGAATTAGGACTAAAGTGACACCCCAATAAAATTTTTAGGACCTCTAGTGCATTTAACTCTTTATTTTATAATCTTGGAAGACACATATGTTTGACTTTCATGAAAAAAGACAGACCATATATTCTGGAGCTAAGGGAGCATCACGTTTTTCTTTTTTTTTGTGTTTACTCAGTTGCTCCGAGGGCCAAACACTTACGTTGCCTTCTTTCGTGTCTTTCTATTTTCCGGTTCTACGTGTAGGTTGCTATGTTCGCACCCATGGATTTACCATTTTCAGTTTTTTTTCTTCCTGCTTGTTTTATTTTTATTTTTTATGTTTTTTCCTTTGCATTTTTTCTTCTTTTCTCCTTTCATGTTTTTTATTTTCCTTTTTTTACCTTTTCTGTTGTAGTTTTGTTATTTCATTTTGCAAATATATTTGTACTTATTGTATATGTACCTAAAATACACTCTTAATATTTTATAAATACATGTTGACCATTTTTATATACACGAAGAACATTTTCCAAATAATGTGGAACATTAATGCAAGATGATCATTGTTAAAATAATGTTTAACACTTTTTAAAATATGTTTAATTGTTTTAATACACTTCAAAAATATTTTAATAGACAAGAACATGTGTTTAAATAATGTTTACCATTATTTACACATATTGAACATTTTTGAATGCACGACTAACATTGTTAGATATTTTAAGATTTTCGGATACAAGATAAACATTATTTTATAATTTTAAACAATTTTCTAGTAAATTTTGAATCTTTTTAAATACATGACCAATTTTTCCAAATAATGTTGCACATGTTTTTACTACATGAGAAACACTGTACAATTCACAGTAAGCGTTTTTTAAGTAGATTTTGCACATTTTGTCCCCAGCCCGCACGCTCCTGTCTTTTTTAAATATTTTTCTTCTTCTTGTTTTCACTTTTCCCCTTTTCATTCCATATTTTGTTGTTTTTTGTTTAGTTATATTACAGATTGTTTTCTTTTTATTTTGATTATGTTTTTGACTTTTTATTTTTATTTATAAATAATTTTAAATGCACATATAATTTTCAATACACAATGAACATCATTTGAATGTATGACAACCATATTTTAAACATAGAATGAACATTTTTAATACAAGATGAATACTCCTGAAATGCACATGGATGCTTTTTAAATACACGATGGCTATGCTTTAATACATGTTAAAGGTTCCGTAAATACACACCGAATCTGATTTTAAATACCCGATGAATGTTTTCTACATACATGATAACATTTAAAAAAATAAATGAAGAGCATTTTTTATAAAATTAGTTTATAAACAATTGAAATTGCTTTTTGGAACATTTTAAAATATACATAAATGGGTAAAATAAAAAAGTGAAACCTCCTGTTGGTGTCTCTTGAAACACTTTATAAATTGGGAACATTTTGAAACTTTTGGTCACGAATCATGACGGTGTCTCTGGAGACACACTATTGTCAACTGAAGAGCACTTTCGTGCTCCTTCAGAAGAACGGGGCTAAGTTCAGGGTCACTTTTCCTGAACGAGTCTCCACCAAATGGCAAACAGAAATAGACATTTAGCTTGGTAATTTTCAATGCCTTACTAGTTTCTCGATTAGACACAAGGAATATAATATTCTTTCCAAGGGGAAGGAGAGTCTGGAGTCTAACTTGTAGATAAAGATGAAACCTGAATCATTTGTGGAGAAAAGAAGGTTGCCTTGTCACCTGAATGTGCTTTTCAAAAAGCTAGATGTGCTTTTGAGAAGTTCCTCTAAAGAGGCACCGAGTCATCCTTTGACGCCTCCATGTTACGTACAGTTTAATCAATGGGCCTGACACACTTCTCCCAAGCGAAAACCGCATACGAAAATTACACAATGCAACAATGTTCAGGTACTTGTAGTATATTTTTACTGCTTTTGCAAGCAATATGATTGTTCCTTACGAAGCACATATACACATTTTGAGAATCTATTATTTGGCTTCTATAGATACATCTCCGCTGTTTCTTCCTTTTACATATTCTTTGCGAGGATAACTCTGACTTGTGGGAGGCACGCTTCTCTAAACTCCATCAGCCAGACAGCTGAGAGGCCTGTTACTTTCAGTCCTGGAAAATTTTGTCAGAAGTGTGTAACCTGACTTTCTCTATCAATCCTGTCCTTTTCCTGCCTCTTCTCTACTGACTGACGAATCAAACTGATCAGCATGACAGCGAGCAATGCCTGAAGACCTGATTAGATAGCAGTAAATTGTTAATGCTAGGCGTGGCTCTTGTATATGCACACGAATATGCGTATTAATCTTTAGCCACAGGTTTTAATCATGTGAATTGCATGCTTGTTCATGCTTTTCCACATAGCTGTCATGTCCACACAATAAACTCATTTGCCAAACTATTGATCTGTAGCATCTATGCTAAAGTTTGCTACAGTCGACACAAGGTATAATGAGTTCAGAGTAGAAGTGTACCATCTATGCTGAAAAATGCTGAAAATTGTTTAAGTCTGACAAATCTACTATCGGTGCTAGGGAAGTAGACTTGCATTTGTTCAGGCAAGATGACAAAGGAATTTAGTTCCTGGTAATTCTTTCTACACTTTTAATTGAATTATAAATCAAATCAAGTTCTGATAAGTGTGGAGAAAAGACACGTAATCAATCTTCAACTATCCCTTTCGATCCCATGATACAGAAAGCCATAATAATTACTTAGAGAGATGCTACCGGATCACACAACACTCTACAGCAAATCACTCTAAACATATCAAGTGGCACGAAATGTGCTCAAGATTAATCAAGAAAGTGTACCTGGACTACAACGCAACAACCTTTCCTGAATTTGGTGAACTCCAAAACCTTCAGAGAATAATATTTTAGCGAATTTGGTGGACTCCAATGTCTCCAAAAAAAAAAAACACAGGTCGTAAAGTTGTTTCCTAAGTGGCACAGATGCATATCAATGTGATGTCAAACATGCTTATGCGGCTCCATCTTTGCCATCCAGCCACTTTATATATAGATAGTTGCCATTCTCTTTGGGCATACTATTTCCATTTAGGGTGCATGTATTGAGTGTGAGTTGATCATTCAGTTACAATGGGTTGTTGCCTGCAAGCACAAATTTTAGTACTTGTAATTCCATTGGTTCAGTAATTAGGCATCTTGCTTATTTGCATAGGTTGTTGTCACTGGCAATGACCATCCTACTCGAAATAGGCTTTCATCCCGCTTTATATATAAAGCAACAGCCAAAGAAAGACCACAGCCGAATGATACAAGGTGGTGAGGTCGCCCTCTTACTAAGCCGATCCCAGGATAATCTGACCACGCAGAACGCACACAACTATGCTACCAACAGAGAACACAGGAAGATCTAAACATATCGCCACGCTACAATCTAGCTCATCTAGGAAGATGATAAATGTGTCCATCATCAGCAATGCATCTGCTCGTAGCATGTCGCGGGAAATGCAGCGACTTATTGATGCTCCGACGGCTGAATTTATTGCTACGACAGCTCAAATTGATGCTAACAGCGTTTGAGAATGCAACACTGGATCGGCGTATCGAGAAGTTGGCCACCCAAAATGGGAAGCTTCAGCTTTTATTGTATTTTCTTTTCATCATTCCTCTTAGTGTTGCTAGTGAAACTGGTAAGTAGAATATCTATCTGAATCGTGGTCGCCTCCTCTGCTTGCTGCTGTCGGGCTGGACTAACATATGTCAGGCTGGTTGGTTCTGTAGACATTGTAAAAAAAAGATTGCAAGTTGCCGAGGGGAAAGATCTTCATTTTGGGTATCATTATTTGGCTCAGAATTTTGAAATGATTCAACTAGTTCAAATGGCAAATGACCAAAAAAGCAATGAAAACAAGGGCATGTGATTTATGGCGAACTAAATTAGGACATGTGATCTATGCATGAACGCAATATGATCAAGTCTCCTAGATGTCTTTCTCCGAGATGTCTTTGGGCAAAGATAAACACAATGCCAAAATAAACAAAAAAGATGACTGATTGCATAAACTCAACAACAAAAAACAGTTAACCATCCTCTAAAAAAGAACTTAATCACATAACTAGCATACAAACATTCCCGCCAAATGTCAGTCAAACAAACTAGAGTAAACCGGTACTTGGGCAAATATCAACAAGTTCAAAATGCGGCATCATTTATCAGCAATCTAATTGTTACATGACACTTTTTTACGGGAAACAGCAGGAGCTCTGTTTTTGCAATATAGAGGGGCGGGTGTAAAGATTACAAAAGGTGCCTAAGCAAAAAAAGCACTCACACAACAGCCTTCTTGGGGAGGCGCATGCATGCATGACACTTCAAAGTTCAACATGACAGGATAGGAACGTTATCTCAAACAAACACTTGCCAAATATATAATTGCTGACGCTGTCTGGTGGAGCAACTGCCGATGAAAATCGCGCCGACTACGGTCATGGCGGACGATGGCGGCATCTTAGATGTCGTTCCCTTGTCGAGGCATCGTCGTTGCAGTCTGCGTCATCAGGCTCGGGATGCTCCGGGGGAAACCCTAGATCTGGGTCTTCCGGATCGGACGATGATGACGTTTTATAGCTTTCCCTGCTGGGGGCATCGTTTTGGAGTTAGTGATGGCTGGGGGGATGGTGGAGCGGTGCTTCATCTCACACATCGATGGCGGCAGATATCGGTGGCATTGGCGCTGTGGAGGCTCGGCGTCCGATGCACGGAGATGGACTCGCGCAGGAGGAGGTTGCTATCTGGCGTCATGGTGACGTCGATGGCAGAGTGGCCAGACAAGGTAGAAGCCTCAATATGATCTGATGACGGACCTGTGGAAGATGGCGGCGACGACACACGAGTGCGTCTGACCGGATTGTGCCCCAGACCTAGTATGTGGCTCGGCTGGGGCTTCCGAATATGTTTCGGCTTCCGGCTTTTGATGTTAGGCTTAGGTGAGTGGTTTGGGTAGTGGCCCAGCTAGCACCCCTTCATCATTTTGGATAGGAGTAGCGGCATGTGTTGCCAATATGGTGGATTCAGGCACATTGTTGTAATACTTTGTAAGGTCCTTGAAAATAATCAATAAAGTGGCCGTATGCATCTTCCAGATGCAGAGGCCGGGGGTCATCCTCCTTTTCTAACAAAAACCTATATCAATTCAAATATTCTTTATGGCACCACAATAATCATGCAAATCTTGTAGCCTGATTTCATGAAGCGGCCTGGGAATGAATGCTGGGCAATTTCTATTTGTCAGTGCCTTATATACATGCTGCATTGTTGGCCGGGCTTTGGGATTGACTTGCAGGCAAGAAAAGGCCACCAAGGTAACCAAAATGACATCCTTCTCCTCGTCAATAGTTGACGGTGCTGCGACACATCGATCCAGAATATCATTGAACTTCCCCGGCTGCTCTGTTCGGCAAAAGAATGGAAGGAGCAGATCACCTGGGTGCTTTCCCATCAAAACTTCCAGCGCAACCACGCCGAAGTTGTACACGTCGCACTTCTCAGTCAACACCGTGGTAGATGACAGCTCTGTAACAAGAAACAAAATCAGCTCTATATCAGATCAAAAATTATACTTCTTCTCTCTTTCCGAATCACATTTCATAAAAAAAGAGAAAACTGGATTAAGCCCATGTAAGTACCAGGGGCTATGTAGCCACATGTGCCTGCAAAAATAGAGCTCCAGCTTGAGTAACCATGCTTCTATTTCCTTGCCATGCCAAAGTCTGAAACATAAGCCTTATAATCGAGGTCCAGAAGAATGTTGCTGCTTTTTATGTCGCGGTGCACGATTGGATCGCCACAATCATGGTGCAAGTTGGAGAGAGCTTGAGCTACGTCCACCACAACAGAAACTCTCTTGGGCCAATCCAGCACCTTCGCTAGCTCTTGCTCGTGCATAGTGGATGATAAGCTTCCCCTCTCGATAAGCTCATACACGAGGAAGTTGTACTGGGAGTGGGAATAGAAGCCATTAATACGTCCATTTTGCATCATGCTTTTATATCGATATTTATTTCATTATGGGTTATTATTTCACGTTATGTCACAATACTTATGTCTATTCTCTTTAATTTTACAAGGTTTAGATGAAGAGGGAGAATGACGGCAGCTGGAATTCTGGACTAGAAAAGAAGCAAATATTAGAGACCTATTCTGCACAACTCCAAAAGTCCTGCAACTCCACGAAAGTTATTTTTGGAATTAATAAAAAATATTGGGCGAAGAAAGTACCAGAGGGAGCCCACACCCTGGCCACGAGGGTGGGGGGCGCGCCCTACCCCTGGGCGTGCCCCCCTGCCTCGTGGGTCCCCTGGCAGCCCTCCAGTGACCATCTTGTGCTATATGAAGTATGTTACCCTGGAAAAAAATCATAAGCAAGCTTTCGGGATGAAACACCTCCGCCACAAGGCGGAACCTTGGCGGAACCAATCTAGGGCTTCAGCGAAGCTGTTCTGCTGGGGAAACATCCCTCCGGGAGGGGGAAATCATCAGCATAGTCATCACCATCGATCCCTCATTGGGAGGGGGTCAATCTCCATCAACATCTTCACCAGCACCATCTCCTCTCAAACCCTAGTTCATCTCTTGTATCCAATCTTTGTCCCGAAACCTCAGATTGGTACCTGTGGGTCACTAGTAGTGTTGATTACTCCTTGTAGTTGATGCTAGTTGGTTTATTCGATGGAAGATCATATGTTCAGATCCTATATGCATATTAATACCCCTCTGATTTTGAACATGAATATGATTTGTGAGTAGTTACATTTGTTCATGAGGACATGGGAGAAGTCTTGCTATAAGTAGTCATGTGAATTTGGTATTCGTTCGATATTTTGATGAGATGTATGTTGTCTCTCCTCTAGCGGTGTTATGTGAACGTCGACTACATGACACTTCACCATTATTTGGGCCTAGAGGAAGGCATTGGGAAGTAATAAGTAGATGATGGGTTGCTAGAGTGACAGAAGCGTAAACCCTAGTTTATGCGTTGCTTCGTAAAGGGCTGATTTGGATCCATATGTTTCATGCTATGGTTAGGTTTACCTTAATACTTCTTTTGTAGTTGCGGATGCTTGCAATAGGGGTTAATCATAAGTGGGATTCTTGTCCAAGAAATAAAGGGCAGTACCCAAGCACCGGTCCACCCACATATCAAATTATCAAAGTAACGAACACGAATCATATGAGCCTGATGAAAAATAGCTTGACAATAATTCCCATGTGTCCTCGGGAGCGCTTTTCTCTATATAAGAATTTGTCCAGACTTGTCCTTTGCTACAGAAAGGATTGGGCCACCTTGTTGCACCTTATTTACTCTTGTTACTTGTTACCGTTAAGAATTACCTTATGATCACAAAACTATCTATTACCAATAATTTCAGTGCTTGCAGAGAATACCTTACTGAAAACCTCTTGTCATTTCCTTCTGCTCCTTGTTGGGTTCGACACTTTTACTTATTGAAAGGACTATGATAGATCCCCTACACTTGTGGGTCATCAGCCATATAGCATGACGATGCATCGGTGCCTGAGTTTTGTCAACACTTCAATCTCGGCATGAAATGTTCCCTCGTCGTTGTATTCTTCCACCGACTGAAGGAGCTTGACGGCAAATAATCCCATCTTCAAGATGAACTCTGAAGACAGATCTGTATCCTCCAACACCATTGCAATATTTCACATCAAAATTTTCTGTTGTGCTGATGGTATCTTCGAATGCAATATTTCCATCAAAATTCCATATGGAAAGTATATCTCCAGACTTGCATTTGCTTGTACCTTTTACATCCTTTCTTCTCCGACAGACGATCGTGATGCTTACAATTGAGAGGCAAGCAAATGAAAAGGGTGCAAAAAGAGCAAGAAGTATCATACTTGGACTTTTCCTTTTTTGGTGTTCCATGTCGAGCTTCGGTGTTTCACATGGAGTAAAGCCATACAAATCACCACATAAGCATGTATTATGGTCAAGTAAGATCAAGGTGGCAGCGATAAATGGAACTCTGCCATCCAAATTATTATATGATAAATTTAGCTTCCATAATTGGTAAGAAACAGAAAAAGTCGCTAGGATGGCACTGCTTAAAGGTTTTTACTCAAATCAAGCTCATTTAGGTTGGCATGATACCCAAATTCTTGTGGTATCTATCATGTCAATAAGTTGTCTGATAGGAGTAACGACGATAAAGAGCGACAATGTCCAATCTGAGGTGGAATACTTCCTGAAAATTGATTTCTACCTAGATCCATATGTGAGAGAACAACAAGAGATCCTAATTCTGGCGGTAACCTTCCATTAAGCTGATTGGACTTAAGTGATAGTGTTCTAACAGAGATCAATTTCGAGAATGTCCAAGGGATGGAACCATTTATTTGATTGTTTGAAAGATCCAAGAATTCTAAACTTGTTAGATTTCCTATGCTTCCAATGGAACCCGTGATCTGGTTGTTGGAAAGATCTAGGTAATATAAATTCATTAGATTTCCTATGCTTCCAATCGATCCATTAAGAATATTGAAGGATAGATCCAAGTTTTCAAGCTTGGCAAGAGCACCAATGCTTGATGGGATTTCGCCCGAGAGGAGGTTGTTGTCAAGGTTCAAATTGTTAAGATGGGGCATATCTGCAAAGTGGAAAGGCTCATAAAATTCCCTAGTCTTGCTATTGTAACAGTCATGGTAGAAAAAATAGTCGTAAAAGAGATCTATGGAAGTTAGTGTAGTACAATCACCTAGTGATGTTGGGATAGATCCGTTCAGGTCATTGGTAGACAGATCCAAGTTTTCGAGCTTGGCAAGAGCACCAGTGCTTGATGGGATTCCGCCTGAGAGGTGGTTGTTACCAAGGTTCAAATAGACAAGATGGGGAAAATCTACAAAGTGGAGAGGCTCATAAAATTCCCTAGTCCTCCTACTTTACTAGGCATGGTAGAAACAAGTTGTACTAAAAGAGATCGATGGAGGTTAGTTTAGTAAAATTACCTAGGGATGTTGGGATAGATCCGTTCAGGTCATTGCTAGACAGATCCAAGTTTTTGAGCTTGGCAAGAGCACCAATGCTTGATGGGATTCCTCCTGAGAGGTGGTTGTAACCAAGGTTCAAAAAGACAAGATGGGGCAAATCTGCAAAGTGGAGAGGATCATCAAATTCCCTAGTCTTCCTACCATACTAGGCATGGTAGAAAAAAATTGTAGTAAAAGAGATCGATGGAGGTTAGCTTAGTACAATTACCAATGGATGTTGGGATAAATCCGTTCAGTCTATTGTTGGATAGATCTAAGTATACGAGATTGGTAAGAACACCAATGCTTGATGGGATTGGGCCCAAGAGATAGTTGTAACTGAGGTCCAGATGGACAAGACGGGGCAAGTCAGCAAAATGGAGCCTATCCAACCTGCCTTCAAGGCCAAACTCTCTCTGTGAGGTATAGGAAGTGCTCCATTCTGGGTTTATTAAAACTGAGAGGTGCCCCAAGATAGGTAAATGGGAAAGTTCCAACAACACATCCAAGAAGATTGGCCATACTCTAAGTGTCTTCATCAGACAAGTTGATAGGTAGTAAATTGTACTTTTGAAAATTAACTTTGCGGCCAGAAGCTTTCGAGAAGATATGCAAGAGTGTCTACAAATGTCCCAGTTGTTGTTGGCAGGCAGGCATAATAATCAAGGTGTCGTCTGTATATTGAAGAATAGGGAAGTATGGACATGAATGAAAGGAGATGGGGACCTGAATGTTGCCCTTGCTCATTGCATCATTTAAAATCGTCTGCAGAAAATCTGCTGCAAGAACAAAGAGCAGAGGGGATAGAGGATCTCCTTGTCTAACCCCCCTTCTGCATTTAAAGTGGGAACCAGGCACCCCATTCAACAGAACTGAAGAGGTAGCAGAGTTAACAATTTGCTGAATCCATGTGCACCATCTGTCCCCAAATCCTTTCTTCTTTAGGATAGCCTTAATCATCCCATGCTCTATTTTGTCAAATGCCTTCTCAAAATATAATTTGAGGACAATTGTTGGTCTTTTACTTTTATGGCATTGGAAGAGATATCCATATGCCCAAGCAATACAGTCTTGTATGGTTATCGTCTTGATGAAACCATATTGATTTATGTGAATGAGCTCGAGAATGACTAATTGTAGTTTGTTGGCAAGTAACTTTGTTAGCAATTTGATAGTGCAGTTGAGCAAGGATATAAGCCTATAATCATTCACTGTTTCAGCCCCAGCTTTCTTGGGTATGAGAGTAATAAAAGAACTGTTAATACTCTGGAGACATAGATCTCCTCGATGAAATTGGGAACAGAGATCATAAAAGTCCTTTTTTAATTATAGACCAACATTTCTTGATGAAGTCTGTGTTGAACCCATCTGGTCTTGGAGACTTGTTAGATGGAATTTCTTTTATAACATCGTCAATATCTTCAGTAGTGAAAGGGAGCTCAAGAAAAGATAAATCACTGTGAGGTTGAATAAGATTCAGCATATCCTGAGGAATTTGGAAAGGCTCAGATTTCCCCAATCTGTCTTTAAATGCCTCATGCAGGAGAGTAGTTTTGGCTCCATGAGCCGTGACCTCTGTGCCATATTGAGCAAGCAAGGAAGGGATGCTATTGTTTGTATGTTGCATTGTGGCCATGGCATGAAAATATTGTGAATTTTCACTTCCAAGATTCACCCATTTTATCTTACCCCTTTGTTGCCAGCAGGCTTTATGTTGCTTGGTTGGCGTCACGGAGGATCACCGAACGAACCGCCTGTCACGTGTCATCATATACCGTCGGCCCCCACCGCGGCTTCAAATTCACAGGAACAGGCCATCGAGGCACTCCCACGGACACGTCGGAGAAGAAGAGCCGACTACCATGACCAAGGCCACACCTCCGACATTGCTCACCACCGTCATCGTTGCCACAGTAGTCACCGTGCACGTCCAGTCATAGGAAGCACCAAAGGGATCAAAGTCTTCAAGACGGCGGCCTAAAGAGGGAAACGGCGTTGAAGACGACGCCACCGCCCGACCCTGCAGCAGGATCTGGGTTTTCACCCGAAGGACTTGATCCGGGAGCAGTGGTTGTGAGATCCCCGACAACGCCTCCAAGGAGGATAGCAACGCCCACAGGCGCTGTCGTCGCTGGCCGGCCAACACCGGCCAGTCTTTCACCCGGAGCAGCCACTCCCGCGCAGCAGGCCGAGGTCGACCCGTACCTCCATTGGACTGCGCACCCCCACACAGCGAGCACGCCACTGCTGTGTAGGGCCACCAGCTAGCCTTCCCCAACGACGGGCCTGCAAACACCAGATCAGGTCTCGCACCTCGTATCCAACCGCGGCCGGAGCCTCCCTGCTCCAACAAGCGGTAGCCGGGCACCAGCACCAGCCGGCAGTGCCCCTCCCGGGCTGCCAGCCATGGATGACCTGGCAGATCTAGGCCCCCCGGGCACTTGGTTACCCCCTGGCACCCTCGACGCGCCCGCAGCATCCCCCTTGCGTGGCCACGCCCGCCGCAGCCCTCGCATGCCGCCTTGCTCCTTCCAGCGCCGCATCCTGTGCACCCGAGCCCGGATCCGCAGCCTTCGGGCCATCCTCCTCCATGCGCCAGATCCGCGCGCAGGCCCAACCACATCGGCGCCCTCGCAGTCACACAGGCCCACCACTCCACGGGAGCGAGCAGCCCGTGCTCACGCCACCCGACACACGCTCACCACCATGCCCGCACGCCCCTGCAGCACAACTCCTCCCCTCTGTCGCGTGCAGGCAAGATCCGCGCGCGCCCCGCGTGAGCAGCCACGCCATGTACTCCCTCTGTCGCGCAGGGCGGCGACCGCGCCGCCCGTGCGCCCGACTGGCACGCCGGCCCGCCTCCACGCCTCCCATACAGCCGCCGCAGCCAGCCACTCGCCGCAGCAAGCTTCCCGCCACGCGCCGCCCCGGGCCACCGCATCGCGGACGCGAGCCACCACGCTGCCATGGCCCCGCCCTGAGCCGTCCTTGGCAGCCTCCTCGCCAAACTTGCAGACATGGGAGATGAGAGGGCCCCGCCGCCACCTTCACCGGAGCCGGCGGGCTTTGCCGGCCACTCCTTCGGCGGCGGCGAGCCAAGGGGAGGGTGGGAAGGGGGGTGGCGGCGCTGATCTAGGGTTTCCCCGTGTCGCCAGGGAGGGCGATGCGGGGGACGAGAGGAACGAGAATTACTGCCCTCAAGAGATGTTAATGGACCACACAAGACTCTACAGCACAACACCGTAAACATATCAAGTGGCACGGAGTGTGCTCAAGACTAATGAATAAAGTGGACCTGGACTACAACGCAACAACCTTTCCTAAATTTTGTCACATCAAGAACCTTCCAAGAATAAGACTTGACCAAATTTGGTGGACTCCAATGTCTCATAAAAAATAACATAGGTCGTAAAGTTGTTCCTAACTGGCACAGATGCATATCAATGTGATGTCCCGCAAAAAACAAAATCAATGTGATGTCCAACACGCTTATGTAGCTCCATCTTCACCATGCAGCCACTGTATATATAGATAGTTGCCACTCTCTTTGGGCATACTATTTCCATTTAGGGTGCATGTATTGAGTGTGAGGTGATCATTCAATTAGAATGGACTGTTGCCTGCAAACATAAATTTTAATACTCCCTCCGATCCAAATCAATTGTCGCACCCTTAGTACAAGTTGTACTAAGGGTGCGACAATTAATTTGGATCAGAGGGAGTACTTGTAATTCCGTTAGTTTAGTAACTAGGCATGTTGCTTATTGACATAGGTTGTTGCCACTGGCAATGACCCTCGCTTCGACTGGTGTGTCACAGAGAAGCCCCGGCTGGCGTGCACCAAGGAATGATGAGCCTCCCTCCGACTGAATGTCTAGAATGTGGATGCCAAAGGTTGTTCCTCTGTTCTTTAATGTTAAGAGTCAGGTAGTATATCATATGGTTTTCCTGATGTTTGGTTCAGACAAGTTGCTAAATTCAGTATGTTTGGGAAGTGTAGCGACCAGACCTCAAACAGTCTGATCTCTGTGCATTAGTGTCATCCCTGGATCAGTAATGCTGACACGCACAGTACTTGAAGGATTTATAACAGAGTGGCAATCACACACTTATTACATCGAATGTCTCAAAAGAGAGCTTATTACAATAAATGTGGCTTAAGGCCATCTAATAACGATAACAGCGAAAGGCTTGGAAGATAAGTGAGTCCATAAACTCCAACGGCATCACTGAGTATAGAACCACGATCCTAAGGCATCTTACTCGTTGTCTGAAAAGTCTGCAACATGAACGTTGCAACCCGAAATGGTTCAGCACATGGAATATGCTGGCAAAGTAACACATAGAGAGTAATGAAAGAACAAAACTATACTACATGCATATATGGCTTGGTGGAAAACTCTATGGTTACGGTTTTGCATAAAGCCAATTTTTCCCTACTACAAAGGAATAAATTTATTTAACTATCATGGTGGTTGTTAAACATTGAGAATGGCTGACAGCATTCTCAATCCCAATTAAGTAACATCATCATTAAAACACAACAATATTAATTAAAGTAACATGATGAGATTCACATGATAATCGAAGTACTAGATACTCAAAACGTCCATAACTGGGACACGGCTAACCATGATTAGTTTATACACTCTGCAGAGGTTTGCACACTTTTCCCCACAAGACTCGATCTCCTCCGTTGGGATTCTCGCACTACATGGTGTTTGAGAAACGGATGACCGAGACATAGTCTTTCAGAAGCGCTAGCACCTTACGATGGGTAGACCGTACCAACCTACATCCCCTACATCCGCTAGTCTACCACTGTAAGAGTTCGCACGACTTAGTCAACTATGTTAGAGCCCATAGTAGCTTGTGGCTCCACACGGAAGTTTCTAGCATGAATAATCTCATGATCCCTTTGGGCCTGGGTGGCGGTCCAAAAACAAACAGGCAATCCTGGAATACCCAGGTATCTCAATCCACCCATATGTGTATTAAAGTTGCCACCTTAAATAAACCATTAATTAACAATCTCACATCTGTCATGGATACACTCACCCAATCCACGTCTACTAGCATAGCATGGCATAATAAGCAAACGTAGAAGTAACTCCCAAAGGTTTAAATAATAAAACAGGTAATAGGTACTACCTCATCTACTTCCCAAAAACCCACATATTAATCAGATCCTAATCATGCAATTGTTTGAGGATTGAACTAATGCAATAAAACTGGGTATTAAAGGGATATGATCAAAGTGTTACTTGCCTTGCTGATGATCCGCGAAACCTAGGGATTCGAAGTAGCAAGCGGCGCAATCCGGGTACTCTATCGCAAGCAAGCAAACAAACAAACAAGCATACAATAAGTACTCATCTAATGCACAGGTAAAACTCAAATAAGAGAACTGTCGGTGTCAAAACCGGCGGATCTCGGGTAGGGGGTCCCGAACTGTGCGTCTAGGCGGATGGTAACAGGAGACAAGGGACACGATGTTTTACCCAGGTTCGGGCCCTCTTGATGGAGGAAAACCCTACGTCCTGCTTGATTAATATTGATGATATGGGTAGTACAATAGTGGATCTACCACGAGATCAAGGAGGCTAAACCCTAAAGCTAGCCTATGGTATGATTGTTGTAATGTATGTTGTGTCCTACGGACTAAAGCCCTCCGGTTTATATAGACACCGGAGAAGGCTAGGGTTACACAGAGTCGGTTACAATGGTAGGAGATCTACATATCCGTATCGCCAAGCTTGCCTTCCACGCCAAGGAAAGTCCCATCCGGACACGGGACGAAGTCTTCAATCTTGTATCTTCGTAGTCTTGGAGTCCGGCGGACGATGATAGTCCGGCTGTCCGGACACCCCCTAGTCCAGGACTCCCTCAGTAGCCCCTGAACTAGGCTTCAATGACGATAAGTCCGGCGCGCATAATGTTCGGCATTGCAAGGCGGGTTCCTCCTTTGAATAATCCAGAGAAGATCATGAACGCCAGGATAGTGTCCGGCTCTGCAAAATAAATTCTAGATTCCATCGTAGAGAGAATAAAATGCACACAAGTCCAATCTGCTGACGTATTATGCGGCATGACATCACACCGCTACCAAGCCTTTACTTGAATCGTTTTTTATTATACCACCTCAGCACGTTTAGCGAAGCGGTTTCCTTGGCACGTCCTGTCGAAGCAGAGATCGTGTTCCCCTTATTCCGGGATTCTCATCGATACGAGCGTGGGTAACCCAACCGCGCCCGTCGCCACACCTCCTCTATCAAAGGTTAATCCCGAAGGGTCATGGAGACGACTCTTGGTATTTTCCCCCTTTATAAGAGGACCAAGGCTCGTTTCTTTTCTTCAATCTTCCATCGAATCTTCTCCTTGCTCCAAGTTCCAACACCCAGAGCCCCAGATTCGAGCGCTTCGGATCTTCAACAATGTCCGGCTCCGACCTTCAGGGCCGGTGGATGCCCTCCTCCGTCACGGAGGAGGACGTGCTAAAGCTGCGTGAGGCCAAGTACCTGTCCTACAAGATTTCGCACAGGTTGCCCGCCCAAGGGCAGGCCGTACCCGCTCCCGAGCCCGGTGAGTACGTCATCTTCGTATCCCACCTCCGTCGGGGTTTAGGCTTCCCGACGGACCCCTTCGTGAGAGGGCTCATGTTCTACTACGGGCTGGATTTTCACGACTTGGCTCCGGAGTCCATCCTCCATATTTCCGCATTCATTATTGTCTGCGAAGCCTTCCTCCGCGTCACCCCCCACTTCGGCCTGTGGCTGAAGACCTTCAATGTGGAGCCGAAGATGATCGGGGGGCGTCAAGCGGAGTGCAGCGGGGCGGCCATAAGCAGGAGGGCCGATGCCTCGTGGCCCGAGGGCTCCTTCCAAGAAGAGCTCGGCTTGTGGCAGCAGGAGTGGTTCTATATCACCGCTCCGAAGGGCAGCAAGCAAAAGCCGCCGCCTTCATTCCGCCCAGGACCTCCACGCCGATTGATGTCGTGGGTCAACCAAGGGCTCAATTGGGGGCCGTCCGAAGACGTGCCTTTATTGCAGGGCCAGATTCGAGACCTCCAAACGAGGGAGATCAATCTGGTTGTGGTGATGCAGGTTATGCTAATCAGGCGTCTTCTGCCCTACAAACGTCATCCTCTCCGGTTATGGGAGTTCAATCCGGAGGGACCACGAATTCTCCAACACTTCATGGGTATGACGCCCGTGGAGATGTACAAGTTATTCTTCGGACCGCAGGTGGCGTGTCCGGAATTGACCGAGGACGCAGGCCTAAGCTGCAATCGCCCGGATACTCAGGTAAATAGCTCAGAGTTCGGACATTCTGTTTGTTTGCTTTTCTGAAATTCGCCTTCTAACCCATTATTCTTCATCAGGAGTGGGTAGCGCAGTCGAAGCTGATAAGGTGTCCGGCCCCCCTCCTAGAGACCGCACTGGAGCCCGTGCTGGTCAGAATGTTGGAGGTCGCGCCCGTAGAGGGAGGCGATGGGGAAAATAGAAGAGCTATTACCTCGCCCAAGGGGGCGCCTGAAGAGGGGGGGATCGAAAATCCCTCCTTCCAGGGGGAGAAGAGGACCGCCTCCGAAGACCCGGAGGCCAAAGCCCCTAAGCGGGGGAAGAAATCTTCGTCGGAGTGTCCTGCGTCCGGGGAGAACCCGGACGTACAATCGTCTCCAAAGGATCAGCCCTCCAGCGAGCCGTGAGTGGGAAAAGGAGGGTTCATTAATAAGAAAATACCCCTATTTATGCTTCTGTGGATAATCGAAATTTTTGCTTTACAGCTCGGATCTACGAACTTCTCAGATGAGTTCGTCTTCGGGGGATCTTCGTCCGGAGATGATGGAGAGCGAAACGCCTCCGTCTGCTGCGCCGTCGGACAGGGCAGACGAGCCTGAAGTATCATCCCGGAGGGTATCCCAGAGTTCGGTGGGGCCGGAGAGTTCGGCGCCAACTAGTGTCCGGCCGGGGGAGCTGAAGGATCTGCTTGAGAAGGCGTCCATTTCAGAAGATCACCGTGCTTTGATGAGTATGGTGATGGGAAGGATTTCATCCGCCGAAAGCGGATTGCATAGTGTCGTCAGGAGTTTACTGTCGGGATTTGAGGTACGCAAGAACGACGCACCTTTATGACAGTTTTGCACATAGAAGTCCGCCCTGTATAGATAGTAGCCCCTGAGACTCGGTAGGTTGTCGAAAGCAACAGCGTGCCGAGGATCAAAATCGTAGGTAATGAATGTCGCCATTCCTATGCAGGTGGCGGATAGTCCGGGGGCTAGCCGGACTAGTGGAGTTGTCAAGTTAATGCGGCGACTTGATGTGGCGGATGCGAACATCGCGCTTGTCAACCGGCGACTTGATGAGTCGCAAGGTAAATGAATTCTCCGCAGTCACTTATTTAAGGGAGTCAAAGCCCGCTTCTGACAATATATATGCTGTGATACAGACGGTGCTGCTGCTGTGGAGAGCCTTCGGGCCGAGCTTGCTCAAGCTAAGGAGCAAGCCCGAAGGAGTGATGCGGCTGCCTCGAAGGCGGCCGAGGAGTTGAAAGCCGAAAAGGCTGCACACTGCCTAAGCAGGAAAAAGATGGCCGAATTGGCCGTGAAATTGAAAGATGCTGCCGACCGCAATGATCCTCTTGAAAAGGAACGCCTATCGGAGCGGGAAAACCTGGGGAAGGCCACCGCCGAGGCCAAGGATGCCTATTCTGCAATGCGGGCTATGAAGGAGGAGCTGCGCCAGGCCGGAGATATTGTGGCTGGCAGGCCCTTTCTGCTGCGTCGCCGGTTTACGGATCAAATGTATGCCCAACTTGGCCAGCTGTGGGGTCCGGAGGATCCATATATGGACTTAGCGGCAAGTGCGGCTGATGCCGTTGAGCACTTCCGGAGCCAGGAGGATCACAAGACGGAAGAGCTATTTTGGTCTCAATTCCATAGTCCGGATCGTTCACTTCCGTTGACTGATCGGTTGGCCGAATGGGCTGAGCTAAATAGATTGTCCGGACTTGCCATGACTGATATCGTGGCTCATGTCTGGCCAGAGAGGCCCAAGGCGACGAGCTATTTCGGCTTATTGCAGCAATTTCTTGGAGTGGTGCCGAATATCAAGGAGATGAAGCGGTCGGCCTGCATAGAAGGTGCGCGGATGGCCCTTGCCCGTGTGAAGACACATTGGACAGAGATGGATGCCACCGCTATTGCAGCCCAGGGTTCGGACGAAAGCCGGTTACCCGCCGAGCACTATTTTGGGGAAGTTATGCGTGGCGCTCGTGTAATAGAGTCGCAGTGCTCGAAAAATGTCATGTTCAAATGAACGTTTTATCTTGTAAAACAATGATTATGTTGTAACCGCTTTTTATACTTGTGCGTTCCAAGTATTAAAATATCTCCTATGCGGCCGTTTATGTATACGTTTGTATAACCTGAAAGATTGCAGTCTTCGGCTTCAGCCCCCACGCACAAGGTGCGGGGGTGTTTGCAAAAAATAGCGCATTTTCACACTTAATCCAACGTCTCGGTCCTGTTAAGGAGGTGGTAGCGTAGCAAACAAGGCAATCCGGACTATGATGCTTTATCACTTTCACTTAGCCAGTGGAGTTCGAGGGTGGGGCTACGATATAGCCCCTTGAGGCACCGCGCTTCTCCGAATTCGGGGCGCGTGTGTGCCTGACCGAGAAACGGTCCTTCATCAAAGTGGGGAATTCTAAACATTCCGGTAGTCGATCGAGTGGTTGACCAGTCTCTCGCTGTATCATGACATTCAGTTTTCGGCTTTCTCTACTGAGGTGCTCGCCCAGCCGAACTGGGGCACAATCGCAGTAGTTCTCCTGGTGCCGCGTTAGCCGATGATACGGAACGTAAGGCAGCAAAATACAGGAGCCGGGCAAACCCAACATTTGACCAAAGACATGATTCGGAGCTGATGCATATAAGGCCTAATTCGAGATGCCGAACACTCCCTAAGGTGTTCGGTCTTTGTAATAATGGGCAGAAGAATTCCCTAAGCCCCTAGTGTCCAGGTACGGGCATGGTCCTCTGACGCGGCTGATGCCAAAACGTCAGGCTCCGCTTTGGTTATAATGAGAAACCAAGGGATTATAACAACAAGAGATAGTAAAAAAGGTTTACGCAGGGTCTTAATCTGAAAAGAATCCTCGCGACGGGTCCCTACTGCACGTCTGCGCCTGTGTCTCCGTTGTGCCGTTATCCTGGACGGGTGTGCACGTTGTTCATCTGTAAAAAGAGAGGAACTTAGTTTGAAAGAAACTCGTGCGAAAAAAATATATATACGAAGGAAGAAATATAAATAAGTAAAGCGGAGTCTGTGTGAGCTCGCTGTTGCCTGTGCGCGCAGCCCCTTGTGAAGGGATGTGCGGCTAGGGAGCCCCTAGCTTGTTTATGCCGGACTCGTCTGACCGTGTCCGGGGTCTTTAAATGACCCTCGCACTGAAATGATGCCACGTGGACCGGGCATCTTAGGTGTAAGAGATGCGTAATGTGGTATGGCGTTGAAGCGGACAAAAGCCTCTCGTCCCAAGAGTGCTTGATAGCTACTTTTGAATGGGACGGTATGAAAGATTAGTTATTCGCGTCGAAAGTTGTTCGGTGATCCGAACACGACTTCTAGTGATAGGGAGCCTGTGCACTTGGCGTTGGAGCCTGGCGTCACTCCTTTAAAGGAAGTGCGGCTGTGTCGAATTTTAGTAAGGTCTATCCACAACTTGCGGATTGTGTTTGGATACAGCAGGTTTAAGTCACTGCCTCCGTCCATCAGGACTTGTGTAAATTGTAGTCCGTCGATTATAGGATCCAATATCAGGGCAGTCCATCCTGCATTTCAAATGCTTCTGGAATAATCCAGGTGGTCGAAAGTGACTGGTTTTGATGTCCAATCTCTATGTTCCGCTGGGTTGGACCGTGCGAGACCCATTTTAACGGGTGTTGCACCGTTTTTCCGTATTGTCACGTGAAGTGAATTTACTGCTTTGACCTCTTGTGGGAAATTCTTTTGTTTTCCGGTGCTCTGTTGGTGGGGTTTATCATCTTCGCTTGACGCGTCGAGCCCCTTGTGTTCGGCGTTTAGTCGGCCGGACTGTTTGAAAACCCAACAATCTCGGTGGGTGTGGTTTGCAGGCCTTCCGGGGGTACTGTGGATTTGACATATCCGACCCAAAATCTTGTTTAAGTTGGATAGCTCATCGCTGTTATCCTTAAGAGGCGGTGTTTTGTGGTTTGGCCGCGAGCTTTTGAATCCGGCGTTCACTGCCGTGCTCTTTGGGCTTTTCTCTTTATTCCGGCGCTGCTCTTTTCTGCGCCGTGATTTTCCGTTTCCATCTCTGACCTCGGATGTACTTGGGTCGCTGGTGCTGCATCTTGCGAGCCAGTTGTCCTCTCCAGCACAAAAGCGGGTCATGAGGCTTGTTAGCACGGACATGGTCCTCGGCTTTTCTTGGCCGAGGTGTCTGGCGAGCCATTCGTCTCGGACGTTGTGTTTAAAAGCTGCTAAGGCTTCGGCGTCCGGACAATCGACTATTTGGTTCTTTTTGGTGAGGATCCTGTTCCAGAATTTGCGCGCTGACTCTCCGGGCTGTTGAGTTATATGACTTAGATCATCTGCATCTGGAGGGCGGACATAAGTTCCTTGAAAGTTTGCTCTAAATGCGTCCTCTAGCTCTTCCCAACTTCCAACAGTGTTTTCTGGGAGGCTTTTGAGCCAATGACGGGCTGGCCCTTTGAGCTTGAGGGGTAGGTATTTTATGGCGTGGAGATCGTCTCCTCTAGCCATGTGTATGTGTAGTATATAATCTTCTATCCAGACTCCAGGGTCTGTTGTTCCGTCGTAGGCCTCTATGTTTATGGGTTTAAATCCTGCTAGGAATTCATGATCCAGCACCTCGCTGGTGAAACATAGTGGGTGTGCGGCGCCCCTGTATTTGGGTGTACCGCTGTCTTCGGACACTTGGCGTGTTGTATTGCTTCCTGGGGCCATCTTCTTTGGCCCGTAAATGGATCTGGTTGGGCCATCTGTCCTTCCAGGGTCATTAGTCGGTTTATATGCGGTGCCGCTTTCAGATTTTGGCCTATCATCTGGCCGTATATCCAACCAGGCGGCCTCTTTGTTTTTTGAATGTGGGGGCTCTATGGCCTCCTCATCAAATTCTGGCAGTAGCTTGCGCTTCGGGTAGCTCTTTGATTAATGGCCATTGCCGTATTTGTCTGCGGTTTTGAGCACTTTGCTCCACCTCATTCTGAGTGTATCTTCCGCTGTTTTGAGCTTCCGTTTTTCTTTCTTCAAGCTTCTTGCGGTGGCGACGAGTCTTTTCCGGAGGTTTTTGTTCTCCGGCGGTGTGTCCGGCGTGAGGTCGTCTGGACTATTGTTTTCGCCGGGCCTGGACTGATTATCTGACTCGTCCTGTTCGGACAGTTGCTTGCGTGCGTGTTCGTCGTCCACTGGTTTGCCCTGCTGTATTGCTGGGTCATTAAGAGCGCTGTTGTTGTCAAGGCGGGACTTAGGGCGGCGTCTGCGTCGCCGTTTTGGTTGTTTGTCGGCGGGATTATCTTCTGCCACGCCCCGTTGGTCCTCGTTGTCACTTCCTTTTGGGGTATCCACCATGTATACGTCGTATGACGAGGTGGTCTTTACGTGCCCTATAGGCACTGGTTCTTGTTCGTCTCCGGCATCGTCGTCCATGCCGTCGATGTCTTCGGAGTCATAGTTTAGCATGCCGATTAGATCGTCGACAGTGGCTACAAAGTGGGTGGTGGGTGGGCTTTGAATTTCTTCATCTCCCGAATCCCAACCGTCCTGGCCGTAGTCCGGCCGGGCCTCTCCGGATAGCGAGAGGTGTTTTAACGAATTTAGGATGTCGCCAAAGGGCGAGTGTTGGAAGATGTCCGCGGCGGTGAATTCCATAACCGGTGCCCGATCGGATTTGATTGGCAGGGGCGTGGGAGGTCCAGAGTCCGGCACCTCGGAGTCACAAGTTTCGTGAGGGACAAGGCTAGTGTTCGGCTTCATCGTCGTAGAAGTTGTAGCCCCCGAGGCGGTGTCCAACCACCGGTCCTCGACCTGGGCGATCGGCTCCGGACTAAGGGCTGGAGCGGATTCTTGTGCGGCCACCAAGGCACTGTTCGGCGACAGAGCTAGATCATGCCCATCGTAACAGTGTGGCGCGCTTGGCTGTGGCTCGAGCCCGTCGAAGATCAAGTCCCCGCGGGTGTCGGCCGTGAAGTTTAGGCTTCCGAATCTGACCTGTCGGCCAGGAGCGTAGCTTTCGATCTGCTCTAGATGGCCAAGTGAATTAGCCTGCAGTGCGAAGCCGCCGAATACGAAGATCTGTCCGGGGAGAAAAGTCTCACCCTGGACAGCGTTGTTGATTGAAGACGCCATCGAGCCTATCGGTGACGACACAGAGGAACTCTCAATGAAAGCACCAATGTCGGTGTCACAACCGGCGGATCTCGGGTAGGGGGTCCCGAACTGTGCGTCTAGGCGGATGGTAACAGGAGACAAGGGACACGATGTTTTACCCAGGTTCGGGCCCTCTTGATGGAGGAAAAACCCTACGTCCTACTTGATTAATATTGATGATATGGGTAGTACAAGAGTGGATCTACCACGAGATCAAGGAGGCTAAACCCTAAAGCTAGCCTATGGTATGATTGTTGTAATGTATGTTGTGTCCTACGGACTAAAGCCCTCTGGTTTATATAGACACCGGAGAAGGCTAGGGTTACACAGAGTCGGTTACAATGGTAGGAGATCTACATATACGTATCGCCAAGCTTGCCTTCCACGCCAAGGAAAGTCCCATCCGGACACGGGACGGAGTCTTCAATCTTGTATCTTCGTAGTCTTGGAGTCCGGCGGACGATGATAGTTCGGCTGTCCGGACACCCCCTAGTCCAGGACTCCCTCAAGAACTAATCAGAAAGTTCAACTTAAGAACTCCGGTTTGCAAAAAGAATCAAGTCAAACGAAGAAACAAAGCTCAAACGGCGAAAGAAACAAGCTTCGTTTACTAATCTGGACCTAAGTCAAATTTTACAGTAGCAAAAACTTGTTTGAGTAGATTAATCGGAAAGAGGGTTTCGAGACAAAACTCTAGGCGCTTGAATCGCCTGATTCTGATAAACGAGAGAAAAGTTATACTAAAACGAAAATTGGATCAGAAATCACGATCAGAAAAATCGCGGAATAAATCCGAGAAAAAGAAAACGATGAACATATTAACGAACAAACGTTCGTTATCTGGATCTAAACGACGAATGCGTCCGTCAAAACGAACGAACGAGCGAATGCTCGCTAATTAAATAAACCGAAAAAACGATCTATTTAAAAAAACGAAACTAGGGTTTTTCTTTTAAAAAAATGATGTGGTTTTTCTTAAAAAAACGGTCCGTTGGTGGCTCGGGCGGTACCTCCGGCGAGGCTTCTCCGACGGGGCGGGGCGGCTCCGGCGGGGTGGCGAGAGGCAGCGGGGCTCCGGCGGTGGGGTGGGGTGGTTCGGCGGCGGCGGCAGGCGGCGGCGACGGCGGCACGAGGCGGCGGGGCGGGGCGGCTCTAGCGGCGGGGAAGTGCGGCGGCGGCGGCTGCTGCTTGGGGCTCCCTAGGGGGCCCCGGGCTGGGTATTTAAAGGGGGAGGGGGGTGCGGCGGCTTGGGTAAGGGGGCAAGCGGCGGCGGCAGGAGGCGGAGTCCGGCTCAGACTCTACAGCGGCGGCTCGGGGAAGGCGGCGGCGCTGGGTGGGCCGGCCTCGCTGGGCTTCGACCCAGTCGGGCGCGAGTGCGTTTTTTTTTAAACATTTTCGCCGAACAAAAAAAAATCTAGAAAAAAATAAAAACCTAAAAATACCAAAATAAATTTTCATCGTCCAAATAGAATATTTAGAACAAGATGAACATTTTTTTGGCCCTAAAATGCAGTTTTGAAAAACGTGCAATTTTTCCTAAATTCAAATAAAATAGCAAAAACACCAAAATAAATCTTATTTGATTTTTTTAATTAAATCCTCATTATTTCATTATTTTGGGAAAGTCATTTTATTCCCTCTCTCATATTTTTATAATTGAAATAATTGAAGATAAAATAAATAAAATCAAATGATCCTATTTTCAAAATTTGAGAAAACTCAAATATGAAAATAATGAAATCCCCAACTCTCTCTATGGGTCCTTGAATTGCGTAGAATTTCTAGGATCGAGGCAAATGCATTAAATTTGATATGCAATAATGATCTATTTGTATAACATTCCAAATTGAAAATTTGGGATGTTACAAACCTACCCCCTTAAGATGAATCTCGCCCTCGAGATTCGGGTTTGCTAGAAAATAGGTGAGGGTGGTCCTTCAGCAAATCTTCCTGTCGCTCCCAGGTGGCTTCATCCTCGTTGTGATGGCTCCACTGAACTTTGCAAAACTTGATAACTTTGCTGCGGGTGACTCGGCTGGCATACTCAAGAATCTTGACTGGTTTCTCCTCATAGGTCAAATCACTGTCCAACTGAATTGCCTCTAGTGGCACTGTATCTCTCAGCGGTATATCAGCCATCTCCGTGTGGCACTTCTTCAACTGGGAAATGTGGAACACATCGTGAACTCCTGACAATCCCTTAGGCAATTCCAACTTGTAGGCAACTTCTCCCATATGCTCCAAAACTTTGTACAGTCCCAGAAATCGCGGTCCTAACTTTCCTTTAACACCAAAACGCTCAACTCCTCGAAGTGGAGATACACGAAGATAGACTCTATCTCCGACTTTGTAAACTGTCTCCTTGCGTTTTAAATCTGCATAGCTTTTCTGCTGGACTGGGCTACCTTGAGCCTGTCGCGAATCAACTTCACATTCTGTTCAGACTCCTTAATCAAATCCGGTCAAAACAACTGGCGGTCTCCAACTTCATCCCATGACAACGGGGTTCTGCACCTCCTTCCGTATAAGGCTTCGAAAGGGGCCATCTTCAAACTGGATTGATAAATGTTGTTGTAAGAGAACTCTGCATATGGCGAGTTGCCGTCCCAACCAGATCCGTAATCTAGTGCACAAGCTCTCACCATATCCTCCAAAATCTGATTGACTCCCTCGGTCTGTCCATCTGTCTGCGGATGAAAAGCTATACTGAACTCTAGCCTGGTACCCAAAGTTTCGTGCAACTGATCCAGAAATTTGAGGTAAACTGGGTTCCTATATCTGATACAATGCTCCTCGGAACTCCATGCAGACATACGATCCTGGTCATGTATATCTTGGCCAACTTAGCACTGGTGTAAGTGGTCTTCACTGGAATGAAATGAGCTACCTTCGTCAAACGGTCGACTACAACCCAAATCGAGTCATAGCCTGAACGAGTCCTGGGCAATCCCGTGATAAAATCCATGCCTAGTTTATCCCACTTCCATTCGGGTATCGGCAATGGTTGCAACAATCCTGTTGGCTTCTGATGTTCTGCCTTTACTCTCTGACATACATCACAAACTGCTACATACTCCGCAATATCCTTCTTCATTCCGTTCCACCAGAAAGTCTCCTTCAAATCCAAATACATCTTGGTATTTCCTGGGTGAATCGAATACGGCGAATCATGGGCCTCTTGCAAAATCAACTTCCTGATCTCCGGGTCATTAGGCACATAAACACGGTCTTCAAACCATAGAGTATCGTGCTCATCCTCACAAAATCCCTTAGCTTTTCCTTTGCTCATCTTCTCCTTTATCTCAGAAATCTCCTTGTCGGTCTTCTGAGCTTCTCTGATCTTATCCATCAAAGTCGACTGAATTTCCAATGCTGCTACATAGCCTCTCGGAACTATCTCCAAACATAGTTCACAAAAGTCCTCGGCTAACTCCATTGGTAACCCTGTGGTCATGAGTGTATTGTCATAGCTCTTACGGCTCAACGCGTCGGCTACTACGTTAGCCTTTCCGAAGTGATACTGCAATATCATATCGTAATCCTTGATGAGCTCCAACCATCTCCTTTGCCCGAGATTCAACTCCTTCTGCATGAAAATGTACTTCAAACTCTTGTGATCTGTGTACACCTCACAATGATTTCCGACAAGAAAATGTCTCCATGTCTTCAATGCATGCACTACGGTTGCTAACTCCAAATCGTGTGTGGCATAATTCAACTCATGAGGTTTAAGCTATCGTGACGCATACGAAACAACTCTCCCCTCCTGCATAAGCACTGCTCCAAGTCCTCGACGTGAAGCATCGCAATACACCTCATAATCCTTGGTCTGATCTGGCAGAATCAACACTAGCGCGGTAACTAGACGTTCCTTCAATTCTTGGAAACTGGCCTCACATTCTTCAGTCGAATTGAAATTGGTATCCTTTTTCAACAACTCCGTCATGGGCTTTGCAATCTTCGAAAAAAATTCAATGAATCTCCGGTAGTATCCTGCCAGTCCAAGAAAACTTCTGATCTCTCCAACTGTCGTTGGTGCTACCCAATTTGTCACGGTGACAAACTTTGTGGGGTCTACTGCTATTCCTTCTCCGGATATAACATGTCCGAGGAATCCAACTTCCTTCAACCAAAACTCGCATTTGCTGAACTTGGCATATAACTGATGTTCCCTGAGCTTCTCCAATACCAAACACAAATGCTCCTTGTGCTCCTCTTCATTCTTCGAGTAAACCAAAATATCATCAATGAACACCACGACGAACTTATCCAGAAACTCCATAAACACCTTGTTCATCATGGTCATAAAATAGGCAGGTGCATTAGTCAGACCAAATGACATAACGGTATACTCGTACAGCCCATACCTGGTGGTAAAAGCCGTCTTAGGTATATCCTGCTCTCGAATTTCAACTGATGGTATCCTGATCGCAAATCGATCTTGGAAAATACCTTTGCTCCTTGCAATCGGTCAAACAGATCATTGATCATTGGCAGTGGGTACTTGTTCTTGATTGTTACTGCATTCAAGCCTCGATAGTCAACAACCATCCTCAATGATCCATCTTTCTTCTCCACTAGAAGTACTGGCGATCCCCAAGGTAAAGAACTTGGGCGAATGTAGCCTTTATCCAGTAACTCCTTAATCTGAATCTTAATCTCCTCCAAATCTTTTGCTGGCATCCTGTATGGTCTCTTGGATATTGGCCCTGTGCCTGGCAAAAGCTCAAACAAACACTCGATGTCTCTATCCGGTGGCATGCCGGGCAACTCTTCTGGAAATACATCAGGAAAATCCTTCACTACTGGTACTTCCTCCTGCACAACTCCTGATAAGGAATTTATGTGCATCCTCTTTGGCTCATGTCTGGATACATACTTGATCCTCTTTCCTTCTGGCGTTGTAAGCAAAATTTTCTTACTGGCACATTCAATGTTCCCGCTATACTTCGATAACCAATCCATGCCTAATATCACATCCAATCCTTGTGATTCCAATACTATTAGTTCTGAGGGAAACACGTAGTTACCAATCCTTAATGGTAAGCGATCACACCATAGTCTGGCCATATACTCTGCTACAGGCGAGGTTACTAACATGGGTGACCTGAGGGCTTGGGTTGGCAGTTTATACTTATCCACAAATCCCCTTGATATGTATGAATGCGATGCACTAGTATCAAAAAGAACGAGTGTAGTAAATGACTTAACCAAAAACTTGCCTATTAATGCATCGGGCTGGGCTTCAACCTCCTCCACGCTAACGTGGTTAACCTGTCCTCTGTTGAAAGGGTTTGGTTTCTTCCCAGAGCTTCCATTGCCATTTCCATTCTGGCCTTCAGGACATTCATTTGCATAATGTCCAGTCTTCTGGCACTTAAAGCAAGTGACTTGACTCAGATCTCTCTTGGCTGGTGTTGAGGGGTTGGTACGGTTCTGGCCATTACTTCCTCCATTCTCACTACCATTCTTGGAACCATTATGGTTGTGCGAGCTACCACTTCCATGGGTATGCTGGAACTGTCCTCCCGATTTCGGGGTAAAACGTGGCTTCTGCTGAGCTCCAGAATTGTACTTCCCCTGTCCATACTTCCTCTTGCGGTTCTCAATCTGCTGCTGCTTCCCTTCGATCATAAGAGCTCGGTCTACCAACTCTTCGTAGTTGTTGAAACTTGCTACCATCAACTGCATACTCAGCTCATCATTCAGTCCTTCCAGAAACTTCTCTTGCTTAGCTGCATCTATAGCAACGTCATCTGGGACATAACGTGCTAGCTTACCGAAATCATCCACATACTGGCCAACTGTACGTCCTCCCTCGAGTAAGTTGCGAAACTCACGCTTCTTCATGGCCATAGCTCCTGCTGAAACATGAGCGGTACGGAAAGCCTGCTGAAACTGATCCCATGTGACAGTGTCTACTAGATAGGTGGCTATAAAATTCTCCCACCATGACGCTGCGGGTCCCTCAAGCTGATGTGCGGCAAATCGCACCATCTCCACATCTGTGCATCCTACAGTGATCAACTCCCTGGCTGTCTTGCGAAGCCAATCATGTGCAACAATCGGCTCGGTGCTACTAGAGAACACCGGCGGATTCAGCCTAAGTAAACGGGTTAAGTGATCAACAGGTGGTGGTGATGGTGGTGGGTTGTTGTTGTTGTTGTTCCCCTGATTCTGATTCTGGACTAGTATCTGCATCAATGCATTCTGCTGCTGGATCAACTGAGTGAGCTCCGGTGGGAAAGCAAATCTGTTGTCACGTCTCAGAGGCATCTGAGGCTTTAGAAAAGATGAGAATTCAGAATAGAATGAGGTCTAGAGGGAAAACACTACCCAGATGCACATGAGACAAATGCACTCAAAACACTTCATTCAAACAAGCAAGGGCATACAACAGTCTATCTATCATTACAAAAGTGCTCGGACTATACTAGATACATGGGGGAAATACTACTACTGTTATGGTGGTCTACTAGAAAAACTGCTCCGATGAAGACTCCATGATATCCGCTCCAGTTTCATCAACATAGTCATCATCACTATCATCCGGGTCCGAGTCGGTGTCGTCGATGATGATGTAGTTCTCGGGACAAGTGCAATCTTCGTCTTCTCCAGTTGCTGAAAATCCCATAAACACTCTTAGCTTCTTCTTCAGATCTTCATTCTTCTCGACTAGCATTGCTATTTCCTCCTCATATTCATCACGTGTAGACTTGAGTTCTTCCTCCAGTTCTGTGATCTTGGTCATGGCCTTCTTCAGATCCATCATGCCTGCGCACATCTGGTTCTCCTGGCGTCGAATGTGCTAGTTTAACTCCTGGATGAAAGCTGCAATTGATCTGTCCTTCCTGGTGCTGATCATCTCCCATTGCTCATCTTAGCGCCCACAAATTTGGTAGGTAGTATCCTTAAGCTCCTTGTGGTGAACTTCTCCAATACGTCCCATGGTAATGTGGGCTGCCATGCTCTTTCCTAGACTCCAGGTTGGTGCATCAAAGGAAAACTCTATGGGCTCAGTGACGGGCATGAACGTCCTTCCTGGAACTTGAACTTGAATCATCCAGCGCTCCTCGTCAGGTAAAGTGGCTTTGTAGGTCCCGGTGAAGCTTGGTACTCCGATCTTCAGGTACTTGGTAACTTCCTTCAGGTGTCGTCCAAAGGGTGTATCTTCATCCGGTTGCGTGAACTTGATCCTTGCATCCGCCATCCTAAAAGAGTAGAAAAGATGAGGAGTCAGAAATGAGAAGAGAGAGTAGTGAAGAAATGAGAAGAGAGAGAAATTAGCTTAGTGGTCGTGTCCTACAGTCAGCGTGTGCTTTGATACCATCTTGTAGCGACCAGACCTCAAACAGTCTGATCTCTGTGCATCGGTGTCATCCCTGGATCAGTAATGCTGACACGCACAGTACTTAAAGGATTTATAACAGAGTGGCAATCACACACTTATTACATCGAATGTCTCAAAAGAGAGCTTATTACAATAAATATGGCTTAAGGCCATCTAATAACAATAACAGCGAAAGGCTTAGAAGATAAGTGAGTCCATCAACTCCAATGGCATCACTGAGTATAGAACCACGATCCTAAGGCATCTTACTCGTCGTCTGTAAAGTCTGCAACATGAACGTTGCAGCCCGAAATGGGTCAGCACATGGAATATGCTGGCAAAGTAACACATAGAGAGTAATGAAAGAACAAAACTATACTACATGCATATATGGCTTGGTGGAAAACTCTATGGTTATGGTTTTGCATAAAGCCAATTTTTCCCTACTGCAAAGGAATAAATTTATTTAACTATCATGGTGGTTGTTAAACATTGAGAATGGTTGACAGCATTCTCAATCCTAATTAAGTAACATCATCATTAAAGTAACATGATGAGATTCACATGATAATCCAAGTACTAGATACTCAAAACGTCCATAACCGGGGACACGGCTAACCATGATTAGTTTATACACTCTGCAGTGGTTTGCATACTTTTCTCCACAAGACTCGATCACCTCCGTTGGGATTCTCGCACTACATGGTGTTTGAGAAATGGATGACCGAGACATAGTCTTTCAGAAGCGCTAGCACCTTACGATGGGTAGACTGTACCAACCTACATCCCCTACATCCGCTAGTCTACCAATGTAAGAGTTCGCACGACTTAGTCAACTATGCTAGAGCCCATAGTAGCTTGTGGCTGCACACGGAAGTTTCTAGCATGAATAATCTCATGATCCCTTTGGGCCTGGGTGGCGGTCCAAAAACAAACAGGCAATCCTGGAATACCCAGGTATCTCAATCCACCCAGATGTGTATTAAAGTTGCCACCTTAAATAAACCATTAATTAACAATCTCACATATGTCATGGATACACTCACCTAATCCACGTCTACTAGCATAGCATGGCATAATAACAAAACGTAGAAGTAATTCCCAAAGGTTTAAATAATAAAACAGGTAATAGGTACTACCTCATCTACTTCCCAAAAACCCACATATTAATCAGATCCTAATCATGCAATTGTTTGAGGATTGAACTAATGCAATAAAACTGGGTATTAAAGGGATATGATCAAAGTGTTACTTGCCTTGCTGATGATCCACGAAACCTAGGGCTTCGAAGTAGCAAGTGGCGCAATCCGGGTACTCTATCGCAAGCAAACAAAAAAACAAGCATACAATAAGTACTCATCTAATGCACAGGTAAAACTCAAATAAGAGAACTAACCAAAAAGTTCAACTTAAGAACTCCGGTTTGCAAAAAGAATCAAATCAAACGAAGAAACAAAGCTCAAACGGCGAAAGAAACAATCTTTGTTTACTAATCTGGACCTAAGTCAAATTTTACAGTAGCAAAAACTTGTTTGAGTAGATTAATCGGAAAGAGGGTTTCGAGACGAAACTCTAGGCGCTTGAATCGCCTGATTCCGATAAACGAGCGAAAAGTTATACTAAAACGAAAATCGGATCAGAAATCGCGATCAGAAAAATCGCGGAATAAATCCAAGAAAAAGAAAACGATGAACAGATTAACGAACGATCGTTCGTTATCTGGATCTAAACGACGAAGCGTCCATTAAAACGAACGAACGAGCGAATGCTCGCTAATTAAATAAACCGAAAAAACCCGATCTATTTAAAAAAATGAAACTAGGGTTTTTCTTTAAAAAAAACCGAAGTGGTTTTTCTTTAAAAAAAACGGTCCGGCGGCGGCTCGGGCGGTACCTCCGGCGAGGCTTCTCCGGCGGGGCGGGGCGGCTCTGGCGGGGTGGCGAGAGGCGACGGGGTGGGGTGGATCGGCGGCGACGGCAGGTGTCGGCGGCGGCGGCACGAGGCGGCGGGGCGGGGCGGCTCCGGCGGCGGGGAAGTGCGGCGGCTGCTGCTGCTGCTTGGGGCTCCCTAGGGGGCCCCAAGCTGGGTATTTAAAGGGGGAAGGGGTGCGGCGGCTTGGGGAAGGGGGCAAGCGGCGGCGGCGGGAGGCGGAGTCCGCCTCGAACTCTGCGGCAGCGGCGCGGGGAAGGCGGCGGCGCTGGGTGGGCCGGCCTGGCTGGGCTTCGGCCTAGTCGGGCGCGAGCGCGTTTTTGTTAACATTTTCGCCGAACAGAAAAAAAATCTAGAAAAATAAATAAAAACCTAAAAATACCAAAATAAATTTTCGTCGTCCAGATAGAATATTTAGAACAAGATGAACATTTTTTGGCCATAAAATGCAGTTGTGAAAAACGTGCAATTTTTCCTAAATTCAAATAAAATAGCAAAAACACCAAAATAAATCTTATTTGATTTTTTATTAAATCCTCATTATTTCATTATTTTGGGAAAGTCATTTTATTCCCTTTCTCATATTTTTATAATTGAAATAACTGAAGATAAAATAAATAAAATCAAATGATCCTATTTTCAAAATTTGAGAAAACTCAAATATGAAAATAGCGAAATCCCCAACTCTCTCCATGGGTCCTTGAGTTGCGTAGAATTTCTAGGATCGAGGAAAATGCATTAAATTTGATATGCAATAATGATCTACTTGTATAACATTCTAAATTGAAAATTTGGGATGTTACAGGAAGGCCAAAGAACGGCGTTTTTTCATGTCGTTGGACAGGTACTTGGACATGGTCGAGGAAATTTGGATGATAAATGTGCTCGTCATCAGCAATGCGACTACTTGTAACATGTCTTGATAAATGCAGCGACGCAGTGATGCAGCAAATTCAAGGCTAGGAGAAGGCTCATGCTATGCAGGTCTAGTTCATAAGTGAAGCTCCAAAGCACACACATCACATTACACGTATATGGATGTATATAGTCCACTGGTGACAAGCATCGAATACCTTATGAAGTTATTGTGATGTACTAGCAACGAAGACCTTACATTGTGCTCCAAAAGCATGCATGCATCATTGACCCTTGTGACTTTGTGAGTCCTGATTCCTCAATGGAGCCTGGCGCAAGGTGTTGAACCAGGCAATCGAAGCTTGCAAAACGCGTGGTGCCATGGGCTCCGAATGTTGACTCACCGCAGCCTGTAACTACCAACTGAATCGATTTATGACCCGAAAGCTATACTTGACTGAATGTTTACTTGCCGGTGGAAACCACGTAATCGCGGTGCTACCTGCTCGTGGTCGTCGCACCTCTGATTCCCCGGAGCCGGTTTAGAGGGGTGAAGTCGTCGAGCAATACGAACGTGGCCGAACTGACACGCTTATTGCAAGAGAAAACAATTCTGACACACGCAAGAATTACACAACGCAACAATGTTCAGGTCCTTTTTCATACTTCCAATATGATTGTTCCTCACGAAGCACGTCTACAAATTTTAGAAATCGAATGGACCAAGATTATTTGGCTTCTGAAGATCCATCTCCGTTGTTTCTTCTTTTTACATCTTTGCGAGGATAGCTCTGACTTGTGGGAGGCACGCTTCTTTAAACTCCATCAGCCAGACAGCTGAGAGGCCTGTTACTTTCAGTCCTGGAAAATTTTGTCAGAAGTGTGTAACCTGACTTTCTCTATCAATCCTGTCCTTTTCCTGCCTCTTCTCTACTGACTGACGAATCAAACTGATCAGCATGACAGCGAGCAATGCCTGAAGACCTGATTAGATAGCAGTAAATTGTTAATGCTAGGCGTGGCTCTTGTATATGCACACGAATATGCGTATTAATCTTTAGCCACAGGTTTTAATCATGTGAATTGCATGCTTGTTCATGCTTTTCCACATAGCTGTCATGTCCACACAATAAACTCATTTGCCAAACTATTGATCTGTAGCATCTATGCTAAAGTTTGCTACAGTCGACACAAGGTATAATGAGTTCAGAGTAGAATTGTACCATCTATGCTGAAAAATGCTGAAAATTGTTTAAGTCTGACAAATCTACTATCGGTGCTAGGGAAGTAGACTTGCATTTGTTCAGGCAAGATGACAAAGGAATTTAGTTCCTGGTAATTCTTTCTACACTTTTAATTGAATTATAAATCAAATCAAGTTCTGATAAGTGTGGAGAAAAGACACCTAATCAATCTTCAACTATCCCTTTTGATCCCACGATACAGAAAGCCATAATAATTACTTCGAGAGATGCTAACGGTCCACACAACACTCTACAGCAATTCACTGTAAACATATCAAGTGGCACGAAATGTGCTCAAGATTAATCAAGAAAGTGTACCTGGACTACAACGCAACAACCTTTCCTGAATTTGGCGAACTCCCAAATCTTCAGAGAATAATATTTGAGCGAATTTGGTGGACTCCAATGTCTCAAAAAAAAACCCACATAGGTCGTAAAGTTGTTTCCTCAGTGGCAAAGATGCATATCAATGTGATGTCAAACATGCTTATGCAGCTCCATCTTTGCCATCCAGCTACTGTATATATAGATAGTTGCCATTCTCTTTGGGCATACTATTTCCATTTAGGGTGCATGTATTGAGTGTGAGTTGATCATTCAGTTACAATGGGTTGTTGCCTGCAAACACAAATTTTAGTACTTGTAATTCCATTGGTTCAGTAATTAGGCATCTTGCTTATTTGCATAGGTTGTTGTCACTGGCAATGACCATCCTACTCGAAATAGGCTTTCATCCCGCTTTATATATAAAGCAACAACCAAAGAAAGACCACAGCCGAATGATACAAGGTGGTGAGGTCGCCCTCTTACTAAGCCGATCCCAGGATAATCTGACCACACAGAACGCACACAACTATGCTACCAACAGAGAACACAGGAAGATCTAAACATATCGCCACGCTACAATCTAGAACATCTAGGAAGATGATAAATGTGTCCATCATCAGCAATGCATCTGCTCGTAGCATGTCGCGGAAAATGCAGCGACTTATTGATGCTCCGAGGGCTGAATTTATTGTTATGACAGCTCAAATTGATGCTATCAGGGTTTGAGAATGCAGCACTGGATCGGCGTATCGAGAAGTTGGCCACCCAAAATGGGAAGCTTCAACTTTTATTGTATTTTCTTTTCATCATTCATCTTAGTGGTGCTAGTGAAACTAGTAAGTAGAATATCTATCTGAATCGTGGTCGCCTCCTCTGCTCGCTGTTGTCGGAGTGGACTAACATATGTCAGGCTGGTTGGTTCTGTTGAGCCATGTAGACATTGTAAAAAAAAAGATTGCAAGTTGCCGAGGGGAAAGATCTTCATTTTGGGTATCATTATTTGGCTCAGAATTTTGAAATGATTCAACTAGTTCAAATGGCAAATGACCAAAAAGGCAAAGAAAACGAGGGCATGTGATTTATGGCGAACTAAATCAGGACATGTGATCTATGCATGAACGCAATATGATCAAGTCTCCTAGATGTCTTTCTCCGAGATGTCTTTGGGCAAAGATAAACACAGTGCCATAATAAACAAAAAAGATGACAGATTGCATAAACTCAACAACAAAAATCAGTTAACCACCCTCTAAAAAAGAACTTAATCACAGAACTACCATACAAACATTCCCGCCAAAATGTCAGTGAAACAAACTAGAGTGAACCGGTACTTGGGCAATCAAATTGTTACATGACACTTTTTTACGGGAAACAGCAGGAGCTCTGTTTTTGCAATATAGAGGGGGGGGGGGGGGGGGGGTGTTAAGATTACAAAAGGTGACTAAGCAAAAAAAAAAACACTCACACAACAGCCTTCTTGGGGAGCCGCATGCATGCATGACACTTAAAAGTTCAACATGATAGGATAGGCACGTTATCTCAAAAAACACATGCCAAATATATAATTGCTGACACTGTAGACTACCTATATCAATTCATATATTCTTTATGGCACCACAATAATCATGCAAATCTTGTAGCCTGATTTCATGAAGGGGCCTGGGAATGAACGCTGGGCGATTTCTATTTGTCAGTGCCTTATATACGTGATGCATTATTGGCCGGGCTTTGGGATTGACTTGCAGGCAAGCAAAGGCCAACAAGGTAACCAAAATGACATCCTTCTCCTCATCAATAGTTGACGGTGCTGCGACACGTCGATCCAGAATATCATTGAACTTCCCCAGCTGCTCTGTTCGGCAAAAGAATGGAAGGAGCAGATCACCTTGGTGCTTTCCCATCAAAACTTCCAGCGCAACCACGCCGAAGCTGTACATGTCGCACTTCTCAGTCAACACCATGGTAGATGACAGCTCTGTAACAAAAAACAAAATCAGCTCTATATCAGATCAGAAATTATACTTCTTCTCTCTTTCCGAATCACATTTCATAAAAAAAAAACTGGATAAAGCCCATGTAAGTAGCAGGGGCTATGTAGCCACACGTGCCTGCAAAAATAGTGCTCCAGCTTGAGTAACCATGCTTCAATTTCCTTGCCATGCCAAAGTCTAAAACATAAGCCTTATAATGGAGGTCCAGAAGAATGTTGCTGCTTTTTATGTCGCGGTGCACGATTGGATCGCCGCAATATAATCATGGTGCAAGTAGGAGAGAGCTTGAGCTACGTCCACCACAACAGAAACTCTCTTGGGCCAATCCAGCTCCTTCGCTAGCTCTTGCTCGTGCATAGTGGATGATAAGCTTCCCCTCTCGATAAGCTCATACACGAGGAATTTGTACTGGGAATGGGAACAGAAGCCATAAAGCTTGATGATTCATCGGTGCCTGATTTTTTTCAACACTTCAATCTCGGCATGAAATGTTCCCTCGTCGTTGTATTCTTCCACTGACTGAAGGAGCTTGACGGCAAAGATAATCCCGTCTTCAAGATGAACTCTGAAGACAGATCCGTATCCTCCAACACCAATGCAATATTTCTCATCAAAATTTTCTGTTGTGCTGATGATGTCTTCGAATGCAATCTTTCCCTCAAAATTCCATATGGAAAGTATATCTCCAGACTTGCATTTGCTTGTAATTTTTACATCCTTTCTTCTCCAACAGACGATCGTGATGCTTACAATTGAGAGGCAAGCAAATGAAAAGGGTGCAAAAAGAGCAAGAAGTACCATACTTGGATTTTTCCTTTTTTGGTGTTCCATGTCGAGCTTCGGTGTTTCACATGGAGTTAAGCCATACAAATCACCACATAAGCCCGTATTATGGTCAAGTAAGATCAAGGTGGCAGCGATAAATGGAACTCTGCCATCCAAATTATTATATGATAAATTCAGCTTCCATAGTTGGTAAGAAATAGGAAAAGTTGCTGGGATAGCACTGCTTAAATGGTTTTTACTCAAATCAAGCTCATTTAGGTTGGCATGATACCCAAATTCCTGTGGTATCTGTCCTGTCAATAAGTTGTCTGATAGGAGTAACGATGATAAAGAGTGAGTAACGATGATAAAGAGTGACAATGTCCAATCTGAGGTGCAATACTTCCTGAAAATTGATTTCTACTTAGATCCATATGTGAGAGAAGAACAAGAGATCCTAATTCTGGCGGTAACATTCCATTAAGCTGATTGGACTTAAGTGATAGTGTTCTAACAGAGATCAATTTTGAGAATGTCGAAGGGATGGAACCATTTATTTGATTGTTTGAAAGATCCAAGAATTCTAAACTTATTAGATTTCCTATGCTTCCAATGGAACCCGTGATCTAGTTGTTGGAAAGATCTAGGTAATATAAATTAGGTAGATTCCCTATGCTTCCAATCGATCCATTAAGAATATTGAAGGATAGATCCAAGTTTTCGAGCTTGGAAAGAGCACCAATGCTTGGTGGGATTCCGCCTGAGAGGTGGTTGTTACCAAGGTTCAAATAGACAAGATGGGGCAAATCTGCAAAGTGGAGAGGCTCGTAAAATTCCCTAGTCCTCCTACTTTACTAGGCATGGTAGAAACAAGTTTCACTAGAAGAGATCGATGGAGGTTAGTTTAGTAAAATTACCTAGGGATGTTGGGATAGATCCGTTCAGGTCATTGCTAGACAGATCCAAGTATTCGAGCTTGGCAAGAGCACCAATGCTTGATGGGATTCCGCCCGAGAGGAGGTTGTTGTCAAGGTTCAAATTGTTAAGATGGGGCAAATCTGCAAAGTGGAGAGGCTCATAAAATTTCCTAGTCTTGCTACTGTACCAATCATTGTAGGAAAAAATAGTAATAAAAGAGATCTATAGAGGTTATTGTAGTATAATCACCTATGGATGTTGGGATATATCCGTTCATGTCATTCCCGGACAGATCCAAGTTTTAGAGCTTGGCCAGAGCACCAATGCTTGATGGGATTCTGCCTGAGAGGTGGTTGTTACCAAGGTTCAAATGGACAAGATGGGGCAAGTCTGCAAAGTGGAGAGGCTCATTAAATTCCCTAGTCTTCCTACTGTACGAGGCATGGCGTAAAAAATTGTAGTAAAAGAGATAGATGGAGGATAGTTTGGTACAGTTACCTATGGAATGTGGGATAGATCCATGAAAATGGTTGTCGGATACATCCAGGTATTTGAGCTTCACGAGAGTGCCAATGCTTGATGGGATTGGGACCGAGAGATTGTTGTGATTGACGTACAGATGGACAAGATGGGGCAAGTCTGCAAAGTGGAGAGCCTCATCAAATTCCCTAGTCTTCCTAATGTACTAGGGAGGGCAGAAAAACAATTGTAGTAAGAGAGATCGACGAAGGATAGTTTTGTATAGTTACCTATGGAATGCATGATAGACCCATTAAGATTGTTGCTAGATAGATCCAGGTATTCGAGCATCACGAGAGTACCAATGCTTGATGGGATTAGGCCCAAGAGATTGTTGTAATTGAGGTCCAGATGAACAAGAAGGGGTAAGTCTGCAAAGTGGAGAGGCTCGTCAAATTTCCTAGTGTTCTTACTATACTAGGCATGGTAGAAAAAAATTGTAGTAAGAGAGATCGTTGAAGGTTAGTTTAGTACGATTACCTAGGGATTTTGGGATGAATCCATGAAGATAGTTGCGAGATAGATTCAGGTATTCGAGCTTCGTGACAGTGCCCTTGCTTGATGGGATTGGGCCTCTGAGATTGTTGTAAAAGAAGTCTAGATGGACAAGATGAGGCAAGTCTTCAAAGTGGAGCCTATCCAGCCTGCCTTCAAGGTCAAACTTTACAAGCGAAATGTTGGACACAACTAGGGCGGCATCACCCTGGTCACCGCCACGAGGCAGCACCACGTTGCTGCAGGTAACACCGGTCCAGTTACAGGGGCTGGTTCCCTTTGTCCATGAGTCCAGACGATAGGTCCCTCTTATTTATAGGCCAGCTTTCCATCGGAGAAGTGCCTCTGCTTGCCGATCTAGTGACGGATGTGTTGAATTTGAGGTACTCCTACAAGAAAGGCGTGGCAAGGCAAGCAGGAGCAGTAGCAGCTCCAAGGCAAGGAGAAGGTTCATGTTGTGCAGGTCTAGTTCGTAAGTGAAGCTCCAGAGCACACACATTACATGCATGGATATATGGTCCGCTAATTGTATAGGCTAGATTTCCATTGAGAAGTGCCTCAGGCTGCCGATCCAGTGACGAATGCGTGGACCTTGAGGCAGAAGTAAGGCGTGGCAAGGCGAGCAGAAAGAGCAGCAGCTCCAAGGCAAGGAGAAGGCTCATGTTGTGCAGGTTTAGTTCATAAGTGAAGCTCCAGAGCACACATATTACATATAGTCCGCTGATGCAGTTGATAGTTCTAAAGAAAGTGATTGGGAGCCTTGCCGTGTAGGCTGTAGCCCAGGATGCTCGGCCAGATTGTGGAGCTGATTCCCGCAAGGACAGCATGCAAGACCTTATCACATTCTTCTCAACACAACGCGTGGTGCAATGGAACCTCTAAAACTTGCAAAACGCGTGGTGCACCATTCCGCTTGCAAAGGGCCTTGTCTTGCTGCACCATTCCCTTACAACGCGTGATTCCACAAGCTGTGATTACCTGAATTGGATTATTAAGAGATTAACTTGACTGAATTTGAGTAAGCCGAGTAATCGCTGTGCTGCCTGCTTGTGGTTCCCCTGCTGCCGTTGATTCTTCTAAAGAAAGTGATTGCAGGCTTGCCGTGTAGCCCATGCTCGGACAGATTGTGGACAGATTGTGAACCATTTCTGAGACCTGACTAGAGCCCGACTCAGACAAAGTCACAATCCTTCCTTGCACAAGATGCTGAACAATACAATCCGAGCACAGGAACAGATTTATTGCGCGAACGTTGATTGACCGCAACCTGTAATTACCAGTTGAATAACATTATTAAAGGAATACGACTTGACTGAATTGCAGGAAGCCACGTACTCGCGGTGCTACCTGTTCCTGGTCGTGGAACAGGTACTTGCACTGTGGGTGCACTGGCGGTCTAAGAACTTGCAATGTGGGTGCACTTAAGTCACAAAACTTGCAAACCAGAAAAACCTATCACAGAACTTGCATTGCGGGTGCAATCAAGTCATACACGCCAGCTGAACCGCGCTGACGCCCGGTTTTTTCTATACTTTTGCAGAAAAGTCCTCCCCGATATTGTTTGAGGGCCGTATTGCAAAGTCGCCAGATTTATAACCGAATCGAACCCTAGTTCCCAAATCGAATCAAAATCCCTAGCTCTCGTCGCCTCTCACATCTTCTGGCAACGCTGACAGATAGGCGGCGGCAGCGGGAGCTCGAGCGCTGGCGGCGTTCCTTCTGGCAAGAGTTGGTCCTCCTCCCTCAACGGAAGTAGCCATGGTGCCGTCATCATCGTAGCGGGCAGTACGACAGGCGTGGGCGGCAGCGAGGAGAGCGTGGCACTGGCTAGCCGCGCCGCCGTAGGCGTCGGCGATGGCAGGTCTTCGGCCACCGCCATGGCATGGCCTCGCATCCGGGACTCGCGCATGTTTCTGCAAGAGGTGTGGCAGCGGGGCAAGCCAGAGATGTGGTCGGAGTGCAGGTGGGTTGTCGTCGCTCACACAACTGGCATGGGCGCTCGAGCGAGATTTCTATGGCCGTGTCCTGTACGCCGCCATCATTGGACAGCCGCGGAGCATGGTGACGCCGAAGGCACTAGCTGCAGTGATGGAGTCCCACTATGTTGTCCAACGGACGACAACCAAGGTGGAGGTCACTTGCCCACCATTCCATTTTTTCATTCGCTTTGACTTGACGGATGATTGCACTCGTGTGGTGCACGCGCCGGAGCAGCTTCATTGTTGTGGCAGCAGGATTTCTTTTCAGCGCTGGTCAAGCTTCTCGCGTGGCAAGCCGGGGAAGCTCGAGTATAAGACGTTGCTGAGTTTGGAGGGGCTCTCGGAGGAGGCTTGGGATGCACACACCGTCAACCTGGTGCTCGCCGGTGTCGACGGCGAGCTCATTGACATGCTCTCGGCCACCGACAAGTGGGTGTTGCCGGTCACCGCGTGGTTGCGCAACCCTTCTAGTGTGCCAAAGGTGCTCACCGTGTCTATACCTGCACCTCCGACAGAGCCATGGAAGCCAGACTTCGACGACGAGAATGCACATTCACCGCTGGCTCCAAATTCTCCCACGGAGCATGCAACCCTAGATGTTCCAGTGATTATGCATGTCAAAGAGGTCGTCGCGACTGTGGCCCATTGCTAACTAAAGGCTTGCCTGCACAATTTCTCCCCGGCGAAGATGAAGACCTTACCCGCAAGCATACTTTCAGCACATAGCACGGCAAGATAGATGGCACTGGCCCTAGTCAATATGGCCAAGCTTAATTGAGAAGCACTGGAGCTGGAGTACTTATCAATTATGTTATGTATTGTCAGTTTGGTCATTGTAATTTGAACTAGTTGAACTTGTACCCTGTTATGTTAACTTCATGTCTGTTTCTGTCAGTTTGGTTATTGTCAGTTTGTAATGTTTGGATGATGAACCAGTCTATTTTATGAACGTCGGTGTTATTATGGTGTAACGTTGGCTGTAGAGTTGTGTGTGAAACAATGTTCTGCAATTTGTTTATGCACTTCCTACACTAGTAGAAAACCACCCATTAATCCCGGTTCGTAAGGGCCTTTAGTCCCGGTTCATGAACCGGGACTAATGGGTCGTTACTAATACCTCCACCCATTAGTCCCGGTTCAAACACGAACCGGGACCAATGTGCCTCCACGTGGCCCTGTGCGCCGAGCCCAGTCAGGGGGCCTTTGGTCCCGGTTGGTGGCTCCAACCGGGACCAAAAGTCAATTTTTTTTACAAAAGTGGCTGCTTTAGGGGTTTTGGGGGTTATTTTTAGGTTGTTATTATAGCTAGCTAATAGAGAGAAGTGTCCTCTCTTATATCTTCGTCCTTGGTTTATTAACGCTGCTACTATGCTCATTGCACCCGCAGATATAACATGCTCATGCATGCTTGCATCATACATCATCATATATATATAATAACAAGTCCTACTAATCATGCATCATCATACAACTTCTACTCGTTATTAATAATAAGTCATACGATCATCATCCTCATAGTCGTCGAACCCAACCCTACATAATTGTTCTTAGCACATGATCATCAGTATCAGGTAGGACCTAAACACCCTTAAGGTAAAATAGCATAAAACAATATAGACCCTGACTCTCCATTATGAAGAATGGCGATCATCCTGTCTCCAATTCTTGCCCTTCGCTGCTTATTGCTTCCAAGAAGCTCCTTACGACTGTCCATACATTTTTTCCATTCTTTAATTGTTATGTCTCCACTTCTTTTAGAAACCCGGTATGGACAGTTGAGATTCGTAGGACGACCTGGTTGTATGTTCAAAAAATGAAGGCTACCATGCATATACATCAGATGAGGCACACAATCATTCGGGATTATCTGTTGAAAAACATAGTAATAACTTCGTAGTTAGCAATGATGTACTAGTTTTAGAAGTGTGCAAAAAGATGCATGGATGTTGTAATAGTAAAAAATAATCTTACCAGGGTATCTCCATGGTAGTTATCGTAGTTCAACACGTGCACTAGTGGCACGTATTGATCATAATGTTGAGGAGTTTGATTGTAGATATTGTAATTCTCAAGATCAGTACAAAATCCGACCAGATGATTTTTCTCCTGATAAGTTAATTCGGAGCCTTCAGTGTAGTACGTTTTGTCTACCATCTTCCGCACATTCTTTGAAGAATGAAAATAAGCTGTCAATGGAGATAAGTTGTCAACTATATATTTTGAAATAAACATTATAAATTACTTAATAACTATGTTAAGCTCACATGGGGGAAGAATTGGAGGTGTATCCACAAGGACCCAAATCGAAGGTCTCTCTTGCTCGATTGTAGGATCACCAAGATCCATGGTGACAAGCATACCCTCATCAAAACCATACATCTTGCAAAGTGCTTCCCAATTTTTGCAACCAAAATGGGTTACACTCTGAGCATTGTACAGCTTTATTTGAAAATCCACACCATGATGGGTACTTAGGATAATTTTTTTGGTTTCGAAACTTTCATGGTCTTCAAAACCCATCCTCTCCAAGACATAGCGTCTTGCAAAGCATGGGATAAGCTAGTCAAATTGGAAAAGATGAAAAATACACGTTAAAATAGTTGAAGTCGTGCTTAATTACGAAAAAAATATTGTCGTCGTTGCGTACCGTATGAACATCGCAGGTCTCCTCGAGCTTAATGCTGAAGCGCCGATCTTCGTCCAGCTCAATGAACCTGCCGCAGATACCTCGGTCGTCGTGGCACCAGTCGCACTCCCCCGGGTAGTTTTCGTCGTCCGATGAGTACGACATTTCCGGCCTATGTTCATAATTCAAATATTAAACTAGATCATTATTATTAATCACGGGTTGACTATCGATGATCGATGTACGTAGGCCTCCTTTCATTCCCGAATGCATTATTATACCAAATTGTCTAGCACACGGGAATGAAGGAGAACTTATCCAATATGAGCATTCAATAAGCAAAACCAAATCATAAAATAAGCAAAACCAAGTCATAAAATAAAGTATAATATTCAAATTAGCATGCATTCAATAATTATAAGCAAAAGTACATCATCTCTTGGTGTCCGTACATCGTTGAATATTATCACTAATACAACTAGAACCGTAGCGCCCGACAGGTATCGACGCGGGCGGTGGACACCCAAAGATAAGGAACCATCACAGGATCATAGCTCCAGCGAGATCCCTGAAGAACCTGCCAGGTATTGTCGAACCTCCCCTCCAATGCAACCATGTAGCGACGGACGTGCTCGTCCTCCTTGCTGACACGGTGACGTACCACCTCCGCGGTGTCTGTATGCCTCACCACCATCACTGGCCCACGCGACCGCCACCAAACAAGGATCGGGCTGCCTCCTCACCAACCTACGTCCCCCGGAAGGTAGCAGCTCCCAATACCAGCCCGGCGGACCCCAGTCCCGAACATGGCCCTGATCAAGCAGGCCTCCACCGCCGAGTCGACGACGACGAGGATGCGGGATAGGCATCGCCGACGCCGACACGGGAACTACTTCTATATATAGTTAAATAAAAGTAGTTTTATTAATTAAATCAACTATCTAGTTCAACTACTAAGCACTTACTATAAATATAAATAAGTAGTACTTACTAAAAATAAACTACTTCTATATATAGTAAAATAAATTAGTTTATTAAATCAACTAGCTAGTTCAACTATATATAAACTACTTCTTATTTTTTCCTTTTTCTAAATACTATGAACAAAAAATCATTAAAATTCTATGAACAAAATTAATTACACAATCTAAATATCACCAAAAAAATCTATTAACAATAATATCACCAAACATGCATATTCAATAATAATATCACCAAAAAATCTATTAACAGAAAAAAAATCTAACATAATATGAACAAATTAATTACTACACATCTAATCTAATAAAAAAATCTAATTAATCTAACAAAAAAATATAACATAATATGAACAAATTAATTACTACACATGTAATCTAACAAAAAAAATCTAATCTAACAAAAAAATCGAAGAACTACATATCTAAATTACTACACATCAAACCTAACAAAAAAAATCTATGAACTACAAAAAAAATCTAAAAAAATCTAACAAAAATAAAAAAAATGCTCACGTACGGCCGGCGACGGCGAAGGCGACGGCGAGGTGCGGAGCGGGGCGGCGACATCGATCGGGGCGGCGCGGGCGGGCTGGGCGGGGCGCGCGGGCGGCGACGGCGCGCGGGGCGGGGCTGGGCGGGGCGGCGCGGGGCGGCCACGGTGTCGGGGCGTGGCGGGGCGGGGCGGGGCGGTGCGGCGACGGCGTCGGGGCGGGGCTGCGACGCCGAGGTGGAGGGAGACGCGCGGCGACGGGCGTGGAGCAGGAGAGATCGAAGTCGCGCTAAGTGATGTATATATAGCAAAGGCTTTGGTCCCAGTTCGTGGCACAAACCGGGACTAATGCCCCCTTTAGTCCCGGTTAGTGCCACCAACCGGGACAAAAGGCCTGTTTTCAGCAGCCCAAAGGGCGGGAAACGGAGGCCTTTGGTCCCGGTTGGTGGCTCCAACCGGGACTAAAGAGTTGCATTCGTCCCGGTTGGTGCCATGAACCGGGACCAAAGAGTGGCATTGGTACCGGTTGGTACCATGAACCGGTACCAATGGACCCGTCTAACTACTTTTTTATTTTCTACAGCTGTTTTTTTTTTTGTTGATTCTTCCTGCAGCTGTTTTTTTAGTCCCACCTCGCCAAGTGAGAGGCACTCGCAGCTGTTTATAAGCCCTGAGTGCAGAGACGATGACGAAGAGGCTCAATGCTCCTGCACGTTGGTTAGCTTCAAGCCTTGAGGAATACGGTAGACTGCACAGAGCTATGTGCAGTGCAGTTGACACTATTCCGAAAGGATTGAAGCAAATTAACAAGCATTGCGCCTCTTTTTTATTTTTAATGACTTATTTTTAATAGTTGTGATTAACTGTACTAAAAAAGGAGCATATATGCTTATTTTTAATGACTTATTACAACTCCGAAATAAAAATTAAAAAATAAATATAGCAGAAAAGAAAAAAAAACTATATAAAAAACTACTCAGAAATGAATAGAAGAAAAAATAGTTGTGATTAACTGTACTAAAATATGAGCATAGATGCTTATTTTTAATGACTTATTACAACTTAGAAATAAAAAGAAAAAAATAAATATAGCAGAAAAGAAAAAAAAAACTATATAGAAAACTACTCAGAAATGAATAGAAGCAAAAAATAGTTGTGATTAACTGTACTAAAAAAGGAGCATATATGCTTATTTTTAACGGCTTATTACAACTCAGAAATAAAAAGAAAAAAATAAATATAGCAGAAAAGAAAAAAAACTATATAAAAAACTACTCAGAAATGAATAGAAGAAAAAATAGTTGTGATTAAATGTACTAAAAAAGGAGCATAGATGCTTATTTTTAATGACTTATTACAACTCAGAAATAAAAAGAAAAAAATAGTTGTGATTAAGTTCACTAAAAAATGAGCATAGATGCTTATTTTTAATGACTTATTACAATTCAAAAATAAATAGAAGAAAAAATAGTTATGATTAACTTTACTAAAAAATGAGCATAGATGCTTATTTTTAATGACTTATTACAACTCAGAAATAAAAAGAAAAAATAAATATAGCAGAAAAGAAAAAAAACTATATAAAAACTACTCAGAAATGAGCATAGATGCGCTTATAGAGGAAATTCAACTTAAATTCATAACAAATTTCAAGAGAAATTCGTAGGAATTTAGGCTAAATTCCCTATATAAGGGCATCTATTTTCATTTTCAGAGGAGCTCAATAAGGCAGAGAGGGAGGGGCTTATAAACCGATCTGATTCCCCTTCGATTGGCGAGGTGGGACTAAACTCTGGCCGCAACGAGGACCAACCTTTTAGTCCCGGTTGGTGGCATGAACCGGGACTAAAGGGAAGCCTTTGGTCCCGGTTCGTCCCACCAACCGGGACCAATAGGTCCAGACGAACCGGGACCAATGGCCCACGTGGCCCGGCCGGCCCCTGGGGCTCACGAACCGGGTCCAATGCACCTATTGGTCCCGGTTCTGGATTGAACCGGGACTAATGGGCTGGACCGGCCTCGACCATTGGCCCCTTTTCTACTAGTGCTACTCAACTATTACTAGAACACATTTGTAAAACAATGTTGAACCAGTCTACTTTCACATATGCTTGTTGTCTTACATCAACAAGTTTACACAAACTGATACCATGCAAAAGACCACACCAACTAGTTCAGTACATAATAGTAGTACTTAAGTTACAAAAGACCAAAACAAATGCATTGTAAACCATCTCATTCTTCATCTATTGGGGCTTCTTGTGTGCATTGGAACTCAGTTTGCTCTTCCACATGTGTGGTTCTGCTAGACCCTTCTCCAAATAGCAGCCACTTCAGTCCCTTTGTTTTTGTTTTCTTGTTTCTTGTGGCACCACCTCTTGCTCCTCCTGCTTGTGGTACTCTCCCTGCTTGTGGCCCACCTCTTCTTCCTCTTGTTCCTCTCATTCTGACTTGTGCAGAACCAGTAGCTCTTCCAGCTCCAGCTGCTCTGGCTCTGCCTTGTGGTTGTGCAGAAGCACTAGCTCTTCCAACTCCTCTTTCCTCTGCCTTGTGCTTGTGCAGAAGCACTAGCTCCTCCAACTCCTCTTCCTCTAGCTGCTATGTTGGCCCTGTGCTCAACTACAAATGCACTTTCCTCTCGAATTTGGTGTATCCTAGTAACATGAATTCCTTGTGCTGTTCCCTATACAAAGAAACAATGGTAATGCTAAGTTTTCATGAAAATGTAGTTTGAAGTAATAGAAAAATGTGAAATTGTGGCACAAGTACCTCATGTGATAAAATATGTACCATGTTGTCTTCAACCTATGTTGGGTCCAAATTTAGCCCCATAGTTCTGTTCTGAATGTGCTGCAACATCATACAAGAGCATGTCAGTTATTGTTATGTTTCTTTTGTTGTAGTAATTACTAATGTAAACTTACAGTTAGAATTATAGGGAAGTCAACATCTCCATTCTCATCAATAACCATCTTTGACTTCTTTTTCTTAGCTTGCTCCCTCATTTGCTCTATTTGCTCCCTCATTTTGTCAGTGGGCTTTCTCTTCCTTCCCCTCCTACTATGTGATTCTGTCTCCTCGGTTGCAGCATGCTCTGTATGCTCACTTCCAATATTATTTGTTCTGCCATCATCAGGTTGATCACATCCAACATTATCTGTTCTGCCATGTTCAGGTTGATCACTTCCAAATTCCCCAGTCTGCTCATTTTGATCTTCCTCTTCTCTTAGTACAGCAGCTTTCAACTTTGAGCAACCACTTTTGTTATGACCAGCTTCTTTGCAGTAGCCACAGTGCATAATAGCCCCATGTCTACTAAGTTTAGTGCCATCTTTAGTCTCCTATGTTTGCTGCCTTCTATTCTTTCTTCTCCTTTCAGATCTTTTCTCATATAGTGGTGGCAATATAGGTACTGCATGTACATGAGCCCACCCATCTTTGTCCCTGGTAGGATATACTTGAACTCCATAAGCTGACAAGTATGTTTGCACTGAGTAGCTGTGATTACCTGAATCGGATTATTAAGAGATTACGACTTGAGTGAATTAGAGTAAGCCATGTAATCGCTGTTGTTCTCCTGCTCGGGGTTCACCTACTGCCGCTGATTGTTCTGAAGACAGTGATTGCAGGCTTGCCGTGTAGCCCATGGTCGGACATATTGTGGACAGATTGTGAACCATTTCTGAGACCTGACTAGAGCCTGACTTAGACAAAGTCACAATCCTTCCTTGCAGAGGATGCTGAACAATACAATCCGAGCAGAGGAACCGATTTATTGCGCGAACGTTGATTAACTGCAACCTGTTATTACCAGTTGAATGACATTATTAAAAGAATGCGACTTGATTGAATTAAAGTGCTACCTGGTCCTGGTTGTGGCACCTCGCATCAGAAGTCCTACCCTTCTCGGAGCTGATTGAGAGGGGTGAGGTCGGGCAAGGCGGACGGCGTCGACCTAGTCGGCGGTGGTGGTAGGGGAGCTCGCAGACGCGGCGGCGCGTCGAGGGAAACGGGGGCTGTGGCGTAGGAGAAGGGGAAGAAGAGGGAACGTGAGATGAAGGATGACCTCTGGGACCCATGTCGGAGGGGAGATTTTCGGTTTTGAGGGTACAATTTATTTAACAAAAAAAGTGTACACTGTAATTTGTTTGTTCAAATTCATGTACTCCTTTGATTTAAAGTATTATACGCATTAGTCCATATTATAATGTAAAGGTAATGAACCCTCTCTGTGTACTAGCTCCTGTCACCGCCATGTTTTTTTTATACTCCACCAGTTTCTAAATATAAACTCTTTTAGACATTTCAATACGGACTACATACAGATATGTATAGACATACTTTAGAGTGTAGATTCACTCATTTTGCTCCGTATGTAGTCCATATTAAAATTTCTAAGAGGTCTTATATTTAGAAATGGAGGGAGTACAAACAAAATTCTCATATGCCGAATCATTTGCATGTTTTTTTTTCTGAGAACTAGATACGATTTATGTGTTGTCGTATAACAAGTTTTGTTGCTAAAAATTTGTGAAAACAACCAGAAGTGAGATTTGGGAGACCCTATGGAAAATACGATGCATGCTCTAAATATTGGGTCTCTTTGTACAAATTTACGGAATGTTTGTTTCTAGGACTAGCAATGCCACATTTAGTTACTTTTTTGTTGTTAAATTTGTCTACTATGACTCTATGAGTGCAGCGTGAAGCATCCTTGTTGAATTCGACCAATCGCAACCCTGACAACTTTGTTCACTTCTGCCTCCAGTGTGATTTCCTGGGCACATATATATTCGATAGTTATAAAATCACATGTCCCCCGGTATTGGCGTTTGAGGTTTTGGGTTCATGGTAGTGTTTGGAATTCTTTGGACTGCAAGATCAAGCCACATAGTAGAATGTTTCTCATACTAAATCCATGTTCAACAAATTTGGATCCATTCATCACCATCATCTTTCGTTTGAACTCATCAACATAATTACTTCTCGTGTGTTTAATATGTGTGTTTACATTGGCTATACTTAAGAAGAGTGAAAGTCCGTAAAAATCACAAATTTAAAATAATATTCTCAATGCTAACCTTAACTATTAATAGTAAAAATTGTTCCATCTTTATATACATGCATCATGCTCCAAGTTTAAATATATAAAAATTTAGGAACTAAGAAATATTTGCAAATCTAAAATATACTATTTTTTTACTTCTCTTCTGGAGGCAAGAACTTCCGGCTGCTTCTTATGTTGTTCAATGCATTCAATCTCGCTAAGAAAAGGGATAAGATTGATCTTTTATTTTGCTTGTTCCTGTTTCTGTATGACTCTTTGGGCGGGGTCTTGAGGTATTTTAGAGATGGATGTTCAAACTCCCGGCTCTACATCATTAAGATGCACATCATTATTTTTATTTAGACTAGTGTGAACATTAAGTATATCCTTCCATGCTTAAGATCCCAGGAATCAAGTATGTAAAATACCATCAATTGTTTCATGTTGGACTTACATTTCACATATCCATATTCCTTTGGATGAGAAGCTCAGCGCGAAACCTAGGGCCTGAGTTGTAATTACTGGTCATTTTATATGATAAATTATTCTATCATAAAAGTGAAGATCACACTAGTGAGTCTATTTCGAGGCCTCTAGACTGGTTTTAATTTAAGCTAATTAGTGGTCACTACCTCCTACTCCCTCCGTTCCAAAATAGATGACCCAACTTTATACTAATTTTAATACAAAGTTAGTATAAAGTTGAGTCATCTATTTTGGAACGGAGTGAGTAGAATTTGGCACAAAAATATATATCTCGCTTACTGTGAACACAACATCACGCTCGCCTACATGCATCACGAGGTTGACCGGACCAATATACTCCCAGAGTGGGTCCAAGAACTATTACATGGGTTTTTCTTTCAGTTAGAGCATGGTTAATAGTATAGCCAGCTGCTAGCTATAAGCCAGTGACATGTCATTTACAGTCCATCTTATAGCCAACATGTACAATAGTAGATCAAAAGAGTGTACTACTTTTTTATTATGTGGCCCACCTTTCATTCTCACAAAGTGCCTAGGAGCACGTGCTAGAGCTGGCTCTTCACGAAGAGCCCGCTTACCTTCTCTCTCCTCTTCTCTTTCCTCCAACTAAGCAGAAATATACTAATTTATTCCTTATAGCCCGCTGACTCAGCTCTATTGTACTTGCTCTTATGGCGGTATGTCTCCTAGAGTGGGCCCAAGAACTATTGCACGGTTTTTGTCTTTTATTGTAACGCTCAGTTGCTCCTAGTGGGACCAAGGACTTATGTTGCCTTTTTTCTGTTTTTTTTTTGGTTTTATGTGTAGGCTGCTATGTGTCGCTCGCATTGATTGACCTAAATCAACTTTTCATTTTCTGGGTTCTTCTCACTGTTTGTTTTCTTTTTATTTACTTAGTCTTTATTTTCCTGTTTCTTTCTATATTTTTACTTTTCTATTTCTGTCTCCTTTTCATGTTATTCTCTTTTCGTTTTTTATTTCTTGTGTTTTTTTGTGGTTTTTGTTTCCCATCTTTTTATGTTTCTTTTTAAATATTTTTGTGCATTTTATATGCATACCTTCTAAAATATACTTTTTAATTTTTATAAATACTCCCTCCGTTCTAAAATTAATGACCCAATTTTGTATTAAAGTTAGTACAAAGTTGGTCATCTATTTCAGAACGGAGGGAGTACACCTTAACATTTTATAAATACATGTTGAGCATTGTCTAAATACATGAAGGACATTTTTTAAATGTGGAACATTAATGCACGAAGAACATTGTACAAATAATAAATGATGGAGATTGCTCAAATAATTTTGAACATTTTTAAGACATGTTGAATTTTTAATACACTCTGAACATATTTAAATACACAATAAATGGTTGTTCAAATAAATTTTACCATTTTTAACACACACTGTACATTTTAAATACAAGGTAAACATATCCCATGAAAATAGGACGGCCCAATAAGAAGGAACTGCAGGCTATGTAGCGTTATTACACGCAATTGGCAAGATATAGCAGCTCCCATGAAAAAGTTCAGTGTGTATTCTGAAAATGTTCATCGTATCTCAAAAAGTTCAGTAAGTATTTAAAATATGTTTAACGTATATTAAGTTTATTTTGAAAGCTTCAGTGTGCATTATGAAAATGTTCGCCATATAATAAAAAAGTTCAGTAAGTATTAAGAAGATATTTAAAGTATATTAGAAAACTTACCATATACAGAAAAATATTCATGGTACATTAGAAACTGTTGTATTGGAAACAGTGTATATTAAAAGAATGTTTATGTGACACAAAATTATAGAAAAAAGAAAAGATGCAGAATAAAAAAAACTGAAATACACACCAAGAGAAAACTTGACCCCGAATGGCGCGACTTCAGTAGTAGCATGGAGAATTTTGGACTGGGAGTGGGTCACTATAGTTGGGCCTAAGCTTTTTGGTGGTAGTCATGTTCCCTCGCTGCTTGCTGCCACACGTCTCCATGTACGGCGATCTTGAAACATGTTGATGTTAAACCATGCTAGCGGAAAAATAGTCATCTGAATCTTTTTTGTTTTGAAGTGTTGTGTTTCTCACTTTAATATGTTGCCTTGCTTCTACTTATGGATCTTTGATACGATGGTCAAGGCTTGAACCTGGATTCAACAAGCTAGGAGAGTTGTTCCTTCTTCTTTTTCTTTTTTGCGTTTGTCGACTTCTTCAGGTGGGCTATATGGAAGGTCTTCAATTTAGTTAGTGCTTAATTAATAATAAGAAGTATCATAGTGATGTCTATGTTTTAGTCGCACCCAAAGTCACTTGAGTGATTAAGCTAGGTGTGCTTTCACGGGTAGTTCCGGGCTCATAAATCGTAGCACAGTTCAATCATATCTTTTGTTTGACTTAGTGCTTTCTATTTGTACATCTGCAAAGCCGTAAGTTTAATGCACTTTTTTTTTGCGGGAAAAACTTCCAATCTATTCATCTTCAATCATGGTAGTACAACGAATACTAGAAATAATAAAAATTACATCCAAATCCGTAGACCACCTAGCGACGACTACAAGCACTGAAGCGAGCCAAAGGCGCGCCGCTGCCATCGCCCCTCCCTCATCGGAGCCGGGCAAACCTTGTTGTAATAGACAGTCGGGAAGTCGTCGTGCTAAGGCCCCATAGAACCAACGCACCAGAACAGCAACCGCCGCAGATGAAGAGTGTAGATTAAAAGGATCCAACCTGAAGACATACGAACGAAGACGAACGACGAACAGATCCGAGCAAATCCACCAAGGACAGATCAGCCGGAGACACAACTCCACACGCCCACCAATGATGCTGAACGCATCACCGGAACGGGGGCTAGGCGGGGAGACCTTTATTCCATCTTCAGGGAGCCGCCGCCGTTTCGCCTTCCTGAGCAGGACGCAAACACTAACAAAGATCGAAAAAAGATCTAAAAACGGAGCCCTCCCACCGGCAAGGGGCGAGATCCACTCCGCCTCCATGGCCCTAAGGCCACCGGAGACGGGACGGACCGGCGCCGGCGCCGGCGGGAGGCAGAGTACCCTAGCTTTTTGGAGGGGCGGCTGGCTAGGTCAAAGGAGTATTGGTTGATTTGATTTTTTGTAAGTTTAATGCACTTATGCTTACTTGTGTTAGATCCCATGCCTTTTGGCCTTTTGGGTGTCTTCTACTTGTTCTCCCATTTTGCTTTTAGAACCTAATACTATGTTATTTAAATTGGTTGGATTTTGCATTCATTTTCTTTTTTATGCTCCATTAACATTTTATCAGACCTACCAGAAAGTCCTTTGATTTAAATCCTCCATGTATATAGAATAGAAAAAGTTTGGTACATCACAAAATGTCTGACCTGGATGACATGAACTCCCCCTATTAAATTAACGCTCCAGCCGATTCATCCAAAAGTCTGAACTATGGGAGATGGCCAAACATTATACCTCAACACCCCCCTCACGTCTATGCTCTTTTGGAGTTTACGACGTGGGCACTGGAAGCGGGGGCAGACCGTAATTATTTATTGTATTTTCTGGTTTTCGAGGCCTGAACATCTTGGTTGCAAGTTTATGCACCTAACCAGTTCACCCATGAATACGAACTAATGAAGAGAAGTGGCAATATATTTCAACAACCCCCCTCACGTCTAGGCTATTTTAGTCCTTAGACGTGGGATCGATGTAGGCTGTAGAACTATTTTTTTAATACTGCATTGGCATTGTACGTCTTGAACTCAGGACCTCTTGGCTCGGACAACATATTTGAATTCATGCGCCAGCTAGTTGCTCTAAAAGTCTAAACCGATGGAGAGAAGCGGGCAATATCTTTCAATACACCCTCTATATATCAAAGTAGTCTAACATTTCAATGATGTTGCTGAGCATTGTATTTCCTTGTAGGCATGGTCGCAGTACTGCAGCAGTGACAAATTAGAGTGTAACATACAAAGTGATCAGCTAGTTCCACGTGTCAACACGCACATCACGACTTTATTTTTGTATGTATATGCGTATACGGAACACACGTACTTGAGATGCAGATACATACATAGCGCACCGTCCTCTCTTCTCCCTGCCTTGCTTGCAGTATGGACTAAGGTTGCAAGCTCAGAACATATATCAACACAGCAGAAAGAAATACACAAAATATAAAACTTTTGGGCACGAATCATGATGGTGTCTCTTGACAGACACTACTGTCTACTGTGTTGTCAGCCTCGAGATTAGTAATGTGTGCCCCAGATCTTGATGATTGTGTGCTACAATGCGTTGCTAAGCTATAGTACCACACTCTGGAAGGTCTGGGGGGACACGTAATCACCATCTGCCATTGGCAAGAGTGATTATGCATGATTGACACAGCATGCATGCATGCAGGAACACTGGCAGATAATGGCGTGCATGCATGGCGACCACAATGATAATCTCCCATGGCATGTGTGCTGCTAGCTCTTGATGGATGGTCACTCGATTTCAGCTGCCATTGTGCATCACCATCTCCTGGATGCCTTGATCTCTGTGTTGCTTTGTTAATCTTTGTCTAGCTCTTTATTTTTTGAACTAATCTTTGTCTAGCTCCTGACATAATCGGTAGTGTTTACTACTGCTCAAGTGAGTAATTATCTGCTTGATGATAGAAGCCTTCTTGCTGCTTCAAAAGAAGAACAGAGCTAAGTCCAGGGTCCATTTTTCTGAAGGAAACATTGGATTTCAGTTCAGAAAAAAAAAGGAAACACTGGATTTCTCCACCAAATGGCAAACAGAAAAGGACATTTAGTTAGGAAATTTTCAATGCCTTACTAGTTACTCCCTCCGTCCCATAATATAAGAGCGTTTACTGACACTACTCTACTTATCATGAAACATAATGTCCTTTTACAAGTCCAGTGTGGCTCCTTGATTCAGGGGAGGCAGAGTGCAGATTCTAACTTGTAGATCAAGATGAAACCTGAATCATTTCTGAAGAAAAGAAAGTTGCCACTGCTTGTTGTCACCTTAGATGTGCTTTTGAGAAGTTCCTCAAAAGAGGCAACAAGTCATCCTTTGACGCCTCCATGTTACGTACAGTTTAGTCAATGGGCCTGACACACTTCTCCCAAGCAAAAACCATTCTGACACGCACACAATAACTACACAATGCCGCCGCAAAAAAAAAGAAAAAAAACCTACACAATGCAACAAGGTTCATCCGTTCAGGTACTTGTTCATACAACCACTATGATCTTTGTCTGCAGCCAATATGATTGTGCCTTACAGAGCACATCTGCAATATTTTCAAAACCGAATGGAGGACTAAGATTCTTTGGCTTCTGTAGCCATAAGGCTAAGTCTGCTGCTGCTGCTGCTTTTTTTTCTTTTCTTCTTTACCTTTTCTTTCCATTCCATGACAGCTCAGTGGTTTCTGACTGATATGTTGCTCTAAATTCCACCGGCAAGATTGCTGAGGGACCTGTTACTTTCAGTGCTGGGAATTAGTTAAAAGTGTAACCTAACTTTTCTCTATCGGTCCTGCTGCATATGCTCGTGTCCCTTTCCAGCCTCTGCTCTACTGAGTATTGACTGACGAGTCAAACTGATCAGCAAGACAGCGGGCAATGCCTGATTCTATAGCGGTACATTTGTTAATGCTTGGCCCTTGGTATTATAGCACATCTTTAACCACAGGTTTTAATCATGTGAATTGCATGCTTGTTCATGCTTTTCATCGTAGCTTTCCTGTCCATAGGCTGAACTCATTTGCAAGCTACTGAACTGCTGATCTGTACCGTCTACGCTGAAAATTGCTACTGCCGACATTGACCGATCGCTAATGTTTCCTACCAAAGAAGATGAACAATCCCTATTAAAATTAGTTACTTTGTTGCTATCCCTTGGGGTAGGTTATTAAAATTAGTAGAAAAATCTGCTCCCTCAACTATTTCTGAATTCCAGATTTGGTTACTGAACTCCAATGCAAGGCATCTTCAGCACTTCGTTTGAATCAGACAAATTTGGTCCCAAACCTCAGCCAAAGCGGTAGAAACAACCAGGTGGTGCTGCTTTCACACACATGCCACACAGTAGGAGAGATGATTTTATGGGGGGTTTTGTGCAAAATGTTGACAACATGGCGGTAATCAAAGTGCCACACGAGCTGACGAGCGGTCAAACATGGGTCCTGGGTCAATAGGGCATGTAATAAACCACTTAAAGGAAAATTGGGACTGAGATGTGCATTTTCAAAGAATTGGGACTAGCTTGACATTTGGGGAAAAGAATTAGATCCTTCATTGTATTTTAGTATTACAAATATACCATATTTTCAGTTATAATAATAATTATTGAATTATTTATGAGATTTCCTGAGTTTCAACAAACTTTGTTAGAATACTTACAATTATCTATTTATTCTAAATGTACAATGCTTTTGTTTCAAAAGTACAGTAATGTGGAGTTTCCTTTTCTTAATTTTCATAACTGTTCCTATATTAGCCAGCAGTCGGGCTCATATAGGTGTGTTCCTCCAAAGATCGCTCTGTAGGATAGCATCTTGCCAATACGTATAAGCCTTGGAACACATTAAGACAATAATCATCCTTCCTGTTGGGGAACGTAGTAATTTCAAAAAATTTCCTACGCACACGCAAGATCATGGTGATGCATAGCAATGAGAGGTAAGACCGTAAGAGTGTTGTCTACGTACCCTCGTAGACCGAAGCGGAAGCGATCACAACGTAGAGGAAGTAGTCGTACGTTCTCCTCGCGATCCAACCGATCCCAGCGCCGTTACTCCGGCGCCTCTGAGTTCTTGACACACGTACAGCTCGGTGACGCTCCTCGGGCTCCGATCCAGCAAAGCTCCGGGGAGAGAGAGTTCCGTCAGCACGACGGCGTGGTGACGATCTTGATGTTTTACCGACGCAGGGCTTCGCCTAAGCACCGCTACGATATGACCGAGGTGGATTATGGTGGAGGGGGGCACCGCACACGGCTAAGGAACGATCTCAAGGATCAACTTGTGTGTCCTAGGGTGCCCCCCCTGCCCCCGTATATAAAGGAGCAAGGGGGAGGGCCGGCCGGCCCTAGAGGGCGCGCCAAGGGAGGGGGAGTCCTCCTCCTAGTGGGAGTAGGACTCCCCGTTCCTAGTCCAACTAGGAAGGAGGAAGTGGGAAGGAAGGAGAGGGAGAGGGAGAGGGAAAGGGGGGCCGCCCCCCCCCCTCCTTGTCCTATTCGGACTCCCCATGGGGGGGCGCGCGCCACCTCCTGGCGCAGCCCTCTCTCTCCCCTCTTGGCCCATTAAGGCCCATTACTTCCCCGGGGGGTTCCGGTAACCCCTCCGGCACTCCGGTTTTCTCCGGAAACTTCCGGAACCTTTCCGATGTCCGAATATAGCCGTCCAATATATCAATCTTTATGTCTCGACAATTTCGAGACTCCTCGTCATGTCCGTGATCACATCTGGGACTCCGAACTCCTTCGGTACATCAAAATACACAAACTCATAATATAACCGTCATCGAAACCTTAAGCGTGCGGACCCTACGGTTCGAGAACAATGTAGACATGACCGAGACACGTCTCCGGTCAATAACCAATAGCGGGACCTGGATGCCCATATTGGCTCCTACATATTCTACGAAGATCTTTATCGGTCAGACCGCATAACAACATACGTTGTTCCCTTTGTCATCGGTATGTTACTTGCCCGAGATTCGATCGTCGGTATCCAATACCTAGTTCAATCTCGTTACCGGCAAGTCTCTTTACTCGTTCCGTAATACATCATCTCATAGCTAACTCATTAGTTGTAATGCTTGCAAGGCTTAAGTGATGTGCATTACCGAGAGGGCCCAGAGATACCTCTCCGACAATCGGAGTGACAAATCCTAATCTCGAAATACGCCAACCCAACATCTGCCTTTGGAAACACCTGTAGTACTCCTTTATAATCACCCAGTTACGTTGTGACGTTTGGTAGTACCCAAAGTGTTCCTCCGGTAAACGGGAGTTGCATAATCTCCTAGTTATAGGAACATGTATAAGTCATGGATAAAAGCAATAGCAACATACTAAACGATCGGGTGCTAAGCTAATGGAATGGGTCATGTCAATCAGATCATTCAACCAATGATGTGACCTTGTTAATCAAATGACAACTCCTTTGTCTATGGTTAGGAAACTTAACCATCTTTGATTAACAAGCTAGTCTAGTAGAGGCATATTAGTGACACTCTGTTTGTCTATGTATTCACACATGTATTATGTTTCCGGTTAATACAATTCTAGCATGAATAATAAACATTTATCATGATATAAGGAAATAAATAATAACTTTATTATTGCCTCTAGGGCATATTTCCTTCAGTCTCCCACTTGCACTAGAGTCAATAATCTAGATTACATAGTAATGATTCTAACACCCATGGAGTCTTGGTGCTGATCATGTTTTGCTCGTGGAAGAGGCTTAGTCAACGGGTCTGCTACATTCAGATCCGTATGTATCTTGCAAATCTCTATGTCTCCCACCTGGACCAAGTCCCGGATGGAATTGAAGCGTCTCTTGATGTGTTTGGTTTTTTTTGTGAAATCTGGATTCTTTCGCTAAAGCAATTGCTCCAGTATTGTCACAAAAGATTTTTCATTGGACCCGATGCACTAGGTATGACACCTAGATCGGATATGAACTCCTTCATCCAGACTCCTTCATTAGCTTCTTCTGAAGCTGCTATGTACTCCGCTTCACATGTAGATCCCGCTACGACGCTTTGTTTAGAACTGCACCAACTGACAGCTCCTCCATTTAGTGTAAATACGTATCCGGTTTGCGATTTAGAATCGTCCGGATCAATGTCAAAGCTTGCATCAACGTAACCGTTTACGATGAGCTCTTTGTCACCTCCATATACGAGAAACATATCCTTAGTCCTTTTCAGGTATTTCAGGATGTTCTTGACCGCTGTCCAGTGATCCACTCCTGGATTACTTTGGTACCTCCCTGCTAAGCTTATAGCAAGGCACACATCAGGTCTGGTACACAGCATTGCATACATGATAGAGCCTATGGCTGAGGCATAGGGAACATCTTTCATTTTCTCTCTATCTTCTGCGGTGGTCGGGCATTGAGTCTTACTCAACTTCACACCTTGTAACACAGGCAAGAACCCTTTCTTTGCTTGATCCATTTTGAAATTCTTCAAAATTTTGTCAAGGTATGTGCTTTGTGAAAGTCCAATTAAGCGTCTTGATCTATCTCTATAGATTTTGATGCCCAATATGTAAGCAGCTTCACCGAGGTCCTTCATCGAAAAACTCTTATTCAAGTATCCCTTTATGCTATCCAGAAATTCTATATCATTTCCGATTAGTAATATGTCATCTACATATAATATCAGAAATGCTACAGAGCTCCCACTCACTTTCTTGTAAATACAGGCTTCTCCAAAAGTCTGTATAAACCCAAATGCTTTGATCACACTATCAAAGCGTTTATTCCAACTCCGAGATGCTTGCACCAGTCCATAAATGGATCGCTGGAGCTTGCACACTTTGTTAGCTCCCTTTGGATCGATAAAACCTTCTGGTTGCATCATATACAACTCTTCTTCCAGAAATCCATTCAGGAATGCAGTCTTTACATCCATTTGCCAAATTTCATAATCATAAAATGTGGCAATTGCTAACATGATTCGGACAGACTTAAGCATCGCTACGGGTGAGAAGGTCTCATCGTAGTCAATCCCTTGAACTTGTCGAAAACCCTTTGCGACAAGTCGAGCTTTGTAGACAGTAACATTACCGTCAGCGTCAGTCTTCTTCTTGAAGATCCACTTGTTTTCTATTGCTTGCCTACCCTCGGGCAAGTCAACCAAAGTCCACACTTTGTTTTCATACATGGATCCCATCTCAGATTTCATGGCCTCAAGCCATTTTGTGGAATCTGGGCTCACCATCGCTTCTTCATAGTTCGTAGGTTCATCATGATCTAGTAGCATGACTTCCAGAACAGGATTACCGTACCACTCTGGTGCGGATCTTACTCTGGTTGATCTACGAGGTTCTATAGTAACTTGATCTGAAGTTTCATGATCAACATCATCAACTTCCTCACTATTTGGTGTAGATGTCGCAGAAACCGGTTTCTGTGATAAACTACTTTCCAATAAGGGAGAAGGTACAGTTACCTCATCAAGTTCTACTTTCCTCCCACTCACTTCTTTCGAGAGAAACTCCTTCTCTAGAAAGGATCCATTCTTAGCAACAAATGTCTTGCCTTCGGATCTGTGATAGAAGGTGTACCCAACTGTCTCCTTTGGGTATCCTATGAAGAAACATTTCTCCGATTTGGGTTCGAGCTTATCAGGTTGAAGCTTTTTCACATAAGCATCGCATCCCTAAACTTTAAGAAACGACAACTTTGGTTTCTTGCTAAACCATAGTTCATAAGGTGTCGTCTCAACGGATTTTGACGGTGTTCTATTCAGCGTGAATGCGGCCGTCTCAAGAGCATAACCCCAAAACGATAGCGGTAAATCTGTAAGAGACATCATAGATCGCACCATATCTAGTAAAGTGCGATTACGACGTTCGGACACACCATTACGCTGTGGTGTTCCGGGTGGCGTGAGTTGCGAAACTATTCCACATTGTTTCAAATGTAGACCAAACTCGTAACTCAAATATTCACCTCCACGATCAGATCGTAGAAACTTTATTTTCTTATTACGATGATTTTCAACTTCACTCTGAAATTCTTTGAACTTTTCAAATGTTTCAGACTTATGTTTCATTAAGTAGATATACCCATATCTGCTTAAATCATCTGTGAAGGTGAGAAAATAACGATATCCGCCACGAGCCTCAACATTCATCGGACCACATACATCTGTATGTATGATTTCCAACAAATCTGTTGCTCTCTCCATAGTACCGGAGAACGGGGTTTTAGTCATCTTGCCCATGAGGCACGGTTCGCAAGTGCCAAGTGATTCATAATCAAGTGACTCCAAAAGTCCATCAGTATGGAGTTTCTTCATGCGCTTTATACCGATATGACCTAAACGGCAGTGCCACAAATAAGTTGCACTATCATTATCAACTCTGCATCTTTTGGCTTCAACATTATGAATATGTGTATCACTACTATCGAGATTCATTAAAAATAGACCACTCTTCAAGGGTGCATGACCATAAAAGATATTACTCATATAAATAGAACAACCATTATTCTCTGATTTAAATGAATAACCGTCTCGCATCAAACAAGATCCAGATATAATGTTCATGCTCAACGCTGGCACCAAATAACAATTATTTAGGTCTAAAACTAATCCCGAAGGTAGATGTAGAGGTAGCGTGCCGACCGCGATCAAATCGACTTTGGAACCGTTTCCCACGCGCATCGTCACCTCGTCCTTTGCCAGTGTTTGCTTAATCCGTGGTCCCTGTTTCGAGTTGCAAATATTAGCAACAGAACCAGTATCAAATACCCAGGTGCTACTGCGAGCTCTAGTAAGGTACACATCAATAACATGTATATCACATATACCTTTGTTCACCTTGCCATCCTTCTTATCCGCCAAATACTTGGGGCAGTTCCGCTTCCAGTGACCAGTCTGCTTGCAGTAGAAGCACTCAGTTTCAGGTTTAGGTCCAGACTTGGGTTTCTTCTCCTGAGCAGCAACTTGCTTGCTGTTCTTCTTGAAGTTCCCCTTCTTCTTCCCTTTGCCTTTCTTCTTGAAACTAGTGGTCTTATTGACCATCAACACTTGATGCTCCTTCTTGATTTCTACCTCCGCAGCCTTTAGCATTGCGAAGAGCTCAGGCATAGTCTTTACCAACCCTTGCATATTATAGTTCATCACGAAGCCTTTGTAGCTTGGTGGCAGTGATTGAAGAATTCTGTCAATGACACAATCATCCGGAAGATTAACTCCCAGTTGAGTCAAGTGATTGTAATACCCAGACATTCTGAGTATGTGCTCACTGACAGACCCATTCTCTTCCATCTTGCAGCTATAGAACTTATTGGAGACTTCATATCTCTCAATCCGAGCATTCTGTTGGAATATCAACTTCAACTCCTGGAACATCTCATATGCTCCATGACGTTCAAAACGTCGTTGAAGACCCGGTTCTAAGCCGTAAAGCATGGCACACTGAACTATAGAGTAGTCATCAGCTTTGCTCTGCCAGACGTTCTTAACGTCATCAGTTGCATCAGCAGCAGGCCTGGCACCCAGCGGTGCTTCCAGGACGTAACTCTTCTGTGCAGCAATGAGGATAATCCTCAGGTTATGGACCCAGTTCGTGTAATTGCTACCATCATCTTTCAACTTTGCTTTCTCAAGGAATGCATTAAAATTCAACGGAACAACAGCACGAGCCATCTATCTACAAACAAACATAGACAAGCAAGATACTATCAGGTACTAAGTTCATGATAAATTTAAGTTCAATTAATCATATTACTTAAGAACTCCCACTTAGACACACATCTCTCTAGTCATCTAAGTGATCACGTGATCCAAATCAACTAAACCATAACCGATCATCACGTGAGATGGAGTAGTTTTCAATGGTGAACATCTTATGTTGATCATATCTACTATATGATTCACGCTCGACCTTTCGGTCTCCGTGTTCCGAGGCCATATCTGCATATGCTAGGCTCGTCAAGTATAACCTGAGTATTCTGCGTGTGCAAAACTGGCTTGCACCCGTTGTAGATGGACGTAGAGCTTATCACACCCGATCATCACGTGGTGTCTCGGCACGACGAACTTTGGCAACGGTGCATACTCAGGGAGAACACTACTTGATAATTTTAGTGAGAGATCATCTTAAAATGCTACCGTCAATCAAAGCAAGATAAGATGCATAAAGGATAAACATCACATGCAATCAATATAAGTGATATGATATGGCCATCATCATCTTGTGCTTGTGATCTCCATCTCCGAAGCACCGTCGTGATCACCATCGTCACCGGCGCGACACCTTGATCTCCATCGTAGCATCGTTGTCGTTTACGCCATCTATTGCTTCTACGACTATCGCTACCGCTTAGTGATAAAGTAAAGCAATTACAGGGCGTTTGCATTTCATACAATAAAGCGACAACCATATGGCTCCAGCCAGTTGCCGATAACTTCGGTTACAAAACATGATCATCTCATACAATAAAATATAGCATCACGTCTTGACCATATCACATCACAACATGCCCTGCAAAAACAAGTTAGACGTCCTCTACTTTGTTGTTGCAAATTTTACGTGGCTGCTACGGGCTTAAGCAAGAACCAATCTCACCTACGCATCAAAACCACAACGATATTTCGTCAAATAGACTCCGTTTTAACCTTCTCAAGGACCGGGCGTAGCCACACTCGGTTCAACTAAAGTGAGAGAGACAGACACCCGCTAGCCACCTTTAAGCACGAGTGCTCGTAACGGTGAAACCAGTCTCGCGTAAGCGTACGCGTAATGTCGGTCCGGGCCGCTTCATCTCACAATACCGCTGAACCAAATTATGACATGCTGGTAGGCAGTATGACTTGTATCGTCCACAACTCACTTGTGTTCTACTCGTGTAAAACATCAAACCATAAAAACCTAGGCTCTGATACCACTGTTGGGGAACGTAGTAATTTCAAAAAAATTCCTACGCACACGCAAGATCATGGTGATGCATAGCAACGAGAGGTAAGAGTGTTGTCTACGTACCCTCGTATACTGAAGCGGAAGCGATCACAACGTAGAGGAAGTAGTCTTACGTTCTCCTCGCGATCCAACCGATCCCAGCGCCGTTACTCCGGCGCCTCCGAGTTCTTGACACACGTACAACTCGGTGACGCTCCTCGGGCTCCGATCCAGCAAAGCTCCGGGGAGAGAGAGTTCCGTCAGCACGACGGCGTGGTGACGATCTTGATGTTTTACCGACGCAGGGCTTCGCCTAAGCACCGCTACGATATGACCGAGGTGGATTATGGTGGAGGGGGGCACCGCACACGGCTAAGGAACGATCTCAAGGATCAACTTGTGTGTCCTAGGGTGCCCCCTGCCCCCGTATATAAAGGAGCAAGGGGGAGGGCTGGCCGGCCCTAGAGGGCGCGCCAAGGGAGGGGGAGTCCTCCTCCTAGTGGGAGTAGGACTCCCCTTTCCTAGTCCAACTAGGAAGGAGGAAGGGGGAAGGAAGGAGAGGGAGAGGAAGAGGGAAAGGGGGGCCGCGCCCCCCCCCCCCCTCCTTGTCCTATTCGGACTCCCCATGGGGGGGGCGCGCGCCACCTCCTGGCGCAGCCCTCTCTCTCCCCTCTTGGCCCATTAAGGCCCATTACTTCCCCGGGGGGTTCCGGTAACCCCTCCGGCACTTCGGTTTTCTCCGGAAACTTCCGGAACCTTTCCGGTGTCCGAATATAGCCGTCCAATATATCAATCTTTATGTCTCGACCATTTCGAGACTCCTCGTCATGTCCGTGATCACATCCGGGACTCCGAACTCCTTCGGTACATCAAAATACACAAACTCATAATATAACCGTCATCGAAACCTTAAGCGTGCGGACCCTACGGTTCGAGAAGAATGTAGACATGACCGAGACACGTCTCCGGTCAATAACCAATAGCGGGACCTGGATGCCCATATTGGCTTCTACATATTCTACGAAGATCTTTATCGGTCAGACCGCATAACAACATACGTTGTTCCCTTTGTCATCGGTATGTTACTTGCCCGAGATTCGATCGTCGGTATCCAATACCTAGTTCAATCTCGTTACCGGCAAGTCTCTTTACTCGTTCCGTAATACATCATCTCACAGCTAACTCATTAGTTGTAATGCTTGCAAGGCTTAAGTGATGTGCATTACCGAGAGGGCCCAGAGATACCTCTCCGACAATCGGAGTGACAAATCCTAATCTCGAAATACGCCAACCCAACATCTGCCTTTGGAAACACCTGTAGTACTCCTTTATAATCACCCAGTTACGTTGTGACGTTTGGTAGTACCCAAAGTGTTCCTCCGGTAAACGGGAGTTGCATAATCTCATAGTTATAGGAACATGTATAAGTCATGGATAAAAGCAATAGCAACATACTAAACGATCGGGTGCTAAGCTAATGGAATGGGTCATGTCAATCAGATCATTCAACCAATGATGTGACCTTGTTAATCAAATGACAACTCCTTTGTCTATGGTTAGGAAACTTAACCATCTTTGATTAACAAGCTAGTCTAGTAGAGGCATACTAGTGACACTCTGTTTGTCTATGTATTCACACATGTATTATGTTTCCGGTTAATACAATTCTAGCATGAATAATAAACATTTATCATGATATAAGGAAATAAATAATAACTTTATTATTGCCTCTAGGGCATATTTCCTTCACTTCCATACAGTTTCCGAGAGTATTGCATCTCCAACGGAGTGGGTTAGTAAAGTTACTCTCCTCAGTTCACCACTGGCTTGTTTTCCCAGATCCTACTTCACGGGATCTCCGATCACATAGGTTGGGTTACTACCATGGCAACTCATGTGGGTCTCATACCCATCTCCCTCGATGCACTATCTATCACAACACGTGATAGCCCTTTTGTAAAGGGATCTGCCAGATTCTTAGCCGTATGGACATACTCCAACGCTATCACTCCGGAGTTTCTTAATTTTCTGACAGCTTTTAATCTCATTCTGATGTGTTTGTTGGACTTCATGTTGTCCTTTGAACTCTTCACCTTGGTGATGACAATATGATTGTCACAGTTCATAAGGATAGCCGGAACCGGTTTATCAACCAATGGCAAGTCCATCAAAAGATCATGAAGCCATTCTGCTTCGACACCAGATGTGTTTAATGTTGTTAATTCTGCTTCCATTGTCGATCTCGTTAAGATCGTTTGCTTGCAAGAGTTCCAAGAAACAGCGCCACCTCCAAGAGTAAACTTATACCCAGTTGTGGCCTTCATCTCATCAGCATCAGAGATCCAATTCGCATCACTATATCCTTCAAGTACCGACGGGTATCCGGTATAGTGAAGTCCATAGTTCATAGTACCTTTCAGATAGCGCATAACTCTCTCAATAGCATGCCAATGTACATCACCCGGATTGGAAACAAACCGGCTCAGTTTGCTCACAGCAAACGCAATGCCAGGCCTTGTTGCGCTTGCTAGGTACATGAGTGAACCAATGATTTTAGAGTATCTTAGTTGATCCTTAGCTGTGCCTTCGAACTTTCGGACCAACACACTAGGATCATATGGTGTTTGAGATGGTTTGCAGTCCGAATATCCAAAACGGCTCAACACCTTCTCAACATAATGGGATTGCAGAAGTGTGATCCCACCCTCATTATCTCTCAGTAGCTTGATGTTCAAGATAACATCAGCCACACCAAGGTCCTTCATCTCAAAGTTCCGAGACAGAAACGACTTAACCTCCTCAATGACTTTGAGGTTGGTTCCGAATATTAGTATGTCATCAACATACAGGCACAGTATGACTCCTTCGCCCCCACCATGGCGATAGTATACACATTTGGCAGCTTCATTAACAACGAAGCCAACAGATGTCAGAGTTGTATTAAACTTATCATGCCATTGCTTAGGTGCTTGCTTCAGGCCATATAAAGATTTCAGCAACCTACACACCTTTCATTCCTGACCATCTATCACAAAGCCATCTGGCTGTTGCATGTAGATTTCCTCGTTTAGCTCTCCATTCAGAAAAGCCGTCTTAACATCCATCTGGTGGACGAGAAGACCGTGCGAGGCCGCCAACGAGAGTAATACTCGAATGGTGGTCAGTCTAGCCACAGGTGAATAAGTATCGAAGAAATCTTCCTCTTCTTTCTGGTCATAGCCCTTGGCCACAAGCCTAGCCTTGTACTTTTCAATCGTACCATCGAGCCTAGGCTTCCTTTTGAACACCCACTTACATCCCAATGGTTTGCAACCATAGGGACGCTCAGTGATCTCCCATGTCCCGTTAGCCATGATGGAATCCATCTCGCTACGGACCGCATCCTTCCAGTAGTCAGCTTCTGGAGAGGCATACGCTTCTGAAATAGAAGTAGGAGTATAATCCACGAGGTACACGAAGAAATCATCACCAAAGGTCTTTGCAGTCCTTTGTCTCTTGCCCCTACCAAGGGTTTCCTCGTCATCCTCCTTAGGATTTTCATCATGTGTTCGTTCATAATATTCCGTAGGAATGGCAGACTCAGGAGTCTCCTCAGATTCCTGTCTAGAAATGCTTAGTACATCTCTCATGGGGAAAATGTCCTCAAAGAATGTAGCATCCTTAGACTCCATAATTGTACCGACCTTCATGTCAGGTACCTCAGATTTCACTACTAGAAATCTATAGCCAACACTATTCACAACGTAGCCCAAATTAACGCAGTCCACAGTCTTTGGTCCAAGCTTACGCTTTTTGGGGATCGACACATTAACTTTCGCCAAGCAACCCCAAGTACGTAAGTACGAGAGTGTTGTCCTTCTCTTGGTCCACTTCTCATAAGGAGTGATCTCGTTATCCTTTGTCGGAGCTTTATTCAGGACATGACATGATGTCATTATAGCCTCCCCCACCATGCCTTAGATAAACCCGACGTATCTAACATGGCGTTAACCAAATAAGTTAGAGTACGGTTTTTCCGCTCGGCAACCCCGTTTGACTGGGGTGAGTAGGGAGGCGTCCTCTCATGAATAATACCGTGTTTCGCACAGAAGGCATCAAACTCTTTCGAGAAGTACTCTCCATCATGATCTGACCGGACTCGTTTAATTTTCTTTTCGAGTTGATTCTCAACTTCTTCCTTATAGATTTTAAAGTAGTGTAGAGCCTCATCTTTGGTATTTAACAGATATACATAGCAATATCTAGTGGAATCATCTATCAAAGTCATGAAAATATTTCTTTCCACCTTTAGTCAACACACCATTCATCTCACAAAGATCAGAATGTATGAGTTCAAGTGGCGCCAAGTGTCTCTCCTCTGCTGCCTTGTGAGGCTTGCGAGGTTGCTTAGATTGCACACACGAATGGCACTTAGAACCTTTGGCTAAAGTGAAACTCGGGATTAAATTCGATTTTGCTAGCCGCGTCATAACTCCGAAACTAATGTGACAAAGACGTGAATGCCAAACTTCAGATTCATTAACACTCGAATGAATATGGTTCACGACTTTATTACAGAAATCTGTGAGGGAAAGGCAGAACATCCCCCCGCTCTCATAACCTTTTCCAACAAATAGTCCATACTTAGTAACAACTAATTTATTAGACTCGAATACCAACTTAAACCCTTCTCTACATAGAAGGGAGCCACTAACGAGGTTCTTCTTGATGGCGGGGACATGCTGCACGTTTTTCAGCTGCACGATCCTTCCCAAAGTAAACTTCAGATTGACCGTGCCAACACCATGAATAGAAGCACTCGCGCCATTCTCCATCAATACGGACCCGTGACCTGTGACCTGGTAAGAAGAGAATAATGAAATGTCAGCACACACGTGAACACCTGCACCTGTATCCACCCACGGTAGGCCGAAACACTGAAAAAACAGTAAATAAATTACCGTACCCAGATGCACCATTCTCATTGTTGCCCACAATCATGTTGACGGACTTGGAGTCCTGTCCTGACTTCTTAAACTTGTTTGGGCACTTGTTGGCCCAATGTTCAGCCGAACCACAAGTAAAGCAGCCCTCATCCTTCTTGTTCTTCTTGAAGGTCTTCTTACCCTTCTTCTTGAAGTTGGTATTCTGTTGGACACCGTTCTTTCCCTTGAGCTTGTGGGAATTGGAGTTCTTCCGATGTACCATATTGGCCACAGAAGTTCCTTCGACCCCTTTTCCGTGCGAGTCCTTTGTCCTTGAATTCTGCTCAACACTCAGATGGCCAATGACATCCTCCACAGAGAATTCACGCCTCTGATGTTTCAGAGTGGTGGTAAAGTTCCTCCAGGAATTGGGGAGCTTAGCGATTATGCAGCCCGCGACAAACTTGCCCCGTAACTCGCACTTAAGAAGCTCAAGCTCCTTAACAATGCATATTATCTCATGAGCCTGCTCCAATACAGGACGGTTTTCAACCATCTTGTAGTCGTGGAACTGCTCTATAATATACATCTCGCTCCCTGCATCGGCAGCCCCGAACTTAGATTCGAGCGCCTCCCACAAGTCCTTGGCAGACCGCATATGCAAATATGCGTCAACCAGCTTATCTCCAATCACGCTCAGAACCGCCCCGAGGAACACGACAGTGGCCTCCTTGAACGCCTTCTCCTATTCAGGAGCAATCGTTCCAGTGGGAGTCACACCGGCGACCCAGAACACGTTCATGGCCGTGAGCCATAAGGTGATTTTAGTCTGCCAACGCTTAAAGTACGTCCCCGTAAACGGGGACGGTTTCAGTGCAGCAGCAAAACCAAAATTCGAAAAACTCCTACACACATTAGGTTTTTGGATTGATGAATAAATAGGCAGCTTTTCGATTAAATTAATCCATGAATAAATCATGAGCATGACATGAACAGCATTGATAACACACTGATTACGATCTAACAAAGCATGTAGTACGCACATAGTAGAACCATCTACGCATATCACTAGTACTGCTACTACAGAAAGAAACACGAGAGGGATCAGCGATGTATACCCTCCAATCGGCCACGCGGCAGCGGTGACGGTGGCAGTAGCCGCGGCATCCTCAGCAGCCTTCTTGTCGGCCTCGGCCTTCTCAGCAGCGACACGGTCGGCGTCGATCGACATGGTGATGACGAAGGTGATGCGGACGTAGATGAACAGAAGCGAGCAGTCGCGTAGTCGCTACCCAAAAACCTAATCACCCATCTCCCGTACAGGATCCGGAGAGGCGGGGTTTCGGAGACCTGCTCTCCCGTCAACCGTGTACGCGGTGAACGGGATGAAGTCGTCGGCGGCAGCAGTAGCAAAGGAACGATGTGGGCGTGGAGGCGGAGGCGAAGATGCGTTCTGTTTCACGGCGGCTAGGGTTGGCAGCGCCCCACATACATATGTGCAAACGCGCGTGGAGAGACGTGGGCTGAACCCACGTCCAAGTCAGTAGCCCATGATCCGACATCTCAGATCGTGGCCCTACCTGTCAAAGACTCTCCGTTCCTGACCGGCAAAAAGAAGCGCATAGGAGTGAGCTCGGCTCGGCTCAATCCCGCAACCTGCGACGCATCGTGACGAGGCATGGTGTGGCGTGTGGAGGAGGAGGAGTGCGCGAGGGCTTCTTTTCTTCTCAAGCTCCAATAGCATGAGGGAGAGAATCCCTTATAAACCACTCCAACTCTCCTTCCACTAGCATGGTGGGACTAAACTTCCCACCACCTTGTCATGCCACCTAAATGGGCCCTCAGAGATTAAATCTGAAATTGTCATATGGGCTTTAGGCCCATCTCATATTTCAACATCATCATCCTCCCCCCTCCTCGCCGCCGTCCATAGCACCGCCGGGCAAAAGCCTTGCCTGCTGGACGGCGGCGGGACTTCTCCCCATCCTATCCGTCCTGGCTGGCGCGGGACAGCGGGATCTAGAGGAACGTCGGGCGAACGTGGGATCCGGCGGCGCAGCGGACGGGTCTCCCATCAGCGTCATGCGCGGCGCGGCAGTGGCGACCTGTGTCTCATGAGGTGGTGGCTGCGTTGGCCTGACCGGTGGTCGCGGGTGCCGCCGGGTTCAGATCGGATCCATCTGGATCCTTTCTTGACTCCGTCGGCCGCCGCGGGGTGGTGATGATCGTCGCTGGCCACGTCGGATCATTGGATTCGGCGTCTGGAGATCTACAAGGAGTTCTTCTCGATCCTCCTTTCTGGTGGGTTGAGACCCATGGCTCTTTCATCTTCGCGGGTTTCGGATCGTGGCTTGCCGGATCCGGAGTACACGGAGATTTGGTGGCATAGGATGGGGACCGGAGGAAACTTTGGTCGGCGTGTTCGGCCAGGCATCGGCGACGTCACTTGACACCGTTACCCTTCCTGGAGGTGAAGCCGAGGTCCCCCCTATCCACCCCCGAACCCCTCTCGGACGGAAGTCCAAAATTCAGTCTGGATTGGGCGGCGGAAGCGTCCTACGCGTCGTATCCTCCATGGAGGCGCCGTCTTGGGAGGAACTGCTGTTCGGGGGAGAGATGTTGTGGATGGTGGGCTCCGAGTAGCTCCAGCAGTGGCGATGGTGTGGAGGTTGCCAGGTGGTGCGGCGTTGTATCTACCGCGTCATTGACGACGAGTGGTGGCGGCATGGTGCAGCTGCATATCGACGATGGATGCGGCTGGATGGACGAGCGCAGGGTGGTCGAGCTGTCTGGCGCCATGGTGGCGTCGACAACAGGCCTAGAAACGTCTGTGCGTCAGTACCTGCTCTGGAGATGGATCGGTGGGAGAAGGCGGCGGCAACCTCGGTGAGTGCACCGGACCGGCGTGTGACCCAGTCTCGGTATGTGGCTAGGATGGGGCATCCGGCATTAGATGTTAGTGAAGGAAATATGCCCTAGAGGCAATAATAAAGTTATTATTTATTTCCTTATTTCATGATAAATGTTTATCATTCATGCTAGAATTGTATTAACCGGAAACATGATACATGTGTGAATGCATAGACAAACAAGATGTCACTAGTATGCCTCTACTAGACTAGCTTGTTAATCAAAGATGGTTATGTTTCCTAACCATGAACAAGGAGTTGTTATTTGATTAACAAGGTCACATCATTAGTAGAATGATCTGATTGACATGACCCATTCCCTTAGCTTAGCACACGATCGTTTAGTATGTTGCTACTGCTTTTATCCATGACATATACATGTTCCTGTAACTATGAGATTATGCAACTCCCGTTTACCGGAGGAACACTTTGGGTGCTACCAAACGTCACAACGTAACTGGGTGATTATAAAGGAGTACTACAGGTGTCTCCAAAGGCAGATGTTGGGTTGGCGTATTTCGAGATTAGGTTTTGTCACTCCGATTGTCGGAGAGGTATCTCTGGGCCCTCTCGGTAATACACATCACTTAAGCCTTGCAAGCATTACAACTAATGAGTTAGCTGTGAGATGATGTATTACAGAACGAGTAAAGAGACTTGCCGGTAACGAGATTGAACTAGGTATTGGATACCGACGATCGAATCTCGGGCAAGTAACATACCGATGACAAAGGGAACGACGTATGTTGTTATGCGGTCTGACCGATAAAGATCTTCGTAGAATATGTAGGAACCAATATGGGCATCCAGGTCCCGCTATTGGTTATTGACCGGAGACGTGTCTCGGTCATGTCTACATTGTTCTCGAACCGTAGGGTCCGCACGCTTAAGGTTTCGATGACAGTTATATTATGAGTTTATGAGTTTTGATGTACCGAAGGAGTTCGGAGTCCCGGATGAGATCGGGGACATGACGAGGAGTCTCGAAATGGTCGAGACGTAAAGATCGATATATTGGACGACTATATTCGGAGTTCGGAAAGGTTCCGAGTGATTCGGGTATTTTTCGGAGTACCGGAGAGTTACGGGAATTCGTATTGGGCCTTAATGGGCCATACGGGAAAGGAGAAAAAGGGCCAAAAGGGTGGCCGCCACCCTCCCCTTGGTCTAGTCCGAACTGGACTAGGGAGGGGGGCGCACCCTTCCTTCCTTCTCCTTCTCTTTTCCCTTTCCTTCTCTCCTACTCCTAGTACATGGAAGGACTACTAGTTGGACTAGGAAAGGGGGAATCCTACTCCCGGTGGGAGTAGGACTCCCCATGGCGCGCCATAGAGAGGGCCGGCCTCCTCCTCCCTCCCTCCTTTATATACGGGGGCAGGGGGCACCCCATGAACACACAAGTTTGATCTACGGATCGTTCCTTAGCCGTGTGCGGTGCCCCCCTCCACCATATTCCACCTCGGTCATACCGTCGCGAAGCTTAGGCGAAGCCCTGCGCCGGTGAAACATCAAGATCGTCACCACGCCGTCGTGCTGACGGAACTCTCCCTCGACACTCGGCTGGATCGGAGTACGAGGGACGTCATCGAGCTGTACGTGTGTCAAGAACTCGGGGGCGCCGGAGTGACGGCGCCGGGATCGGTCGGATCGCGAGGATAACGTACGACTACTTCCTCTACGTTGTGATCGCTTCCGCTTCGGGTCTACGAGGGTACGTAGACAACACTCTCCCCTCTCGTTGCTATACATCACCATGATCTTGCGTGTGCGTAGGAAATTTTTTGAAATTACTACGTTCCCCAACAGTGGCATCCGAGCCTAGGTTTTTTCTATGGTTTGATGTTTTGCACGAGTAGAACACAAGTGAGTTGTGGGCGATACAAGTCATACTACCTACCAGCATGTCATACTTTGGTTCAGCGGTATTGTGAGATGAAGCGGCCCAGACCGACATTACGCGTACGCTTACGCGAGACTGGTTTCACCGCCACGAGCACTCGTTGCTTAAAGGTGACTGGTGGGTGTCTGTCTCTCTCACTTTAGTTGAACCGAGTGTGGCTACGCCCGGTCCTTGAGAAGGTTAAAACGGAGTCTATTTGACGAAGTATCGTTGTGGTTTTGATGCGTAGGTGAGACTGGTTCTTGCTTAAGCCCGTAGCAGCCACGTAAAATTTGCAACAACAAAGTAGAGGACGTCTAACTTGTTTTTGCAGGGCATGTTGTGATGTGATATGGTCAAGACGTGATGCTATATTTTATTGTATGAGATGATCATGTTTTGTAACCGAAGTTATCGGCAACTGGCAGGAGCCATATGGTTGTCGCTTTATTGTATGCAATGCAATCGCTCTGTAATGCTTTACTTTATCACTAAGCGGTAGCGATAGTCGTAGAAGCATAAGTTTGGCGAGACGACAACGATGCTACGATGGAGATCAAGGTGTCGCGCCGGTGACGATGGTGATCATGGTGGTGCTGCAGAGATGGAGATCACGAAGCACAAGATGATGATGACCATATCATATCACTTATATTGATTTGCATGTGATGTTTATCTTTTATGCATCTTATCTTGCTTTGATTGACGGTAGCATTATAAGATGATCTCTCACTAAATTATCAAGAAGTGTTCTCCCCGAGTATGCACCGTTGCCAAAGTTCGTCGTGCCCAGACACCACGTGATGATCGGGTGTGATAAGCTCTACGTCCATCTACAACGGGTGCAAGCCAGTTTTGCACACGCAGAATACTCGGGTTATACTTGACGAGCCTAGCATATGCAGATATGGCCTCGGAACACGGAGACAGAAAGGTCGAGCGTGAATCATATAGCAGATATGATCAACATAAGATGTTCACCATTGAAAACTACTCCATTTCACGTGATGATCGGTTATGGTTTAGTTGATTTGGATCACGTGATCACTTAGATGACTAGAGAGATGTCTGTCTAAGTGGGAGTTCTTAAGTAATATGATTAATTGAACTTAAATTTATCATGAACTTAGTACCTGATAGTATCTTGCTTGTTTATGTTTGATTGTAGATAGATGGCTCGTGCTGTTGTTCCGTTGAATTTTAATGCGTTCCTTGAGAAAGCAAAGTTGAAAGATGATGGTAGCAATTACACGGACTGGGTCCGTAACCTGAGGATTATCCTCATTGCTGCACAGAAGAGTTACGTCCTGGATGCACCGCTGGGTGCCAGGCCTGCTGCTGATGCAACTGACGACGTTAAGAACGTCTGGCAGAGCAAAGCTGATGACTACTCTATAGTTCAGTGTGCCATGCTTTACGGCTTAGAACCGGGACTTCAACGACGTTTTGAACGTCATGGAGCAGATGAGATGTTCCAGGAGTTGAAGTTAATATTCCAACAGAATGCCCGGATTGAGAGATATGAAGTCTCCAATAAGTTCTATAGCTGCAAGATGGAGGAGAATAGTTCTGTTAGTGAGCACATACTCAGAATGTCTGGGTACTACAATCACTTGACACAATTGGGAGTTAATCTTCCAGATGATTGTGTCATTGACAGAATTCTTCAATCACTGCCACCAAGCTACAAGGGCTTCGTGATGAACTATAATATGCAAGGGTTAGTAAAGACTATACCTGAGCTCTTCGCAATGCTAAAGGCTGCGGAGGTAGAAATCAAGAAGGAGCATCAAGTGTTGATGGTCAATAAGACCACTAGTTTCAAGAAGAAAGGCAAAGGGAAGAAGAAGGGGAACTTCAAGAAGAACAGCAAGCAAGTTGCTGCTCAGGAGAAGAAACCCAAGTCTGGACCTAAGCCTGAAACTGAGTGCTTCTACTGCAAGCAGACTGGTCACTGGAAGCGGAACTGCCCCAAGTATTTGGCGGATAAGAAGGATGGCAAGGTGAACAAAGGTATATGTGATATACATGTTATTGATGTGTACCTTACTAGAGCTCGCAGTAGCACCTGGGTATTTGATACTGGTTCTGTTGCTAATATTTGCAACTCGAAACAGGGACTACAGATTAAGCGAACACTGGCAAAGGACGAGGTGACGATGCGCGTGGGAAATGGTTCCAAAGTCGATGTGATCGCGGTCGGCACGCTACCTCTACATCTACCTTCGGGATTAGTTTTAGACCTAAATAATTGTTATTTGGTGCCTGCGTTGAGCATGAACATTATATCTGGATCTTGTTTGATGCGAGACGGTTATTCATTTAAATCAGAGAATAATGGTTGTTCTATTTATATGAGTAATATCTTTTATGGTCATGCACCCTTGAAGAGTGGTCTATTTTTGATGAATCTCGATAGTAGTGATACACATATTCATAATGTTGAAACCAAAAGATGCAGAGTTGATAATGATAGTGCAACTTATTTGTGGCACTGCCGTTTAGGTCATATCGGTGTAAAGCGCATGAAGAAACTCCATACTGATGGACTTTTGGAGTCACTTGATTATGAATCACTTGGCACTTGCGAACCGTGCCTTATGGGCAAGATGACTAAAACCCCGTTCTCCGGTACTATGGAGAGAGCAACAGATTTGTTGGAAATCATACATACAGATGTATGTGGTCCGATGAATGTTGAGGCTCGTGGCGGATATCGTTATTTTCTCACCTTCACAGATGACTTAAGCAGATATGGGTATATCTACTTAATGAAACATAAGTCTGAAACATTTGAAAAGTTCAAAGAATTTCAGAGTGAAGTTGAAAATCATCGTAATAAGAAAATTAAGTTTCTACGATCTGATCGTGGAGGTGAATATTTTAGTTACGAGTTTGGTCTACATTTAAAACAATGCGGAATAGTTTCGCAACTCACGCCACCCGGAACACCACAGCGTAATGGTGTGTCCGAACGTCGTAATCGTACTTTACTAGATATGGTACGATCTATGATGTCTCTTACAGATTTACCGCTATCGTTTTGGGGTTATGCTCTAGAGACGGCCGCATTCACACTGAATAGAACACCGTCGAAATCCGTTGAGACGACACCTTATGAACTATGGTTTAGCAAGAAACCAAAGTTGTCGTTTCTTAAAGTTTGGGGATGCGATGCTTATGTGAAAAAGCTTCAACCTGATAAGCTCGAACCCAAATCGGAGAAATGTGTCTTCATAGGATACCCAAAGGAGACAGTTGGGTACACCTTCTATCACAGATCCGAAGGCAAGACATTTGTTGCTAAAAATGGATCCTTTCTAGAGAAGGAGTTTCTCTCGAAAGAAGTGAGTGGGAGGAAAGTAGAACTTGATGAGGTAATTGTACCTTCTCCCTTACTTGAAAGTAGTTTGTCGCAGAAACCAGTTTCTGAGACACCTACACCAAGTAGTGAGGAAGTTGATGATGTTGATCATGAAACTTCAGATCAAGTTGCTACAGAACCTCGTAGATCAACCAGAGTAAGATCCGCACCAGAGTGGTACGGTAATCCTGTTCTGGAAATCATGCTACTAGATCATGATGAACCTACGAACTATGAAGAAGCGATGGTGAGCCCAGATTCCGCAAAATGGCTTGAGGCCATGAAATCTGAGATGGGATCCATGTATGAAAACAAAGTATGGACTTTGGTTGACTTGCCCGAGGGTAGGCAAGCAATAGAAAACAAGTGGATCTTCAAGAAGAAGACTGACGCTGACGGTAATGTTACTGTCTACAAAGCTCGACTTGTCGCAAAGGGTTTTCGACAAGTTCAAGGGATTGACTACGATGAGACCTTCTCACCCGTAGCGATGCTTAAGTCTGTCAGAATCATGTTAGCGATTGCCGCATTTTATGATTATGAAATTTGGCAAATGGATGTAAAGACTGCATTCCTGAATGGATTTCTGGAAGAAGAGTTGTATATGATGCAACCAGAAGGTTTTATCGATCCAAAGGGAGCTAACAAAGTGTGCAAGCTCCAGCGATCCATTTATGGACTGGTGCAAGCATCTCGGAGTTGGAATAAACGCTTTGATAGTGTGATCAAAGCATTTGGGTTCATACAGACTTTTGGAGAAGCCTGTATTTACAAGAAAGTGAGTGGGAGCTCTGTAGCATTTCTGATATTATATGTAGATGACATATTGCTGATCGGAAATGATATAGAATTTCTGGATAGCATAAAGGGATACTTGAATAAGAGTTTTTCGATGAAAGACCTCGGTGAAGCTGCTTACATATTGGGCATTAAGATCTATAGAGATAGATCAAGACGCTTAATTGGACTTTCACAAAGCACATACCTTGACAAAATTTTGAAGAAGTTCAAAATGGATCAAGCAAAGAAAGGGTTCTTGCCTGTGTTACAAGGTGTGAAATTGAGTAAGACTCAATGCCCGACCACTGCAGAAGATAGAGAGAAAATGAAAGATGTTCCCTATGCTTCAGCCATAGGCTCTATCATGTATGCAATGCTGTGTACCAGACCTGATGTGTGCCTTGCTATAAGTTTAGCAGGGAGGTACCAAAGTAATCCAGGAGTGGAACACTGGACAGCGGTCAAGAACATCCTGAAATACCTGAAAAGGACTAAGGATATGTTTCTCGTATATGGAGGTGACAAAGAGCTCATCGTAAACGGTTACGTTGATGCAAGCTTTGACACTGATCCGGACGATTCTAAATCGCAGACCGGATACGTATTTACACTAAACGGAGGAGCTGTCAGTTGGTGCAGTTCTAAACAAAGCGTCGTAGCGGGATCTACATGTGAAGCGGAGTACATAGCAGCTTCGGAAGCAGCTAATGAAGGAGTCTGGATGAAGGAGTTCATATCCGATCTAGGTGTCATACCTAGTGCATCGGGTCCAATGAAAATCTTCTGTGACAATACTGGAGCAATTGCCTTAGCGAAGGAATCCAGATTTCACAAGAGGACCAAGCACATCAAAAGACGCTTCAATTCCATCCGGGACTTAGTCCAGGTGGGAGACATAGAGATTTGCAAGATACATACGGATCTGAATGTTGCAGACCCGTTGACTAAGCCTCTTCCACGAGCAAAACATGATCAGCACCAAGACTCCATGGGTGTTAGATTCATTACTATGTAATCTAGATTATTGACTCTAGTGCAAGTGGGAGACTGAAGGAAATATGCCCTAGAGGCAATAATAAAGTTATTATTTATTTCCTTATTTCATGATAAATGTTTATCATTCATGCTAGAATTGTATTAACCGGAAACATGATACATGTGTGAATGCATAGACAAACAAGATGTCACTAGTATGCCTCTACTAGACTAGCTTGTTAATCAAAGATGGTTATGTTTCCTAACCATGAACAAGGAGTTGTTATTTGATTAACAAGGTCACATCATTAGTAGAATAATCTGATTGACATGACCCATTCCCTTAGCTTAGCACACGATCGTTTAGTATGTTGCTACTGCTTTTATCCATGACATATACATGTTCCTGTAACTATGAGATTATGCAACTCCCGTTTACCGGAGGAACACTTTGGGTGCTACCAAACGTCACAACGTAACTGGGTGATTATAAAGGAGTACTACAGGTGTCTCCAAAGGCAGATGTTGGGTTGGCGTATTTCGAGATTAGGTTTTGTCACTCCGATTGTCGGAGAGGTATCTCTGGGCCCTCTCGGTAATACACATCACTTAAGCCTTGCAAGCATTACAACTAATGAGTTAGCTGTGAGATGATGTATTACAGAACGAGTAAAGAGACTTGCCGGTAACGAGATTGAACTAGGTATTGGATACCGACGATCGAATCTCGGGCAAGTAACATACCGATGACAAAGGGAACGACGTATGTTGTTATGCGGTCTGACCGATAAAGATCTTCGTAGAATATGTAGGAACCAATATGGGCATCCAGGTCCCGCTATTGGTTATTGACCGGAGACGTGTCTCGGTCATGTCTACATTGTTCTCGAACCGTAGGGTCCGCACGCTTAAGGTTTCGATGACAGTTATATTATGAGTTTATGAGTTTTGATGTACCGAAGGAGTTCGGAGTCCCGGATGAGATCGGGGACATGACGAGGAGTCTCGAAATGGTCGAGACGTAAAGATCGATATATTGGACGACTATATTCGGAGTTCGGAAAGGTTCCGAGTGATTCGGGTATTTTTCGGAGTACCGGAGAGTTACGGGAATTCGTATTGGGCCTTAATGGGCCATACGGGAAAGGAGAAAAAGGGCCAAAAGGGTGGCCGCCACCCTCCCCTTGGTCTAGTCCGAATTGGACTAGGGAGGGGGGCGCACCCTTCCTTCCTTCTCCTTCTCTTTTCCCTTTCCTTCTCTCCTACTCCTAGTACATGGAAGGACTACTAGTTGGACTAGGAAAGGGGGAATCCTACTCCCGGTGGGAGTAGGACTCCCCATGGCGCGCCATAGAGAGGGCCGGCCTCCTCCTCCCTCCCTCCTTTATATACGGGGGCAGGGGGCACCCCATGAACACACAAGTTTGATCTACGGATCGTTCCTTAGCCGTGTGCGGTGCCCCCCTCCACCATATTCCACCTCGGTCATACCGTCGCGAAGCTTAGGCGAAGCCCTGCGCCGGTGAAACATCAAGATCGTCACCACGCCGTCGTGCTGACGGAACTCTCCCTCGACACTCGGCTGGATCGGAGTACGAGGGACGTCATCGAGCTGTACGTGTGTCAAGAACTCGGGGGCGCCGGAGTGACGGCGCCGGGATCGGTCGGATCGCGAGGATAACGTATGACTACTTCCTCTACGTTGTGATCGCTTCCGCTTCGGGTCTACGAGGGTACGTAGACAACACTCTCCCCTCTCGTTGCTATACATCACCATGATCTTGCGTGTGCGTAGGAAATTTTTTGAAATTACTACGTTCCCCAACAGTTAGGATTTGGTGCGATGTCTGTTTGATATTAGGCTCGGACATTCGGCACCACTGCATCAAGGGGGTAGGAGTAGCGACAGATGTTGCCTAGATGGTGGCTTCAGACTTACTGATGTACTACTTTGTAAGATCTTTTGTGTTTAATAATTAATAAAGTGGCCGTATGCATCGTCCAGATGCAGAGACCGGGGGTGCTTCCTCCTTTTCTAGAAAAAAATGTCCCTAACTACACTCCACTTAAGCTGTACTAGCTTATACACTATGTGTTAATGCTGACATGTCCATCGATATACACGCTGTATGTGCGTACTAATCCTTAACAACATGCTTGAATCATTCGAGTCCATGCTGTATTGAATTAGAGATACACATAGATGCACCATTTATGCCGATAATTGTTATTGCGGACCTAGATGCTGCATTAAGTTACACCCTTACATGAGACATGATAACTTCTTGGCAATGGCTCCAGTTTCCTACCAAACCAAAATGAACAATCGCTTGTATACATGGAGATAGGTTGAATACTAGAAAAAGAGACAATTTGGCCCCTCAATAGTGGATTACAGATTTGGTCAGTAAATTACCATATTTCCAATCTTCTTGATTGTTGCTAAATCATTTCTATTTTCATTGTTTTTTATTTTCCCAAATTTGTATTATTATTTTTCATTTTTCTGTGTCGTCTAGGCTGTGTGCGCAAAACCTCTGCCATTTCATTTCATCTGATTTCGAAATTTATGACCGGAGGTGAGTGGAGTTGGAGTTCAAGGACCAATTCTAGAATCACCAACAACATAGGGCAAGAAAAGTAAGTTTAAAAAAAATTACAAACCAAGGTCGATCGAGAATGCTAGGTAAATGATGGACGACTAGATAGCATCGATTTGTTTTATCAGAGCATCTCCAACAGGCGCGGCAAAAGGCGCGCGCGCGGTAAAATCGCGATTTAGCGCGCGCCGGCTGTTTCCGCGCGCTCCAGCGGTGGCGGGAAATTACCGCGCGCGGGAAGCGCTTGCGCGCGCGCGGGAGAAAGCGGCACGCGGCGCGCCAAAACTACCGCGCCGCTTACCGCGCGCCTATAAATTGCCGCGCGCGCACCGCACACAGCCACGCAAGCCACGCAGACAGCCACGCGCCCTTCCCTCGCAAACTCGCCGCTCGCCGCTCGCCGCTCGCCGTTTCGCCGCTCGCGCTCGCGCCACCACCGCGCCACCATGCCGCCGCGCCGCCGGGGTGCTTCGGGCTATCGCGGCGTCCGCGCGCGCCCCAACGGCTTGTTCTCCGCCGAGATACGGTCCGGCAACGTGCGGCTCGGCCTCGGTACGTTCCAGAGCGCGCACGAGGCGGCCCGCGCATACGACGCGGCGGCGTGGCGCTTGGACAGGCCCCGGTCGCAGATGAACTTCCGGGACGTCTTCACGCGCGAGCAGGCGCTGCGCGTCGCCCCTCCGCCGCGCCTCATCACCGACATGGACCGTGCCGACCACGCTCGGCGGCAGCGCCGCCTCCTCGTCGCCGAGGAGGACGAGCGAGCCATGGCGGAGTGGCGCCGTCGCCACCCGGAGGACGTCGCCGCCGAGCACGCCTACTGGGCGGAGAGGACGGCGAGGCGCCGTGCGGAGCGGGCTGACCGGCGTGCGCGGAAGGCATTGGCGAACGCTCAGTGCGAAATTGTTTCAGCAGGTGGGAGGTCGTTCTTCACGCGGGACGATGACCGTTGGGATGACATATGGCTATCAACCTCGGACGACACCGACGAGGATGATGATGATGATGATGATGATGGTAGCGACTTGGAGTAGCTTTATCTATGCCATAGTAGTGCCTATCTATGCCGTAGTAGTGCCTATCTATCTATGTATGTCGAACTATCTATCTATGTATGTTGTGAGCTATCTATCTATCTATATGCATAATGTTCGCGCGCTGTATTTTACCGCGCCTGCTGGAGCTGCGCGCGCGCGGCTTTACAGCGCGGCTGCTGGAGCAAACGCCGCGCGCCGCGCCAAACCAGGCGTTCGGCGCGCGCCAAATCAGTTTTTGCGCGCGGCGCTATAGCGCGCCTGTTGGAGATGCTCTCATGCCGGTGCATGTGTACCGAAGTTTTGACCTTTTTTACTCGGGCTGGTGCTCGCAGAAGGCCACTGGATTTGACCCCCACGGCAGGGCCGACCAGGATCCACGAGCAATGGAGCGAGCAGCACTGGGAGCATGGGACGCAGGCGATGATGATGCCGCATGATGATTCCCCCAGCAAGAAAACGCACCACCTTTCCTTGCAACCAAAGCCAACCACTCACGCTCTCACATGCACACCCATCGCCAGTGCCACTCGCACTGTCTCTCTCTCTTATATACCCCACTCCAACCAGCGCAGATCAGCTAGCTAGCTTCGCCGGCGATCGATGGCGGGCGGGTGCAAGGCGGCGATCGGGTGCGTGGACGCGCGCGTGCCGGTGCGGGCCAGCTACGTCAGCCTCTACAAGTGGCCCGAGTCCGACGCCGAGTTCGTCCGGTCCGTCGCCATGGCGCGGCGCCACCGCCAGCAGCCGGAGAGCCCTGCCGCCGCCGCCGGGTGCTACGGCGGCGGCACCGCCAGCATGCGCCGCGGGGCCGGCGTCGATGTTGGCGGGGACAGCCCCCGGGTGGTGGACAGCTACTCGTGCCGCCAGATGTATCTTCGCAGCTACACCTTCTCGACGAGGAAGGAGACCGTGCCCGAGCGCACCATGGCGTGCCTCGGCCGCGTCCGGGAGCGCGCCGCCGTCTTCCCCAGCTTCCTCCCGCACCGGGGCGGCGGCGGTGGATCCGACGCCGGAAGCTCCTTCGGCAGCTCGAGCGGTGGAGGTCAGTACTCCGGGAGGGATCAAGACGGGCGCCGCGGGACTACTGGCGGCAGCAACGGGAGGAGGAAGCGTCGGAGGAAGAAGAAGGGGTGCGCCGTGGTGAGGAGGCTGCAGGAGGCGTCGTGCGGCGCGGTGCGCGCCATCTTCCGCCGCCTGCTCGCCTGCACCACCACCGTCGACGTCGAGGTCGCCGAGCCGCCGCCCGGCCGGTGAATGCCGCCATTTGCATGCCGGACTTGTCATCGGTCCTTTTTTTGGCATTCTATTTCCTACGGAGTAGTAATTAATATATTCAGTATATTTAATCATTTTTCTACTCGAGTTAAGTACAGTAGTAGCTTCCATTCGTAGCAAATGAGTAACATATATATCATCAGCTTGTAACTTATATTGTGCTATATTTATTTCTTGTTACATATATGCATACAACCGGTGTGGTTACTTATTCGGTGTTTTTTACCTCTGAATAACAGTTTTTTTTCTACGAGTGCAACCGTCGAATAACAGTTATTTGGTAATTTATACTCCCTCTGTTCACTTTTATAAGACCTTGGAGACATTTCAGACAATGTGCAAAACAACCTATTTTGAATTGTCTGAAACAACTTACAAAAGTGAACGGAAGGAGTATCTTTTTTTTTAAAGAAGAATTCCTGACCTATGCATCAGGATGATGCATGCAACCATTGATAATCTGTATCTATACTTAGTAATAATACAAAAAGTGTGTTTTACACGTCTGTTTTACCACGCACACCTTAGTTAAATCCCTACATGAGGTGGTACTAATAAGAATTGCTCGGTCTTGAAGGGATTTTGTGCAGTATTTCAGTGTTTTCATCTTAAGCTATTTCATCATGTCTTTGTTCTTTGTTCTGGCAAAGTAAACTGTTCCTATTTTCTTAGCTTGAGGTGTAGTAGTTGAAATTTTATGGATAGACAATTGTAATTGACCAATGGAGAGTATATACATGTGTAAGACAACTAAATAATATGAATGTAAAAATGTGGGATGCATTAATCTTTTATCACCGTGTGACCTACAATTAATTGAATCTTTCAAACCCACATTTATTCCGAATCGAGTAGGGCGCCGAAGAGGGAAGAATCTGAGCAGGGATGACTACTCCACAACGATTTCTGAGAGGAACAAGTCGACGAGGCCACCAATGACGTCAACTCTATCGTCCCTCTGGATACAAACACCATAGACAAGATGCAACTATTTCTTGGCGTTGAACCAGCCGATGGTCGACGAGGCCACCAATGACGTCAACTCTATCGGCGCTCTGGATACGGACACCATGAACAAGATGCAACTCTTTCCTGGCATTGAGCCAGTCGATGGTCGACGAGGCCACCAATGACAACAACTCCATTGTTGCTTTATACTTGGACAACATGGACAGGTTGCAGACTACACTGCTATTTTACTGTTCATAGATGCAAGGCTCGAGACGTTCTGACATGGTCGGCCAGGAAGTAGGAGGGTGGTAGGAATGGGCAACGGCGAGCAATTCATTGGGTGGACCATGGCAATGTGGAGCATCATGCATCTCATCCCACGGCCCACGACACGTCCAACAGGGAGCAAAGTAATCCCCATGTTTTTTCTTCCTTTGCAATGCACAGACACATTTGATAGTAAGAAAAAACTCTACCGGCCACTGGGACGCGCCAATAGTAAGAAGCAACTTGATTACTATTACACGCTTAAGGCGCTGGTTACCATGTTATTGGTACGCAACACATAGGATCCTTTGGTAATGTGGGCATCCCATATTAGTCCCACCTAGACCAGACTTTCTAGAAGGTTCTCTCCGGTTTTACCGCGCCGGGTTTTTTTCCTGATTAGGTATCTTTTTGTGTTTTGATCGGTTTTGTTTTCCTTTTCCTTTTTCTTTTTCATTTTGCATTCATTTTTCCTTCTAAAATTTGCAATCTTTTGTCAAGTTCACTCATTGTTTTTCAAATTCAACATTTTTTTTAAATTCACATAAAAACAAAATTATGCACTTTTTTAGGATTTGCAAAAAAACGAATTCATGGAATTTTTTCGTAAGTTATTAAACCTTTTAAAATTCGTATTTTGTCAAATTCATTATTTTCAAAATAAAAAACTTTTTAAAGATTCATGGACCTGTTTTAGAACTTCTTGATCTTTTATTGAATTCTTGAACTTTTAAAAATGCGTAAAATCAATGATTTGTCACAATTTTTATATTATAAATACGTAAAGTCTAACATAGCAGGGAGCGAAAAAACTGGAGTAGCCGTATGGCTGAAAGAACTACATGGCAGGCGGAGGCCCAGATCGACCACCAGTGTGCGGCAGGAAACTTCCTGGCGGTTAACACGCCAATTAGGAGGTCTCTGCGCTTCCCCTTATAAAGAAAGAAGAAGAAAGAAAAAGGATGAGAGCCAATGGTTGAAGCATTTCACGCGGGGGGGGGGGGGGGGGGGGGGGGGGGAGGCCACCGAGCATGGGACAACCTTCTTTTCATCTACAGTTCTCATTTTTTTCCTTTACTTTCTCATTTTCATTTTGTTTTCCTATTTCTTCATGATTATCTTTTTTCCTTTTTAATGTATTTTTATTATTCCTCCATTCTTTTTTCCTTCTAGTTTTTCTAGTAATTAGTTTTCTCACTTTCAGAAGAAAATATATTAACATCTTTTTGTTTTCCATGTATATATATTTTGACATGCACGAACAACTTTACTCAAAGAGATGAATTTTTAAATGTATAAATTTGTTTATACACATAAATTATTTTTAAATATAAGATAATCATTTCTTTTCAAATATATAAAGATCTCGTACCGGATTCATGAGTTATAATTTTTCATGCATATTGTATATATGATTAAACTTAATTTTAATAAGATTTTGTATTTCAATGTTAAATTGTCAAAGTTATCTACATTTTTACTTGAGAAAAAAAGTATGCCAAATTAATAGCCCGTGTTTGTGGCCGGCCCATTATGGTTCGTTGGAGGAGGAGCCAAGCATTTGCATGCGGAGCTCTCGTCACGTCCAACAGAAGGCAGGGCGCACAGAGCCCATTGGTAGTAGTACTATACCAGAGAACTACTGTAGAGGGGAAAAGTATAAAATAAATCTTGAAGTTATAGACAAAAGCTAAATCAAACCCTGAACTTTGAATGCCGGAAATTGACACTTTAACTTGTAATCCCGGTCTATTTTGGACCCTATACCTGTTTGGCACACCAGGAATACTACAATCCCGGACTGGATTACCAGCTACTCTCACGGACAAGAATTTTGGCCGGCCCACTATAACAAAACAAGAATTTGTGAGGTTTAAAAAATGTCCACACATTTCTAAAATTATTCAGAAGTTAAAAATGTTCCTGTTTCCTATTTTCCAAACAAATTTAATTCTTTTTGTGTTTTTTAAAACTGTTTGGAATTTTGAAACTCTGTTAGCATTTTAAAAAACTGTTTACAATTTCAAAAAAACACATTTGTCAAAAAATGTTCAGAATTCCAACAGTTTTCACATCCTTTGGAAAATGTTTCGTATTTTTAAAATTTTGCCACATTTTTTAAATAGTGTCTTTGGAATTTCGTAAATTATTTCATAAATAATGTATTTAAAAAATGTTTCAGATTGTTGGCAGTGGACTCGACAGGGCCAGGCCACCAGACATGAAGCGAGTTTTTTTCCTTAACATGCGAGGTAAAAATTATTTCTTTCTTTTTCTTAACAGGCGACGTATAATTCCAAAACAAAAAACATGCCCTGGAGTCGAACTTGGGACCTGGTCACCACTATAGCAGACAACTATGACTGACATAGTCAGAGGCCCGAAATATTTAATCAGAAACCAAAGCCTCAAACTTTGAAAATATTTTTTAGGGGCAAACAAGTATTGAAAACGTATTTATATATGAAATCTTTGAACATTTATAAAGTGCAAACACTTTTTGAAAATATCGAATACTTTTAAAAAACCAACAACTTTGAAAAAGCGAACACCTTTATAAACATTTTTTGCAACCTGAACAAAATTTTAAAGTGCTCACGAGTTTCAGAAAATGTGTCTGTGACATTCTCAAAAAAATGTGTGTGCAATGTAAAAATATGTTTGCGTGACGTAAAAAAATGGGTCATAACCTTAACAGAATATATGTGACATGTTCTTGGAAAAAGTGTATGCAAATTTAAAAATGTTGAACCATGTAAAAGTGTGTTTGTGTAGTTTTATAAAATGTTTATTGTCATTAAGAAAATGTAAAACATGTATTTGAAAAAATATTACCATGTATTCAAAAAGTTTTTAAAACATTTAATTTAAAAATGTACATAATTTATTTGAAAATATCAACAGTTTATCCAAAAATATTTAATGCGTGCGTTAAAAATGTATATTGGATATTGAGAAAATTTAGACATGTGTAAAAATGAAAAAAGGAAACAAAACAAAAAATAAAGAAACTAAGAAAACTAGATTAGTGCGCGTGCGCGAGTAACTGGGCTACTGGGCCGGCCCAATTCAGAAAATCCCGGCTACGTCCTGTCAAGGTTTAAAATAGGCCGGGATTATAGAGTTTGGTGTGCTCATTTCAGGTATGGGGAGTTCGGGGTTTGATTTAGCTTTGCCCTATAAACTGAAGGTTTGTTTTGGACCTTTTCCCTGTAGAGGTTTGCACTGTAGCCGCGGGTTTGCTGTTGAGCGACAATTACCGTAGCACAAGGTACAAAAAAATTGTGCCTTATTTGTTTTGATTCCTTAAAAAAATATAAACAGAACCATATTTTGAAATTCCAAACATTTTTGGAGAGCGTGGATTGCTTTTGAACTCTCGCCGCATAGCTCTCTTTGTCTTGGGCCAACTCATGTCATAGTTTTTATAAGGTGTGTGAAGCCACCATGTGGACGTGTAGTCATGGAAGTTCCTTGTGGTGCACTTCACTTGATCTTCGGGATGAACTTGATGTAGCTTGAGGTAGTCATCCATCAAGCGCTCCCACTCGAGATACTCCTCGTGTTCTTGAGTTCCATAGAAAGGAATCTCGTGGTCGGTGTCGAGGTCGTAGTAGCTCGTGGAAGTCACGGACTTGAGCTTGGGGAGCTTCTATTGAGCGTAGTCTTGGGGTGCTTGTTGGCGAAGATGTCGTATGTCCGTAGGCGAAAATGCCTTCAAGTCGTTTGGCGAAGATGCCAAGGGAAATGGTGAAGTCGTTGAGCGGTTGTTGGTGTTGAGCTCTTGACCTTCATGTTCTTGTTGATGATGGTGTCGATGCCGATGTGATCTTGCCGGAGATGGTAGCTCGGAAGCATGTGCTCTTGAGTGTCTTCTCGAAGATGAGGAAGATCACTTGTAGGACTTGATGAGGGCCTTGATCTCCTCCATTTGAGCATCCATCTTGGCATCGAAGTTGTTTTTCATGGCATCGAGCTCGTCGTTGTTGTAGAACGAAGGTGGTGTGCTTTGCCTATCCATCACAAGACTCGAGTAGAGGTGAGTAGGAAATGAGATAAACAGTACCAAGTTACATTTCCCAAAGTTGAGGATGTATCCGGTTTCACTCAATGTGAAATGAAAGAATAGTGGAATTGGTACCAGAGTTGCTCACTCACACCTACAAAGTAAACCTTATGGTGGAGCTCGGTGAGGACAGTGGCACAAAAAATTGATGCAAAATGTTAGCAAGAGCCCATAATGTTGAAAGAGATTCACAAATTCGCAAGTGAAACAAGTAGACCAATAGCAAAAAACGGTACACGGAAACACACACACAGATAGATAAACGGGGTCGTGCAATCAAGGAATGAGCACAAAATGTGGGATCACGAAAAACGCTCGTGTTTCACAACTCAAGAGAGACGCTAGCACGATTGCTCAATAGGTGGATACGACACTTGTGCACAACCTATAATATGCAAAATGGATAATCTTTCTATCCCAAGTATGCTATGTATGTATGTTCCGGTGCTTTAGCACAAGATGATCCAAGATGATCGGATATGATACCATATGATAAATTGCGATGGTATGGCTATTGCTTATAAACTCTTTGTTCACTCTTTTTCTTTGCTTAAAAGCTTACTTTTTTTCTTTTTGATATGGCCACTTATGCGAAATGCACAAACCAAGATAGCAATTGTGTATATGCGGAAACAATCTTGTGACACAAGGGATGATATGATGATACCAATATGATATGGTATGTATACAATGGAAGGGCGGAGCAATGATCACTAATGTGCACAAGTAATGTTGCCGGCAATACTCAAAGGCTAGTCTCGATAGGCAAGTAACGCAAAATGGGCTAGGGGTTATCAATGCAATTGCAAGGAGAATGTACAATGATGTCGTCGAGGTTACCGTCCGTGTCGATGATGAGAGGCGGTGTTTTCGATGTCGAGCCGTTCCTAATTAGCCGAAACACCTTAGGAAATGGAAAAAAACACAACTCAAAATCTCAAGGACAGAAGTCAAATAGTGGTAGCGAAAAAGCGGTGGTGGTTTGCACTCGGCAATGCGGAAGTGGTGGTCGTGGTCGATGAAGAAGAAACCGTCCCTAAGTAGCCGAAATACCTTAGGAGACTCGAATCACTACTCAAGCAACCACTAATGCTTTGGTGAACAAAAAATGCTAGGTTGCGGAAGGCTATGGTGGTTATGCGGATGATATGGCGGAGGGCCTAGGAAAACTTGCCAAAGTTCCAAAAATTTGATGGAGTCAAATGTTGTTTGTGGTATTTTTGTGGGATGGGGGATGTCAATAGCTTCAAAACAAGCTAAAGAACGTCAAAATCGGAGTTCGGATGAATAAATTATGAACAAAACAAAAATCAGCCAATGTCTGAAACTACAGGTGCCGGACGTCCGGAAACGGACGGATGTCCGGTCGCCAGATGTCACGTGGAGCTCGGAAATCCGCTATTTCAGCTAGGGTTTGGGGTTCTAGTCATCCGGTAAAGGCCGGACGTCCAGTGGGTAGGGGTCAACGTGGGATTTGAGCTCCGGGACGCGATTTTGGGCGGGATTTGAGGATTTTGGGGGTCAAAATTGAGCAAATTTCGTGGATGAAAGATGGAAAAACTTGGGGAGATGCTAGATCCACTCTAAACAAGCAAATCTATGGATCAAAATCAACAAAACATCATCAAACCAACAAATCACAAAAAACATTGGGGCTATTTTTGGTGGGGATTTTTGAAATTTAGAACGAAATCAAGCAAAAGAAGGCTAGAAAACGGTGGGAGGGACTCCAAATACTGATCAACGTGGCTCATGATACCATATGATACGGGGTTAACCCGGTGTAGGCCGATCTTTCACAATTGGAGTGGATTCCCTCGAAGAACACGAAGAACACGGGGAAGAACGGAGAGAAATCACAAGGGGAAACACTCAAGAACAAGTCCAATCACACATCCACTAGACAATCAAACACATAAGATCCACAAGGTATATGAACAACAAAGGGAAAGTTACAAAGTAAACTTCATCCCAAATCCAAAGGAGATGGGGGCTTGAATCCTAGAAGGATCTTCTCCGTGAGGAGGTCTTGAATCTCTCGAGATCTTCTCCTAGATGGAGGTCTTGGCCTCCAATGGAGTAGTCTCTCTCTCAAGAGGAGAAGGTAGGAGCAAAGCTCACATAAAAATGAGCTATCACTTTGCTAACCCTAACTAGGAGGAGGAGGAGGTCTATTTACAGTCTAAGTGCAAATGGGGGCAAAATGAAAGGGTACAAGGGCCTCGGGCCCGTAACTGTGAACACACAGGCAGCGGACGTCCGGTCCTTACCGGTCGTCCGGTGGCTCGCGGGGGTCCGAACGTCCGGTAGGGCTCGGACTTCCGCTAATTTCGTTCTGTAAAAGTGGTACCGGACGTCTGGAGACGGCCGGTCGTCTAGTCGCCGATCGTCCGGTCGGGGACGGACGTCCGGCCGCTCTAGCTTGCGCAGGCTGGCGCTTGGCTGGCAGGCTGGTACTTCTAGGCGTTGGACATCCGGTCCCTACCAGTCGTCCGACCACTGTAGAGTGTTGGACGTTCGGCCGCTGTAGGCTCTCCGCAGCTCCGTCTTCTCTTCCATGCTTCCCTCGCGGATGGTGTAGTTGTTCCTTGGCGCTTGCACTCCTTCTCGTTGTCCGTAGCGTTCCGACAATACCTATGTATGCACAGAGTGGAGTGTCAAGTAGTATACCATCCTCGAAGGGGTCAAGTGAACACGTGTAAAGGAGAAGATTTACCTTTATGTGTGAGAAGTAGAGGTCGCACGTGTCACTTGCCAAACGGACTCTTGACATGGTGATGCCCGTAGGATACTCCGCATCACAGTGCCACTTCGACTGGCATGCTGATGCGCTACCTCGACCGGTGAGCTGGCGCCGGCGGAGGCGGGAGGAACTCAGAGGGAAAAGGAATGGCAGGGGCCTTGCCCTTCGACTTGCTGCTGCCGGCGCCGGAGAAGAGCCCCATCTGGCTTCGCTGGGGTGGCTAGGGTTTGCTGCCGACGGGGAGCAGAGTGTGGCTAGACGGGGACGGTGGCTGTCTGGAAGCGGATGAGGACGACCACGCCGCACGGTCGGCTTAAAAAAGGACGACAGCCTTCGCTGACGCGTGGGCCCATGGTCATAAATTAAGCTGACCGGGCTGACCACGGACAGTTGGACGACCGTCAGGTGGGGACGCGACGGACACCGGGAAGGCGCGCGTGGCATCCATTCCGTGTCCGCGCCGACGCATTTGGGGCGCAAATTTGGGCCACAAATTCGTTGGCGCGGACGCGAAGCGGACTTGGTCTGAGTTTTGGTCGGCGCGTTGGGCCTCTTCTTTTGTCCGTGCTGACCCAAACGGACAAGGTCGGGCCGGCAAATCCAAAGCCCTATACGAAACTCAAAAATGGGGCCCTATCTCATTGAAAAAATGACATAACGAACTATTATAATGTATATGGTGTATTGTCTTGCATAACAATTGGATATATAAAAAAAATCATACGTATTCAACTCTCTTTGCAAAATATTTTATTTGAACATCATCTTTCAGTATTCTTTGAAATTAAACCGTCAATTATGGTGGCGAGGGATGAGGTGGGGACGATGGAGTGCTGGGATATGCGTTTGTGTGAGCTCATGCGGTGAGGCCGGTTGAACTACTATACTGTGATCTTCAACAGAGGAGAAAAGAACCGATCTACAACGATAACTGCCAAAAGTTAATTAGGAAATACTCCCTCCGTCCGAAAATACTTGTCATCAAAATGGATGAAAAGGAATGTATCTAGAAGTAAGATATGTCTAGATACATCTTCTTTTATCCATTTTAATGACAAGTATTTCAGACGGAGGGAATAGGAATTATGAGTAGGAGCTGAAATTATTCATAAAGGAGGACTCGTCAGCGGTAGGCTACCTGTTTTGAAGCCACGGGAGCTATTCCCAGTGGACCGTTTTTACGGTACCCTGTACTGCTGACTGAAGAGGGAGCAGTATATTAAAATCTGACCACCAATTTTCTGAGGATAGGATAGACATTTTGTAGTTTAAAATTTAGCTAGGGGCTAGAGATTTCATTTTACACTCGCCGCAGATTGATCCGACCCCTTCTCCGTGTCGTAGCCCTCCCATCGCCGTGGTCTCATCTGCCCGGCACTACCAACTGCCGTCGTGGACGAGCACTGTGGACCTGGAGCCATCGGATGTCCGGAAGGCGGAGACGTCGGTTCAGAGGTTCTAAACCTTTTCGGCCCAGCTGGCCAGCTGTCCTCCTGAGGGAGGAGGCGGCGGTCCAGTCCCCGGAGAGCGAGACGGCGTCGCTGAAGTCGGCGACGCGGCCAAGCTGGGGTGAGGCGGCGCGCACTGCTAGAGGGGAAGCGGCGGATGGCGCAGGGCGTCGGCAGGGACTTTCGTGGAGACGAAGACGAGGAGAGAGCAGTCGCCCGTGAGCTCCAGGGCGACGGGGTCCTAGGAGAGCAACGGTGTCAGCCTGTCAGGGGTGGGGAGTCCTCCTCGAGCTCCTCGCGGCAGAAGGAAAAGGGTGGGTTGGGCCATGTCGACACTCGGCACTCATGCGAGCTGAATTTTTACGTCCCAAAGTACCCTCAGAATAGTATATTGGAGGACGGGAATGAAGCAGTGCAAGCTATACTGCTCGTGATTCAACTGGCAAAATTGGAGCAATACAGTTCACTTGTAACCGTTTGTCGCTGGGTACCATAAAAGATCATTCCAGTGTGCCTGTGTCAATCCGCTCGCCAGGAACTGTCACCTGTGCCCATGTCGCCCGTCGCATGCGCTCTGGAGTATGGAACTATCGGTATCCGACGATTCCTTTTCCTATGGCGCAGCGGCTTGAGGACTGTCCCCGACCGATCCAACGAGGCGACGATCCCGTTTCTGTACCGCTGTAGGTTGCAGCGGCGCCAGCGGCTCGCGAATGCTTTTGTTTTGCCCTTTTGCGATCGATCTGAGTACTCCTGACGATCTTGTTTCTTTTGTTTTTGGGGACAGATGATCCGGGAGGTCCTAATCGGCACCTTAAGTGCCCTGAAGTGAACTTGTTCAAGAGAACGGATACCACACAAATGAAAAACGGTTATGGATGCGGATATAGGCTATGGACCACCGGCCTACTAGTGATTAATTGCAGCGTGAACTGGTTCAAAACTATTCTAGCGTTGCTATTTGAATGAAAACAAGTTCACTAATATGGGAAAAAGTTTCACCAATTGACCGGTCTGACCAGTTGACTGTTCAAAAAATATGTGTAAGTTTCTTGAAAAATTAGGAATTAAGCAAATCGTTCACAAAAAAAAGTTAACTGGTTAAGGAAAAGGTTGACAAATTTAAAAGAAATAAGTAACAAAATGGAAAAGGTTCATTGATCTTCAATAAAAGTTCATCGATTTTGAAAAAGGTTCATTCAGTTTGAAAAAAGTTCATCGAATATGAAAGAAAGTTCACCAAATTGGAAAAAAGTTCATCAAACCTGAAAAAAAGTTCATCGATTTTGAAAAAAGTTCAGCGAATTTGACAAAAAGTTCATCGACTTTCTAAAAAAAAGTTCATCAAATTAGAAAAAAGTTCATCCAATTCGTAAAAAGTTCAACGGATTTGAAAAAAGTACTTCAAAATTTAAAAAGAAAATGAAAAAAGAAACAAAGAAAATAAAAAAGGAAAGAATAAAAGAAGGGGCAGATCTGGCTTGGTGTACGTTCCCTGGTAACACGAGGGAGGTGTTGAGTTCGATTCACCACATGCTCCCGTTTCCGATCGATCAATCAGCAGGACGCCAATTTCTATTTGGCGACTTTAGCGCCCGGTTTAGTTATTCCCGCAATCAGGCGCATATCCCGGGAGCAACTAATTAACGAGCGCTCCTTCGGGAGCCTCGCAACGATCAGCGCCACTTGGTGCGCTCACAGCCATTCGCCACGCATCGCGCTCTGGACGCTCCCTCCGGATTTTATTTTATTTTTATTTTTACGCACGCATTTTCAGCTTTTTAAACTGTTTTTTTTTTCGTTTTTTTACGTTTTGGTTTTCTACCGGTCTTTCCTAGCTTTTCGACCAAAAAAATCTTGCGCAGCATTTTTTTGCGAGAGTCACGATTTTATTTTTGCGAGAGGTACGATTGTGCTTTCGCGAGAGGCACGACCGTGCCTCTTGGAAACGAAAAAACGTATTTTTTTTCTTTCGCGAGAGGTACGATTTTGCTTCCGCGAGAGGCACGGTTGTGTTTTCGCAAAAGGCACGAGTGTGCCTCTTTCGGAAAGAAAAAAAAACACATTTTTTGTTTTTTTTTCTTTCGCGAGAGGCACGGTTTTGCTTCCGCGAGAGGCACGGTTGTGCTTTCGCGAGAGGCACGGGTGTGCCTCTTTCGGAAAGTAAAAAAAACGCGTTTTCTTTTTTTTTTTTTTTCGCGAGAGGCACGGTTGTGCTTTCGTGAGAGGCACGGTCGTGCCTCTTTGGGAAAAGGAAAATAAACCTGTTTTCTATTTTTTTTTCTTTCGCGGGAGACACAGTTTTGCTTCCACGAGAGGCACGGTTGTGATTTCGTCAGAGGCACGAGTGTGCCTCTTTCGGAAAGGGAAAACACCCGTGTTCCCGGTTTGGTTTTTTCGTCCGGTTTTTTCGTGTACTTTTTCCATAATTTTTGGGGTGGCGGTGATCGATGAACTTTTTCCAAAATTTAATGAAAATTTTCAACTCCATTTCAAAATCATTGAATTTTTACATATATTTTGAACATGTTTGCAAAAATGATTTTTTTTAAAAAAATGATGATTTTTTTTCAAAATTAATGAACTTTTTCCTTTTTTTGTGAACTTTCTGAAAATTGTTGAACTTTTTGAAATTAGGTGAACTTTTTTTACGAATTGTTGAACTTTTTTTTCAAAGTCGATGAACTTTTTCCAAATTTTGTGATCTTTTTTGAAAATTAGTGAACTGTTTTGAAATTCGGTAAACTTTTTTTGAGAATTGATGAATTTTTTTTCAGATTTTTTGAACATTTTATAAAATAGTTGAACTTTTTCAATTTTCATAAACTTTTTGAATTCGTGAACTTTTTCGAATACATGAACATATTTCTAATTCGTGATTATTTTTGAAATCTGTCAACTTTCAAATTTTGTTCAAATTTTTTCAAAATAAATACCTTTTTTGTAATTGTTTCAAATAAATAAAAAATCTACGTGACAATGTACGGGAAATAAATAGCGTGCCAATAGTATTCTGTTGTTATATCTTGTCCCACTAGATTATTTCACAAAGGGCAACTTGCTCTAGTGATATTTGACGGTATTTTTTTTTCGTGCTATATAAATACATTGCAACGCTGTGTGTTCGTTGGCCGGCCCACCAGGTTGCTTTAGTGAGCGCCCGTCGCGTCAAGCGGCGGCGAGTAGGCGCTCTCCAGCAGGACGCCTCCAGCCTCGACTTACGCAGACGCGCAGGCGGCCCAGCGCATGCGAGGCCCAGCGCTCAGGTCAGGTACATTTAAAAAAAATACATACTAGGCCTGCAAAATTTGGGGCCCCTAAAATTTATGGGCCCTGTGCCGGCTGCACATTTTGTACAGCTATGGGCCCGGCCCTGCAAACGGACGGCGGCGAACGAAATGGGTCGCCCCATTGAAGTTGTTCTAAAAGGTGTTGCTATAAGGTTTGTCTCAAAAAAATGGTGTTGAGTTCGAGTAAACCCATGGCTAACTCTTTTTTTTTTCAATTTCTGTTTTCTTTGTGCCTACTCATTTTTTGGTTCCAATTTCTGTTTTTTTGTGTGTGTATTCTCGTGTCCTTCGACTTTTAAAGATGACCTTATTAAGAAGCAAGTGGTCATGGATTCCCGACCTTCCCATGATTCACTTAAAAAGTGTTTCTTAAAAAACTAGTTGAAATACCTATCTAATGGTGTCGAGTGATTTTAAGTGGGAACATTACTTCAGGTCACTGGGAAATCTAGAACACAAGTGACAAAATGGACACAATATTCCCGGATTCAGGCCCTCGATTCGTGGATAACATGCCAATTCTGTTTTCTCTATGCATGTTCACGTGTTCTTCGACTTTTGAAGACGACCTTAAGGCTTTCGCCCCGCTTTATATATAAAGCACCAACCATCAAGCATCCAGTACAAACACACGCCATCACAACACATGCACACACCCAGAGCAGGATACATAGGCGCTGAGCGCAGCAACACCATCCCTAGCACTACCACCACGAGGAGATGAAGCTATATATGACGGACCATGAGCTCCAAGGCGGCGCCTTCAGGAAGGCACGACACCGGAGCGCCGCCACCGCCCGATCCGAGGATCAGAGTTTCTTCCGGAGTCGCATGACGGGCAATGAGAGCCGCGACGACGCCTTTAAGAAGGGAACGATCTTCGCCGCCGCCGGTCCGTCCGAAGATAGACTAGGTTTTTACCTCGGCCAACACCCGCCGCCACCGAACGCCACACCCCGGCCACCACGCCGCCCACACGGCCATGGTGACCGGGCAGCACCAAGGCACGGGCTCTGCCCAAGAGCACCGCGCTGCCACCACCAGGGCCGCCGCCCCGACATCCAAGACCCTGACACCACCTCACCCGAGACCCGCCGCCAGTGGCGGAGCTACTTGTATTGCTGCAGGGGCCATGGCCCCCCCCAGCCTATGGTTTTTTTGTGAAGAAACTTTTTTTGGGGTTGTACAAATTGAGAGAAATACAGTTTTGGCCCGTCCAGAAAATTATAACTCACCATGGGCCCCTCAACCATTCCTCGCTAGCTCCGCCACTGCCCGCCGCAACCCCAACGAAAGAGACGAGCCGAAAGGTCCCACCTTTCGCACCCCTGGGCAATCCCCAACATCGAGACCCAAAGGCCGGCCAAAACTGGCATCCACCGACCCGTCCTGCTGCCCTGAGCGCGAGACGAGCTCGGTCCTGCAGCACAAAGAGGGGGACGAGGTCAATCCTGCTGCATCGTGCGCGAGACGAGCTCGGTCCAGCGCCACCGTGCGCGAGGCGAGCTCGGCGAGACGAGCGGTGGATCGCAGCAGGGAGAAGACCATCCCTTTGATGGGAGTCGTGCTCGGGCGGCGAGGAGATGGGGCGAAGGTCGAGACAGTCCAAACGCAGACGAGCCGACGCCGAAGAAGCCGGCCGCTGCCGCGGGCCGGACCGTCGAGCCACCGTGAAGCCGCCGCGCCACCGGGAGGCCACCACCGTCGAACCTCCATATGCCGCCGCCCACGGCCGGAGCAGCGGCCACGCCCGGCCGCTGCCCTACCCGCGCCGCCCGGCGAGCTCCAAGCGCCGGAGCCGACGGGCACGCACCACCAGTGCCACGGGCCGCCGGCCGACCCCCAATGCCAGATCCGGGCGGATCCAGCAAGAGAACTAGCCGAGCCCGCCGCCACCACCAACTAGAGCCACCTCCACTCCCCGTACCCTACCGTCGAATCCAATCGCCGTGCCGCGACCACACTGACAACCAGCACCACCACCAGAGACTACCCCCATCGCGAAGACCAGCAAGAGCACCACCAGCCCAAGCCAGCCGTCGCCGCCGAGGGCAGCCACGCGCCACCCAGTACGCCGGCCACCAGATCTGGCCGCGCCAGATCGAGGGCCGCAGGCACCACGGGCACGCCCGCGCGCAGCCATCCCCGTGATCCCCAGGGGCCACAGCGGCCATGGGCCACGCACAGGAGCGCGCCGTCGCCGCCCGAGACCACGCCGTCGCGCCCGCCGCCAACGCGCCGCCACCCGCCGAGGAGCCCGCCCGCGACGAGTCCACCAGCAGAGGGGAGAGAGGGTCCCGCCGCTGCCGACGCCGACCGGGCTTTGCCCGGCGGCGGCGAGGAGGAGAGGAGGGAGGAGGGGCTCTGGGCCGGCGGCGCTAGGGTTTCCCCCCTCGGCCGCCGCGGGAGCGACGCGAGAGGGGCGAGACTCCGCACCAAGACGACCTTATTAAGAAGCAAGTGGTCATGAGTTCTTGACTTCCGCATGATTTACTTCAAAGGTGTTTCTTAAAAGCTGGTTTAAATATCTATCTAATGCTGTCGAGTGTTTTTCATCGGTAATCGCGGGAACGTCACTTCAGTTCATCGGGAGTAAAAGTAGGGACACGATATGCCCAGATTCATGTCGTCGATTCATGGATAACACACCCATTTTTTATTTTCTTTGTGCAAGTTCTCGTTGTCATTGACTTTGGAAGATGGCCTTATTACGAAGCAAGTGGCCAGGAGTTCTCGACCATCGTATGATTCACTTAAAGCGTGTTTCTTAAAAATTAGTTTGGATACCTATATAATGGTGACGATTTTCATCGGATAGTAATGTAATTGCGGGAACATCGCTTCAGGTCATTGAGGAATCTAGAACATAAGTGAAAGGAGGGACACAATATACCTAGATTCAGGCCACCGATTCGTGGATAACATGCCAACTTCTAATTTTTTGTGTGCATTATCATGTTCTTCGACTTTTGAAGATGACCTTGTTAAGAAGCGAGTGGTCACTTGTTCTTGACTTTGGCATGCTTCACTTAAGAAGTGTTTCTTAAAAAAAAACTAGTTTAAACACCTATCTAAATGTGTCGAGTGATTTCATCAAACAATAATGTAATCGCTGAAACATCACTTCAGGTCACCGGGGAATCTAGAACACAAGTAAAAAGAGTGACACAATATACCCGAGTTCAGGCCGTCGATTCATGGATAACATGCCAATTTCCATTTTTTTGTGCGCAATCAGCACTTCGACTTTTGAAGATGACCTTGTTAAGAAGCAAGTGGTCATGAGTTCTTGACTTTTGCATGATTCACTTAAAACATGTTTCTTAAAAACTGGTTTAGATATCTCTCTTTTAGCATTTTAGTTCATAAGAACCATGTTTCAATTGATAAGGTAACCATAACATGCCAATTTCCGTTTTCTTTGTGTGTATTCTCTTGTTCTTCAACTTTTCAAGAAAAGTGGTCAGTGAGTTCTCGACTTTGGCATGACTCACTTAAATCGCGTTTCATATAAACTAGTTGAAATACCTATCTAATGGTGTCGAGTAATTTTCATTGGATCATAATTTAATCACGGGAGCAACACTTTAGGGTACCGAGGAGTCTAGAATACCAGTGAAAGGAGGGACAATACCCAGCTTCAGGCCAGCGATTTGTGTTTAACATGACAATTTCTGTTTTCTTTGTGGGCATTCTTGTGTTCTTCGACTTTTGAAGATGTCCTTGTTAATTAAGAAGCAAGTGGTCACGAGTTCTTGACTTTGGCATGATTCACCTAAAAATTGTTTCTGAAAAACTGGTTTAAATACCTATCGAATTGCGTCGAGTGATTTTCATCGGACCATAATGTAATCGTGGGAACACAACTTCAGGTCACTAAGGAATCTAGAACACAAGTAAAAGGAGGGATACAATATGCCCAGACCAAGCTGCCGATTTGTGGATAACATGGCAATTTAATTTTCTGTATTCTTTGTGCGCATTCTCATGTTCTTCAACATTTGAAGATAACCTTATTAGGAATTAAGTGTGTTACGACTTCTCCACTTTTGCATGATTCACTTAAAACGTGCTTCTTAAAAGACTTGTTTAAATACCTATATAAAGGTGTCTAGTGTTTTTCGTCGGTAATCACGGAAACTTCACTTCAGGTCACCGGAGAATCTATAACACAAGTAAAACGAGGGACACAATATGCCCGGATTCATGGATAACATACCAATTTATATTTTCTTTGTGCACATTGTCATGTTCTTCGACTTTGGAAGATGGCCTTGTTAGAAAGCAAGTGGTCACGAGTTCTCAACCATCACATGATTGACTTAAAATGTGTTTATGAAAAAATAGGTTTAAATACCTTTCTAATGGTGTTGAGTGATTTTCATTGGATTGAATTGTGGGAACATCACTTCAGATCATGAGGGAATCTAAAACACAAGTGAAAAGAGGGACACAATATACACGGATTCAGGCCGCCGATTCATGGATAACATGCCAACTTCTGTTTTCTTTGCGTGCATTCTCGTCTTCTTTGACTTTTGAAGATGACCTTTTTAAGAAGCAAGCGGTCACTTGTTCTTCAATTTCGCATGATTTACTTTAACAGTGTTTTTTTAAACTGGTTTAAATGCCTATCAAATGGTGTCGAGTGATTTTCATCAAATAATAATGTAATCGCAGGAACATCACTTCAGGTCACCGGGGAATCTAGAACAAAAGTAAAAGGATGGACACAATATACCCGGTTCAGGCTACCAATTCGTGGATAACATGCCAATTGCAGTTTTCTTTGTGCATATTCTCGTGCTCTTTGACTTTTTAAGATGACCTTGTCAAGAAGCATGTGGTCATGCCTTCGTGACTTACGCAGGATTCACTCAAGACATATTTCTTCAAAACTAGTTTAAATAGCTATCTAAAAGCGTCGACAGATTCATCACGTCGTAATGTAATTATGGCAACACCATGTCAGGTCACTGGGGAATCTAGATCACAAGTAAAAGGAGGGACACAATATGCCTGGTCCAAGCCACCGATTCGAGATGACATGCAAATTCTATCGTTGAGCTTCGAGTAGGCCTTCGGGCGTTAATGGGTCATTTCTATCGTTGGGCTTTGGCCCAAGTTATGTCAGTCCAGTAGAAATGATTTACCTTTTCTAGGTTTTAGCTACTGGACTAGGCGCTCTAATGGGTTGCAGTGGATTTTTGGACTAAAATATTTCTGGCATGTTTTTGTTTATTTCCATTACATTTTAATTTTATATTTTATGTTTTTGCACTATTTTATACAGAAGTTACCTAACATATCACAGACTAAAATTGTCATCGCTTCGCATAAAATTAAACCAAGATATTTTATTCAGGTTTATGATGTGTTGATTAAATTTGATGTCTAGTTTGAGAATTATATGACTTTAAATTTAATTTTGATAAAATGTGTTTTATTTTTATTAGTCATCACATGATTTTGCACAAGCTCTTCACCGCTTCACCGCTAGCAATCATCTGGTAGGTGGCCGTACAAAAATGTTCTGTATCATCAAGATCACCGAATCGGCAATTCTGGCCCTTAGTATTGAAATGTAGTTCCATTGTATGGAATATACTTCTTGGTTTATGTAATAAAATCTCGCTTTTCAAGATGCCTTATAATATATCCTAGCTTAACTCCACTATGAGATATCAATCCAAGTTCTCCATCATTCACACTGTCAAAGGATTTTTGTTGAACATGGTAATTCTGCATCCAGTACCGACTATCACTACATGATTTATAAATAACTTATGCATGTATCAACTAGATGTATCCCCTCCGTTCCTAAATATAAGTCTTTCTAGAGATTTCAACATAGACTACGTATGAAGCAAAATGAGTAAATCTACACTTTAAACTATGTCTATATACATCCGTATGTAGTTTATCCTGAAATCTCTCTAGCGACATATATTTAAGAACGGAGGGAGTAATATTTTCTTGTATTAGATACTTGAGTAATATTTTCTTGTATTAACTATTTCATCCGTTCCTAAATATTTGTCTTTCTAGAGATTTCAACAAGTGTCTACATGCATAGCGAAATGAGTGAATCTATCTACATCTAAAATATGTCTATATACATCTGTATGTGGTAGTCCATTTGAACTCTCTAAAAAGACAAATATTTAGGAACAAAGGGTGTACTTTGCAATGAACTAAGCCTTGGGACAAACAAACATTGCAAAAAAAAAAACTAAATAGCTTATCAATCCATGTGACGCAGCGTGCCGCCGCGCACTACCTGCTAGTTTGTACAAGTCTGGGATCCAATACCATGTCATGGGATTACGGAACAACCAAAAACCCATTAACGATGTAATCAAGTTAAGATAGAAAAGCACAAAATATTTCTTTAAATGAATGCATCTATGTGGCGATATTTGAATTCAAATATAGCACAATACAAATATGAAATACATGAGATGTTCAGTAAAATCTCTGCAACCTTTTACAGTAGAAAATCAGGGAAGGTAAAAGATTACAAGATCACTGACGAGTACACTGATACAAACAACGAGAGCAAGCAGAGACCATAAATAATGTTGAGCGTCGAGTTTGCTTGTGCGCAGGCTGATGAGATGCGAGACTAGCTTGCACGGTGACGTCGCGTCAGTTTTGCTGGCGGCGCGCAAGCTGATGCTATGCTCAAGGAAATCTCTGGCAGCCTTATCGACCCTGTCGGCTGCGGCCATGAAATTCTGAAACTCGAGTGATCGAGCACGTGTCCTTGCCCGGATGGCTTCCACCTCCTCGTCCTCCGACTGCACCCAGCAGTTGGCCTTGAACCTTTTCTCCCAGCAGTTGGGTATATTGTGAAGAGTGAAGACATGACAATCCGCGGTCATTGGGTTTGTTGATCAAGTTTCATGTAGAAGGATATTTTTGGCAGATTGATTGATAAAGTAGCGGATTTGTTGTATGCAGGCGTTGCGGCACAAAGATGAGCACTGAGTTCAAGTCTTGAAACAGAGTCAGATCTAAAATTATATGCTTGCAAGGAGGAGAAGGAAATGCAGAAAAAACATAGTTTATGTCTTTGGGAGCTAGGGTGCACGGCGAGGATCCGTGGCGGCTCCACGGGGTAGCCTCCGGCGCTCGGATCCTCCGCAGCCGCCGCACCTCGACAGACCCTTGTACAATGACAGCATCTGCTCCACATCTATGTCAGTGCCCGGAGCTGCGTACCGATGGAACTCCAGTCCCCGTCCAAGTGACATCCGTGTGTAGCATCCTCTGCGCGTTCTCCTTCTGTATGGCGCGACATAGGGAGACCATCTCCGTTGAGCGCGGACACCTCAGGTATCCTGGTTCACTCCCACGCCTTGGGCTACTTGATGGTTCACAGCTGCGGAGGGAGCCATGAGGTCAATGGAGGTCGGGGATCCGGGGACGCGACAGTGCTTGCTGGAGCAACGCGACGCCGGGAGGCAGCGGGAGGTTGCGGCGGCGGCTGCCGGACGACATGCTGCGGGAGGTTGAGCTCCATCTGTTGCCCCTCCACAGCGCCGTCCCGGCTCGGAGCATGGCGGGCGGTAGCAGCAGTGGAAGGCTACGGCCATGGCGGGGCGGAAGGCGCTGCCCTTTCCGGCACCTCGACCGACCCTCCGCCCGCGACCCTCCAAGTCAGGAGTGTGGTTTCTAGCATGCGCCATCCCGATCAGTGAATGGAAAGTGTCAAAGAAGATTTCTCTACAACCTTTTACAGTAGAAAACTAGTCTGCCAATATTTAAATTTGTCACAACACAAATATGAAGTACATGGGGTGTTCCGTAAACTCTCTACAACCTTTTATATACAGTAGAAAACTGAGGAAGGAAACAGATTACAAGATCACTAAGGGGCACACTGATACAGACAAGGAGAGCAAACAGAGACCATAAATAATGCTTCGCGTCGAGTTTGCTTGTGCGCAGGCTGATGAGATGCGAGACCAGCACGGTGATGTTATGTTGGCGGCGCGCAGGCTGATGCGATGCTCGATGAAATCTTGGACAGCCTTATCGACCCTGTCGGATGCGGCCATGAACATGCTGGACCAACTTGATCGGGCGCGTCGCCTTGCCCAGTTCGCTTCCATGACCCTCTTCTCCATGTCGTGCACCGTTCCTTCGGCCGCCCTCTTCTTGGTCTTGGATTTCTTGCCATAGCTGCCGGCCAACCATGCGAGTTGAGCCATCAGCATGTCTTCCTCGCGATTGCGTTTGGTGGTGCGATGAACCCAGTTGATGGCTCGACCTTTGTGTTCCAAGAGCCTCTGCCTCCCTTGGCTGGCATTATATATGTAGTGCCACCACATCGATCCCGGCCGAGTCGGACGGAGGTCCAGAGATCTCGGTCCAGCTCGCGGCTGCTGGAAACGGACTCGGCTCGCTCAGCTTTTTTCTTTTCCTTTTTTGAGACAAGGGCTCGCTCGGCTTGACCGGCTCGCAGGGAGTCCTGAGAGAGAGAGAGGTAGCGTAGTTCGTTTTTTTTTTGAGGGAACAGGTATGAATAACGGCTCGCTCGGCTTGACCGGCTTGCATTCTTTTTTGAACAGGTAGTTTTTTTAGGGAACAGGTAGTTGAGACGGCACATGCACCTGGTGTTAACATTTGCATTTAAACGTATACAAACTCAATCAAAAAGAATGCAATTTATCTGGCCTCGTTATTAATGGAAAGGGTAATAGTGTTTTTTTAAACACTTATAACTTTATTCATACTCATAATAATTACAAGTACACTGATTTGACTTGAGATCCAAGAAAATTCAAAGTAAATCCTATGACTAAGAATTACAATGAAATCTATTGAAAATACATTCGCGGTATCAATCTCTACTCGAAGAAATACTCCAAAGATATTCGCGGTATCATATCCGAATAATCTCATGCCCTTCTCAATATCTTTGAACCATGGAGACATAAAAAGATATTTGATTATTGTGTCACCCTTTCCATTTTCACCATTTGATTATTACAAGAAATATTCATACTACCAAGTTTCTTCACTTCCTTTTCAAATTTACGAGCGCGACAACGCGCGCTATCATGTTCTATGCCACATATATTTACACAAATTCCTATCATTCTATCGCAAAAATGGACGGGCGCAGCAACGCGCGCCATCGATGATCTAGTAACAACTACAAGTAAACTGATTTGACTTAGGATCCATGAAAATACAAAGTAACTCCCATGACTAAGAATTACAATGAAATATATTGAAAACAGATTCGCGGTATCAATCTCTACTCGAAGAAATACTCCAAAGACTTCGATAAAGAGTCTGCAATTTGATTGGAGCAACGATGTTGTCACTTTTTCACTCGCACAAATATTACCAATAATGGTGTTTGAAAGCGCCTTGAGTTGCCAATCCAAAAAGATGAGAAGCTTTGATCGATGAACGTACTTGAGACAGGGATGGTCCCCTACAAGTGCAGGTCGTCGAATCACTCTATCTTCACCATGGTACGGTGTCGGTAAAAGATTTTACCTCCACAAAGAATCAGACCAACAAAAAAACGCTGACACAACAACATAAACTCGTCAGATCCGAATAATCGGATCTGTGAGGACAGAAAACTCTCTAATCTCATGGGACCACCAAAAAAATAAGAAAAAAATTATTCTCACAAAACTATAATGATCACAAGTCGTTGACAAAAACACAGAGGTCTTGAAGATCCGAGGTCCCCTCACCTCGCAATGCCAAGATGGCGGCCGGAGGCGAGGGAACTTAAATTTCTTAGATGGTGGCGGCGGTGGTGAGAAACCCTCCTTGGAAAGGGTAATAGTTAGAGCAAACATATCGAGTTTGGGGCTGCAAGTCAGAGTGCATGAAATGACGCCGTGCGGGGGCTACAAGGCACAATGAGTGGGCACGAAAAGAACTAAGCAAAATCACACGGTCAACCGATAATCCGCACCGCCCATGAGCACCCCACATATTTGTGTCATCACCAATGCGACCTCCGGTCCTCACATCTTCCATTTTTCAACATGGACAAATGCAGCAACGCGCGCCCGCTACTACCCAAAAAAAAAACAAACGATCGCTATTAAAGGCCCGGATAACAAAGCCGTCTACGACAGCCTCAACGGGTACTCAATTTTGAGCCATAAAGTTACTACTAACAATTTAAAATTTCCTTCATTACTGGATGGCCGAATTTGCCGCCCACTAAATAACCCAGCATGCAGTCCAAACATACAATCCCTTGAACTCTAGACTCCTCTCGCTCTCCCTGAGTGTCAACAGGGCGAAGCTATGAGACGGACTCGGCGCCGGTGGGAATTGACACCGTATATGATATTTGAAGACGATCAACCGCCCGGTACGTTAGGGGCTATGAGGAAATGCCAGACATGGCAGAGCAAACCAAATCATGTTCATGGATGTTATAGTTTATTACAGTTTTATATTCGTTCACAAATATGCAATACTTACATCGTCTCATATAGCCACACATGCAAACTCGAAGATTTAAAATGGTTCATATATCAAGCCTTTATATTTCAAAATGTATGGTCATTTTCAATTTGGCGGACAAGGATTTGCGGATCTATGAGAGACTGAGAGAGACTGGTGGAGACTAAAAACACATATATATGCACTGGTGGATGCACTTACATACACATGCATGATGCTTGACTAGATATGCATGTACTGCACTTTCTCCGTGCAGGTACAATATGCATCGTCTGATTATTTAATGATCAACGTCATGGCCCATGCATGCATGCATGCATGCATTATGACTAATCAACCTAGGTAAGTAACTATTTACATGCGACTCCAAAAGTATGCATTCCTTGCTAAATTATCATCGCATGTGTATTTTCTGCTCTCTCCCTCTCGCATCCCCTTGCTGCTCCTGCGCGCCGCCGCCACCCGCTGGTACTCCCCCGCGCGATGTCACCGGCGGCGCTACTCCCCGCATGACACCGCTGCTGGCGTGGCTGTAGGTAGGGCTATTGTCGGCCGAGATGCCGTAGTAATGAATCTCAACGATGCCGTCGGAGGAGAGCTCGAGGCCGAGGTCACTGCATGCACGCACCTCCGCCTGCGTCGACCCGCACTGCAGAAGTTGTGCCCACTGCTCCTCGTAGTCGCTGCCGAAGCTAAGGTTCGTGTCTTCCACCGCCAGCCACGCGTGCGGCGGCGGCGGCTTTTGTGGGAAGAATGTAGGAGCGAGTATGTCTAGTAAAATTAGTACGTAACATGAACCATGCATGCAGTTATTTGATGGGCTTTGACCGGTTGGGAACATCGTTACTTGATGAGCTTTGATCGGCTGGGCAAAGATAATGTCTATCTAGTACTTGTAATGGTACTTCCTCTCTTTTTGAGAGGAATTAGTGAGTGCATATTCATTGATATGTATTGTGCATCAGTTAGCTTGCCCACCAAAAAAGAACGCCTTATTAGTACTACCTCTGTATCCCCCTCCCCTCCCCCGCGCCGCCCCTAGTGGGCGTCTCGGGGGCAACTCCCCCCTCGCCGGAGTAGCCCCTCTCCCTCCCCTCTCCCCCTCGCCGCCGCACGAGGCTGCCGCCGGGCAAGGCCCATGGCGCAGCCGGGGACTGCGGCGGCGGGGCATGCGCTGCTCCGGTTCACACCGGAGGGTCTTGGATCTGGGCGGTGGCCCCCGGCGAGGCCCCTTGTCACCTGCGGTGAGCAGTGGGGTGGGCGCGGTGCTGGCGATCTTGTCGGGTGGCCGGCGGATCTTCGGTGGGCTGGGACCTCGCGTGCTGCCCTGGTGGCTGGCGGCGTCAGATCTGGCTGCTGGCCATCTTCCCCTGCTCGGTGCGTTTCACCCTCGACGGTCCCTAACTGTGCAGGTGTCTGGCCTGCCTCTGGGTTGCGGGTGATTCTGGTGGTCGGGATCCAGATTGGGGGAAACCCCTGGTCGGCTCCAGCCGGCCGCGACGACGATGACGTCCGCGGGCGCCGATATCTTCTTGGAGACGTCGGTCGAGGTCCGCCCTTCCACACCCCACCACCTTGCTTCTCAGGTGAAAACCTAACTCCGGCGGGCGGCGGCGGCGTCCTTGGCGCCGTGACCTTCTTGAAGGCGTCGCCTTGAGAGCAATGTGGTGGCGGGCTCAGTATGGGGTCGGTGACAGCAGCCGAGGATCGAGGGACCAGTGGGCGCCTTTTTTGATAGAGCGGTGCTTCATCCTGCACATTGATGACGGCGGACCTTGGCGGCGTGGTGCAGTGGAGACTCGGCGCCCGATGTGCAGCGACGGACTCGTGCAGGTGGAGGCAGTTGCCTGGCGTCATGGTGGCGTCGATGGCAGAGTGGCCCGACAAGGTAGAAGCCTCAATATCCGCTCTGAAGACGGACCTGTGGAAGATGGCGGCGACGACACATGTGAGTGCGTCAGACCAGTTTCAATCTTAAGAGTGCACTGTTAAGCTGAGTGAAACCTGTCTATCAGTGTAGGTCCTATTATTGAGACTCGTGAGTTTTCTTCTCCTTGATCACTTGGTACTGAGACTCATGAGAGGACTCCCACTCCTGGAGAATACTGTTTTCCAAGAGGTATGCATGGAGACGAATTTTGCTTCCTGTTATTGATATTGTTTCTGTAGGTTGTCTGATCTGTATCATACATGAATTTCTGTACTTGGCTTTGCTTTGCTAAAATTCCTAGGATTTGGAGCAGCTTATTATTAATGGGCTCTGTATTTTAATTCTCCAGTGGTGTCATGTTAGATTAATTCACTACGCAGTACATTGTTTCTCTTGGTTCACTGGAGCACTTTCCCTGCCATCAAGAGACGATAATTATGCATTATGCTAAGATACTTGGTAGATTCAAGCCCTGAATTATTAGACACCCACCCAGTTCTATCTTGGAAATTTATGCATGTGTGATCTGCCTGTGCATGATGCTTGTGGGGTTGACCATCACATGCCAGTCGGTCCATGTTCCTGTTGTAGGCTACATTTTTCTTGTCCTACACTTCCTGTCCAACCAGTATATTATTGCATTGCTCAATTATTTAGACAGAGGTGTCCTTGTAATATGAGCTTTCTAATGGATCTTTGCTAATATTTGTCAGATCAGAAACCACTTTGGCTGCTGCCAGAAGAACCTTTGTGCATTTTCTGCTTATGCAGCATCACCGACCAGTCAGCGGAGGCTTCATCGTAACTGTCCGGCTACCACCGCTTGTCGGAGACTACCGCCTGCTTGGACACTACCTCGGCTTCTTACTCTGTTCTGGTGAGTCCCTAACCTCCTCCCTCTCTCCATGTACCCTGAGATGGACCGGCCATCGAGCCATGGCCGGTTGTGGTGCTGGCCATTGAGCCAATAATTTGGAGGTCGGCTCTGTGTTGATGTTGTCTCTGGTGGTGGCCTTCTGGCCACCACAATCTTGTTATGATGATCTCCTCGTGGAAATTGGTCCCTGTGCTGCTGTATATTCTATTTATTGGGGTTTGATACTTGCATGCTTATTTAGAACCTTGCATACTATTTCTCTGTGGGTCATGAAAATTGGCAAAAGATGTAATTCTTGTGATGCCTTGTACAGCAAATTAGCATCCTTGTGCACAAAATTATACGGCCATGGATGTGCATGTTTTAGCTTTTATAAATTGAGACAAGAGCTGTTAATTCTTGGTGTGTGGTTCATGTAACTGACAAGAGCTGCTAATTGTTTTATATTTCCTCAAGTATTTTCTGCTCATGATGCCATGTACAGCAAAGTAGCGTCCCTATTACCCAATGGATTTGTATTTTTTAGCATTTTGACTAAGTTGAATTGTTTTACCTTCTTTGTTCTGGATGGTAATAAGTGGCTCCAAAGAAATACCTATTATTTTCTAGTCGCATGCTAATGCCCAGTTCAATACTGCACATAGTTTGCATCTTGAATCGATATCTAATACATATTTATAACATGTTTCTAGCAGCAGCAGCAGCGGTTCGATGGTGTTGTTGGGAGGCCAAGGCGAAGAACATGTTGGTGGCCGCCGCACCCACCTGTGACTTGAGCTCCAGTATTGGATGAACACTTTGACAGACATGTGGCTGATTCTTTGAGGCCAGCTACCTTCTACAACCTCAGCTTCTGCAACCATGGGAGTGGTGAGCTCTCTCTCTCTCTCTCTCTCTCTCTCTCTATTTTTGTGTGTGAGATGGTTTGGCCATTGAGACATTGGCGACTATGATGTTGGCCATTGAGCTGCTGATTTTGCATTCAAATCTGTGGTGGCGGTCTTCCAGCCACCATAGTCTTGTGGTTGTAACCATCTTTCCTTTTTCAACAAAATTTCCTGTGTTTAGTTTGATAGGATCCCTATGCTAGGTATTGGACTTGTTGATGGCCGTCAAATGGAACAAGATGCTTCCATATTGTGTAGTGCTACTACATGCACTGGTTGGGGTGTTGATGAAACGCTAGGGTTTTAGGCTATCTGTGATGAATTCTCTATGATTGTTTTTGTCAACCATAGTTTGAGATACACTCGAGTACACATGTTGTGTGTGGTTCGTGTAACTGACTAACAGGGGATTTGAATTCTTGCAGGGTCCCACAGTACAGGAGAGCAAGCTCCGTCAACCCCAAGGCCCGCAGCAGGCGATGTGAACACTGGAGGCGGCGGTTCAATGATGTCGGCATACATAGCAAGCGTTTCAACCGACAAACATGAGATATAACGTCCTGGCAGGTACCCTTGCCAGCCATAGCGCCCTTGGCTGGCACCTTCTGTCGAAGCCCAAGAAGACTGAGAAGGTCATCGACTGATCTCCCCGGCGAGGATGGTGGCTCCTCCCCCGCCGCCTTCCACCGAGATAGGATCCTCCCTGCCTCCATGTGCTTCTTCTCTTGTCCGGGAGGGCGAGGAGACTTCCATCTGGCTGCTCTTGATGAGCTCTTCAAGGTACCAACTATTTCCTCTCCTCTGAGAGAGATACCGCATTTCAAGTTGTTCTTCTTCCCTGTGTAGTGCACTATGCTAAAAAATACATGCAGATGCAAGGTTCGATAATTATGCATTATGTTAAGATACTTGGTAGATTCAAGCCCTTAATTATTAAACAACCACCCAGTTTTATCTTGGAAATTTATGCATGTGTGATGTGCCTATGCATGATGCTTGTGGGTCTGACCATCACATGCCAGTAAATAAGTCGGGCCTTCTATTTTGTAGTTGAAATAGCTCACTGCAATTGCTCTCTCACAACTACTCATCCTGGGACTTCACACATGAAAACATGTTTTTCACTTGTATTGAATTGCTGGTCACAGATTCTGCTGCAGTGTAACCCCTGTAGCAATGATGATATGATGTTCTTGAAAGGGAGCTGGTAAATATAACTGGAACTTACATAACATGAATATTAAGTTCTTGTAGTACTTGAAGGCTGGAGTATTTGATATTTGATCTAGAGCCATCTTGTTCAAGGTGTGTCTATCAACCAATGTGATGCATATCTAGGATTTTAGGTTGATGTAGTTTTTCTTGCCCTAAAATGCATTGTATATTGTTCTTTTTGCTGCTGTAAAATTCTATGTTCTTTGGCATGATATATTGTTTATCCTTTATGGATGGAGCTTGTTCTTTTTGCCGCTGTAAAATTTTATATTCTCTTTCTCTGCCCAGGTCACCCGGAAGTCTGATATTGTGAAGCGCGAGAAGACCGGCGGATGGAGCTTGTGGCGCCGCTTGGTCGTAATTGGGTTGCAAGGAAGGAAATCTTGCCTTGGTGCGTTGATGCTTGTGCCATGACCATTCATTCAAACAGAAGAAGAATGACAAGACAAGGAAGGAAGGGCCAGCAGTGAGTAGTGGGAGCTGGTGTTAGATTTATCCATGAGCTTATTGAGTTTGTAGTGGTGTTGGGGAAATGGTTTGGTAGGATGATGATATGGAAGTGTATTGATGACTTGCACTTAGAGTGCATTAATGAATCTTGGAATGAATAACATGATAATACCATTCTTTTGATTTGGATTCTTATGCGACGCGATATGCTGCCAAAATTTCTAGCGAAAATCCACACGACTTCTCCAAATTTTGGCCTTGTTTGTAATGAAACCAAAACTTTTCGGTCTTGATAGCAAAATGCTAGGGGCTTTTGGCAGCAACCTTTTGTTATCTGGGGGTTGTGGATAGAAAGAAATATGTCTTCCTTTGTTATGTTTGAGCAAAAAATCATGAATTTGAAGAAAAGATCAAAAATCAAAAAGGGGAAGGAAAAGAGAAAGCAAAAACTAGAATAAAAGCAGATCTGAACGTGGAGCCTCAGTCTCGATGCCAAAACGTACTACTACACACTCGTATGCATGCATGCATACGTGACTAGCTACACATCTTCTAAGTACTACGAGCAACGAATTCATCTTCTTCCTCTTTGATGCGACGTGACAAACCAATCCTCCCCCTTTGTACTGTAGAAAGAGCGGCGATCCAGAGGTGACTGTTTACACATCCGTTAAGTGCCGGTGAGGCCGCATGTTCCTTCCCTGTCTGATTATTTAATGATCAACGTCATGGCCCATGCATGTACTGCACTTTCTCCGTGCAGGTACAATATGCATTGTCTGATTATTTAATGATCAACGTCATGGCCCATGCATGCATGCATGCATGCATTATGACTAATCAACCTAGGTAAGTAACTATTCACATGTGACTCCAAAAGTATGCATTCCTTGCTAAATTATCATCGCATGTGTATTTTCTGCTCTCTCCCTCTCGCATCCCTTTGCTGCTCCTGCGCGCCGCCGCCACCCGCTGGTACTTCCCCGCGCGATGTCACCGGCGGCGCTACTCCCCGCATAACATGCCAATTTCCGTTTTCTTTGTGTGTATTCTCTTGTTCTTCAACTTTTCAAGAAAAGTGGTCAGTGAGTTCTCGACTTTGGCATGACTCACTTAAATCGCGTTTCATATAAACTAGTTGAAATACCTATCTAATGGTGTCGAGTAATTTTCATTGGATCATAATTTAATCACGGGAGCAACACTTTAGGGTACCGAGGAGTCTAGAATACCAGTGAAAGGAGGGACAATACCCAGCTTCAGGCCAGCGATTTGTGTTTAACATGACAATTTCTGTTTTCTTTGTGGGCATTCTTGTGTTCTTCGACTTTTGAAGATGTCCTTGTTAATTAAGAAGCAAGTGGTCACGAGTTCTTGACTTTGGCATGATTCACCTAAAAATTGTTTCTGAAAAACTGGTTTAAATACCTATCGAATTGCGTCGAGTGATTTTCATCGGACCATAATGTAATCGTGGGAACACAACTTCAGGTCACTAAGGAATCTAGAACACAAGTAAAAGGAGGGATACAATATGCCCAGACCAAGCTGCCGATTTGTGGATAACATGGCAATTTAATTTTCTGTATTCTTTGTGCGCATTCTCATGTTCTTCAACATTTGAAGATAACCTTATTAGGAATTAAGTGTGTTACGACTTCTCCACTTTTGCATGATTCACTTAAAACGTGCTTCTTAAAAGACTTGTTTAAATACCTATATAAAGGTGTCTAGTGTTTTTCGTCGGTAATCACGGAAACTTCACTTCAGGTCACCGGAGAATCTATAACACAAGTAAAACGAGGGACACAATATGCCCGGATTCATGGATAACATACCAATTTATATTTTCTTTGTGCACATTGTCATGTTCTTCGACTTTGGAAGATGGCCTTGTTAGAAAGCAAGTGGTCACGAGTTCTCAACCATCACATGATTGACTTAAAATGTGTTTATGAAAAAATAGGTTTAAATACCTTTCTAATGGTGTTGAGTGATTTTCATTGGATTGAATTGTGGGAACATCACTTCAGATCATGAGGGAATCTAAAACACAAGTGAAAAGAGGGACACAATATACACGGATTCAGGCCGCCGATTCATGGATAACATGCCAACTTCTGTTTTCTTTGCGTGCATTCTCGTCTTCTTTGACTTTTGAAGACGACCTTTTTAAGAAGCAAGCGGTCACTTGTTCTTCAATTTCGCATGATTTACTTTAACAGTGTTTTTTTAAACTGGTTTAAATGCCTATCAAATGGTGTCGAGTGATTTTCATCAAATAATAATGTAATCGCAGGAACATCACTTCAGGTCACCGGGGAATCTAGAACAAAAGTAAAAGGATGGACACAATATACCCGGTTCAGGCTACCAATTCGTGGATAACATGCCAATTGCAGTTTTCTTTGTGCATATTCTCGTGCTCTTTGACTTTTTAAGATGACCTTGTCAAGAAGCATGTGGTCATGCCTTCGTGACTTACGCAGGATTCACTCAAGACATATTTCTTCAAAACTAGTTTAAATAGCTATCTAAAAGCGTCGACAGATTCATCACGTCGTAATGTAATTATGGCAACACCATGTCAGGTCACTGGGGAATCTAGATCACAAGTAAAAGGAGGGACACAATATGCCTGGTCCAAGCCACCGATTCGAGATGACATGCAAATTCTATCGTTGAGCTTCGAGTAGGCCTTCGGGCGTTAATGGGTCATTTCTATCGTTGGGCTTTGGCCCAAGTTATGTCAGTCCAGTAGAAATGATTTACCTTTTCTAGGTTTTAGCTACTGGACTAGGCGCTCTAATGGGTTGCAGTGGATTTTTGGACTAAAATATTTCTGGCATTTTTTTGTTTATTTCCATTACATTTTAATTTTATATTTTATGTTTTTGCACTATTTTATACAGAAGTTACCTAACATATCACAGACTAAAATTGTCATCGCTTCGCATAAAATTAAACCAAGATATTTTATTCAGGTTTATGATGTGTTGATTAAATTTGATGTCTAGTTTGAGAATTATATGACTTTAAATTTAATTTTGATAAAATGTGTTTTATTTTTATTAGTCATCACATGATTTTTGCACAAGCTCTTCACCGCTTCACCGCTAGCAATCATCTGGTAGGTGGCCGTACAAAAATGTTCTGTATCATCAAGATCACCGAATCGGCAATTCTGGCCCTTAGTATTGAAATGTAGTTCCATTGTATGGAATATACTTCTTGGTTTATGTAATAAAATCTCGCTTTTCAAGATGCCTTATAATATATCCTAGCTTAACTCCACTATGAGATATCAATCCAAGTTCTCCATCATTCACACTGTCAAAGGATTTTTGTTGAACATGGTAATTCTGCATCCAGTACCGACTATCACTACATGATTTATAAATAACTTATGCATGTATCAACTAGATGTATCCCCTCCGTTCCTAAATATAAGTCTTTCTAGAGATTTCAACATAGACTACGTATGAAGCAAAATGAGTAAATCTACACTTTAAACTATGTCTATATACATCCGTATGTAGTTTATCCTGAAATCTCTCTAGCGACATATATTTAAGAACGGAGGGAGTAATATTTTCTTGTATTAGATACTTGAGTAATATTTTCTTGTATTAACTATTTCATCCGTTCCTAAATATTTGTCTTTCTAGAGATTTCAACAAGTGTCTACATGCATAGCGAAATGAGTGAATCTATCTACATCTAAAATATGTCTATATACATCTGTATGTGGTAGTCCATTTGAACTCTCTAAAAAGACAAATATTTAGGAACAAAGGGTGTACTTTGCAATGAACTAAGCCTTGGGACAAACAAACATTGCAAAAAAAAAACTAAATAGCTTATCAATCCATGTGACGCAGCGTGCCGCCGCGCACTACCTGCTAGTTTGTACAAGTCTGGGATCCAATACCATGTCATGGGATTACGGAACAACCAAAAACCCATTAACGATGTAATCAAGTTAAGATAGAAAAGCACAAAATATTTCTTTAAATGAATGCATCTATGTGGCGATATTTGAATTCAAATATAGCACAATACAAATATGAAATACATGAGATGTTCTGTAAAATCTCTGCAACCTTTTACAGTAGAAAATCAGGGAAGGTAAAAGATTACAAGATCACTGACGAGTACACTGATACAAACAACGAGAGCAAGCAGAGACCATAAATAATGTTGAGCGTCGAGTTTGCTTGTGCGCAGGCTGATGAGATGCGAGACTAGCTTGCACGGTGACGTCGCGTCGGTTTTGCTGGCGGCGCGCAAGCTGATGCTATGCTCAAGGAAATCTCTGGCAGCCTTATCGACCCTGTCGGCTGCGGCCATGAAATTCTGAAACTCGAGTGATCGAGCACGTGTCCTTGCCCGGATGGCTTCCACCTCCTCGTCCTCCGACTGCACCCAGCAGTTGGCCTTGAACCTTTTCTCCCAGCAGTTGGGTATATTGTGAAGAGTGAAGACATGACAATCCGCGGTCATTGGGTTTGTTGATCAAGTTTCATGTAGAAGGATATTTTTGGCAGATTGATTGATAAAGTAGCGGATTTGTTGTATGCAGGCGTTGCGGCACAAAGATGAGCACTGAGTTCAAGTCTTGAAACAGAGTCAGATCTAAAATTATATGCTTGCAAGGAGGAGAAGGAAATGCAGAAAAAACATAGTTTATGTCTTTGGGAGCTAGGGTGCACGGCGAGGATCCGTGGCGGCTCCACGGGGTAGCCTCCGGCGCTCGGATCCTCCGCAGCCGCCGCACCTCGACAGACCCTTGTACAATGACAGCATCTGCTCCACATCTATGTCAGTGCCCGGAGCTGCGTACCGATGGAACTCCAGTCCCCGTCCAAGTGACATCCGTGTGTAGCATCCTCTGCGCGTTCTCCTTCTGTATGGCGCGACATAGGGAGACCATCTCCGTTGAGCGCGGACACCTCAGGTATCCTGGTTCACTCCCACGCCTTGGGCTACTTGATGGTTCACAGCTGCGGAGGGAGCCATGAGGTCAATGGAGGTCGGGGATCCGGGGACGCGACAGTGCTTGCTGGAGCAACGCGACGCCGGGAGGCAGCGGGAGGTTGCGGCGGCGGCTGCCGGACGACATGCTGCGGGAGGTTGAGCTCCATCTGTTGCCCCTCCACAGCGCCGTCCCGGCTCGGAGCATGGCGGGCGGTAGCAGCAGTGGAAGGCTACGGCCATGGCGGGGCGGAAGGCGCTGCCCTTTCCGGCACCTCGACCGACCCTCCGCCCGCGACCCTCCAAGTCAGGAGTGTGGTTTCTAGCATGCGCCATCCCGATCAGTGAATGGAAAGTGTCAAAGAAGATTTCTCTACAACCTTTTACAGTAGAAAACTAGTCTGCCAATATTTAAATTTGTCACAACACAAATATGAAGTACATGGGGTGTTCCGTAAACTCTCTACAACCTTTTATATACAGTAGAAAACTGAGGAAGGAAACAGATTACAAGATCACTAAGGGGCACACTGATACAGACAAGGAGAGCAAACAGAGACCATAAATAATGCTTCGCGTCGAGTTTGCTTGTGCGCAGGCTGATGAGATGCGAGACCAGCACGGTGATGTTATGTTGGCGGCGCGCAGGCTGATGCGATGCTCGATGAAATCTTGGACAGCCTTATCGACCTTGTCGGATGCGGCCATGAACATGCTGGACCAACTTGATCGGGCGCGTCGCCTTGCCCAGTTCGCTTCCATGACCCTCTTCTCCATGTCGTGCACCGTTCCTTCGGCCGCCCTCTTCTTGGTCTTGGATTTCTTGCCATAGCTGCCGGCCAACCATGCGAGTTGAGCCATCAGCATGTCTTCCTCGCAATTGCGTTTGGTGGTGCGATGAACCCAGTTGATGGCTCGACCTTTGTGTTCCAAGAGCCTCTGCCTCCCTTGGCTGGCATTATATATGTAGTGCCACCACATCGATCCCGGCCGAGTCGGACGGAGGTCCAGAGATCTCGGTCCAGCTCGCGGCTGCTGGAAACGGACTCGGCTCGCTCAGCTTTTTTCTTTTCCTTTTTTGAGACAAGGGCTCGCTCGGCTTGACCGGCTCGCAGGGAGTCCTGAGAGAGAGAGAGGTAGCGTAGTTCGTTTTTTTTTTTGAGGGAACAGGTATGAATAACGGCTCGCTCGGCTTGACCGGCTTGCATTCTTTTTTGAACAGGTAGTTTTTTTAGGGAACAGGTAGTTGAGACGGCACATGCACCTGGTGTTAACATTTGCATTTAAACGTATACAAACTCAATCAAAAAGAATGCAATTTATCTGGCCTCGTTATTAATGGAAAGGGTAATAGTGTTTTTTTAAACACTTATAACTTTATTCATACTCATAATAATTACAAGTACACTGATTTGACTTGAGATCCAAGAAAATTCAAAGTAAATCCTATGACTAAGAATTACAATGAAATCTATTGAAAATACATTCGCGGTATCAATCTCTACTCGAAGAAATACTCCAAAGATATTCGCGGTATCATATCCGAATAATCTCATGCCCTTCTCAATATCTTTGAACCATGGAGACATAAAAAGATATTTGATTATTGTGTCACCCTTTCCATTTTCACCATTTGATTATTACAAGAAATATTCATACTACCAAGTTTCTTCACTTCCTTTTCAAATTTACGAGCGCGACAACGCGCGCTATCATGTTCTATGCCACATATATTTACACAAATTCCTATCATTCTATCGCAAAAATGGACGGGCGCAGCAACGCGCGCCATCGATGATCTAGTAACAACTACAAGTAAACTGATTTGACTTAGGATCCATGAAAATACAAAGTAACTCCCATGACTAAGAATTACAATGAAATATATTGAAAACAGATTCGCGGTATTAATCTCTACTCGAAGAAATACTCCAAAGACTTCGATAAAGAGTCTGCAATTTGATTGGAGCAACGATGTTGTCACTTTTTCACTCGCACAAATATTACCAATAATGGTGTTTGAAAGCGCCTTGAGTTGCCAATCCAAAAAGATGAGAAGCTTTGATCGATGAACGTACTTGAGACAGGGATGGTCCCCTACAAGTGCAGGTCGTCGAATCACTCTATCTTCACCATGGTACGGTGTCGGTAAAAGATTTTACCTCCACAAAGAATCAGACCAACAAAAAAACGCTGACACAACAACATAAACTCGTCAGATCCGAATAATCGGATCTGTGAGGACAGAAAACTCTCTAATCTCATGGGACCACCAAAAAAATAAGAAAAAAATTATTCTCACAAAACTATAATGATCACAAGTCGTTGACAAAAACACAGAGGTCTTGAAGATCCGAGGTCCCCTCACCTCGCAATGCCAAGATGGCGGCCGGAGGCGAGGGAACTTAAATTTCTTAGATGGTGGCGGCGGTGGTGAGAAACCCTCCTTGGAAAGGGTAATAGTTAGAGCAAACATATCGAGTTTGGGGCTGCAAGTCAGAGTGCATGAAATGACGCCGTGCGGGGGCTACAAGGCACAATGAGTGGGCACGAAAAGAACTAAGCAAAATCACACGGTCAACCGATAATCCGCACCGCCCATGAGCACCCCACATATTTGTGTCATCACCAATGCGACCTCCGGTCCTCACATCTTCCATTTTTCAACATGGACAAATGCAGCAACGCGCGCCCGCTACTACCCAAAAAAAAACAAACGATCGCTATTAAAGGCCCGGATAACAAAGCCGTCTACGACAGCCTCAACGGGTACTCAATTTTGAGCCATAAAGTTACTACTAACAATTTAAAATTTCCTTCATTACTGGATGGCCGAATTTGCCGCCCACTAAATAACCCACCATGCAGTCCAAACATACAATCCCTTGAACTCTAGACTCCTCTCGCTCTCCCTGAGTGTCAACAGGGCGAAGCTATGAGACGGACTCGGCGCCGGTGGGAATTGACACCGTATATGATATTTGAAGACGATCAACCGCCCGGTACGTTAGGGGCTATGAGGAAATGCCAGACATGGCAGAGCAAACCAAATCATGTTCATGGATGTTATAGTTTATTACAGTTTTATATTCGTTCACAAATATGCAATACTTACATCGTCTCATATAGCCACACATGCAAACTCGAAGATTTAAAATGGTTCATATATCAAGCCTTTATATTTCAAAATGTATGGTCATTTTCAATTTGGCGGACAAGGATTTGCGGATCTATGAGAGACTGAGAGAGACTGGTGGAGACTAAAAACACATATATATGCACTGGTGGATGCACTTACATACACATGCATGATGCTTGACTAGATATGCATGTACTGCACTTTCTCCGTGCAGGTACAATATGCATCGTCTGATTATTTAATGATCAACGTCATGGCCCATGCATGCATGCATGCATGCATTATGACTAATCAACCTAGGTAAGTAACTATTTACATGCGACTCCAAAAGTATGCATTCCTTGCTAAATTATCATCGCATGTGTATTTTCTGCTCTCTCCCTCTCGCACCCCCTTGCTGCTCCTGCGCGCCGCCGCCACCCGCTGGTACTCCCCCGCGCGATGTCACCGGCGGCGCTACTCCCCGCATGACACCGCTGCTGGCGTGGCTGTAGGTAGGGCTATTGTCGGCCGAGATGCCGTAGTAATGAATCTCAACGATGCCGTCGGAGGAGAGCTCGAGGCCGAGGTCACTGCATGCACGCACCTCCGCCTGCGTCGACCCGCACTGCAGAAGTTGTGCCCACTGCTCCTCGTAGTCGCTGCCGAAGCTAAGGTTCGTGTCTTCCACCGCCAGCCACGTGTGCGGCGGCGGCGGCTTTTGTGGGAAGAATGTAGGAGCGAGTATGTCTAGTAAAATTAGTACGTAACATGAACCATGCATGCAGTTATTTGATGGGCTTTGACCGGTTGGGAACATCGTTACTTGATGAGCTTTGATCGGCTGGGCAAAGATAATGTCTATCTAGTACTTGTAATGGTACTTCCTCTCTTTTTGAGAGGAATTAGTGAGTGCATATTCATTGATATGTATTGTGCATCAGTTAGCTTGCCCACCAAAAAAGAACGCCTTATTAGTACTACCTCTGTATCCCCCTCCCCTCCCCCGCGCCGCCCCTAGTGGGCGTCTCGGGGGCAACTCCCCCCTCGCCGGAGTAGCCCCTCTCCCTCCCCTCTCCCCCTCGCCGCCGCACGAGGCTGCCGCCGGGCAAGGCCCATGGCGCAGCCGGGGACTGCGGCGGCGGGGCATGCGCTGCTCCGGTTCACACCGGAGGGTCTTGGATCTGGGCGGTGGCCCCCGGCGAGGCCCCTTGTCACCTGCGGTGAGCAGTGGGGTGGGCGCGGTGCTGGCGATCTTGTCGGGTGGCCGGCGGATCTTCGGTGGGCTGGGACCTCGCGTGCTGCCCTGGTGGCTGGCGGCGTCAGATCTGGCTGCTGGCCATCTTCCCCTGCTCGGTGCGTTTCACCCTCGATGGTCCCTAACTGTGCAGGTGTCTGGCCTGCCTCTGGGTTGCGGGTGATTCTGGTGGTCGGGATCCAGATTGGGGGAAACCCCTGGTCGGCTCCAGCCGGCCGCGACGACGATGACGTCCGCGGGCGCCGATATCTTCTTGGAGACGTCGGTCGAGGTCCGCCCTTCCACACCCCACCACCTTGCTTCTCAGGTGAAAACCTAACTCCGGCGGGCGGCGGCGGCGTCCTTGGCGCCGTGACCTTCTTGAAGGCGTCGCCTTGAGAGCAATGTGGTGGCGGGCTCAGTATGGGGTCGGTGACAGCAGCCGAGGATCGAGGGACCAGTGGGCGCCTTTTTTTATGGAGCGGTGCTTCATCCTGCACATTGATGACGGCGGACCTTGGCGGCGTGGTGCAGTGGAGACTCGGCGCCCGATGTGCAGCGACGGACTCGTGCAGGTGGAGGCAGTTGCCTGGCGTCATGGTGGCGTCGATGGCAGAGTGGCCCGACAAGGTAGAAGCCTCAATATCCGCTCTGAAGACGGACCTGTGGAAGATGGCGGCGACGACACATGTGAGTGCGTCAGACCAGTTTCAATCTTAAGAGTGCACTGTTAAGCTGAGTGAAACCTGTCTATCAGTGTAGGTCCTATTATTGAGACTCGTGAGTTTTCTTCTCCTTGATCACTTGGTACTGAGACTCATGAGAGGACTCCCACTCCTGGAGAATACTGTTTTCCAAGAGGTATGCATGGAGACGAATTTTGCTTCCTGTTATTGATATTGTTTCTGTAGGTTGTCTGATCTGTATCATACATGAATTTCTGTACTTGGCTTTGCTTTGCTAAAATTCCTAGGATTTGGAGCAGCTTATTATTAATGGGCTCTGTATTTTAATTCTCCAGTGGTGTCATGTTAGATTAATTCACTACGCAGTACATTGTTTCTCTTGGTTCACTGGAGCACTTTTCCTGCCATCAAGAGACGATAATTATGCATTATGCTAAGATACTTGGTAGATTCAAGCCCTGAATTATTAGACACCCACCCAGTTCTATCTTGGAAATTTATGCATGTGTGATCTGCCTGTGCATGATGCTTGTGGGGTTGACCATCACATGCCAGTCGGTCCATGTTCCTGTTGTAGGCTACATTTTTCTTGTCCTACACTTCCTGTCCAACCAGTATATTATTGCATTGCTCAATTATTTAGACAGAGGTGTCCTTGTAATATGAGCTTTCTAATGGATCTTTGCTAATATTTGTCAGATCAGAAACCACTTTGGCTGCTGCCAGAAGAACCTTTGTGCATTTTCTGCTTATGCAGCATCACCGACCAGTCAGCGGAGGCTTCATCGTAACTGTCCGGCTACCACCGCTTGTCGGAGACTACCACCTGCTTGGACACTACCTCGGCTTCTTACTCTGTTCTGGTGAGTCCCTAACCTCCTCCCTCTCTCCATGTACCCTGAGATGGACCGGCCATCGAGCCATGGCCGGTTGTGGTGCTGGCCATTGAGCCAATAATTTGGAGGTCGGCTCTGTGTTGATGTTGTCTCTGGTGGTGGCCTTCTGGCCACAACAATCTTGTTATGATGATCTCCTCGTGGAAATTGGTCCCTGTGCTGCTGTATATTCTATTTATTGGGGTTTGATACTTGCATGCTTATTTAGAACCTTGCATACTATTTCTCTGTGGGTCATGAAAATTAGCAAAAGATGTAATTCTTGTGATGCCTTGTACAGCAAATTAGCATCCTTGTGCACAAAATTATACGGCCATGGATGTGCATGTTTTAGCTTTTATAAATTGAGACAAGAGCTGTTAATTCTTGGTGTGTGGTTCATGTAACTGACAAGAGCTGCTAATTGTTTTATATTTCCTCAAGTATTTTCTGCTCATGATGCCATGTACAGCAAAGTAGCGTCCCTATTACCCAATGGATTTGTATTTTTTAGCATTTTGACTAAGTTGAATTGTTTTACCTTCTTTGTTCTGGATGGTAATAAGTGGCTCCAAAGAAATACCTATTATTTTCTAGTCGCATGCTAATGCCCAGTTCAATACTGCACATAGTTTGCATCTTGAATCGATATCTAATACATATTTATAACATGTTTCTAGCAGCAGCAGCAGCGGTTCGATGGTGTTGTTGGGAGGCCAAGGCGAAGAACATGTTGGTGGCCGCCGCACCCACCTGTGACTTGAGCTCCAGTATTGGATGAACACTTTGACAGACATGTGGCTGATTCTTTGAGGCCAGCTACCTTCTACAACCTCAGCTTCTGCAACCATGGGAGTGGTGAGCTCTCTCTCTCTCTCTCTCTCTCTCTCTATTTTTGTGTGTGAGATGGTTTGGCCATTGAGACATTGGCGACTATGATGTTGGCCATTGAGCTGATGATTTTGCGTTCAAATCTGTGGTGGCGGTCTTCCAGCCACCATAGTCTTGTGGTTGTAACCATCTTTCCTTTTTCAACAAAATTTCCTGTGTTTAGTTTGATAGGATCCCTATGCTAGGTATTGGACTTGTTGATGGCCGTCAAATGGAACAAGATGCTTCCATATTGTGTAGTGCTACTACATGCACTGGTTGGGGTGTTGATGAAACGCTAGGGTTTTAGGCTATCTGTGATGAATTCTCTATGATTGTTTTTGTCAACCATAGTTTGAGATACACTCGAGTACACATGTTGTGTGTGGTTCGTGTAACTGACTAACAGGGGATTTGAATTCTTGCAGGGTCCCACAGTACAGGAGAGCAAGCTCCGTCAACCCCAAGGCCCGCAGCAGGCGATGTGAACACTGGAGGCGGCGGTTCAATGATGTCGGCATACATAGCAAGCGTTTCAACCGACAAACATGAGATATAACGTCCTGGCAGGTACCCTTGCCAGCCATAGCGCCCTTGGCTGGCACCTTCTGTCGAAGCCCAAGAAGACTGAGAAGGTCATCGACTGATCTCCCCGGCGAGGATGGTGGCTCCTCCCCCGCCGCCTTCCACCGAGATAGGATCCTCCCTGCCTCCATGTGCTTCTTCTCTTGTCCGGGAGGGCGAGGAGACTTCCATCTGGCTGCTCTTGATGAGCTCTTCAAGGTACCAACTCTTTCCTCTCCTCTGAGAGAGATACCGCATTTCAAGTTGTTCTTCTTCCCTGTGTAGTGCACTATGCTAAAAAATACATGCAGATGCAAGGTTCGATAATTATGCATTATGTTAAGATACTTGGTAGATTCAAGCCCTTAATTATTAAACAACCACCCAGTTTTATCTTGGAAATTTATGCATGTGTGATGTGCCTATGCATGATGCTTGTGGGTCTGACCATCACATGCCAGTAAATAAGTCGGGCCTTCTATTTTGTAGTTGAAATAGCTCACTGCAATTGCTCTCTCACAACTACTCATCCTGGGACTTCACACATGAAAACATGTTTTTCACTTGTATTGAATTGCTGGTCACAGATTCTGCTGCAGTGTAACCCCTGTAGCAATGATGATATGATGTTCTTGAAAGGGAGCTGGTAAATATAACTGGAACTTACATAACATGAATATTAAGTTCTTGTAGTACTTGAAGGCTGGAGTATTTGATATTTGATCTAGAGCCATCTTGTTCAAGGTGTGTCTATCAACCAATGTGATGCATATCTAGGATTTTAGGTTGATGTAGTTTTTCTTGCCCTAAAATGCATTGTATATTGTTCTTTTTGCTGCTGTAAAATTCTATGTTCTTTGGCATGATATATTGTTTATCCTTTATGGATGGAGCTTGTTCTTTTTGCCGCTGTAAAATTTTATATTCTCTTTCTCTGCCCAGGTCACCCGGAAGTCTGATATTGTGAAGCGCGAGAAGACCGGCGGATGGAGCTTGTGGCGCCGCTTGGTCGTAATTGGGTTGCAAGGAAGGAAATCTTGCCTTGGTGCGTTGATGCTTGTGCCATGACCATTCATTCAAACAGAAGAAGAATGACAAGACAAGGAAGGAAGGGCCAGCAGTGAGTAGTGGGAGCTGGTGTTAGATTTATCCATGAGCTTATTGAGTTTGTAGTGGTGTTGGGGAAATGGTTTGGTAGGATGATGATATGGAAGTGTATTGATGACTTGCACTTAGAGTGCATTAATGAATCTTGGAATGAATAACATGATAATACCATTCTTTTGATTTGGATTCTTATGCGACGCGATATGCTGCCAAAATTTCTAGCGAAAATCCACACGACTTCTCCAAATTTTGGCCTTGTTTGTAATGAAACCAAAACTTTTCGGTCTTGATAGCAAAATGCTAGGGGCTTTTGGCAGCAACCTTTTGTTATCTGGGGGTTGTGGATAGAAAGAAATATGTCTTCCTTTGTTATGTTTGAGCAAAAAATCATGAATTTGAAGAAAAGATCAAAAATCAAAAAGGGGAAGGAAAAGAGAAAGCAAAAACTAGAATAAAAGCAGATCTGAACGTGGAGCCTCAGTCTCGATGCCAAAACGTACTACTACACACTCGTATGCATGCATGCATACGTGACTAGCTACACATCTTCTAAGTACTACGAGCAACGAATTCATCTTCTTCCTCTTTGATGCGACGTGACAAACCAATCCTCCCCCTTTGTACTGTAGAAAGAGCGGCGATCCAGAGGTGACTGTTTACACATCCGTTAAGTGCCGGTGAGGCCGCATGTTCCTTCCCTGTCTGATTATTTAATGATCAACGTCATGGCCCATGCATGTACTGCACTTTCTCCGTGCAGGTACAATATGCATTGTCTGATTATTTAATGATCAACGTCATGGCCCATGCATGCATGCATGCATGCATTATGACTAATCAACCTAGGTAAGTAACTATTCACATGTGACTCCAAAAGTATGCATTCCTTGCTAAATTATCATCGCATGTGTATTTTCTGCTCTCTCCCTCTCGCATCCCTTTGCTGCTCCTGCGCGCCGCCGCCACCCGCTGGTACTTCCCCGCGCGATGTCACCGGCGGCGCTACTCCCCGCATAACATGCCAATTTCCGTTTTCTTTGTGTGTATTCTCTTGTTCTTCAACTTTTCAAGAAAAGTGGTCAGTGAGTTCTCGACTTTGGCATGACTCACTTAAATCGCGTTTCATATAAACTAGTTGAAATACCTATCTAATGGTGTCGAGTAATTTTCATTGGATCATAATTTAATCACGGGAGCAACACTTTAGGGTACCGAGGAGTCTAGAATACCAGTGAAAGGAGGGACAATACCCAGCTTCAGGCCAGCGATTTGTGTTTAACATGACAATTTCTGTTTTCTTTGTGGGCATTCTTGTGTTCTTCGACTTTTGAAGATGTCCTTGTTAATTAAGAAGCAAGTGGTCACGAGTTCTTGACTTTGGCATGATTCACCTAAAAATTGTTTCTGAAAAACTGGTTTAAATACCTATCGAATTGCGTCGAGTGATTTTCATCGGACCATAATGTAATCGTGGGAACACAACTTCAGGTCACTAAGGAATCTAGAACACAAGTAAAAGGAGGGATACAATATGCCCAGACCAAGCTGCCGATTTGTGGATAACATGGCAATTTAATTTTCTGTATTCTTTGTGCGCATTCTCATGTTCTTCAACATTTGAAGATAACCTTATTAGGAATTAAGTGTGTTACGACTTCTCCACTTTTGCATGATTCACTTAAAACGTGCTTCTTAAAAGACTTGTTTAAATACCTATATAAAGGTGTCTAGTGTTTTTCGTCGGTAATCACGGAAACTTCACTTCAGGTCACCGGAGAATCTATAACACAAGTAAAACGAGGGACACAATATGCCCGGATTCATGGATAACATACCAATTTATATTTTCTTTGTGCACATTGTCATGTTCTTCGACTTTGGAAGATGGCCTTGTTAGAAAGCAAGTGGTCACGAGTTCTCAACCATCACATGATTGACTTAAAATGTGTTTATGAAAAAATAGGTTTAAATACCTTTCTAATGGTGTTGAGTGATTTTCATTGGATTGAATTGTGGGAACATCACTTCAGATCATGAGGGAATCTAAAACACAAGTGAAAAGAGGGACACAATATACACGGATTCAGGCCGCCGATTCATGGATAACATGCCAACTTCTGTTTTCTTTGCGTGCATTCTCGTCTTCTTTGACTTTTGAAGATGACCTTTTTAAGAAGCAAGCGGTCACTTGTTCTTCAATTTCGCATGATTTACTTTAACAGTGTTTTTTTAAACTGGTTTAAATGCCTATCAAATGGTGTCGAGTGATTTTCATCAAATAATAATGTAATCGCAGGAACATCACTTCAGGTCACCGGGGAATCTAGAACAAAAGTAAAAGGATGGACACAATATACCCGGTTCAGGCTACCAATTCGTGGATAACATGCCAATTGCAGTTTTCTTTGTGCATATTCTCGTGCTCTTTGACTTTTTAAGATGACCTTGTCAAGAAGCATGTGGTCATGCCTTCGTGACTTACGCAGGATTCACTCAAGACATATTTCTTCAAAACTAGTTTAAATAGCTATCTAAAAGCGTCGACAGATTCATCACGTCGTAATGTAATTATGGCAACACCATGTCAGGTCACTGGGGAATCTAGATCACAAGTAAAAGGAGGGACACAATATGCCTGGTCCAAGCCACCGATTCGAGATGACATGCAAATTCTATCGTTGAGCTTCGAGTAGGCCTTCGGGCGTTAATGGGTCATTTCTATCGTTGGGCTTTGGCCCAAGTTATGTCAGTCCAGTAGAAATGATTTACCTTTTCTAGGTTTTAGCTACTGGACTAGGCGCTCTAATGGGTTGCAGTGGATTTTTGGACTAAAATATTTCTGGCATTTTTTTGTTTATTTCCATTACATTTTAATTTTATATTTTATGTTTTTGCACTATTTTATACAGAAGTTACCTAACATATCACAGACTAAAATTGTCATCGCTTCGCATAAAATTAAACCAAGATATTTTATTCAGGTTTATGATGTGTTGATTAAATTTGATGTCTAGTTTGAGAATTATATGACTTTAAATTTAATTTTGATAAAATGTGTTTTATTTTTATTAGTCATCACATGATTTTGCACAAGCTCTTCACCGCTTCACCGCTAGCAATCATCTGGTAGGTGGCCGTACAAAAATGTTCTGTATCATCAAGATCACCGAATCGGCAATTCTGGCCCTTAGTATTGAAATGTAGTTCCATTGTATGGAATATACTTCTTGGTTTATGTAATAAAATCTCGCTTTTCAAGATGCCTTATAATATATCCTAGCTTAACTCCACTATGAGATATCAATCCAAGTTCTCCATCATTCACACTGTCAAAGGATTTTTGTTGAACATGGTAATTCTGCATCCAGTACCGACTATCACTACATGATTTATAAATAACTTATGCATGTATCAACTAGATGTATCCCCTCCGTTCCTAAATATAAGTCTTTCTAGAGATTTCAACATAGACTACGTATGAAGCAAAATGAGTAAATCTACACTTTAAACTATGTCTATATACATCCGTATGTAGTTTATCCTGAAATCTCTCTAGCGACATATATTTAAGAACGGAGGGAGTAATATTTTCTTGTATTAGATACTTGAGTAATATTTTCTTGTATTAACTATTTCATCCGTTCCTAAATATTTGTCTTTCTAGAGATTTCAACAAGTGTCTACATGCATAGCGAAATGAGTGAATCTATCTACATCTAAAATATGTCTATATACATCTGTATGTGGTAGTCCATTTGAACTCTCTAAAAAGACAAATATTTAGGAACAAAGGGTGTACTTTGCAATGAACTAAGCCTTGGGACAAACAAACATTGCAAAAAAAAAAAACTAAATAGCTTATCAATCCATGTGACGCAGCGTGCCGCCGCGCACTACCTGCTAGTTTGTACAAGTCTGGGATCCAATACCATGTCATGGGATTACGGAACAACCAAAAACCCATTAACGATGTAATCAAGTTAAGATAGAAAAGCACAAAATATTTCTTTAAATGAATGCATCTATGTGGCGATATTTGAATTCAAATATAGCACAATACAAATATGAAATACATGAGATGTTCTGTAAAATCTCTGCAACCTTTTACAGTAGAAAATCAGGGAAGGTAAAAGATTACAAGATCACTGACGAGTACACTGATACAAACAACGAGAGCAAGCAGAGACCATAAATAATGTTGAGCGTCGAGTTTGCTTGTGCGCAGGCTGATGAGATGCGAGACTAGCTTGCACGGTGACGTCGCGTCGGTTTTGCTGGCGGCGCGCAAGCTGATGCTATGCTCAAGGAAATCTCTGGCAGCCTTATCGACCCTGTCGGCTGCGGCCATGAAATTCTGAAACTCGAGTGATCGAGCACGTGTCCTTGCCCGGATGGCTTCCACCTCCTCGTCCTCCGACTGCACCCAGCAGTTGGCCTTGAACCTTTTCTCCCAGCAGTTGGGTATATTGTGAAGAGTGAAGACATGACAATCCGCGGTCATTGGGTTTGTTGATCAAGTTTCATGTAGAAGGATATTTTTGGCAGATTGATTGATAAAGTAGCGGATTTGTTGTATGCAGGCGTTGCGGCACAAAGATGAGCACTGAGTTCAAGTCTTGAAACAGAGTCAGATCTAAAATTATATGCTTGCAAGGAGGAGAAGGAAATGCAGAAAAAACATAGTTTATGTCTTTGGGAGCTAGGGTGCACGGCGAGGATCCGTGGCGGCTCCACGGGGTAGCCTCCGGCGCTCGGATCCTCCGCAGCCGCCGCACCTCGACAGACCCTTGTACAATGACAGCATCTGCTCCACATCTATGTCAGTGCCCGGAGCTGCGTACCGATGGAACTCCAGTCCCCGTCCAAGTGACATCCGTGTGTAGCATCCTCTGCGCGTTCTCCTTCTGTATGGCGCGACATAGGGAGACCATCTCCGTTGAGCGCGGACACCTCAGGTATCCTGGTTCACTCCCACGCCTTGGGCTACTTGATGGTTCACAGCTGCGGAGGGAGCCATGAGGTCAATGGAGGTCGGGGATCCGGGGACGCGACAGTGCTTGCTGGAGCAACGCGACGCCGGGAGGCAGCGGGAGGTTGCGGCGGCGGCTGCCGGACGACATGCTGCGGGAGGTTGAGCTCCATCTGTTGCCCCTCCACAGCGCCGTCCCGGCTCGGAGCATGGCGGGCGGTAGCAGCAGTGGAAGGCTACGGCCATGGCGGGGCGGAAGGCGCTGCCCTTTCCGGCACCTCGACCGACCCTCCGCCCGCGACCCTCCAAGTCAGGAGTGTGGTTTCTAGCATGCGCCATCCCGATCAGTGAATGGAAAGTGTCAAAGAAGATTTCTCTACAACCTTTTACAGTAGAAAACTAGTCTGCCAATATTTAAATTTGTCACAACACAAATATGAAGTACATGGGGTGTTCCGTAAACTCTCTACAACCTTTTATATACAGTAGAAAACTGAGGAAGGAAACAGATTACAAGATCACTAAGGGGCACACTGATACAGACAAGGAGAGCAAACAGAGACCATAAATAATGCTTCGCGTCGAGTTTGCTTGTGCGCAGGCTGATGAGATGCGAGACCAGCACGGTGATGTTATGTTGGCGGCGCGCAGGCTGATGCGATGCTCGATGAAATCTTGGACAGCCTTATCGACCCTGTCGGATGCGGCCATGAACATGCTGGACCAACTTGATCGGGCGCGTCGCCTTGCCCAGTTCGCTTCCATGACCCTCTTCTCCATGTCGTGCACCGTTCCTTCGGCCGCCCTCTTCTTGGTCTTGGATTTCTTGCCATAGCTGCCGGCCAACCATGCGAGTTGAGCCATCAGCATGTCTTCCTCGCGATTGCGTTTGGTGGTGCGATGAACCCAGTTGATGGCTCGACCTTTGTGTTCCAAGAGCCTCTGCCTCCCTTGGCTGGCATTATATATGTAGTGCCACCACATCGATCCCGGCCGAGTCGGACGGAGGTCCAGAGATCTCGGTCCAGCTCGCGGCTGCTGGAAACGGACTCGGCTCGCTCAGCTTTTTTCTTTTCCTTTTTTGAGACAAGGGCTCGCTCGGCTTGACCGGCTCGCAGGGAGTCCTGAGAGAGAGAGAGGTAGCGTAGTTCGTTTTTTTTTTTTGAGGGAACAGGTATGAATAACGGCTCGCTCGGCTTGACCGGCTTGCATTCTTTTTTGAACAGGTAGTTTTTTTAGGGAACAGGTAGTTGAGACGGCACATGCACCTGGTGTTAACATTTGCATTTAAACGTATACAAACTCAATCAAAAAGAATGCAATTTATCTGGCCTCGTTATTAATGGAAAGGGTAATAGTGTTTTTTTAAACACTTATAACTTTATTCATACTCATAATAATTACAAGTACACTGATTTGACTTGAGATCCAAGAAAATTCAAAGTAAATCCTATGACTAAGAATTACAATGAAATCTATTGAAAATACATTCGCGGTATCAATCTCTACTCGAAGAAATACTCCAAAGATATTCGCGGTATCATATCCGAATAATCTCATGCCCTTCTCAATATCTTTGAACCATGGAGACATAAAAAGATATTTGATTATTGTGTCACCCTTTCCATTTTCACCATTTGATTATTACAAGAAATATTCATACTACCAAGTTTCTTCACTTCCTTTTCAAATTTACGAGCGCGACAACGCGCGCTATCATGTTCTATGCCACATATATTTACACAAATTCCTATCATTCTATCGCAAAAATGGACGGGCGCAGCAACGCGCGCCATCGATGATCTAGTAACAACTACAAGTAAACTGATTTGACTTAGGATCCATGAAAATACAAAGTAACTCCCATGACTAAGAATTACAATGAAATATATTGAAAACAGATTCGCGGTATCAATCTCTACTCGAAGAAATACTCCAAAGACTTCGATAAAGAGTGTGCAATTTGATTGGAGCAACGATGTTGTCACTTTTTCACTCGCACAAATATTACCAATAATGGTGTTTGAAAGCGCCTTGAGTTGCCAATCCAAAAAGATGAGAAGCTTTGATCGATGAACGTACTTGAGACAGGGATGGTCCCCTACAAGTGCAGGTCGTCGAATCACTCTATCTTCACCATGGTACGGTGTCGGTAAAAGATTTTACCTCCACAAAGAATCAGACCAACAAAAAAACGCTGACACAACAACATAAACTCGTCAGATCCGAATAATCGGATCTGTGAGGACAGAAAACTCTCTAATCTCATGGGACCACCAAAAAAATAAGAAAAAAATTATTCTCACAAAACTATAATGATCACAAGTCGTTGACAAAAACACAGAGGTCTTGAAGATCCGAGGTCCCCTCACCTCGCAATGCCAAGATGGCGGCCGGAGGCGAGGGAACTTAAATTTCTTAGATGGTGGCGGCGGTGGTGAGAAACCCTCCTTGGAAAGGGTAATAGTTAGAGCAAACATATCGAGTTTGGGGCTGCAAGTCAGAGTGCATGAAATGACGCCGTGCGGGGGCTACAAGGCACAATGAGTGGGCACGAAAAGAACTAAGCAAAATCACACGGTCAACCGATAATCCGCACCGCCCATGAGCACCCCACATATTTGTGTCATCACCAATGCGACCTCCGGTCCTCACATCTTCCATTTTTCAACATGGACAAATGCAGCAACGCGCGCCCGCTACTACCCAAAAAAAAAAACAAACGATCGCTATTAAAGGCCCGGATAACAAAGCCGTCTACGACAGCCTCAACGGGTACTCAATTTTGAGCCATAAAGTTACTACTAACAATTTAAAATTTCCTTCATTACTGGATGGCCGAATTTGCCGCCCACTAAATAACCCACCATGCAGTCCAAACATACAATCCCTTGAACTCTAGACTCCTCTCGCTCTCCCTGAGTGTCAACAGGGCGAAGCTATGAGACGGACTCGGCGCCGGTGGGAATTGACACCGTATATGATATTTGAAGACGATCAACCGCCCGGTACGTTAGGGGCTATGAGGAAATGCCAGACATGGCAGAGCAAACCAAATCATGTTCATGGATGTTATAGTTTATTACAGTTTTATATTCGTTCACAAATATGCAATACTTACATCGTCTCATATAGCCACACATGCAAACTCGAAGATTTAAAATGGTTCATATATCAAGCCTTTATATTTCAAAATGTATGGTCATTTTCAATTTGGCGGACAAGGATTTGCGGATCTATGAGAGACTGAGAGAGACTGGTGGAGACTAAAAACACATATATATGCACTGGTGGATGCACTTACATACACATGCATGATGCTTGACTAGATATGCATGTACTGCACTTTCTCCGTGCAGGTACAATATGCATCGTCTGATTATTTAATGATCAACGTCATGGCCCATGCATGCATGCATGCATGCATTATGACTAATCAACCTAGGTAAGTAACTATTTACATGCGACTCCAAAAGTATGCATTCCTTGCTAAATTATCATCGCATGTGTATTTTCTGCTCTCTCCCTCTCGCATCCCCTTGCTGCTCCTGCGCGCCGCCGCCACCCGCTGGTACTCCCCCGCGCGATGTCACCGGCGGCGCTACTCCCCGCATGACACCGCTGCTGGCGTGGCTGTAGGTAGGGCTATTGTCGGCCGAGATGCCGTAGTAATGAATCTCAACGATGCCGTCGGAGGAGAGCTCGAGGCCGAGGTCACTGCATGCACGCACCTCCGCCTGCGTCGACCCGCACTGCAGAAGTTGTGCCCACTGCTCCTCGTAGTCGCTGCCGAAGCTAAGGTTCGTGTCTTCCACCGCCAGCCACGCGTGCGGCGGCGGCGGCTTTTGTGGGAAGAATGTAGGAGCGAGTATGTCTAGTAAAATTAGTACGTAACATGAACCATGCATGCAGTTATTTGATGGGCTTTGACCGGTTGGGAACATCGTTACTTGATGAGCTTTGATCGGCTGGGCAAAGATAATGTCTATCTAGTACTTGTAATGGTACTTCCTCTCTTTTTGAGAGGAATTAGTGAGTGCATATTCATTGATATGTATTGTGCATCAGTTAGCTTGCCCACCAAAAAAGAACGCCTTATTAGTACTACCTCTGTATCCCCCTCCCCTCCCCCGCGCCGCCCCTAGTGGGCGTCTCGGGGGCAACTCCCCCCTCGCCGGAGTAGCCCCTCTCCCTCCCCTCTCCCCCTCGCCGCCGCACGAGGCTGCCGCCGGGCAAGGCCCATGGCGCAGCCGGGGACTGCGGCGGCGGGGCATGCGCTGCTCCGGTTCACACCGGAGGGTCTTGGATCTGGGCGGTGGCCCCCGGCGAGGCCCCTTGTCACCTGCGGTGAGCAGTGGGGTGGGCGCGGTGCTGGCGATCTTGTCGGGTGGCCGGCGGATCTTCGGTGGGCTGGGACCTCGCGTGCTGCCCTGGTGGCTGGCGGCGTCAGATCTGGCTGCTGGCCATCTTCCCCTGCTCGGTGCGTTTCACCCTCGACGGTCCCTAACTGTGCAGGTGTCTGGCCTGCCTCTGGGTTGCGGGTGATTCTGGTGGTCGGGATCCAGATTGGGGGAAACCCCTGGTCGGCTCCAGCCGGCCGCGACGACGATGACGTCCGCGGGCGCCGATATCTTCTTGGAGACGTCGGTCGAGGTCCGCCCTTCCACACCCCACCACCTTGCTTCTCAGGTGAAAACCTAACTCCGGCGGGCGGCGGCGGCGTCCTTGGCGCCGTGACCTTCTTGAAGGCGTCGCCTTGAGAGCAATGTGGTGGCGGGCTCAGTATGGGGTCGGTGACAGCAGCCGAGGATCGAGGGACCAGTGGGCGCCTTTTTTGATGGAGCGGTGCTTCATCCTGCACATTGATGACGGCGGACCTTGGCGGCGTGGTGCAGTGGAGACTCGGCGCCCGATGTGCAGCGACGGACTCGTGCAGGTGGAGGCAGTTGCCTGGCGTCATGGTGGCGTCGATGGCAGAGTGGCCCGACAAGGTAGAAGCCTCAATATCCGCTCTGAAGACGGACCTGTGGAAGATGGCGGCGACGACACATGTGAGTGCGTCAGACCAGTTTCAATCTTAAGAGTGCACTGTTAAGCTGAGTGAAACCTGTCTATCAGTGTAGGTCCTATTATTGAGACTCGTGAGTTTTCTTCTCCTTGATCACTTGGTACTGAGACTCATGAGAGGACTCCCACTCCTGGAGAATACTGTTTTCCAAGAGGTATGCATGGAGACGAATTTTGCTTCCTGTTATTGATATTGTTTCTGTAGGTTGTCTGATCTGTATCATACATGAATTTCTGTACTTGGCTTTGCTTTGCTAAAATTCCTAGGATTTGGAGCAGCTTATTATTAATGGGCTCTGTATTTTAATTCTCCAGTGGTGTCATGTTAGATTAATTCACTACGCAGTACATTGTTTCTCTTGGTTCACTGGAGCACTTTTCCTGCCATCAAGAGACGATAATTATGCATTATGCTAAGATACTTGGTAGATTCAAGCCCTGAATTATTAGACACCCACCCAGTTCTATCTTGGAAATTTATGCATGTGTGATCTGCCTGTGCATGATGCTTGTGGGGTTGACCATCACATGCCAGTCGGTCCATGTTCCTGTTGTAGGCTACATTTTTCTTGTCCTACACTTCCTGTCCAACCAGTATATTATTGCATTGCTCAATTATTTAGACAGAGGTGTCCTTGTAATATGAGCTTTCTAATGGATCTTTGCTAATATTTGTCAGATCAGAAACCACTTTGGCTGCTGCCAGAAGAACCTTTGTGCATTTTCTGCTTATGCAGCATCACCGACCAGTCAGCGGAGGCTTCATCGTAACTGTCCGGCTACCACCGCTTGTCGGAGACTACCACCTGCTTGGACACTACCTCGGCTTCTTACTCTGTTCTGGTGAGTCCCTAACCTCCTCCCTCTCTCCATGTACCCTGAGATGGACCGGCCATCGAGCCATGGCCGGTTGTGGTGCTGGCCATTGAGCCAATAATTTGGAGGTCGGCTCTGTGTTGATGTTGTCTCTGGTGGTGGCCTTCTGGCCACCACAATCTTGTTATGATGATCTCCTCGTGGAAATTGGTCCCTGTGCTGCTGTATATTCTATTTATTGGGGTTTGATACTTGCATGCTTATTTAGAACCTTGCATACTATTTCTCTGTGGGTCATGAAAATTGGCAAAAGATGTAATTCTTGTGATGCCTTGTACAGCAAATTAGCATCCTTGTGCACAAAATTATACGGCCATGGATGTGCATGTTTTAGCTTTTATAAATTGAGACAAGAGCTGTTAATTCTTGGTGTGTGGTTCATGTAACTGACAAGAGCTGCTAATTGTTTTATATTTCCTCAAGTATTTTCTGCTCATGATGCCATGTACAGCAAAGTAGCGTCCCTATTACCCAATGGATTTGTATTTTTTAGCATTTTGACTAAGTTGAATTGTTTTACCTTCTTTGTTCTGGATGGTAATAAGTGGCTCCAAAGAAATACCTATTATTTTCTAGTCGCATGCTAATGCCCAGTTCAATACTGCACATAGTTTGCATCTTGAATCGATATCTAATACATATTTATAACATGTTTCTAGCAGCAGCAGCAGCGGTTCGATGGTGTTGTTGGGAGGCCAAGGCGAAGAACATGTTGGTGGCCGCCGCACCCACCTGTGACTTGAGCTCCAGTATTGGATGAACACTTTGACAGACATGTGGCTGATTCTTTGAGGCCAGCTACCTTCTACAACCTCAGCTTCTGCAACCATGGGAGTGGTGAGCTCTCTCTCTCTCTCTCTCTCTCTCTCTCTCTCTCTCTATTTTTGTGTGTGAGATGGTTTGGCCATTGAGACATTGGCGACTATGATGTTGGCCATTGAGCTGATGATTTTGCGTTCAAATCTGTGGTGGCGGTCTTCCAGCCACCATAGTCTTGTGGTTGTAACCATCTTTCCTTTTTCAACAAAATTTCCTGTGTTTAGTTTGATAGGATCCCTATGCTAGGTATTGGACTTGTTGATGGCCGTCAAATGGAACAAGATGCTTCCATATTGTGTAGTGCTACTACATGCACTGGTTGGGGTGTTGATGAAACACTAGGGTTTTAGGCTATCTGTGATGAATTCTCTATGATTGTTTTTGTCAACCATAGTTTGAGATACACTCGAGTACACATGTTGTGTGTGGTTCGTGTAACTGACTAACAGGGGATTTGAATTCTTGCAGGGTCCCACAGTACAGGAGAGCAAGCTCCGTCAACCCCAAGGCCCGCAGCAGGCGATGTGAACACTGGAGGCGGCGGTTCAATGATGTCGGCATACATAGCAAGCGTTTCAACCGACAAACATGAGATATAACGTCCTGGCAGGTACCCTTGCCAGCCATAGCGCCCTTGGCTGGCACCTTCTGTCGAAGCCCAAGAAGACTGAGAAGGTCATCGACTGATCTCCCCGGCGAGGATGGTGGCTCCTCCCCCGCCGCCTTCCACCGAGATAGGATCCTCCCTGCCTCCATGTGCTTCTTCTCTTGTCCGGGAGGGCGAGGAGACTTCCATCTGGCTGCTCTTGATGAGCTCTTCAAGGTACCAACTCTTTCCTCTCCTCTGAGAGAGATACCGCATTTCAAGTTGTTCTTCTTCCCTGTGTAGTGCACTATGCTAAAAAATACATGCAGATGCAAGGTTCGATAATTATGCATTATGTTAAGATACTTGGTAGATTCAAGCCCTTAATTATTAAACAACCACCCAGTTTTATCTTGGAAATTTATGCATGTGTGATGTGCCTATGCATGATGCTTGTGGGTCTGACCATCACATGCCAGTAAATAAGTCGGGCCTTCTATTTTGTAGTTGAAATAGCTCACTGCAATTGCTCTCTCACAACTACTCATCCTGGGACTTCACACATGAAAACATGTTTTTCACTTGTATTGAATTGCTGGTCACAGATTCTGCTGCAGTGTAACCCCTGTAGCAATGATGATATGATGTTCTTGAAAGGGAGCTGGTAAATATAACTGGAACTTACATAACATGAATATTAAGTTCTTGTAGTACTTGAAGGCTGGAGTATTTGATATTTGATCTAGAGCCATCTTGTTCAAGGTGTGTCTATCAACCAATGTGATGCATATCTAGGATTTTAGGTTGATGTAGTTTTTCTTGCCCTAAAATGCATTGTATATTGTTCTTTTTGCTGCTGTAAAATTCTATGTTCTTTGGCATGATATATTGTTTATCCTTTATGGATGGAGCTTGTTCTTTTTGCCGCTGTAAAATTTTATATTCTCTTTCTCTGCCCAGGTCACCCGGAAGTCTGATATTGTGAAGCGCGAGAAGACCGGCGGATGGAGCTTGTGGCGCCGCTTGGTCGTAATTGGGTTGCAAGGAAGGAAATCTTGCCTTGGTGCGTTGATGCTTGTGCCATGACCATTCATTCAAACAGAAGAAGAATGACAAGACAAGGAAGGAAGGGCCAGCAGTGAGTAGTGGGAGCTGGTGTTAGATTTATCCATGAGCTTATTGAGTTTGTAGTGGTGTTGGGGAAATGGTTTGGTAGGATGATGATATGGAAGTGTATTGATGACTTGCACTTAGAGTGCATTAATGAATCTTGGAATGAATAACATGATAATACCATTCTTTTGATTTGGATTCTTATGCGACGCGATATGCTGCCAAAATTTCTAGCGAAAATCCACACGACTTCTCCAAATTTTGGCCTTGTTTGTAATGAAACCAAAACTTTTCGGTCTTGATAGCAAAATGCTAGGGGCTTTTGGCAGCAACCTTTTGTTATCTGGGGGTTGTGGATAGAAAGAAATATGTCTTCCTTTGTTATGTTTGAGCAAAAAATCATGAATTTGAAGAAAAGATCAAAAATCAAAAAGGGGAAGGAAAAGAGAAAGCAAAAACTAGAATAAAAGCAGATCTGAACGTGGAGCCTCAGTCTCGATGCCAAAACGTACTACTACACACTCGTATGCATGCATGCATACGTGACTAGCTACACATCTTCTAAGTACTACGAGCAACGAATTCATCTTCTTCCTCTTTGATGCGACGTGACAAACCAATCCTCCCCCTTTGTACTGTAGAAAGAGCGGCGATCCAGAGGTGACTGTTTACACATCCGTTAAGTGCCGGTGAGGCCGCATGTTCCTTCCCTATCTGATTATTTAATGATCAACGTCATGGCCCATGCATGTACTGCACTTTCTCCGTGCAGGTACAATATGCATCGTCTGATTATTTAATGATCAACGTCATGGCCCATGCATGCATGCATGCATGCATTATGACTAATCAACCTAGGTAAGTAACTATTCACATGTGACTCCAAAAGTATGCATTCCTTGCTAAATTATCATCGCATGTGTATTTTCTGCTCTCTCCCTCTCGCATCCCCTTGCTGCTCCTGCGCGCCGCCGCCACCCGCTGGTACTTCCCCGCGCGATGTCACCGGCGGCGCTACTCCCCGCATAACATGCCAATTTCCGTTTTCTTTGTGTGTATTCTCTTGTTCTTCAACTTTTCAAGAAAAGTGGTCAGTGAGTTCTCGACTTTGGCATGACTCACTTAAATCGCGTTTCATATAAACTAGTTGAAATACCTATCTAATGGTGTCGAGTAATTTTCATTGGATCATAATTTAATCACGGGAGCAACACTTTAGGGTACCGAGGAGTCTAGAATACCAGTGAAAGGAGGGACAATACCCAACTTCAGGCCAGCGATTTGTGTTTAACATGACAATTTCTGTTTTCTTTGTGGGCATTCTTGTGTTCTTCGACTTTTGAAGATGTCCTTGTTAATTAAGAAGCAAGTGGTCACGAGTTCTTGACTTTGGCATGATTCACCTAAAAATTGTTTCTGAAAAACTGGTTTAAATACCTATCGAATTGCGTCGAGTGATTTTCATCGGACCATAATGTAATCGTGGGAACACAACTTCAGGTCACTAAGGAATCTAGAACACAAGTAAAAGGAGGGATACAATATGCCCAGACCAAGCTGCCGATTTGTGGATAACATGGCAATTTAATTTTCTGTATTCTTTGTGCGCATTCTCATGTTCTTCAACATTTGAAGATAACCTTATTAGGAATTAAGTGTGTTACGACTTCTCCACTTTTGCATGATTCACTTAAAACGTGCTTCTTAAAAGACTTGTTTAAATACCTATATAAAGGTGTCTAGTGTTTTTCGTCGGTAATCACGGAAACTTCACTTCAGGTCACCGGAGAATCTATAACACAAGTAAAACGAGGGACACAATATGCCCGGATTCATGGATAACATACCAATTTATATTTTCTTTGTGCACATTGTCATGTTCTTCGACTTTGGAAGATGGCCTTGTTAGAAAGCAAGTGGTCACGAGTTCTCAACCATCACATGATTGACTTAAAATGTGTTTATGAAAAAATAGGTTTAAATACCTTTCTAATGGTGTTGAGTGATTTTCATTGGATTGAATTGTGGGAACATCACTTCAGATCATGAGGGAATCTAAAACACAAGTGAAAAGAGGGACACAATATACACGGATTCAGGCCGCCGATTCATGGATAACATGCCAACTTCTGTTTTCTTTGCGTGCATTCTCGTCTTCTTTGACTTTTGAAGATGACCTTTTTAAGAAGCAAGCGGTCACTTGTTCTTCAATTTCGCATGATTTACTTTAACAGTGTTTTTTTAAACTGGTTTAAATGCCTATCAAATGGTGTCGAGTGATTTTCATCAAATAATAATGTAATCGCAGGAACATCACTTCAGGTCACCGGGGAATCTAGAACAAAAGTAAAAGGATGGACACAATATACCCGGTTCAGGCTACCAATTCGTGGATAACATGCCAATTGCAGTTTTCTTTGTGCATATTCTCGTGCTCTTTGACTTTTTAAGATGACCTTGTCAAGAAGCATGTGGTCATGCCTTCGTGACTTACGCAGGATTCACTCAAGACATATTTCTTCAAAACTAGTTTAAATAGCTATCTAAAAGCGTCGACAGATTCATCACGTCGTAATGTAATTATGGCAACACCATGTCAGGTCACTGGGGAATCTAGATCACAAGTAAAAGGAGGGACACAATATGCCTGGTCCAAGCCACCGATTCGAGATGACATGCAAATTCTATCGTTGAGCTTCGAGTAGGCCTTCGGGCGTTAATGGGTCATTTCTATCGTTGGGCTTTGGCCCAAGTTATGTCAGTCCAGTAGAAATGATTTACCTTTTCTAGGTTTTAGCTACTGGACTAGGCGCTCTAATGGGTTGCAGTGGATTTTTGGACTAAAATATTTCTGGCATTTTTTTGTTTATTTCCATTACATTTTAATTTTATATTTTATGTTTTTGCACTATTTTATACAGAAGTTACCTAACATATCACAGACTAAAATTGTCATCGCTTCGCATAAAATTAAACCAAGATATTTTATTCAGGTTTATGATGTGTTGATTAAATTTGATGTCTAGTTTGAGAATTATATGACTTTAAATTTAATTTTGATAAAATGTGTTTTATTTTTATTAGTCATCACATGATTTTGCACAAGCTCTTCACCGCTTCACCGCTAGCAATCATCTGGTAGGTGGCCGTACAAAAATGTTCTGTATCATCAAGATCACCGAATCGGCAATTCTGGCCCTTAGTATTGAAATGTAGTTCCATTGTATGGAATATACTTCTTGGTTTATGTAATAAAATCTCGCTTTTCAAGATGCCTTATAATATATCCTAGCTTAACTCCACTATGAGATATCAATCCAAGTTCTCCATCATTCACACTGTCAAAGGATTTTTGTTGAACATGGTAATTCTGCATCCAGTACCGACTATCACTACATGATTTATAAATAACTTATGCATGTATCAACTAGATGTATCCCCTCCGTTCCTAAATATAAGTCTTTCTAGAGATTTCAACATAGACTACGTATGAAGCAAAATGAGTAAATCTACACTTTAAACTATGTCTATATACATCCGTATGTAGTTTATCCTGAAATCTCTCTAGCGACATATATTTAAGAACGGAGGGAGTAATATTTTCTTGTATTAGATACTTGAGTAATATTTTCTTGTATTAACTATTTCATCCGTTCCTAAATATTTGTCTTTCTAGAGATTTCAACAAGTGTCTACATGCATAGCGAAATGAGTGAATCTATCTACATCTAAAATATGTCTATATACATCTGTATGTGGTAGTCCATTTGAACTCTCTAAAAAGACAAATATTTAGGAACAAAGGGTGTACTTTGCAATGAACTAAGCCTTGGGACAAACAAACATTGCAAAAAAAAAAACTAAATAGCTTATCAATCCATGTGACGCAGCGTGCCGCCGCGCACTACCTGCTAGTTTGTACAAGTCTGGGATCCAATACCATGTCATGGGATTACGGAACAACCAAAAACCCATTAACGATGTAATCAAGTTAAGATAGAAAAGCACAAAATATTTCTTTAAATGAATGCATCTATGTGGCGATATTTGAATTCAAATATAGCACAATACAAATATGAAATACATGAGATGTTCTGTAAAATCTCTGCAACCTTTTACAGTAGAAAATCAGGGAAGGTAAAAGATTACAAGATCACTGACGAGTACACTGATACAAACAACGAGAGCAAGCAGAGACCATAAATAATGTTGAGCGTCGAGTTTGCTTGTGCGCAGGCTGATGAGATGCGAGACTAGCTTGCACGGTGACGTCGCGTCGGTTTTGCTGGCGGCGCGCAAGCTGATGCTATGCTCAAGGAAATCTCTGGCAGCCTTATCGACCCTGTCGGCTGCGGCCATGAAATTCTGAAACTCGAGTGATCGAGCACGTGTCCTTGCCCGGATGGCTTCCACCTCCTCGTCCTCCGACTGCACCCAGCAGTTGGCCTTGAACCTTTTCTCCCAGCAGTTGGGTATATTGTGAAGAGTGAAGACATGACAATCCGCGGTCATTGGGTTTGTTGATCAAGTTTCATGTAGAAGGATATTTTTGGCAGATTGATTGATAAAGTAGCGGATTTGTTGTATGCAGGCGTTGCGGCACAAAGATGAGCACTGAGTTCAAGTCTTGAAACAGAGTCAGATCTAAAATTATATGCTTGCAAGGAGGAGAAGGAAATGCAGAAAAAACATAGTTTATGTCTTTGGGAGCTAGGGTGCACGGCGAGGATCCGTGGCGGCTCCACGGGGTAGCCTCCGGCGCTCGGATCCTCCGCAGCCGCGGCACCTCGACAGACCCTTGTACAATGACAGCATCTGCTCCACATCTATGTCAGTGCCCGGAGCTGCGTACCGATGGAACTCCAGTCCCCGTCCAAGTGACATCCGTGTGTAGCATCCTCTGCGCGTTCTCCTTCTGTATGGCGCGACATAGGGAGACCATCTCCGTTGAGCGCGGACACCTCAGGTATCCTGGTTCACTCCCACGCCTTGGGCTACTTGATGGTTCACAGCTGCGGAGGGAGCCATGAGGTCAATGGAGGTCGGGGATCCGGGGACGCGACAGTGCTTGCTGGAGCAACGCGACGCCGGGAGGCAGCGGGAGGTTGCGGCGGCGGCTGCCGGACGACATGCTGCGGGAGGTTGAGCTCCATCTGTTGCCCCTCCACAGCGCCGTCTCGGCTCGGAGCATGGCGGGCGGTAGCAGCAGTGGAAGGCTACGGCCATGGCGGGGCGGAAGGCGCTGCCCTTTCCGGCACCTCGACCGACCCTCCGCCCGCGACCCTCCAAGTCAGGAGTGTGGTTTCTAGCATGCGCCATCCCGATCAGTGAATGGAAAGTGTCAAAGAAGATTTCTCTACAACCTTTTACAGTAGAAAACTAGTCTGCCAATATTTAAATTTGTCACAACACAAATATGAAGTACATGGGGTGTTCCGTAAACTCTCTACAACCTTTTATATACAGTAGAAAACTGAGGAAGGAAACAGATTACAAGATCACTAAGGGGCACACTGATACAGACAAGGAGAGCAAACAGAGACCATAAATAATGCTTCGCGTCGAGTTTGCTTGTGCGCAGGCTGATGAGATGCGAGACCAGCACGGTGATGTTATGTTGGCGGCGCGCAGGCTGATGCGATGCTCGATGAAATCTTGGACAGCCTTATCGACCCTGTCGGATGCGGCCATGAACATGCTGGACCAACTTGATCGGGCGCGTCGCCTTGCCCAGTTCGCTTCCATGACCCTCTTCTCCATGTCGTGCACCGTTCCTTCGGCCGCCCTCTTCTTGGTCTTGGATTTCTTGCCATAGCTGCCGGCCAACCATGCGAGTTGAGCCATCAGCATGTCTTCCTCGCGATTGCGTTTGGTGGTGCGATGAACCCAGTTGATGGCTCGACCTTTGTGTTCCAAGAGCCTCTGCCTCCCTTGGCTGGCATTATATATGTAGTGCCACCACATCGATCCCGGCCGAGTCGGACGGAGGTCCAGAGATCTCGGTCCAGCTCGCGGCTGCTGGAAACGGACTCGGCTCGCTCAGCTTTTTTCTTTTCCTTTTTTGAGACAAGGGCTCGCTCGGCTTGACCGGCTCGCAGGGAGTCCTGAGAGAGAGAGAGGTAGCGTAGTTCGTTTTTTTTTTTTGAGGGAACAGGTATGAATAACGGCTCGCTCGGCTTGACCGGCTTGCATTCTTTTTTGAACAGGTAGTTTTTTTAGGGAACAGGTAGTTGAGACGGCACATGCACCTGGTGTTAACATTTGCATTTAAACGTATACAAACTCAATCAAAAAGAATGCAATTTATCTGGCCTCGTTATTAATGGAAAGGGTAATAGTGTTTTTTTAAACACTTATAACTTTATTCATACTCATAATAATTACAAGTACACTGATTTGACTTGAGATCCAAGAAAATTCAAAGTAAATCCTATGACTAAGAATTACAATGAAATCTATTGAAAATACATTCGCGGTATCAATCTCTACTCGAAGAAATACTCCAAAGATATTCGCGGTATCATATCCGAATAATCTCATGCCCTTCTCAATATCTTTGAACCATGGAGACATAAAAAGATATTTGATTATTGTGTCACCCTTTCCATTTTCACCATTTGATTATTACAAGAAATATTCATACTACCAAGTTTCTTCACTTCCTTTTCAAATTTACGAGCGCGACAACGCGCGCTATCATGTTCTATGCCACATATATTTACACAAATTCCTATCATTCTATCGCAAAAATGGACGGGCGCAGCAACGCGCGCCATCGATGATCTAGTAACAACTACAAGTAAACTGATTTGACTTAGGATCCATGAAAATACAAAGTAACTCCCATGACTAAGAATTACAATGAAATATATTGAAAACAGATTCGCGGTATCAATCTCTACTCGAAGAAATACTCCAAAGACTTCGATAAAGAGTGTGCAATTTGATTGGAGCAACGATGTTGTCACTTTTTCACTCGCACAAATATTACCAATAATGGTGTTTGAAAGCGCCTTGAGTTGCCAATCCAAAAAGATGAGAAGCTTTGATCGATGAACGTACTTGAGACAGGGATGGTCCCCTACAAGTGCAGGTCGTCGAATCACTCTATCTTCACCATGGTACGGTGTCGGTAAAAGATTTTACCTCCACAAAGAATCAGACCAACAAAAAAACGCTGACACAACAACATAAACTCGTCAGATCCGAATAATCGGATCTGTGAGGACAGAAAACTCTCTAATCTCATGGGACCACCAAAAAAATAAGAAAAAAATTATTCTCACAAAACTATAATGATCACAAGTCGTTGACAAAAACACAGAGGTCTTGAAGATCCGAGGTCCCCTCACCTCGCAATGCCAAGATGGCGGCCGGAGGCGAGGGAACTTAAATTTCTTAGATGGTGGCGGCGGTGGTGAGAAACCCTCCTTGGAAAGGGTAATAGTTAGAGCAAACATATCGAGTTTGGGGCTGCAAGTCAGAGTGCATGAAATGACGCCGTGCGGGGGCTACAAGGCACAATGAGTGGGCACGAAAAGAACTAAGCAAAATCACACGGTCAACCGATAATCCGCACCGCCCATGAGCACCCCACATATTTGTGTCATCACCAATGCGACCTCCGGTCCTCACATCTTCCATTTTTCAACATGGACAAATGCAGCAACGCGCGCCCGCTACTACCCAAAAAAAAAACAAACGATCGCTATTAAAGGCCCGGATAACAAAGCCGTCTACGACAGCCTCAACGGGTACTCAATTTTGAGCCATAAAGTTACTACTAACAATTTAAAATTTCCTTCATTACTGGATGGCCGAATTTGCCGCCCACTAAATAACCCACCATGCAGTCCAAACATACAATCCCTTGAACTCTAGACTCCTCTCGCTCTCCCTGAGTGTCAACAGGGCGAAGCTATGAGACGGACTCGGCGCCGGTGGGAATTGACACCGTATATGATATTTGAAGACGATCAACCGCCCGGTACGTTAGGGGCTATGAGGAAATGCCAGACATGGCAGAGCAAACCAAATCATGTTCATGGATGTTATAGTTTATTACAGTTTTATATTCGTTCACAAATATGCAATACTTACATCGTCTCATATAGCCACACATGCAAACTCGAAGATTTAAAATGGTTCATATATCAAGCCTTTATATTTCAAAATGTATGGTCATTTTCAATTTGGCGGACAAGGATTTGCGGATCTATGAGAGACTGAGAGAGACTGGTGGAGACTAAAAACACATATATATGCACTGGTGGATGCACTTACATACACATGCATGATGCTTGACTAGATATGCATGTACTGCACTTTCTCCGTGCAGGTACAATATGCATCGTCTGATTATTTAATGATCAACGTCATGGCCCATGCATGCATGCATGCATGCATTATGACTAATCAACCTAGGTAAGTAACTATTTACATGCGACTCCAAAAGTATGCATTCCTTGCTAAATTATCATCGCATGTGTATTTTCTGCTCTCTCCCTCTCGCATCCCCTTGCTGCTCCTGCGCGCCGCCGCCACCCGCTGGTACTCCCCCGCGCGATGTCACCGGCGGCGCTACTCCCCGCATGACACCGCTGCTGGCGTGGCTGTAGGTAGGGCTATTGTCGGCCGAGATGCCGTAGTAATGAATCTCAACGATGCCGTCGGAGGAGAGCTCGAGGCCGAGGTCACTGCATGCACGCACCTCCGCCTGCGTCGACCCGCACTGCAGAAGTTGTGCCCACTGCTCCTCGTAGTCGCTGCCGAAGCTAAGGTTCGTGTCTTCCACCGCCAGCCACGCGTGCGGCGGCGGCGGCTTTTGTGGGAAGAATGTAGGAGCGAGTATGTCTAGTAAAATTAGTACGTAACATGAACCATGCATGCAGTTATTTGATGGGCTTTGACCGGTTGGGAACATCGTTACTTGATGAGCTTTGATCGGCTGGGCAAAGATAATGTCTATCTAGTACTTGTAATGGTACTTCCTCTCTTTTTGAGAGGAATTAGTGAGTGCATATTCATTGATATGTATTGTGCATCAGTTAGCTTGCCCACCAAAAAAGAACGCCTTATTAGTACTACCTCTGTATCCCCCTCCCCTCCCCCGCGCCGCCCCTAGTGGGCGTCTCGGGGGCAACTCCCCCCTCGCCGGAGTAGCCCCTCTCCCTCCCCTCTCCCCCTCGCCGCCGCACGAGGCTGCCGCCGGGCAAGGCCCATGGCGCAGCCGGGGACTGCGGCGGCGGGGCATGCGCTGCTCCGGTTCACACCGGAGGGTCTTGGATCTGGGCGGTGGCCCCCGGCGAGGCCCCTTGTCACCTGCGGTGAGCAGTGGGGTGGGCGCGGTGCTGGCGATCTTGTCGGGTGGCCGGCGGATCTTCGGTGGGCTGGGACCTCGCGTGCTGCCCTGGTGGCTGGCGGCGTCAGATCTGGCTGCTGGCCATCTTCCCCTGCTCGGTGCGTTTCACCCTCGACGGTCCCTAACTGTGCAGGTGTCTGGCCTGCCTCTGGGTTGCGGGTGATTCTGGTGGTCGGGATCCAGATTGGGGGAAACCCCTGGTCGGCTCCAGCCGGCCGCGACGACGATGACGTCCGCAGGCGCCGATTTCTTCATGGAGACGTCGGTCGAGGTCCGCCCTTCCACACCCCACCACCTTGCTTCTCAGGTGAAAACCTAACTCCGGCGGGCGGCGGCGGCGTCCTTGGCGCCGTGACCTTCTTGAAGGCGTCGCCTTGAGAGCAATGTGGTGGCGGGCTCAGTATGGGGTCGGTGACAGCAGCCGAGGATTGAGGGACCAGTGGGCGCCTTTTTTGATGGAGCGGTGCTTCATCCTGCACATTGATGACGGCGGACCTTGGCGGCGTGGTGCAGTGGAGACTCGGCGCCCGATGTGCAGCGACGGACTCGTGCAGGTGGAGGCAGTTGCCTGGCGTCATGGTGGCGTCGATGGCAGAGTGGCCCGACAAGGTAGAAGCCTCAATATCCGCTCTGAAGACGGACCTGTGGAAGATGGCGGCGACGACACATGTGAGTGCGTCAGACCAGTTTCAATCTTAAGAGTGCACTGTTAAGCTGAGTGAAACCTGTCTATCAGTGTAGGTCCTATTATTGAGACTCGTGAGTTTTCTTCTCCTTGATCACTTGGTACTGAGACTCATGAGAGGACTCCCACTCCTGGAGAATACTGTTTTCCAAGAGGTATGCATGGAGACGAATTTTGCTTCCTGTTATTGATATTGTTTCTGTAGGTTGTCTGATCTGTATCATACATGAATTTCTGTACTTGGCTTTGCTTTGCTAAAATTCCTAGGATTTGGAGCAGCTTATTATTAATGGGCTCTGTATTTTAATTCTCCAGTGGTGTCATGTTAGATTAATTCACTACGCAGTACATTGTTTCTCTTGGTTCACTGGAGCACTTTTCCTGCCATCAAGAGACGATAATTATGCATTATGCTAAGATACTTGGTAGATTCAAGCCCTGAATTATTAGACACCCACCCAGTTCTATCTTGGAAATTTATGCATGTGTGATCTGCCTGTGCATGATGCTTGTGGGGTTGACCATCACATGCCAGTCGGTCCATGTTCCTGTTGTAGGCTACATTTTTCTTGTCCTACACTTCCTGTCCAACCAGTATATTATTGCATTGCTCAATTATTTAGACAGAGGTGTCCTTGTAATATGAGCTTTCTAATGGATCTTTGCTAATATTTGTCAGATCAGAAACCACTTTGGCTGCTGCCAGAAGAACCTTTGTGCATTTTCTGCTTATGCAGCATCACCGACCAGTCAGCGGAGGCTTCATCGTAACTGTCCGGCTACCACCGCTTGTCGGAGACTACCACCTGCTTGGACACTACCTCGGCTTCTTACTCTGTTCTGGTGAGTCCCTAACCTCCTCCCTCTCTCCATGTACCCTGAGATGGACCGGCCATCGAGCCATGGCCGGTTGTGGTGCTGGCCATTGAGCCAATAATTTGGAGGTCGGCTCTGTGTTGATGTTGTCTCTGGTGGTGGCCTTCTGGCCACCACAATCTTGTTATGATGATCTCCTCGTGGAAATTGGTCCCTGTGCTGCTGTATATTCTATTTATTGGGGTTTGATACTTGCATGCTTATTTAGAACCTTGCATACTATTTCTCTGTGGGTCATGAAAATTGGCAAAAGATGTAATTCTTGTGATGCCTTGTACAGCAAATTAGCATCCTTGTGCACAAAATTATACGGCCATGGATGTGCATGTTTTAGCTTTTATAAATTGAGACAAGAGCTGTTAATTCTTGGTGTGTGGTTCATGTAACTGACAAGAGCTGCTAATTGTTTTATATTTCCTCAAGTATTTTCTGCTCATGATGCCATGTACAGCAAAGTAGCGTCCCTATTACCCAATGGATTTGTATTTTTTAGCATTTTGACTAAGTTGAATTGTTTTACCTTCTTTGTTCTGGATGGTAATAAGTGGCTCCAAAGAAATACCTATTATTTTCTAGTCGCATGCTAATGCCCAGTTCAATACTGCACATAGTTTGCATCTTGAATCGATATCTAATACATATTTATAACATGTTTCTAGCAGCAGCAGCAGCGGTTCGATGGTGTTGTTGGGAGGCCAAGGCGAAGAACATGTTGGTGGCCGCCGCACCCACCTGTGACTTGAGCTCCAGTATTGGATGAACACTTTGACAGACATGTGGCTGATTCTTTGAGGCCAGCTACCTTCTACAACCTCAGCTTCTGCAACCATGGGAGTGGTGAGCTCTCTCTCTCTCTCTCTCTCTCTCTATTTTTGTGTGTGAGATGGTTTGGCCATTGAGACATTGGCGACTATGATGTTGGCCATTGAGCTGATGATTTTGCGTTCAAATCTGTGGTGGCGGTCTTCCAGCCACCATAGTCTTGTGGTTGTAACCATCTTTCCTTTTTCAACAAAATTTCCTGTGTTTAGTTTGATAGGATCCCTATGCTAGGTATTGGACTTGTTGATGGCCGTCAAATGGAACAAGATGCTTCCATATTGTGTAGTGCTACTACATGCACTGGTTGGGGTGTTGATGAAACGCTAGGGTTTTAGGCTATCTGTGATGAATTCTCTATGATTGTTTTTGTCAACCATAGTTTGAGATACACTCGAGTACACATGTTGTGTGTGGTTCGTGTAACTGACTAACAGGGGATTTGAATTCTTGCAGGGTCCCACAGTACAGGAGAGCAAGCTCCGTCAACCCCAAGGCCCGCAGCAGGCGATGTGAACACTGGAGGCGGCGGTTCAATGATGTCGGCATACATAGCAAGCGTTTCAACCGACAAACATGAGATATAACGTCCTGGCAGGTACCCTTGCCAGCCATAGCGCCCTTGGCTGGCACCTTCTGTCGAAGCCCAAGAAGACTGAGAAGGTCATCGACTGATCTCCCCGGCGAGGATGGTGGCTCCTCCCCCGCCGCCTTCCACCGAGATAGGATCCTCCCTGCCTCCATGTGCTTCTTCTCTTGTCCGGGAGGGCGAGGAGACTTCCATCTGGCTGCTCTTGATGAGCTCTTCAAGGTACCAACTCTTTCCTCTCCTCTGAGAGAGATACCGCATTTCAAGTTGTTCTTCTTCCCTGTGTAGTGCACTATGCTAAAAAATACATGCAGATGCAAGGTTCGATAATTATGCATTATGTTAAGATACTTGGTAGATTCAAGCCCTTAATTATTAAACAACCACCCAGTTTTATCTTGGAAATTTATGCATGTGTGATGTGCCTATGCATGATGCTTGTGGGTCTGACCATCACATGCCAGTAAATAAGTCGGGCCTTCTATTTTGTAGTTGAAATAGCTCACTGCAATTGCTCTCTCACAACTACTCATCCTGGGACTTCACACATGAAAACATGTTTTTCACTTGTATTGAATTGCTGGTCACAGATTCTGCTGCAGTGTAACCCCTGTAGCAATGATGATATGATGTTCTTGAAAGGGAGCTGGTAAATATAACTGGAACTTACATAACATGAATATTAAGTTCTTGTAGTACTTGAAGGCTGGAGTATTTGATATTTGATCTAGAGCCATCTTGTTCAAGGTGTGTCTATCAACCAATGTGATGCATATCTAGGATTTTAGGTTGATGTAGTTTTTCTTGCCCTAAAATGCATTGTATATTGTTCTTTTTGCTGCTGTAAAATTCTATGTTCTTTGGCATGATATATTGTTTATCCTTTATGGATGGAGCTTGTTCTTTTTGCCGCTGTAAAATTTTATATTCTCTTTCTCTGCCCAGGTCACCCGGAAGTCTGATATTGTGAAGCGCGAGAAGACCGGCGGATGGAGCTTGTGGCGCCGCTTGGTCGTAATTGGGTTGCAAGGAAGGAAATCTTGCCTTGGTGCGTTGATGCTTGTGCCATGACCATTCATTCAAACAGAAGAAGAATGACAAGACAAGGAAGGAAGGGCCAGCAGTGAGTAGTGGGAGCTGGTGTTAGATTTATCCATGAGCTTATTGAGTTTGTAGTGGTGTTGGGGAAATGGTTTGGTAGGATGATGATATGGAAGTGTATTGATGACTTGCACTTAGAGTGCATTAATGAATCTTGGAATGAATAACATGATAATACCATTCTTTTGATTTGGATTCTTATGCGACGCGATATGCTGCCAAAATTTCTAGCGAAAATCCACACGACTTCTCCAAATTTTGGCCTTGTTTGTAATGAAACCAAAACTTTTCGGTCTTGATAGCAAAATGCTAGGGGCTTTTGGCAGCAACCTTTTGTTATCTGGGGGTTGTGGATAGAAAGAAATATGTCTTCCTTTGTTATGTTTGAGCAAAAAATCATGAATTTGAAGAAAAGATCAAAAATCAAAAAGGGGAAGGAAAAGAGAAAGCAAAAACTAGAATAAAAGCAGATCTGAACGTGGAGCCTCAGTCTCGATGCCAAAACGTACTACTACACACTCGTATGCATGCATGCATACGTGACTAGCTACACATCTTCTAAGTACTACGAGCAACGAATTCATCTTCTTCCTCTTTGATGCGACGTGACAAACCAATCCTCCCCCTTTGTACTGTAGAAAGAGCGGCGATCCAGAGGTGACTGTTTACACATCCGTTAAGTGCCGGTGAGGCCGCATGTTCCTTCCCTGTCTGATTATTTAATGATCAACGTCATGGCCCATGCATGTACTGCACTTTCTCCGTGCAGGTACAATATGCATCGTCTGATTATTTAATGATCAACGTCATGGCCCATGCATGCATGCATGCATGCATTATGACTAATCAACCTAGGTAAGTAACTATTCACATGTGACTCCAAAAGTATGCATTCCTTGCTAAATTATCATCGCATGTGTATTTTCTGCTCTCTCCCTCTCGCATCCCCTTGCTGCTCCTGCGCGCCGCCGCCACCCGCTGGTACTTCCCCGCGCGATGTCACCGGCGGCGCTACTCCCCGCATAACATGCCAATTTCCGTTTTCTTTGTGTGTATTCTCTTGTTCTTCAACTTTTCAAGAAAAGTGGTCAGTGAGTTCTCGACTTTGGCATGACTCACTTAAATCGCGTTTCATATAAACTAGTTGAAATACCTATCTAATGGTGTCGAGTAATTTTCATTGGATCATAATTTAATCACGGGAGCAACACTTTAGGGTACCGAGGAGTCTAGAATACCAGTGAAAGGAGGGACAATACCCAGCTTCAGGCCAGCGATTTGTGTTTAACATGACAATTTCTGTTTTCTTTGTGGGCATTCTTGTGTTCTTCGACTTTTGAAGATGTCCTTGTTAATTAAGAAGCAAGTGGTCACGAGTTCTTGACTTTGGCATGATTCACCTAAAAATTGTTTCTGAAAAACTGGTTTAAATACCTATCGAATTGCGTCGAGTGATTTTCATCGGACCATAATGTAATCGTGGGAACACAACTTCAGGTCACTAAGGAATCTAGAACACAAGTAAAAGGAGGGATACAATATGCCCAGACCAAGCTGCCGATTTGTGGATAACATGGCAATTTAATTTTCTGTATTCTTTGTGCGCATTCTCATGTTCTTCAACATTTGAAGATAACCTTATTAGGAATTAAGTGTGTTACGACTTCTCCACTTTTGCATGATTCACTTAAAACGTGCTTCTTAAAAGACTTGTTTAAATACCTATATAAAGGTGTCTAGTGTTTTTCGTCGGTAATCACGGAAACTTCACTTCAGGTCACCGGAGAATCTATAACACAAGTAAAACGAGGGACACAATATGCCCGGATTCATGGATAACATACCAATTTATATTTTCTTTGTGCACATTGTCATGTTCTTCGACTTTGGAAGATGGCCTTGTTAGAAAGCAAGTGGTCACGAGTTCTCAACCATCACATGATTGACTTAAAATGTGTTTATGAAAAAATAGGTTTAAATACCTTTCTAATGGTGTTGAGTGATTTTCATTGGATTGAATTGTGGGAACATCACTTCAGATCATGAGGGAATCTAAAACACAAGTGAAAAGAGGGACACAATATACACGGATTCAGGCCGCCGATTCATGGATAACATGCCAACTTCTGTTTTCTTTGCGTGCATTCTCGTCTTCTTTGACTTTTGAAGATGACCTTTTTAAGAAGCAAGCGGTCACTTGTTCTTCAATTTCGCATGATTTACTTTAACAGTGTTTTTTTAAACTGGTTTAAATGCCTATCAAATGGTGTCGAGTGATTTTCATCAAATAATAATGTAATCGCAGGAACATCACTTCAGGTCACCGGGGAATCTAGAACAAAAGTAAAAGGATGGACACAATATACCCGGTTCAGGCTACCAATTCGTGGATAACATGCCAATTGCAGTTTTCTTTGTGCATATTCTCGTGCTCTTTGACTTTTTAAGATGACCTTGTCAAGAAGCATGTGGTCATGCCTTCGTGACTTACGCAGGATTCACTCAAGACATATTTCTTCAAAACTAGTTTAAATAGCTATCTAAAAGCGTCGACAGATTCATCACGTCGTAATGTAATTATGGCAACACCATGTCAGGTCACTGGGGAATCTAGATCACAAGTAAAAGGAGGGACACAATATGCCTGGTCCAAGCCACCGATTCGAGATGACATGCAAATTCTATCGTTGAGCTTCGAGTAGGCCTTCGGGCGTTAATGGGTCATTTCTATCGTTGGGCTTTGGCCCAAGTTATGTCAGTCCAGTAGAAATGATTTACCTTTTCTAGGTTTTAGCTACTGGACTAGGCGCTCTAATGGGTTGCAGTGGATTTTTGGACTAAAATATTTCTGGCATTTTTTTGTTTATTTCCATTACATTTTAATTTTATATTTTATGTTTTTGCACTATTTTATACAGAAGTTACCTAACATATCACAGACTAAAATTGTCATCGCTTCGCATAAAATTAAACCAAGATATTTTATTCAGGTTTATGATGTGTTGATTAAATTTGATGTCTAGTTTGAGAATTATATGACTTTAAATTTAATTTTGATAAAATGTGTTTTATTTTTATTAGTCATCACATGATTTTGCACAAGCTCTTCACCGCTTCACCGCTAGCAATCATCTGGTAGGTGGCCGTACAAAAATGTTCTGTATCATCAAGATCACCGAATCGGCAATTCTGGCCCTTAGTATTGAAATGTAGTTCCATTGTATGGAATATACTTCTTGGTTTATGTAATAAAATCTCGCTTTTCAAGATGCCTTATAATATATCCTAGCTTAACTCCACTATGAGATATCAATCCAAGTTCTCCATCATTCACACTGTCAAAGGATTTTTGTTGAACATGGTAATTCTGCATCCAGTACCGACTATCACTACATGATTTATAAATAACTTATGCATGTATCAACTAGATGTATCCCCTCCGTTCCTAAATATAAGTCTTTCTAGAGATTTCAACATAGACTACGTATGAAGCAAAATGAGTAAATCTACACTTTAAACTATGTCTATATACATCCGTATGTAGTTTATCCTGAAATCTCTCTAGCGACATATATTTAAGAACGGAGGGAGTAATATTTTCTTGTATTAGATACTTGAGTAATATTTTCTTGTATTAACTATTTCATCCGTTCCTAAATATTTGTCTTTCTAGAGATTTCAACAAGTGTCTACATGCATAGCGAAATGAGTGAATCTATCTACATCTAAAATATGTCTATATACATCTGTATGTGGTAGTCCATTTGAACTCTCTAAAAAGACAAATATTTAGGAACAAAGGGTGTACTTTGCAATGAACTAAGCCTCGGGACAAACAAACATTGCAAAAAAAAAAACTAAATAGCTTATCAATCCATGTGACGCAGCGTGCCGCCGCGCACTACCTGCTAGTTTGTACAAGTCTGGGATCCAATACCATGTCATGGGATTACGGAACAACCAAAAACCCATTAACGATGTAATCAAGTTAAGATAGAAAAGCACAAAATATTTCTTTAAATGAATGCATCTATGTGGCGATATTTGAATTCAAATATAGCACAATACAAATATGAAATACATGAGATGTTCTGTAAAATCTCTGCAACCTTTTACAGTAGAAAATCAGGGAAGGTAAAAGATTACAAGATCACTGACGAGTACACTGATACAAACAACGAGAGCAAGCAGAGACCATAAATAATGTTGAGCGTCGAGTTTGCTTGTGCGCAGGCTGATGAGATGCGAGACTAGCTTGCACGGTGACGTCGCGTCGGTTTTGCTGGCGGCGCGCAAGCTGATGCTATGCTCAAGGAAATCTCTGGCAGCCTTATCGACCCTGTCGGCTGCGGCCATGAAATTCTGAAACTCGAGTGATCGAGCACGTGTCCTTGCCCGGATGGCTTCCACCTCCTCGTCCTCCGACTGCACCCAGCAGTTGGCCTTGAACCTTTTCTCCCAGCAGTTGGGTATATTGTGAAGAGTGAAGACATGACAATCCGCGGTCATTGGGTTTGCTGATCAAGTTTCATGTAGAAGGATATTTTTGGCAGATTGATTGATAAAGTAGCGGATTTGTTGTATGCAGGCGTTGCGGCACAAAGATGAGCACTGAGTTCAAGTCTTGAAACAGAGTCAGATCTAAAATTATATGCTTGCAAGGAGGAGAAGGAAATGCAGAAAAAACATAGTTTATGTCTTTGGGAGCTAGGGTGCACGGCGAGGATCCGTGGCGGCTCCACGGGGTAGCCTCCGGCGCTCGGATCCTCCGCAGCCGCCGCACCTCGACAGACCCTTGTACAATGACAGCATCTGCTCCACATCTATGTCAGTGCCCGGAGCTGCGTACCGATGGAACTCCAGTCCCCGTCCAAGTGACATCCGTGTGTAGCATCCTCTGCGCGTTCTCCTTCTGTATGGCGCGACATAGGGAGACCATCTCCGTTGAGCGCGGACACCTCAGGTATCCTGGTTCACTCCCACGCCTTGGGCTACTTGATGGTTCACAGCTGCGGAGGGAGCCATGAGGTCAATGGAGGTCGGGGATCCGGGGACGCGACAGTGCTTGCTGGAGCAACGCGACGCCGGGAGGCAGCGGGAGGTTGCGGCGGCGGCTGCCGGACGACATGCTGCGGGAGGTTGAGCTCCATCTGTTGCCCCTCCACAGCGCCGTCCCGGCTCGGAGCATGGCGGGCGGTAGCAGCAGTGGAAGGCTACGGCCATGGCGGGGCGGAAGGCGCTGCCCTTTCCGGCACCTCGACCGACCCTCCGCCCGCGACCCTCCAAGTCAGGAGTGTGGTTTCTAGCATGCGCCATCCCGATCAGTGAATGGAAAGTGTCAAAGAAGATTTCTCTACAACCTTTTACAGTAGAAAACTAGTCTGCCAATATTTAAATTTGTCACAACACAAATATGAAGTACATGGGGTGTTCCGTAAACTCTCTACAACCTTTTATATACAGTAGAAAACTGAGGAAGGAAACAGATTACAAGATCACTAAGGGGCACACTGATACAGACAAGGAGAGCAAACAGAGACCATAAATAATGCTTCGCGTCGAGTTTGCTTGTGCGCAGGCTGATGAGATGCGAGACCAGCACGGTGATGTTATGTTGGCGGCGCGCAGGCTGATGCGATGCTCGATGAAATCTTGGACAGCCTTATCGACCCTGTCGGATGCGGCCATGAACATGCTGGACCAACTTGATCGGGCGCGTCGCCTTGCCCAGTTCGCTTCCATGACCCTCTTCTCCATGTCGTGCACCGTTCCTTCGGCCGCCCTCTTCTTGGTCTTGGATTTCTTGCCATAGCTGCCGGCCAACCATGCGAGTTGAGCCATCAGCATGTCTTCCTCGCGATTGCGTTTGGTGGTGCGATGAACCCAGTTGATGGCTCGACCTTTGTGTTCCAAGAGCCTCTGCCTCCCTTGGCTGGCATTATATATGTAGTGCCACCACATCGATCCCGGCCGAGTCGGACGGAGGTCCAGAGATCTCGGTCCAGCTCGCGGCTGCTGGAAACGGACTCGGCTCGCTCAGCTTTTTTCTTTTCCTTTTTTGAGACAAGGGCTCGCTCGGCTTGACCGGCTCGCAGGGAGTCCTGAGAGAGAGAGAGGTAGCGTAGTTCGTTTTTTTTTTTTGAGGGAACAGGTATGAATAACGGCTCGCTCGGCTTGACCGGCTTGCATTCTTTTTTGAACAGGTAGTTTTTTTAGGGAACAGGTAGTTGAGACGGCACATGCACCTGGTGTTAACATTTGCATTTAAACGTATACAAACTCAATCAAAAAGAATGCAATTTATCTGGCCTCGTTATTAATGGAAAGGGTAATAGTGTTTTTTTAAACACTTATAACTTTATTCATACTCATAATAATTACAAGTACACTGATTTGACTTGAGATCCAAGAAAATTCAAAGTAAATCCTATGACTAAGAATTACAATGAAATCTATTGAAAATACATTCGCGGTATCAATCTCTACTCGAAGAAATACTCCAAAGATATTCGCGGTATCATATCCGAATAATCTCATGCCCTTCTCAATATCTTTGAACCATGGAGACATAAAAAGATATTTGATTATTGTGTCACCCTTTCCATTTTCACCATTTGATTATTACAAGAAATATTCATACTACCAAGTTTCTTCACTTCCTTTTCAAATTTACGAGCGCGACAACGCGCGCTATCATGTTCTATGCCACATATATTTACACAAATTCCTATCATTCTATCGCAAAAATGGACGGGCGCAGCAACGCGCGCCATCGATGATCTAGTAACAACTACAAGTAAACTGATTTGACTTAGGATCCATGAAAATACAAAGTAACTCCCATGACTAAGAATTACAATGAAATATATTGAAAACAGATTCGCGGTATCAATCTCTACTCGAAGAAATACTCCAAAGACTTCGATAAAGAGTGTGCAATTTGATTGGAGCAACGATGTTGTCACTTTTTCACTCGCACAAATATTACCAATAATGGTGTTTGAAAGCGCCTTGAGTTGCCAATCCAAAAAGATGAGAAGCTTTGATCGATGAACGTACTTGAGACAGGGATGGTCCCCTACAAGTGCAGGTCGTCGAATCACTCTATCTTCACCATGGTACGGTGTCGGTAAAAGATTTTACCTCCACAAAGAATCAGACCAACAAAAAAACGCTGACACAACAACATAAACTCGTCAGATCCGAATAATCGGATCTGTGAGGACAGAAAACTCTCTAATCTCATGGGACCACCAAAAAAATAAGAAAAAAATTATTCTCACAAAACTATAATGATCACAAGTCGTTGACAAAAACACAGAGGTCTTGAAGATCCGAGGTCCCCTCACCTCGCAATGCCAAGATGGCGGCCGGAGGCGAGGGAACTTAAATTTCTTAGATGGTGGCGGCGGTGGTGAGAAACCCTCCTTGGAAAGGGTAATAGTTAGAGCAAACATATCGAGTTTGGGGCTGCAAGTCAGAGTGCATGAAATGACGCCGTGCGGGGGCTACAAGGCACAATGAGTGGGCACGAAAAGAACTAAGCAAAATCACACGGTCAACCGATAATCCGCACCGCCCATGAGCACCCCACATATTTGTGTCATCACCAATGCGACCTCCGGTCCTCACATCTTCCATTTTTCAACATGGACAAATGCAGCAACGCGCGCCCGCAACTACCCAAAAAAAAAAAAACAAACGATCGCTATTAAAGGCCCGGATAACAAAGCCGTCTACGACAGCCTCAACGGGTACTCAATTTTGAGCCATAAAGTTACTACTAACAATTTAAAATTTCCTTCATTACTGGATGGCCGAATTTGCCGCCCACTAAATAACCCACCATGCAGTCCAAACATACAATCCCTTGAACTCTAGACTCCTCTCGCTCTCCCTGAGTGTCAACAGGGCGAAGCTATGAGACGGACTCGGCGCCGGTGGGAATTGACACCGTATATGATATTTGAAGACGATCAACCGCCCGGTACGTTAGGGGCTATGAGGAAATGCCAGACATGGCAGAGCAAACCAAATCATGTTCATGGATGTTATAGTTTATTACAGTTTTATATTCGTTCACAAATATGCAATACTTACATCGTCTCATATAGCCACACATGCAAACTCGAAGATTTAAAATGGTTCATATATCAAGCCTTTATATTTCAAAATGTATGGTCATTTTCAATTTGGCGGACAAGGATTTGCGGATCTATGAGAGACTGAGAGAGACTGGTGGAGACTAAAAACACATATATATGCACTGGTGGATGCACTTACATACACATGCATGATGCTTGACTAGATATGCATGTACTGCACTTTCTCCGTGCAGGTACAATATGCATCGTCTGATTATTTAATGATCAACGTCATGGCCCATGCATGCATGCATGCATGCATTATGACTAATCAACCTAGGTAAGTAACTATTTACATGCGACTCCAAAAGTATGCATTCCTTGCTAAATTATCATCGCATGTGTATTTTCTGCTCTCTCCCTCTCGCATCCCCTTGCTGCTCCTGCGCGCCGCCGCCACCCGCTGGTACTCCCCCGCGCGATGTCACCGGCGGCGCTACTCCCCGCATGACACCGCTGCTGGCGTGGCTGTAGGTAGGGCTATTGTCGGCCGAGATGCCGTAGTAATGAATCTCAACGATGCCGTCGGAGGAGAGCTCGAGGCCGAGGTCACTGCATGCACGCACCTCCGCCTGCGTCGACCCGCACTGCAGAAGTTGTGCCCACTGCTCCTCGTAGTCGCTGCCGAAGCTAAGGTTCGTGTCTTCCACCGCCAGCCACGCGTGCGGCGGCGGCGGCTTTTGTGGGAAGAATGTAGGAGCGAGTATGTCTAGTAAAATTAGTACGTAACATGAACCATGCATGCAGTTATTTGATGGGCTTTGACCGGTTGGGAACATCGTTACTTGATGAGCTTTGATCGGCTGGGCAAAGATAATGTCTATCTAGTACTTGTAATGGTACTTCCTCTCTTTTTGAGAGGAATTAGTGAGTGCATATTCATTGATATGTATTGTGCATCAGTTAGCTTGCCCACCAAAAAAGAACGCCTTATTAGTACTACCTCTGTATCCCCCTCCCCTCCCCCGCGCCGCCCCTAGTGGGCGTCTCGGGGGCAACTCCCCCCTCGCCGGAGTAGCCCCTCTCCCTCCCCTCTCCCCCTCGCCGCCGCACGAGGCTGCCGCCGGGCAAGGCCCATGGCGCAGCCGGGGACTGCGGCGGCGGGGCATGCGCTGCTCCGGTTCACACCGGAGGGTCTTGGATCTGGGCGGTGGCCCCCGGCGAGGCCCCTTGTCACCTGCGGTGAGCAGTGGGGTGGGCGCGGTGCTGGCGATCTTGTCGGGTGGCCGGCGGATCTTCGGTGGGCTGGGACCTCGCGTGCTGCCCTGGTGGCTGGCGGCGTCAGATCTGGCTACTGGCCATCTTCCCCTGCTCGGTGCGTTTCACCCTCGACGGTCCCTAACTGTGCAGGTGTCTGGCCTGCCTCTGGGTTGCGGGTGATTCTGGTGGTCGGGATCCAGATTGGGGGAAACCCCTGGTCGGCTCCAGCCGGCCGCGACGACGATGACGTCCGCGGGCGCCGATATCTTCTTGGAGACGTCGGTCGAGGTCCGCCCTTCCACACCCCACCACCTTGCTTCTCAGGTGAAAACCTAACTCCGGCGGGCGGCGGCGGCGTCCTTGGCGCCGTGACCTTCTTGAAGGCGTCGCCTTGAGAGCAATGTGGTGGCGGGCTCAGTATGGGGTCGGTGACAGCAGCCGAGGATCGAGGGACCAGTGGGCGCCTTTTTTGATGGAGCGGTGCTTCATCCTGCACATTGATGACGGCGGACCTTGGCGGCGTGGTGCAGTGGAGACTCGGCGCCCGATGTGCAGCGACGGACTCGTGCAGGTGGAGGCAGTTGCCTGGCGTCATGGTGGCGTCGATGGCAGAGTGGCCCGACAAGGTAGAAGCCTCAATATCCGCTCTGAAGACGGACCTGTGGAAGATGGCGGCGACGACACATGTGAGTGCGTCAGACCAGTTTCAATCTTAAGAGTGCACTGTTAAGCTGAGTGAAACCTGTCTATCAGTGTAGGTCCTATTATTGAGACTCGTGAGTTTTCTTCTCCTTGATCACTTGGTACTGAGACTCATGAGAGGACTCCCACTCCTGGAGAATACTGTTTTCCAAGAGGTATGCATGGAGACGAATTTTGCTTCCTGTTATTGATATTGTTTCTGTAGGTTGTCTGATCTGTATCATACATGAATTTCTGTACTTGGCTTTGCTTTGCTAAAATTCCTAGGATTTGGAGCAGCTTATTATTAATGGGCTCTGTATTTTAATTCTCCAGTGGTGTCATGTTAGATTAATTCACTACGCAGTACATTGTTTCTCTTGGTTCACTGGAGCACTTTTCCTGCCATCAAGAGACGATAATTATGCATTATGCTAAGATACTTGGTAGATTCAAGCCCTGAATTATTAGACACCCACCCAGTTCTATCTTGGAAATTTATGCATGTGTGATCTGCCTGTGCATGATGCTTGTGGGGTTGACCATCACATGCCAGTCGGTCCATGTTCCTGTTGTAGGCTACATTTTTCTTGTCCTACACTTCCTGTCCAACCAGTATATTATTGCATTGCTCAATTATTTAGACAGAGGTGTCCTTGTAATATGAGCTTTCTAATGGATCTTTGCTAATATTTGTCAGATCAGAAACCACTTTGGCTGCTGCCAGAAGAACCTTTGTGCATTTTCTGCTTATGCAGCATCACCGACCAGTCAGCGGAGGCTTCATCGTAACTGTCCGGCTACCACCGCTTGTCGGAGACTACCACCTGCTTGGACACTACCTCGGCTTCTTACTCTGTTCTGGTGAGTCCCTAACCTCCTCCCTCTCTCCATGTACCCTGAGATGGACCGGCCATCGAGCCATGGCCGGTTGTGGTGCTGGCCATTGAGCCAATAATTTGGAGGTCGGCTCTGTGTTGATGTTGTCTCTGGTGGTGGCCTTCTGGCCACCACAATCTTGTTATGATGATCTCCTCGTGGAAATTGGTCCCTGTGCTGCTGTATATTCTATTTATTGGGGTTTGATACTTGCATGCTTATTTAGAACCTTGCATACTATTTCTCTGTGGGTCATGAAAATTGGCAAAAGATGTAATTCTTGTGATGCCTTGTACAGCAAATTAGCATCCTTGTGCACAAAATTATACGGCCATGGATGTGCATGTTTTAGCTTTTATAAATTGAGACAAGAGCTGTTAATTCTTGGTGTGTGGTTCATGTAACTGACAAGAGCTGCTAATTGTTTTATATTTCCTCAAGTATTTTCTGCTCATGATGCCATGTACAGCAAAGTAGCGTCCCTATTACCCAATGGATTTGTATTTTTTAGCATTTTGACTAAGTTGAATTGTTTTACCTTCTTTGTTCTGGATGGTAATAAGTGGCTCCAAAGAAATACCTATTATTTTCTAGTCGCATGCTAATGCCCAGTTCAATACTGCACATAGTTTGCATCTTGAATCGATATCTAATACATATTTATAACATGTTTCTAGCAGCAGCAGCAGCGGTTCGATGGTGTTGTTGGGAGGCCAAGGCGAAGAACATGTTGGTGGCCGCCGCACCCACCTGTGACTTGAGCTCCAGTATTGGATGAACACTTTGACAGACATGTGGCTGATTCTTTGAGGCCAGCTACCTTCTACAACCTCAGCTTCTGCAACCATGGGAGTGGTGAGCTCTCTCTCTCTCTCTCTCTCTCTCTCTCTCTCTCTCTCTATTTTTGTGTGTGAGATGGTTTGGCCATTGAGACATTGGCGACTATGATGTTGGCCATTGAGCTGATGATTTTGCGTTCAAATCTGTGGTGGCGGTCTTCCAGCCACCATAGTCTTGTGGTTGTAACCATCTTTCCTTTTTCAACAAAATTTCCTGTGTTTAGTTTGATAGGATCCCTATGCTAGGTATTGGACTTGTTGATGGCCGTCAAATGGAACAAGATGCTTCCATATTGTGTAGTGCTACTACATGCACTGGTTGGGGTGTTGATGAAACGCTAGGGTTTTAGGCTATCTGTGATGAATTCTCTATGATTGTTTTTGTCAACCATAGTTTGAGATACACTCGAGTACACATGTTGTGTGTGGTTCGTGTAACTGACTAACAGGGGATTTGAATTCTTGCAGGGTCCCACAGTACAGGAGAGCAAGCTCCGTCAACCCCAAGGCCCGCAGCAGGCGATGTGAACACTGGAGGCGGCGGTTCAATGATGTCGGCATACATAGCAAGCGTTTCAACCGACAAACATGAGATATAACGTCCTGGCAGGTACCCTTGCCAGCCATAGCGCCCTTGGCTGGCACCTTCTGTCGAAGCCCAAGAAGACTGAGAAGGTCATCGACTGATCTCCCCGGCGAGGATGGTGGCTCCTCCCCCGCCGCCTTCCACCGAGATAGGATCCTCCCTGCCTCCATGTGCTTCTTCTCTTGTCCGGGAGGGCGAGGAGACTTCCATCTGGCTGCTCTTGATGAGCTCTTCAAGGTACCAACTCTTTCCTCTCCTCTGAGAGAGATACCGCATTTCAAGTTGTTCTTCTTCCCTGTGTAGTGCACTATGCTAAAAAATACATGCAGATGCAAGGTTCGATAATTATGCATTATGTTAAGATACTTGGTAGATTCAAGCCCTTAATTATTAAACAACCACCCAGTTTTATCTTGGAAATTTATGCATGTGTGATGTGCCTATGCATGATGCTTGTGGGTCTGACCATCACATGCCAGTAAATAAGTCGGGCCTTCTATTTTGTAGTTGAAATAGCTCACTGCAATTGCTCTCTCACAACTACTCATCCTGGGACTTCACACATGAAAACATGTTTTTCACTTGTATTGAATTGCTGGTCACAGATTCTGCTGCAGTGTAACCCCTGTAGCAATGATGATATGATGTTCTTGAAAGGGAGCTGGTAAATATAACTGGAACTTACATAACATGAATATTAAGTTCTTGTAGTACTGGAAGGCTGGAGTATTTGATATTTGATCTAGAGCCATCTTGTTCAAGGTGTGTCTATCAACCAATGTGATGCATATCTAGGATTTTAGGTTGATGTAGTTTTTCTTGCCCTAAAATGCATTGTATATTGTTCTTTTTGCTGCTGTAAAATTCTATGTTCTTTGGCATGATATATTGTTTATCCTTTATGGATGGAGCTTGTTCTTTTTGCCGCTGTAAAATTTTATATTCTCTTTCTCTGCCCAGGTCACCCGGAAGTCTGATATTGTGAAGCGCGAGAAGACCGGCGGATGGAGCTTGTGGCGCCGCTTGGTCGTAATTGGGTTGCAAGGAAGGAAATCTTGCCTTGGTGCGTTGATGCTTGTGCCATGACCATTCATTCAAACAGAAGAAGAATGACAAGACAAGGAAGGAAGGGCCAGCAGTGAGTAGTGGGAGCTGGTGTTAGATTTATCCATGAGCTTATTGAGTTTGTAGTGGTGTTGGGGAAATGGTTTGGTAGGATGATGATATGGAAGTGTATTGATGACTTGCACTTAGAGTGCATTAATGAATCTTGGAATGAATAACATGATAATACCATTCTTTTGATTTGGATTCTTATGCGACGCGATATGCTGCCAAAATTTCTAGCGAAAATCCACACGACTTCTCCAAATTTTGGCCTTGTTTGTAATGAAACCAAAACTTTTCGGTCTTGATAGCAAAATGCTAGGGGCTTTTGGCAGCAACCTTTTGTTATCTGGGGGTTGTGGATAGAAAGAAATATGTCTTCCTTTGTTATGTTTGAGCAAAAAATCATGAATTTGAAGAAAAGATCAAAAATCAAAAAGGGGAAGGAAAAGAGAAAGCAAAAACTAGAATAAAAGCAGATCTGAACGTGGAGCCTCAGTCTCGATGCCAAAACGTACTACTACACACTCGTATGCATGCATGCATACGTGACTAGCTACACATCTTCTAAGTACTACGAGCAACGAATTCATCTTCTTCCTCTTTGATGCGACGTGACAAACCAATCCTCCCCCTTTGTACTGTAGAAAGAGCGGCGATCCAGAGGTGACTGTTTACACATCCGTTAAGTGCCGGTGAGGCCGCATGTTCCTTCCCTGTCTGATTATTTAATGATCAACGTCATGGCCCATGCATGTACTGCACTTTCTCCGTGCAGGTACAATATGCATCGTCTGATTATTTAATGATCAACGTCATGGCCCATGCATGCATGCATGCATGCATTATGACTAATCAACCTAGGTAAGTAACTATTCACATGTGACTCCAAAAGTATGCATTCCTTGCTAAATTATCATCGCATGTGTATTTTCTGCTCTCTCCCTCTCGCATCCCCTTGCTGCTCCTGCGCGCCGCCGCCACCCGCTGGTACTTCCCCGCGCGATGTCACCGGCGGCGCTACTCCCCGCATAACATGCCAATTTCCGTTTTCTTTGTGTGTATTCTCTTGTTCTTCAACTTTTCAAGAAAAGTGGTCAGTGAGTTCTCGACTTTGGCATGACTCACTTAAATCGCGTTTCATATAAACTAGTTGAAATACCTATCTAATGGTGTCGAGTAATTTTCATTGGATCATAATTTAATCACGGGAGCAACACTTTAGGGTACCGAGGAGTCTAGAATACCAGTGAAAGGAGGGACAATACCCAGCTTCAGGCCAGCGATTTGTGTTTAACATGACAATTTCTGTTTTCTTTGTGGGCATTCTTGTGTTCTTCGACTTTTGAAGATGTCCTTGTTAATTAAGAAGCAAGTGGTCACGAGTTCTTGACTTTGGCATGATTCACCTAAAAATTGTTTCTGAAAAACTGGTTTAAATACCTATCGAATTGCGTCGAGTGATTTTCATCGGACCATAATGTAATCGTGGGAACACAACTTCAGGTCACTAAGGAATCTAGAACACAAGTAAAAGGAGGGATACAATATGCCCAGACCAAGCTGCCGATTTGTGGATAACATGGCAATTTAATTTTCTGTATTCTTTGTGCGCATTCTCATGTTCTTCAACATTTGAAGATAACCTTATTAGGAATTAAGTGTGTTACGACTTCTCCACTTTTGCATGATTCACTTAAAACGTGCTTCTTAAAAGACTTGTTTAAATACCTATATAAAGGTGTCTAGTGTTTTTCGTCGGTAATCACGGAAACTTCACTTCAGGTCACCGGAGAATCTATAACACAAGTAAAACGAGGGACACAATATGCCCGGATTCATGGATAACATACCAATTTATATTTTCTTTGTGCACATTGTCATGTTCTTCGACTTTGGAAGATGGCCTTGTTAGAAAGCAAGTGGTCACGAGTTCTCAACCATCACATGATTGACTTAAAATGTGTTTATGAAAAAATAGGTTTAAATACCTTTCTAATGGTGTTGAGTGATTTTCATTGGATTGAATTGTGGGAACATCACTTCAGATCATGAGGGAATCTAAAACACAAGTGAAAAGAGGGACACAATATACACGGATTCAGGCCGCCGATTCATGGATAACATGCCAACTTCTGTTTTCTTTGCGTGCATTCTCGTCTTCTTTGACTTTTGAAGATGACCTTTTTAAGAAGCAAGCGGTCACTTGTTCTTCAATTTCGCATGATTTACTTTAACAGTGTTTTTTTAAACTGGTTTAAATGCCTATCAAATGGTGTCGAGTGATTTTCATCAAATAATAATGTAATCGCAGGAACATCACTTCAGGTCACCGGGGAATCTAGAACAAAAGTAAAAGGATGGACACAATATACCCGGTTCAGGCTACCAATTCGTGGATAACATGCCAATTGCAGTTTTCTTTGTGCATATTCTCGTGCTCTTTGACTTTTTAAGATGACCTTGTCAAGAAGCATGTGGTCATGCCTTCGTGACTTACGCAGGATTCACTCAAGACATATTTCTTCAAAACTAGTTTAAATAGCTATCTAAAAGCGTCGACAGATTCATCACGTCGTAATGTAATTATGGCAACACCATGTCAGGTCACTGGGGAATCTAGATCACAAGTAAAAGGAGGGACACAATATGCCTGGTCCAAGCCACCGATTCGAGATGACATGCAAATTCTATCGTTGAGCTTCGAGTAGGCCTTCGGGCGTTAATGGGTCATTTCTATCGTTGGGCTTTGGCCCAAGTTATGTCAGTCCAGTAGAAATGATTTACCTTTTCTAGGTTTTAGCTACTGGACTAGGCGCTCTAATGGGTTGCAGTGGATTTTTGGACTAAAATATTTCTGGCATTTTTTTGTTTATTTCCATTACATTTTAATTTTATATTTTATGTTTTTGCACTATTTTATACAGAAGTTACCTAACATATCACAGACTAAAATTGTCATCGCTTCGCATAAAATTAAACCAAGATATTTTATTCAGGTTTATGATGTGTTGATTAAATTTGATGTCTAGTTTGAGAATTATATGACTTTAAATTTAATTTTGATAAAATGTGTTTTATTTTTATTAGTCATCACATGATTTTGCACAAGCTCTTCACCGCTTCACCGCTAGCAATCATCTGGTAGGTGGCCGTACAAAAATGTTCTGTATCATCAAGATCACCGAATCGGCAATTCTGGCCCTTAGTATTGAAATGTAGTTCCATTGTATGGAATATACTTCTTGGTTTATGTAATAAAATCTCGCTTTTCAAGATGCCTTATAATATATCCTAGCTTAACTCCACTATGAGATATCAATCCAAGTTCTCCATCATTCACACTGTCAAAGGATTTTTGTTGAACATGGTAATTCTGCATCCAGTACCGACTATCACTACATGATTTATAAATAACTTATGCATGTATCAACTAGATGTATCCCCTCCGTTCCTAAATATAAGTCTTTCTAGAGATTTCAACATAGACTACGTATGAAGCAAAATGAGTAAATCTACACTTTAAACTATGTCTATATACATCCGTATGTAGTTTATCCTGAAATCTCTCTAGCGACATATATTTAAGAACGGAGGGAGTAATATTTTCTTGTATTAGATACTTGAGTAATATTTTCTTGTATTAACTATTTCATCCGTTCCTAAATATTTGTCTTTCTAGAGATTTCAACAAGTGTCTACATGCATAGCGAAATGAGTGAATCTATCTACATCTAAAATATGTCTATATACATCTGTATGTGGTAGTCCATTTGAACTCTCTAAAAAGACAAATATTTAGGAACAAAGGGTGTACTTTGCAATGAACTAAGCCTCGGGACAAACAAACATTGCAAAAAAAAAAAACTAAATAGCTTATCAATCCATGTGACGCAGCGTGCCGCCGCGCACTACCTGCTAGTTTGTACAAGTCTGGGATCCAATACCATGTCATGGGATTACGGAACAACCAAAAACCCATTAACGATGTAATCAAGTTAAGATAGAAAAGCACAAAATATTTCTTTAAATGAATGCATCTATGTGGCGATATTTGAATTCAAATATAGCACAATACAAATATGAAATACATGAGATGTTCTGTAAAATCTCTGCAACCTTTTACAGTAGAAAATCAGGGAAGGTAAAAGATTACAAGATCACTGACGAGTACACTGATACAAACAACGAGAGCAAGCAGAGACCATAAATAATGTTGAGCGTCGAGTTTGCTTGTGCGCAGGCTGATGAGATGCGAGACTAGCTTGCACGGTGACGTCGCGTCGGTTTTGCTGGCGGCGCGCAAGCTGATGCTATGCTCAAGGAAATCTCTGGCAGCCTTATCGACCCTGTCGGCTGCGGCCATGAAATTCTGAAACTCGAGTGATCGAGCACGTGTCCTTGCCCGGATGGCTTCCACCTCCTCGTCCTCCGACTGCACCCAGCAGTTGGCCTTGAACCTTTTCTCCCAGCAGTTGGGTATATTGTGAAGAGTGAAGACATGACAATCCGCGGTCATTGGGTTTGTTGATCAAGTTTCATGTAGAAGGATATTTTTGGCAGATTGATTGATAAAGTAGCGGATTTGTTGTATGCAGGCGTTGCGGCACAAAGATGAGCACTGAGTTCAAGTCTTGAAACAGAGTCAGATCTAAAATTATATGCTTGCAAGGAGGAGAAGGAAATGCAGAAAAAACATAGTTTATGTCTTTGGGAGCTAGGGTGCACGGCGAGGATCCGTGGCGGCTCCACGGGGTAGCCTCCGGCGCTCGGATCCTCCGCAGCCGCCGCACCTCGACAGACCCTTGTACAATGACAGCATCTGCTCCACATCTATGTCAGTGCCCGGAGCTGCGTACCGATGGAACTCCAGTCCCCGTCCAAGTGACATCCGTGTGTAGCATCCTCTGCGCGTTCTCCTTCTGTATGGCGCGACATAGGGAGACCATCTCCGTTGAGCGCGGACACCTCAGGTATCCTGGTTCACTCCCACGCCTTGGGCTACTTGATGGTTCACAGCTGCGGAGGGAGCCATGAGGTCAATGGAGGTCGGGGATCCGGGGACGCGACAGTGCTTGCTGGAGCAACGCGACGCCGGGAGGCAGCGGGAGGTTGCGGCGGCGGCTGCCGGACGACATGCTGCGGGAGGTTGAGCTCCATCTGTTGCCCCTCCACAGCGCCGTCCCGGCTCGGAGCATGGCGGGCGGTAGCAGCAGTGGAAGGCTACGGCCATGGCGGGGCGGAAGGCGCTGCCCTTTCCGGCACCTCGACCGACCCTCCGCCCGCGACCCTCCAAGTCAGGAGTGTGGTTTCTAGCATGCGCCATCCCGATCAGTGAATGGAAAGTGTCAAAGAAGATTTCTCTACAACCTTTTACAGTAGAAAACTAGTCTGCCAATATTTAAATTTGTCACAACACAAATATGAAGTACATGGGGTGTTCCGTAAACTCTCTACAACCTTTTATATACAGTAGAAAACTGAGGAAGGAAACAGATTACAAGATCACTAAGGGGCACACTGATACAGACAAGGAGAGCAAACAGAGACCATAAATAATGCTTCGCGTCGAGTTTGCTTGTGCGCAGGCTGATGAGATGCGAGACCAGCACGGTGATGTTATGTTGGCGGCGCGCAGGCTGATGCGATGCTCGATGAAATCTTGGACAGCCTTATCGACCCTGTCGGATGCGGCCATGAACATGCTGGACCAACTTGATCGGGCGCGTCGCCTTGCCCAGTTCGCTTCCATGACCCTCTTCTCCATGTCGTGCACCGTTCCTTCGGCCGCCCTCTTCTTGGTCTTGGATTTCTTGCCATAGCTGCCGGCCAACCATGCGAGTTGAGCCATCAGCATGTCTTCCTCGCGATTGCGTTTGGTGGTGCGATGAACCCAGTTGATGGCTCGACCTTTGTGTTCCAAGAGCCTCTGCCTCCCTTGGCTGGCATTATATATGTAGTGCCACCACATCGATCCCGGCCGAGTCGGACGGAGGTCCAGAGATCTCGGTCCAGCTCGCGGCTGCTGGAAACGGACTCGGCTCGCTCAGCTTTTTTCTTTTCCTTTTTTGAGACAAGGGCTCGCTCGGCTTGACCGGCTCGCAGGGAGTCCTGAGAGAGAGAGAGGTAGCGTAGTTCGTTTTTTTTTTTTGAGGGAACAGGTATGAATAACGGCTCGCTCGGCTTGACCGGCTTGCATTCTTTTTTGAACAGGTAGTTTTTTTAGGGAACAGGTAGTTGAGACGGCACATGCACCTGGTGTTAACATTTGCATTTAAACGTATACAAACTCAATCAAAAAGAATGCAATTTATCTGGCCTCGTTATTAATGGAAAGGGTAATAGTGTTTTTTTAAACACTTATAACTTTATTCATACTCATAATAATTACAAGTACACTGATTTGACTTGAGATCCAAGAAAATTCAAAGTAAATCCTATGACTAAGAATTACAATGAAATCTATTGAAAATACATTCGCGGTATCAATCTCTACTCGAAGAAATACTCCAAAGATATTCGCGGTATCATATCCGAATAATCTCATGCCCTTCTCAATATCTTTGAACCATGGAGACATAAAAAGATATTTGATTATTGTGTCACCCTTTCCATTTTCACCATTTGATTATTACAAGAAATATTCATACTACCAAGTTTCTTCACTTCCTTTTCAAATTTACGAGCGCGACAACGCGCGCTATCATGTTCTATGCCACATATATTTACACAAATTCCTATCATTCTATCGCAAAAATGGACGGGCGCAGCAACGCGCGCCATCGATGATCTAGTAACAACTACAAGTAAACTGATTTGACTTAGGATCCATGAAAATACAAAGTAACTCCCATGACTAAGAATTACAATGAAATATATTGAAAACAGATTCGCGGTATCAATCTCTACTCGAAGAAATACTCCAGACTTCGATAAAGAGTCTGCAATTTGATTGGAGCAACGATGTTGTCACTTTTTCACTCGCACAAATATTACCAATAATGGTGTTTGAAAGCGCCTTGAGTTGCCAATCCAAAAAGATGAGAAGCTTTGATCGATGAACGTACTTGAGACAGGGATGGTCCCCTACAAGTGCAGGTCGTCGAATCACTCTATCTTCACCATGGTACGGTGTCGGTAAAAGATTTTACCTCCACAAAGAATCAGACCAACAAAAAAACGCTGACACAACAACATAAACTCGTCAGATCCGAATAATCGGATCTGTGAGGACAGAAAACTCTCTAATCTCATGGGACCACCAAAAAAATAAGAAAAAAATTATTCTCACAAAACTATAATGATCACAAGTCGTTGACAAAAACACAGAGGTCTTGAAGATCCGAGGTCCCCTCACCTCGCAATGCCAAGATGGCGGCCGGAGGCGAGGGAACTTAAATTTCTTAGATGGTGGCGGCGGTGGTGAGAAACCCTCCTTGGAAAGGGTAATAGTTAGAGCAAACATATCGAGTTTGGGGCTGCAAGTCAGAGTGCATGAAATGACGCCGTGCGGGGGCTACAAGGCACAATGAGTGGGCACGAAAAGAACTAAGCAAAATCACACGGTCAACCGATAATCCGCACCGCCCATGAGCACCCCACATATTTGTGTCATCACCAATGCGACCTCCGGTCCTCACATCTTCCATTTTTCAACATGGACAAATGCAGCAACGCGCGCCCGCTACTACCCAAAAAAAAAACAAACGATCGCTATTAAAGGCCCGGATAACAAAGCCGTCTACGACAGCCTCAACGGGTACTCAATTTTGAGCCATAAAGTTACTACTAACAATTTAAAATTTCCTTCATTACTGGATGGCCGAATTTGCCGCCCACTAAATAACCCACCATGCAGTCCAAACATACAATCCCTTGAACTCTAGACTCCTCTCGCTCTCCCTGAGTGTCAACAGGGCGAAGCTATGAGACGGACTCGGTGCCGGTGGGAATTGACACCGTATATGATATTTGAAGACGATCAACCGCCCGGTACGTTAGGGGCTATGAGGAAATGCCAGACATGGCAGAGCAAACCAAATCATGTTCATGGATGTTATAGTTTATTACAGTTTTATATTCGTTCACAAATATGCAATACTTACATCGTCTCATATAGCCACACATGCAAACTCGAAGATTTAAAATGGTTCATATATCAAGCCTTTATATTTCAAAATGTATGGTCATTTTCAATTTGGCGGACAAGGATTTGCGGATCTATGAGAGACTGAGAGAGACTGGTGGAGACTAAAAACACATATATATGCACTGGTGGATGCACTTACATACACATGCATGATGCTTGACTAGATATGCATGTACTGCACTTTCTCCGTGCAGGTACAATATGCATCGTCTGATTATTTAATGATCAACGTCATGGCCCATGCATGCATGCATGCATGCATTATGACTAATCAACCTAGGTAAGTAACTATTTACATGCGACTCCAAAAGTATGCATTCCTTGCTAAATTATCATCGCATGTGTATTTTCTGCTCTCTCCCTCTCGCATCCCCTTGCTGCTCCTGCGCGCCGCCGCCACCCGCTGGTACTCCCCCGCGCGATGTCACCGGCGGCGCTACTCCCCGCATGACACCGCTGCTGGCGTGGCTGTAGGTAGGGCTATTGTCGGCCGAGATGCCGTAGTAATGAATCTCAACGATGCCGTCGGAGGAGAGCTCGAGGCCGAGGTCACTGCATGCACGCACCTCCGCCTGCGTCGACCCGCACTGCAGAAGTTGTGCCCACTGCTCCTCGTAGTCGCTGCCGAAGCTAAGGTTCGTGTCTTCCACCGCCAGCCACGCGTGCGGCGGCGGCGGCTTTTGTGGGAAGAATGTAGGAGCGAGTATGTCTAGTAAAATTAGTACGTAACATGAACCATGCATGCAGTTATTTGATGGGCTTTGACCGGTTGGGAACATCGTTACTTGATGAGCTTTGATCGGCTGGGCAAAGATAATGTCTATCTAGTACTTGTAATGGTACTTCCTCTCTTTTTGAGAGGAATTAGTGAGTGCATATTCATTGATATGTATTGTGCATCAGTTAGCTTGCCCACCAAAAAAGAACGCCTTATTAGTACTACCTCTGTATCCCCCTCCCCTCCCCCGCGCCGCCCCTAGTGGGCGTCTCGGGGGCAACTCCCCCCTCGCCGGAGTAGCCCCTCTCCCTCCCCTCTCCCCCTCGCCGCCGCACGAGGCTGCCGCCGGGCAAGGCCCATGGCGCAGCCGGGGACTGCGGCGGCGGGGCATGCGCTGCTCCGGTTCACACCGGAGGGTCTTGGATCTGGGCGGTGGCCCCCGGCGAGGCCCCTTGTCACCTGCGGTGAGCAGTGGGGTGGGCGCGGTGCTGGCGATCTTGTCGGGTGGCCGGCGGATCTTCGGTGGGCTGGGACCTCGCGTGCTGCCCTGGTGGCTGGCGGCGTCAGATCTGGCTGCTGGCCATCTTCCCCTGCTCGGTGCGTTTCACCCTCGACGGTCCCTAACTGTGCAGGTGTCTGGCCTGCCTCTGGGTTGCGGGTGATTCTGGTGGTCGGGATCCAGATTGGGGGAAACCCCTGGTCGGCTCCAGCCGGCCGCGACGACGATGACGTCCGCGGGCGCCGATTTCTTCATGGAGACGTCGGTCGAGGTCCGCCCTTCCACACCCCACCACCTTGCTTCTCAGGTGAAAACCTAACTCCGGCGGGCGGCGGCGGCGTCCTTGGCGCCGTGACCTTCTTGAAGGCGTCGCCTTGAGAGCAATGTGGTGGCGGGCTCAGTATGGGGTCGGTGACAGCAGCCGAGGATCGAGGGACCAGTGGGCGCCTTTTTTGATGGAGCGGTGCTTCATCCTGCACATTGATGACGGCGGACCTTGGCGGCGTGGTGCAGTGGAGACTCGGCGCCCGATGTGCAGCGACGGACTCGTGCAGGTGGAGGCAGTTGCCTGGCGTCATGGTGGCGTCGATGGCAGAGTGGCCCGACAAGGTAGAAGCCTCAATATCCGCTCTGAAGACGGACCTGTGGAAGATGGCGGCGACGACACATGTGAGTGCGTCAGACCAGTTTCAATCTTAAGAGTGCACTGTTAAGCTGAGTGAAACCTGTCTATCAGTGTAGGTCCTATTATTGAGACTCGTGAGTTTTCTTCTCCTTGATCACTTGGTACTGAGACTCATGAGAGGACTCCCACTCCTGGAGAATACTGTTTTCCAAGAGGTATGCATGGAGACGAATTTTGCTTCCTGTTATTGATATTGTTTCTGTAGGTTGTCTGATCTGTATCATACATGAATTTCTGTACTTGGCTTTGCTTTGCTAAAATTCCTAGGATTTGGAGCAGCTTATTATTAATGGGCTCTGTATTTTAATTCTCCAGTGGTGTCATGTTAGATTAATTCACTACGCAGTACATTGTTTCTCTTGGTTCACTGGAGCACTTTTCCTGCCATCAAGAGACGATAATTATGCATTATGCTAAGATACTTGGTAGATTCAAGCCCTGAATTATTAGACACCCACCCAGTTCTATCTTGGAAATTTATGCATGTGTGATCTGCCTGTGCATGATGCTTGTGGGGTTGACCATCACATGCCAGTCGGTCCATGTTCCTGTTGTAGGCTACATTTTTCTTGTCCTACACTTCCTGTCCAACCAGTATATTATTGCATTGCTCAATTATTTAGACAGAGGTGTCCTTGTAATATGAGCTTTCTAATGGATCTTTGCTAATATTTGTCAGATCAGAAACCACTTTGGCTGCTGCCAGAAGAACCTTTGTGCATTTTCTGCTTATGCAGCATCACCGACCAGTCAGCGGAGGCTTCATCGTAACTGTCCGGCTACCACCGCTTGTCGGAGACTACCACCTGCTTGGACACTACCTCGGCTTCTTACTCTGTTCTGGTGAGTCCCTAACCTCCTCCCTCTCTCCATGTACCCTGAGATGGACCGGCCATCGAGCCATGGCCGGTTGTGGTGCTGGCCATTGAGCCAATAATTTGGAGGTCGGCTCTGTGTTGATGTTGTCTCTGGTGGTGGCCTTCTAGCCACCACAATCTTGTTATGATGATCTCCTCGTGGAAATTGGTCCCTGTGCTGCTGTATATTCTATTTATTGGGGTTTGATACTTGCATGCTTATTTAGAACCTTGCATACTATTTCTCTGTGGGTCATGAAAATTGGCAAAAGATGTAATTCTTGTGATGCCTTGTACAGCAAATTAGCATCCTTGTGCACAAAATTATACGGCCATGGATGTGCATGTTTTAGCTTTTATAAATTGAGACAAGAGCTGTTAATTCTTGGTGTGTGGTTCATGTAACTGACAAGAGCTGCTAATTGTTTTATATTTCCTCAAGTATTTTCTGCTCATGATGCCATGTACAGCAAAGTAGCGTCCCTATTACCCAATGGATTTGTATTTTTTAGCATTTTGACTAAGTTGAATTGTTTTACCTTCTTTGTTCTGGATGGTAATAAGTGGCTCCAAAGAAATACCTATTATTTTCTAGTCGCATGCTAATGCCTAGTTCAATACTGCACATAGTTTGCATCTTGAATCGATATCTAATACATATTTATAACATGTTTCTAGCAGCAGCAGCAGCGGTTCGATGGTGTTGTTGGGAGGCCAAGGCGAAGAACATGTTGGTGGCCGCCGCACCCACCTGTGACTTGAGCTCCAGTATTGGATGAACACTTTGACAGACATGTGGCTGATTCTTTGAGGCCAGCTACCTTCTACAACCTCAGCTTCTGCAACCATGGGAGTGGTGAGCTCTCTCTCTCTCTCTCTCTCTCTCTCTCTCTCTCTCTCTCTATTTTTGTGTGTGAGATGGTTTGGCCATTGAGACATTGGCGACTATGATGTTGGCCATTGAGCTGATGATTTTGCGTTCAAATCTGTGGTGGCGGTCTTCCAGCCACCATAGTCTTGTGGTTGTAACCATCTTTCCTTTTTCAACAAAATTTCCTGTGTTTAGTTTGATAGGATCCCTATGCTAGGTATTGGACTTGTTGATGGCCGTCAAATGGAACAAGATGCTTCCATATTGTGTAGTGCTACTACATGCACTGGTTGGGGTGTTGATGAAACGCTAGGGTTTTAGGCTATCTGTGATGAATTCTCTATGATTGTTTTTGTCAACCATAGTTTGAGATACACTCGAGTACACATGTTGTGTGTGGTTCGTGTAACTGACTAACAGGGGATTTGAATTCTTGCAGGGTCCCACAGTACAGGAGAGCAAGCTCCGTCAACCCCAAGGCCCGCAGCAGGCGATGTGAACACTGGAGGCGGCGGTTCAATGATGTCGGCATACATAGCAAGCGTTTCAACCGACAAACATGAGATATAACGTCCTGGCAGGTACCCTTGCCAGCCATAGCGCCCTTGGCTGGCACCTTCTGTCGAAGCCCAAGAAGACTGAGAAGGTCATCGACTGATCTCCCCGGCGAGGATGGTGGCTCCTCCCCCGCCGCCTTCCACCGAGATAGGATCCTCCCTGCCTCCATGTGCTTCTTCTCTTGTCCGGGAGGGCGAGGAGACTTCCATCTGGCTGCTCTTGATGAGCTCTTCAAGGTACCAACTCTTTCCTCTCCTCTGAGAGAGATACCGCATTTCAAGTTGTTCTTCTTCCCTGTGTAGTGCACTATGCTAAAAAATACATGCAGATGCAAGGTTCGATAATTATGCATTATGTTAAGATACTTGGTAGATTCAAGCCCTTAATTATTAAACAACCACCCAGTTTTATCTTGGAAATTTATGCATGTGTGATGTGCCTATGCATGATGCTTGTGGGTCTGACCATCACATGCCAGTAAATAAGTCGGGCCTTCTATTTTGTAGTTGAAATAGCTCACTGCAATTGCTCTCTCACAACTACTCATCCTGGGACTTCACACATGAAAACATGTTTTTCACTTGTATTGAATTGCTGGTCACAGATTCTGCTGCAGTGTAACCCCTGTAGCAATGGTGATATGATGTTCTTGAAAGGGAGCTGGTAAATATAACTGGAACTTACATAACATGAATATTAAGTTCTTGTAGTACTTGAAGGCTGGAGTATTTGATATTTGATCTAGAGCCATCTTGTTCAAGGTGTGTCTATCAACCAATGTGATGCATATCTAGGATTTTAGGTTGATGTAGTTTTTCTTGCCCTAAAATGCATTGTATATTGTTCTTTTTGCTGCTGTAAAATTCTATGTTCTTTGGCATGATATATTGTTTATCCTTTATGGATGGAGCTTGTTCTTTTTGCCGCTGTAAAATTTTATATTCTCTTTCTCTGCCCAGGTCACCCGGAAGTCTGATATTGTGAAGCGCGAGAAGACCGGCGGATGGAGCTTGTGGCGCCGCTTGGTCGTAATTGGGTTGCAAGGAAGGAAATCTTGCCTTGGTGCGTTGATGCTTGTGCCATGACCATTCATTCAAACAGAAGAAGAATGACAAGACAAGGAAGGAAGGGCCAGCAGTGAGTAGTGGGAGCCGGTGTTAGATTTATCCATGAGCTTATTGAGTTTGTAGTGGTGTTGGGGAAATGGTTTGGTAGGATGATGATATGGAAGTGTATTGATGACTTGCACTTAGAGTGCATTAATGAATCTTGGAATGAATAACATGATAATACCATTCTTTTGATTTGGATTCTTATGCGACGCGATATGCTGCCAAAATTTCTAGCGAAAATCCACACGACTTCTCCAAATTTTGGCCTTGTTTGTAATGAAACCAAAACTTTTCGGTCTTGATAGCAAAATGCTAGGGGCTTTTGGCAGCAACCTTTTGTTATCTGGGGGTTGTGGATAGAAAGAAATATGTCTTCCTTTGTTATGTTTGAGCAAAAAATCATGAATTTGAAGAAAAGATCAAAAATCAAAAAGGGGAAGGAAAAGAGAAAGCAAAAACTAGAATAAAAGCAGATCTGAACGTGGAGCCTCAGTCTCGATGCCAAAACGTACTACTACACACTCGTATGCATGCATGCATACGTGACTAGCTACACATCTTCTAAGTACTACGAGCAACGAATTCATCTTCTTCCTCTTTGATGCGACGTGACAAACCAATCCTCCCCCTTTGTACTGTAGAAAGAGCGGCGATCCAGAGGTGACTGTTTACACATCCGTTAAGTGCCGGTGAGGCCGCATGTTCCTTCCCTGTCTGATTATTAAATGATCAACGTCATGGCCCATGCATGTACTGCACTTTCTCCGTGCAGGTACAATATGCATCGTCTGATTATTTAATGATCAACGTCATGGCCCATGCATGCATGCATGCATGCATTATGACTAATCAACCTAGGTAAGTAACTATTCACATGTGACTCCAAAAGTATGCATTCCTTGCTAAATTATCATCGCATGTGTATTTTCTGCTCTCTCCCTCTCGCATCCCCTTGCTGCTCCTGCGCGCCGCCGCCACCCGCTGGTACTTCCCCGCGCGATGTCACCGGCGGCGCTACTCCCCGCATAACATGCCAATTTCCGTTTTCTTTGTGTGTATTCTCTTGTTCTTCAACTTTTCAAGAAAAGTGGTCAGTGAGTTCTCGACTTTGGCATGACTCACTTAAATCGCGTTTCATATAAACTAGTTGAAATACCTATCTAATGGTGTCGAGTAATTTTCATTGGATCATAATTTAATCACGGGAGCAACACTTTAGGGTACCGAGGAGTCTAGAATACCAGTGAAAGGAGGGACAATACCCAGCTTCAGGCCAGCGATTTGTGTTTAACATGACAATTTCTGTTTTCTTTGTGGGCATTCTTGTGTTCTTCGACTTTTGAAGATGTCCTTGTTAATTAAGAAGCAAGTGGTCACGAGTTCTTGACTTTGGCATGATTCACCTAAAAATTGTTTCTGAAAAACTGGTTTAAATACCTATCGAATTGCGTCGAGTGATTTTCATCGGACCATAATGTAATCGTGGGAACACAACTTCAGGTCACTAAGGAATCTAGAACACAAGTAAAAGGAGGGATACAATATGCCCAGACCAAGCTGCCGATTTGTGGATAACATGGCAATTTAATTTTCTGTATTCTTTGTGCGCATTCTCATGTTCTTCAACATTTGAAGATAACCTTATTAGGAATTAAGTGTGTTACGACTTCTCCACTTTTGCATGATTCACTTAAAACGTGCTTCTTAAAAGACTTGTTTAAATACCTATATAAAGGTGTCTAGTGTTTTTCGTCGGTAATCACGGAAACTTCACTTCAGGTCACCGGAGAATCTATAACACAAGTAAAACGAGGGACACAATATGCCCGGATTCATGGATAACATACCAATTTATATTTTCTTTGTGCACATTGTCATGTTCTTCGACTTTGGAAGATGGCCTTGTTAGAAAGCAAGTGGTCACGAGTTCTCAACCATCACATGATTGACTTAAAATGTGTTTATGAAAAAATAGGTTTAAATACCTTTCTAATGGTGTTGAGTGATTTTCATTGGATTGAATTGTGGGAACATCACTTCAGATCATGAGGGAATCTAAAACACAAGTGAAAAGAGGGACACAATATACACGGATTCAGGCCGCCGATTCATGGATAACATGCCAACTTCTGTTTTCTTTGCGTGCATTCTCGTCTTCTTTGACTTTTGAAGATGACCTTTTTAAGAAGCAAGCGGTCACTTGTTCTTCAATTTCGCATGATTTACTTTAACAGTGTTTTTTTAAACTGGTTTAAATGCCTATCAAATGGTGTCGAGTGATTTTCATCAAATAATAATGTAATCGCAGGAACATCACTTCAGGTCACCGGGGAATCTAGAACAAAAGTAAAAGGATGGACACAATATACCCGGTTCAGGCTACCAATTCGTGGATAACATGCCAATTGCAGTTTTCTTTGTGCATATTCTCGTGCTCTTTGACTTTTTAAGATGACCTTGTCAAGAAGCATGTGGTCATGCCTTCGTGACTTACGCAGGATTCACTCAAGACATATTTCTTCAAAACTAGTTTAAATAGCTATCTAAAAGCGTCGACAGATTCATCACGTCGTAATGTAATTATGGCAACACCATGTCAGGTCACTGGGGAATCTAGATCACAAGTAAAAGGAGGGACACAATATGCCTGGTCCAAGCCACCGATTCGAGATGACATGCAAATTCTATCGTTGAGCTTCGAGTAGGCCTTCGGGCGTTAATGGGTCATTTCTATCGTTGGGCTTTGGCCCAAGTTATGTCAGTCCAGTAGAAATGATTTACCTTTTCTAGGTTTTAGCTACTGGACTAGGCGCTCTAATGGGTTGCAGTGGATTTTTGGACTAAAATATTTCTGGCATTTTTTTGTTTATTTCCATTACATTTTAATTTTATATTTTATGTTTTTGCACTATTTTATACAGAAGTTACCTAACATATCACAGACTAAAATTGTCATCGCTTCGCATAAAATTAAACCAAGATATTTTATTCAGGTTTATGATGTGTTGATTAAATTTGATGTCTAGTTTGAGAATTATATGACTTTAAATTTAATTTTGATAAAATGTGTTTTATTTTTATTAGTCATCACATGATTTTGCACAAGCTCTTCACCGCTTCACCGCTAGCAATCATCTGGTAGGTGGCCGTACAAAAATGTTCTGTATCATCAAGATCACCGAATCGGCAATTCTGGCCCTTAGTATTGAAATGTAGTTCCATTGTATGGAATATACTTCTTGGTTTATGTAATAAAATCTCGCTTTTCAAGATGCCTTATAATATATCCTAGCTTAACTCCACTATGAGATATCAATCCAAGTTCTCCATCATTCACACTGTCAAAGGATTTTTGTTGAACATGGTAATTCTGCATCCAGTACCGACTATCACTACATGATTTATAAATAACTTATGCATGTATCAACTAGATGTATCCCCTCCGTTCCTAAATATAAGTCTTTCTAGAGATTTCAACATAGACTACGTATGAAGCAAAATGAGTAAATCTACACTTTAAACTATGTCTATATACATCCGTATGTAGTTTATCCTGAAATCTCTCTAGCGACATATATTTAAGAACGGAGGGAGTAATATTTTCTTGTATTAGATACTTGAGTAATATTTTCTTGTATTAACTATTTCATCCGTTCCTAAATATTTGTCTTTCTAGAGATTTCAACAAGTGTCTACATGCATAGCGAAATGAGTGAATCTATCTACATCTAAAATATGTCTATATACATCTGTATGTGGTAGTCCATTTGAACTCTCTAAAAAGACAAATATTTAGGAACAAAGGGTGTACTTTGCAATGAACTAAGCCTCGGGACAAACAAACATTGCAAAAAAAAAAACTAAATAGCTTATCAATCCATGTGACGCAGCGTGCCGCCGCGCACTACCTGCTAGTTTGTACAAGTCTGGGATCCAATACCATGTCATGGGATTACGGAACAACCAAAAACCCATTAACGATGTAATCAAGTTAAGATAGAAAAGCACAAAATATTTCTTTAAATGAATGCATCTATGTGGCGATATTTGAATTCAAATATAGCACAATACAAATATGAAATACATGAGATGTTCTGTAAAATCTCTGCAACCTTTTACAGTAGAAAATCAGGGAAGGTAAAAGATTACAAGATCACTGACGAGTACACTGATACAAACAACGAGAGCAAGCAGAGACCATAAATAATGTTGAGCGTCGAGTTTGCTTGTGCGCAGGCTGATGAGATGCGAGACTAGCTTGCACGGTGACGTCGCGTCGGTTTTGCTGGCGGCGCGCAAGCTGATGCTATGCTCAAGGAAATCTCTGGCAGCCTTATCGACCCTGTCGGCTGCGGCCATGAAATTCTGAAACTCGAGTGATCGAGCACGTGTCCTTGCCCGGATGGCTTCCACCTCCTCGTCCTCCGACTGCACCCAGCAGTTGGCCTTGAACCTTTTCTCCCAGCAGTTGGGTATATTGTGAAGAGTGAAGACATGACAATCCGCGGTCATTGGGTTTGTTGATCAAGTTTCATGTAGAAGGATATTTTTGGCAGATTGATTGATAAAGTAGCGGATTTGTTGTATGCAGGCGTTGCGGCACAAAGATGAGCACTGAGTTCAAGTCTTGAAACAGAGTCAGATCTAAAATTATATGCTTGCAAGGAGGAGAAGGAAATGCAGAAAAAACATAGTTTATGTCTTTGGGAGCTAGGGTGCACGGCGAGGATCCGTGGCGGCTCCACGGGGTAGCCTCCGGCGCTCGGATCCTCCGCAGCCGCCGCACCTCGACAGACCCTTGTACAATGACAGCATCTGCTCCACATCTATGTCAGTGCCCGGAGCTGCGTACCGATGGAACTCCAGTCCCCATCCAAGTGACATCCGTGTGTAGCATCCTCTGCGCGTTCTCCTTCTGTATGGCGCGACATAGGGAGACCATCTCCGTTGAGCGCGGACACCTCAGGTATCCTGGTTCACTCCCACGCCTTGGGCTACTTGATGGTTCACAGCTGCGGAGGGAGCCATGAGGTCAATGGAGGTCGGGGATCCGGGGACGCGACAGTGCTTGCTGGAGCAACGCGACGCCGGGAGGCAGCGGGAGGTTGCGGCGGCGGCTGCCGGACGACATGCTGCGGGAGGTTGAGCTCCATCTGTTGCCCCTCCACAGCGCCGTCCCGGCTCGGAGCATGGCGGGCGGTAGCAGCAGTGGAAGGCTACGGCCATGGCGGGGCGGAAGGCGCTGCCCTTTCCGGCACCTCGACCGACCCTCCGCCCGCGACCCTCCAAGTCAGGAGTGTGGTTTCTAGCATGCGCCATCCCGATCAGTGAATGGAAAGTGTCAAAGAAGATTTCTCTACAACCTTTTACAGTAGAAAACTAGTCTGCCAATATTTAAATTTGTCACAACACAAATATGAAGTACATGGGGTGTTCCGTAAACTCTCTACAACCTTTTATATACAGTAGAAAACTGAGGAAGGAAACAGATTACAAGATCACTAAGGGGCACACTGATACAGACAAGGAGAGCAAACAGAGACCATAAATAATGCTTCGCGTCGAGTTTGCTTGTGCGCAGGCTGATGAGATGCGAGACCAGCACGGTGATGTTATGTTGGCGGCGCGCAGGCTGATGCGATGCTCGATGAAATCTTGGACAGCCTTATCGACCCTGTCGGATGCGGCCATGAACATGCTGGACCAACTTGATCGGGCGCGTCGCCTTGCCCAGTTCGCTTCCATGACCCTCTTCTCCATGTCGTGCACCGTTCCTTCGGCCGCCCTCTTCTTGGTCTTGGATTTCTTGCCATAGCTGCCGGCCAACCATGCGAGTTGAGCCATCAGCATGTCTTCCTCGCGATTGCGTTTGGTGGTGCGATGAACCCAGTTGATGGCTCGACCTTTGTGTTCCAAGAGCCTCTGCCTCCCTTGGCTGGCATTATATATGTAGTGCCACCACATCGATCCCGGCCGAGTCGGACGGAGGTCCAGAGATCTCGGTCTAGCTCGCGGCTGCTGGAAACGGACTCGGCTCGCTCAGCTTTTTTCTTTTCCTTTTTTGAGACAAGGGCTCGCTCGGCTTGACCGGCTCGCAGGGAGTCCTGAGAGAGAGAGAGGTAGCGTAGTTCGTTTTTTTTTTTTGAGGGAACAGGTATGAATAACGGCTCGCTCGGCTTGACCGGCTTGCATTCTTTTTTGAACAGGTAGTTTTTTTAGGGAACAGGTAGTTGAGACGGCACATGCACCTGGTGTTAACATTTGCATTTAAACGTATACAAACTCAATCAAAAAGAATGCAATTTATCTGGCCTCGTTATTAATGGAAAGGGTAATAGTGTTTTTTTAAACACTTATAACTTTATTCATACTCATAATAATTACAAGTACACTGATTTGACTTGAGATCCAAGAAAATTCAAAGTAAATCCTATGACTAAGAATTACAATGAAATCTATTGAAAATACATTCGCGGTATCAATCTCTACTCGAAGAAATACTCCAAAGATATTCGCGGTATCATATCCGAATAATCTCATGCCCTTCTCAATATCTTTGAACCATGGAGACATAAAAAGATATTTGATTATTGTGTCACCCTTTCCATTTTCACCATTTGATTATTACAAGAAATATTCATACTACCAAGTTTCTTCACTTCCTTTTCAAATTTACGAGCGCGACAACGCGCGCTATCATGTTCTATGCCACATATATTTACACAAATTCCTATCATTCTATCGCAAAAATGGACGGGCGCAGCAACGCGCGCCATCGATGATCTAGTAACAACTACAAGTAAACTGATTTGACTTAGGATCCATGAAAATACAAAGTAACTCCCATGACTAAGAATTACAATGAAATATATTGAAAACAGATTCGCGGTATCAATCTCTACTCGAAGAAATACTCCAGACTTCGATAAAGAGTCTGCAATTTGATTGGAGCAACGATGTTGTCACTTTTTCACTCGCACAAATATTACCAATAATGGTGTTTGAAAGCGCCTTGAGTTGCCAATCCAAAAAGATGAGAAGCTTTGATCGATGAACGTACTTGAGACAGGGATGGTCCCCTACAAGTGCAGGTCGTCGAATCACTCTATCTTCACCATGGTACGGTGTCGGTAAAAGATTTTACCTCCACAAAGAATCAGACCAACAAAAAAACGCTGACACAACAACATAAACTCGTCAGATCCGAATAATCGGATCTGTGAGGACAGAAAACTCTCTAATCTCATGGGACCACCAAAAAAATAAGAAAAAAATTATTCTCACAAAACTATAATGATCACAAGTCGTTGACAAAAACACAGAGGTCTTGAAGATCCGAGGTCCCCTCACCTCGCAATGCCAAGATGGCGGCCGGAGGCGAGGGAACTTAAATTTCTTAGATGGTGGCGGCGGTGGTGAGAAACCCTCCTTGGAAAGGGTAATAGTTAGAGCAAACATATCGAGTTTGGGGCTGCAAGTCAGAGTGCATGAAATGACGCCGTGCGGGGGCTACAAGGCACAATGAGTGGGCACGAAAAGAACTAAGCAAAATCACACGGTCAACCGATAATCCGCACCGCCCATGAGCACCCCACATATTTGTGTCATCACCAATGCGACCTCCAGTCCTCACATCTTCCATTTTTCAACATGGACAAATGCAGCAACGCGCGCCCGCTACTACCCAAAAAAAAAACAAACGATCGCTATTAAAGGCCCGGATAACAAAGCCGTCTACGACAGCCTCAACGGGTACTCAATTTTGAGCCATAAAGTTACTACTAACAATTTAAAATTTCCTTCATTACTGGATGGCCGAATTTGCCGCCCACTAAATAACCCACCATGCAGTCCAAACATACAATCCCTTGAACTCTAGACTCCTCTCGCTCTCCCTGAGTGTCAACAGGGCGAAGCTATGAGACGGACTCGGCGCCGGTGGGAATTGACACCGTATATGATATTTGAAGACGATCAACCGCCCGGTACGTTAGGGGCTATGAGGAAATGCCAGACATGGCAGAGCAAACCAAATCATGTTCATGGATGTTATAGTTTATTACAGTTTTATATTCGTTCACAAATATGCAATACTTACATCGTCTCATATAGCCACACATGCAAACTCGAAGATTTAAAATGGTTCATATATCAAGCCTTTATATTTCAAAATGTATGGTCATTTTCAATTTGGCGGACAAGGATTTGCGGATCTATGAGAGACTGAGAGAGACTGGTGGAGACTAAAAACACATATATATGCACTGGTGGATGCACTTACATACACATGCATGATGCTTGACTAGATATGCATGTACTGCACTTTCTCCGTGCAGGTACAATATGCATCGTCTGATTATTTAATGATCAACGTCATGGCCCATGCATGCATGCATGCATGCATTATGACTAATCAACCTAGGTAAGTAACTATTTACATGCGACTCCAAAAGTATGCATTCCTTGCTAAATTATCATCGCATGTGTATTTTCTGCTCTCTCCCTCTCGCATCCCCTTGCTGCTCCTGCGCGCCGCCGCCACCCGCTGGTACTCCCCCGCGCGATGTCACCGGCGGCGCTACTCCCCGCATGACACCGCTGCTGGCGTGGCTGTAGGTAGGGCTATTGTCGGCCGAGATGCCGTAGTAATGAATCTCAACGATGCCGTCGGAGGAGAGCTCGAGGCCGAGGTCACTGCATGCACGCACCTCCGCCTGCGTCGACCCGCACTGCAGAAGTTGTGCCCACTGCTCCTCGTAGTCGCTGCCGAAGCTAAGGTTCGTGTCTTCCACCGCCAGCCACGCGTGCGGCGGCGGCGGCTTTTGTGGGAAGAATGTAGGAGCGAGTATGTCTAGTAAAATTAGTACGTAACATGAACCATGCATGCAGTTATTTGATGGGCTTTGACCGGTTGGGAACATCGTTACTTGATGAGCTTTGATCGGCTGGGCAAAGATAATGTCTATCTAGTACTTGTAATGGTACTTCCTCTCTTTTTGAGAGGAATTAGTGAGTGCATATTCATTGATATGTATTGTGCATCAGTTAGCTTGCCCACCAAAAAAGAACGCCTTATTAGTACTACCTCTGTATCCCCCTCCCCTCCCCCGCGCCGCCCCTAGTGGGCGTCTCGGGGGCAACTCCCCCCTCGCCGGAGTAGCCCCTCTCCCTCCCCTCTCCCCCTCGCCGCCGCACGAGGCTGCCGCCGGGCAAGGCCCATGGCGCAGCCGGGGACTGCGGCGGCGGGGCATGCGCTGCTCCGGTTCACACCGGAGGGTCTTGGATCTGGGCGGTGGCCCCCGGCGAGGCCCCTTGTCACCTGCGGTGAGCAGTGGGGTGGGCGCGGTGCTGGCGATCTTGTCGGGTGGCCGGCGGATCTTCGGTGGGCTGGGACCTCGCGTGCTTCCCTGGTGGCTGGCGGCGTCAGATCTGGCTGCTGGCCATCTTCCCCTGCTCGGTGCGTTTCACCCTCGACGGTCCCTAACTGTGCAGGTGTCTGGCCTGCCTCTGGGTTGCGGGTGATTCTGGTGGTCGGGATCCAGATTGGGGGAAACCCCTGGTCGGCTCCAGCCGGCCGCGACGACGATGACGTCCGCGGGCGCCGATTTCTTCATGGAGACGTCGGTCGAGGTCCGCCCTTCCACACCCCACCACCTTGCTTCTCAGGTGAAAACCTAACTCCGGCGGGCGGCGGCGGCGTCCTTGGCGCCGTGACCTTCTTGAAGGCGTCGCCTTGAGAGCAATGTGGTGGCGGGCTCAGTATGGGGTCGGTGACAGCAGCCGAGGATCGAGGGACCAGTGGGCGCCTTTTTTGATGGAGCGGTGCTTCATCCTGCACATTGATGACGGCGGACCTTGGCGGCGTGGTGCAGTGGAGACTCGGCGCCCGATGTGCAGCGACGGACTCGTGCAGGTGGAGGCAGTTGCCTGGCGTCATGGTGGCGTCGATGGCAGAGTGGCCCGACAAGGTAGAAGCCTCAATATCCGCTCTGAAGACGGACCTGTGGAAGATGGCGGCGACGACACATGTGAGTGCGTCAGACCAGTTTCAATCTTAAGAGTGCACTGTTAAGCTGAGTGAAACCTGTCTATCAGTGTAGGTCCTATTATTGAGACTCGTGAGTTTTCTTCTCCTTGATCACTTGGTACTGAGACTCATGAGAGGACTCCCACTCCTGGAGAATACTGTTTTCCAAGAGGTATGCATGGAGACGAATTTTGCTTCCTGTTATTGATATTGTTTCTGTAGGTTGTCTGATCTGTATCATACATGAATTTCTGTACTTGGCTTTGCTTTGCTAAAATTCCTAGGATTTGGAGCAGCTTATTATTAATGGGCTCTGTATTTTAATTCTCCAGTGGTGTCATGTTAGATTAATTCACTACGCAGTACATTGTTTCTCTTGGTTCACTGGAGCACTTTTCCTGCCATCAAGAGACGATAATTATGCATTATGCTAAGATACTTGGTAGATTCAAGCCCTGAATTATTAGACACCCACCCAGTTCTATCTTGGAAATTTATGCATGTGTGATCTGCCTGTGCATGATGCTTGTGGGGTTGACCATCACATGCCAGTCGGTCCATGTTCCTGTTGTAGGCTACATTTTTCTTGTCCTACACTTCCTGTCCAACCAGTATATTATTGCATTGCTCAATTATTTAGACAGAGGTGTCCTTGTAATATGAGCTTTCTAATGGATCTTTGCTAATATTTGTCAGATCAGAAACCACTTTGGCTGCTGCCAGAAGAACCTTTGTGCATTTTCTGCTTATGCAGCATCACCGACCAGTCAGCGGAGGCTTCATCGTAACTGTCCGGCTACCACCGCTTGTCGGAGACTACCACCTGCTTGGACACTACCTCGGCTTCTTACTCTGTTCTGGTGAGTCCCTAACCTCCTCCCTCTCTCCATGTACCCTGAGATGGACCGGCCATCGAGCCATGGCCGGTTGTGGTGCTGGCCATTGAGCCAATAATTTGGAGGTCGGCTCTGTGTTGATGTTGTCTCTGGTGGTGGCCTTCTGGCCACCACAATCTTGTTATGATGATCTCCTCGTGGAAATTGGTCCCTGTGCTGCTGTATATTCTATTTATTGGGGTTTGATACTTGCATGCTTATTTAGAACCTTGCATACTATTTCTCTGTGGGTCATGAAAATTGGCAAAAGATGTAATTCTTGTGATGCCTTGTACAGCAAATTAGCATCCTTGTGCACAAAATTATACGGCCATGGATGTGCATGTTTTAGCTTTTATAAATTGAGACAAGAGCTGTTAATTCTTGGTGTGTGGTTCATGTAACTGACAAGAGCTGCTAATTGTTTTATATTTCCTCAAGTATTTTCTGCTCATGATGCCATGTACAGCAAAGTAGCGTCCCTATTACCCAATGGATTTGTATTTTTTAGCATTTTGACTAAGTTGAATTGTTTTACCTTCTTTGTTCTGGATGGTAATAAGTGGCTCCAAAGAAATACCTATTATTTTCTAGTCGCATGCTAATGCCCAGTTCAATACTGCACATAGTTTGCATCTTGAATCGATATCTAATACATATTTATAACATGTTTCTAGCAGCAGCAGCAGCGGTTCGATGGTGTTGTTGGGAGGCCAAGGCGAAGAACATGTTGGTGGCCGCCGCACCCACCTGTGACTTGAGCTCCAGTATTGGATGAACACTTTGACAGACATGTGGCTGATTCTTTGAGGCCAGCTACCTTCTACAACCTCAGCTTCTGCAACCATGGGAGTGGTGAGCTCTCTCTCTCTCTCTCTCTCTCTCTCTCTCTATTTTTGTGTGTGAGATGGTTTGGCCATTGAGACATTGGCGACTATGATGTTGGCCATTGAGCTGATGATTTTGCGTTCAAATCTGTGGTGGCGGTCTTCCAGCCACCATAGTCTTGTGGTTGTAACCATCTTTCCTTTTTCAACAAAATTTCCTGTGTTTAGTTTGATAGGATCCCTATGCTAGGTATTGGACTTGTTGATGGCCGTCAAATGGAACAAGATGCTTCCATATTGTGTAGTGCTACTACATGCACTGGTTGGGGTGTTGATGAAACGCTAGGGTTTTAGGCTATCTGTGATGAATTCTCTATGATTGTTTTTGTCAACCATAGTTTGAGATACACTCGAGTACACATGTTGTGTGTGGTTCGTGTAACTGACTAACAGGGGATTTGAATTCTTGCAGGGTCCCACAGTACAGGAGAGCAAGCTCCGTCAACCCCAAGGCCCGCAGCAGGCGATGTGAACACTGGAGGCGGCGGTTCAATGATGTCGGCATACATAGCAAGCATTTCAACCGACAAACATGAGATATAACGTCCTGGCAGGTACCCTTGCCAGCCATAGCGCCCTTGGCTGGCACCTTCTGTCGAAGCCCAAGAAGACTGAGAAGGTCATCGACTGATCTCCCCGGCGAGGATGGTGGCTCCTCCCCCGCCGCCTTCCACCGAGATAGGATCCTCCCTGCCTCCATGTGCTTCTTCTCTTGTCCGGGAGGGCGAGGAGACTTCCATCTGGCTGCTCTTGATGAGCTCTTCAAGGTACCAACTCTTTCCTCTCCTCTGAGAGAGATACCGCATTTCAAGTTGTTCTTCTTCCCTGTGTAGTGCACTATGCTAAAAAATACATGCAGATGCAAGGTTCGATAATTATGCATTATGTTAAGATACTTGGTAGATTCAAGCCCTTAATTATTAAACAACCACCCAGTTTTATCTTGGAAATTTATGCATGTGTGATGTGCCTATGCATGATGCTTGTGGGTCTGACCATCACATGCCAGTAAATAAGTCGGGCCTTCTATTTTGTAGTTGAAATAGCTCACTGCAATTGCTCTCTCACAACTACTCATCCTGGGACTTCACACATGAAAACATGTTTTTCACTTGTATTGAATTGCTGGTCACAGATTCTGCTGCAGTGTAACCCCTGTAGCAATGATGATATGATGTTCTTGAAAGGGAGCTGGTAAATATAACTGGAACTTACATAACATGAATATTAAGTTCTTGTAGTACTTGAAGGCTGGAGTATTTGATATTTGATCTAGAGCCATCTTGTTCAAGGTGTGTCTATCAACCAATGTGATGCATATCTAGGATTTTAGGTTGATGTAGTTTTTCTTGCCCTAAAATGCATTGTATATTGTTCTTTTTGCTGCTGTAAAATTCTATGTTCTTTGGCATGATATATTGTTTATCCTTTATGGATGGAGCTTGTTCTTTTTGCCGCTGTAAAATTTTATATTCTCTTTCTCTGCCCAGGTCACCCGGAAGTCTGATATTGTGAAGCGCGAGAAGACCGGCGGATGGAGCTTGTGGCGCCGCTTGGTCGTAATTGGGTTGCAAGGAAGGAAATCTTGCCTTGGTGCGTTGATGCTTGTGCCATGACCATTCATTCAAACAGAAGAAGAATGACAAGACAAGGAAGGAAGGGCCAGCAGTGAGTAGTGGGAGCTGGTGTTAGATTTATCCATGAGCTTATTGAGTTTGTAGTGGTGTTGGGGAAATGGTTTGGTAGGATGATGATATGGAAGTGTATTGATGACTTGCACTTAGAGTGCATTAATGAATCTTGGAATGAATAACATGATAATACCATTCTTTTGATTTGGATTCTTATGCGACGCGATATGCTGCCAAAATTTCTAGCGAAAATCCACACGACTTCTCCAAATTTTGGCCTTGTTTGTAATGAAACCAAAACTTTTCGGTCTTGATAGCAAAATGCTAGGGGCTTTTGGCAGCAACCTTTTGTTATCTGGGGGTTGTGGATAGAAAGAAATATGTCTTCCTTTGTTATGTTTGAGCAAAAAATCATGAATTTGAAGAAAAGATCAAAAATCAAAAAGGGGAAGGAAAAGAGAAAGCAAAAACTAGAATAAAAGCAGATCTGAACGTGGAGCCTCAGTCTCGATGCCAAAACGTACTACTACACACTCGTATGCATGCATGCATACGTGACTAGCTACACATCTTCTAAGTACTACGAGCAACGAATTCATCTTCTTCCTCTTTGATGCGACGTGACAAACCAATCCTCCCCCTTTGTACTGTAGAAAGAGCGGCGATCCAGAGGTGACTGTTTACACATCCGTTAAGTGCCGGTGAGGCCGCATGTTCCTTCCCTGTCTGATTATTTAATGATCAACATCATGGCCCATGCATGTACTGCACTTTCTCCGTGCAGGTACAATATGCATCGTCTGATTATTTAATGATCAACGTCATGGCCCATGCATGCATGCATGCATGCATTATGACTAATCAACCTAGGTAAGTAACTATTCACATGTGACTCCAAAAGTATGCATTCCTTGCTAAATTATCATCGCATGTGTATTTTCTGCTCTCTCCCTCTCGCATCCCCTTGCTGCTCCTGCGCGCCGCCGCCACCCGCTGGTACTTCCCCGCGCGATGTCACCGGCGGCGCTACTCCCCGCATAACATGCCAATTTCCGTTTTCTTTGTGTGTATTCTCTTGTTCTTCAACTTTTCAAGAAAAGTGGTCAGTGAGTTCTCGACTTTGGCATGACTCACTTAAATCGCGTTTCATATAAACTAGTTGAAATACCTATCTAATGGTGTCGAGTAATTTTCATTGGATCATAATTTAATCACGGGAGCAACACTTTAGGGTACCGAGGAGTCTAGAATACCAGTGAAAGGAGGGACAATACCCAGCTTCAGGCCAGCGATTTGTGTTTAACATGACAATTTCTGTTTTCTTTGTGGGCATTCTTGTGTTCTTCGACTTTTGAAGATGTCCTTGTTAATTAAGAAGCAAGTGGTCACGAGTTCTTGACTTTGGCATGATTCACCTAAAAATTGTTTCTGAAAAACTGGTTTAAATACCTATCGAATTGCGTCGAGTGATTTTCATCGGACCATAATGTAATCGTGGGAACACAACTTCAGGTCACTAAGGAATCTAGAACACAAGTAAAAGGAGGGATACAATATGCCCAGACCAAGCTGCCGATTTGTGGATAACATGGCAATTTAATTTTCTGTATTCTTTGTGCGCATTCTCATGTTCTTCAACATTTGAAGATAACCTTATTAGGAATTAAGTGTGTTACGACTTCTCCACTTTTGCATGATTCACTTAAAACGTGCTTCTTAAAAGACTTGTTTAAATACCTATATAAAGGTGTCTAGTGTTTTTCGTCGGTAATCACGGAAACTTCACTTCAGGTCACCGGAGAATCTATAACACAAGTAAAACGAGGGACACAATATGCCCGGATTCATGGATAACATACCAATTTATATTTTCTTTGTGCACATTGTCATGTTCTTCGACTTTGGAAGATGGCCTTGTTAGAAAGCAAGTGGTCACGAGTTCTCAACCATCACATGATTGACTTAAAATGTGTTTATGAAAAAATAGGTTTAAATACCTTTCTAATGGTGTTGAGTGATTTTCATTGGATTGAATTGTGGGAACATCACTTCAGATCATGAGGGAATCAGGCCGCCGATTCATGGATAACATGCCAACTTCTGTTTTCTTTGCGTGCATTCTCGTCTTCTTTGACTTTTGAAGATGACCTTTTTAAGAAGCAAGCGGTCACTTGTTCTTCAATTTCGCATGATTTACTTTAACAGTGTTTTTTTAAACTGGTTTAAATGCCTATCAAATGGTGTCGAGTGATTTTCATCAAATAATAATGTAATCGCAGGAACATCACTTCAGGTCACCGGGGAATCTAGAACAAAAGTAAAAGGATGGACACAATATACCCGGTTCAGGCTACCAATTCGTGGATAACATGCCAATTGCAGTTTTCTTTGTGCATATTCTCGTGCTCTTTGACTTTTTAAGATGACCTTGTCAAGAAGCATGTGGTCATGCCTTCGTGACTTACGCAGGATTCACTCAAGACATATTTCTTCAAAACTAGTTTAAATAGCTATCTAAAAGCGTCGACAGATTCATCACGTCGTAATGTAATTATGGCAACACCATGTCAGGTCACTGGGGAATCTAGATCACAAGTAAAAGGAGGGACACAATATGCCTGGTCCAAGCCACCGATTCGAGATGACATGCAAATTCTATCGTTGAGCTTCGAGTAGGCCTTCGGGCGTTAATGGGTCATTTCTATCGTTGGGCTTTGGCCCAAGTTATGTCAGTCCAGTAGAAATGATTTACCTTTTCTAGGTTTTAGCTACTGGACTAGGCGCTCTAATGGGTTGCAATGGATTTTTGGACTAAAATATTTCTGGCATTTTTTTGTTTATTTCCATTACATTTTAATTTTATATTTTATGTTTTTGCACTATTTTATACAGAAGTTACCTAACATATCACAGACTAAAATTGTCATCGCTTCGCATAAAATTAAACCAAGATATTTTATTCAGGTTTATGATGTGTTGATTAAATTTGATGTCTAGTTTGAGAATTATATGACTTTAAATTTAATTTTGATAAAATGTGTTTTATTTTTATTAGTCATCACATGATTTTGCACAAGCTCTTCACCGCTTCACCGCTAGCAATCATCTGGTAGGTGGCCGTACAAAAATGTTCTGTATCATCAAGATCACCGAATCGGCAATTCTGGCCCTTAGTATTGAAATGTAGTTCCATTGTATGGAATATACTTCTTGGTTTATGTAATAAAATCTCGCTTTTCAAGATGCCTTATAATATATCCTAGCTTAACTCCACTATGAGATATCAATCCAAGTTCTCCATCATTCACACTGTCAAAGGATTTTTGTTGAACATGGTAATTCTGCATCCAGTACCGACTATCACTACATGATTTATAAATAACTTATGCATGTATCAACTAGATGTATCCCCTCCGTTCCTAAATATAAGTCTTTCTAGAGATTTCAACATAGACTACGTATGAAGCAAAATGAGTAAATCTACACTTTAAACTATGTCTATATACATCCGTATGTAGTTTATCCTGAAATCTCTCTAGCGACATATATTTAAGAACGGAGGGAGTAATATTTTCTTGTATTAGATACTTGAGTAATATTTTCTTGTATTAACTATTTCATCCGTTCCTAAATATTTGTCTTTCTAGAGATTTCAACAAGTGTCTACATGCATAGCGAAATGAGTGAATCTATCTACATCTAAAATATGTCTATATACATCTGTATGTGGTAGTCCATTTGAACTCTCTAAAAAGACAAATATTTAGGAACAAAGGGTGTACTTTGCAATGAACTAAGCCTTGGGACAAACAAACATTGCAAAAAAAAAAAACTAAATAGCTTATCAATCCATGTGACGCAGCGTGCCGCCGCGCACTACCTGCTAGTTTGTGCAAGTCTGGGATCCAATACCATGTCATGGGATTACGGAACAACCAAAAACCCATTAACGATGTAATCAAGTTAAGATAGAAAAGCACAAAATATTTCTTTAAATGAATGCATCTATGTGGCGATATTTGAATTCAAATATAGCACAATACAAATATGAAATACATGAGATGTTCTGTAAAATCTCTGCAACCTTTTACAGTAGAAAATCAGGGAAGGTAAAAGATTACAAGATCACTGACGAGTACACTGATACAAACAACGAGAGCAAGCAGAGACCATAAATAATGTTGAGCGTCGAGTTTGCTTGTGCGCAGGCTGATGAGATGCGAGACTAGCTTGCACGGTGACGTCGCGTCGGTTTTGCTGGCGGCGCGCAAGCTGATGCTATGCTCAAGGAAATCTCTGGCAGCCTTATCGACCCTGTCGGCTGCGGCCATGAAATTCTGAAACTCGAGTGATCGAGCACGTGTCCTTGCCCGGATGGCTTCCACCTCCTCGTCCTCCGACTGCACCCAGCAGTTGGCCTTGAACCTTTTCTCCCAGCAGTTGGGTATATTGTGAAGAGTGAAGACATGACAATCCGCGGTCATTGGGTTTGTTGATCAAGTTTCATGTAGAAGGATATTTTTGGCAGATTGATTGATAAAGTAGCGGATTTGTTGTATGCAGGCGTTGCGGCACAAAGATGAGCACTGAGTTCAAGTCTTGAAACAGAGTCAGATCTAAAATTATATGCTTGCAAGGAGGAGAAGGAAATGCAGAAAAAACATAGTTTATGTCTTTGGGAGCTAGGGTGCACGGCGAGGATCCGTGGCGGCTCCACGGGGTAGCCTCCGACGCTCGGATCCTCCGCAGCCGCCGCACCTCGACAGACCCTTGTACAATGACAGCATCTGCTCCACATCTATGTCAGTGCCCGGAGCTGCGTACCGATGGAACTCCAGTCCCCGTCCAAGTGACATCCGTGTGTAGCATCCTCTGCGCGTTCTCCTTCTGTATGGCGCGACATAGGGAGACCATCTCCGTTGAGCGCGGACACCTCAGGTATCCTGGTTCACTCCCACGCCTTGGGCTACTTGATGGTTCACAGCTGCGGAGGGAGCCATGAGGTCAATGGAGGTCGGGGATCCGGGGACGCGACAGTGCTTGCTGGAGCAACGCGACGCCGGGAGGCAGCGGGAGGTTGCGGCGGCGGCTGCCGGACGACATGCTGCGGGAGGTTGAGCTCCATCTGTTGCCCCTCCACAGCGCCGTCCCGGCTCGGAGCATGGCGGGCGGTAGCAGCAGTGGAAGGCTACGGCCATGGCGGGGCGGAAGGCGCTGCCCTTTCCGGCACCTCGACCGACCCTCCGCCCGCGACCCTCCAAGTCAGGAGTGTGGTTTCTAGCATGCGCCATCCCGATCAGTGAATGGAAAGTGTCAAAGAAGATTTCTCTACAACCTTTTACAGTAGAAAACTAGTCTGCCAATATTTAAATTTGTCACAACACAAATATGAAGTACATGGGGTGTTCCGTAAACTCTCTACAACCTTTTATATACAGTAGAAAACTGAGGAAGGAAACAGATTACAAGATCACTGAGGGGCACACTGATACAGACAAGGAGAGCAAACAGAGACCATAAATAATGCTTCGCGTCGAGTTTGCTTGTGCGCAGGCTGATGAGATGCGAGACCAGCACGGTGATGTTATGTTGGCGGCGCGCAGGCTGATGCGATGCTCGATGAAATCTTGGACAGCCTTATCGACCCTGTCGGATGCGGCCATGAACATGCTGGACCAACTTGATCGGGCGCGTCGCCTTGCCCAGTTCGCTTCCATGACCCTCTTCTCCATGTCGTGCACCGTTCCTTCGGCCGCCCTCTTCTTGGTCTTGGATTTCTTGCCATAGCTGCCGGCCAACCATGCGAGTTGAGCCATCAGCATGTCTTCCTCGCGATTGCGTTTGGTGGTGCGATGAACCCAGTTGATGGCTCGACCTTTGTGTTCCAAGAGCCTCTGCCTCCCTTGGCTGGCATTATATATGTAGTGCCACCACATCGATCCCGGCCGAGTCGGACGGAGGTCCAGAGATCTCGGTCCAGCTCGCGGCTGCTGGAAACGGACTCGGCTCGCTCAGCTTTTTTCTTTTCCTTTTTTGAGACAAGGGCTCGCTCGGCTTGACCGGCTCGCAGGGAGTCCTGAGAGAGAGAGAGGTAGCGTAGTTCGTTTTTTTTTTTTTGAGGGAACAGGTATGAATAACGGCTCGCTCGGCTTGACTGGCTTGCATTCTTTTTTGAACAGGTAGTTTTTTTAGGGAACAGGTAGTTGAGACGGCACATGCACCTGGTGTTAACATTTGCATTTAAACGTATACAAACTCAATCAAAAAGAATGCAATTTATCTGGCCTCGTTATTAATGGAAAGGGTAATAGTGTTTTTTTAAACACTTATAACTTTATTCATACTCATAATAATTACAAGTACACTGATTTGACTTGAGATCCAAGAAAATTCAAAGTAAATCCTATGACTAAGAATTACAATGAAATCTATTGAAAATACATTCGCGGTATCAATCTCTACTCGAAGAAATACTCCAAAGATATTCGCGGTATCATATCCGAATAATCTCATGCCCTTCTCAATATCTTTGAACCATGGAGACATAAAAAGATATTTGATTATTGTGTCACCCTTTCCATTTTCACCATTTGATTATTACAAGAAATATTCATACTACCAAGTTTCTTCACTTCCTTTTCAAATTTACGAGCGCGACAACGCGCGCTATCATGTTCTATGCCACATATATTTACACAAATTCCTATCATTCTATCGCAAAAATGGACGGGCGCAGCAACGCGCGCCATCGATGATCTAGTAACAACTACAAGTAAACTGATTTGACTTAGGATCCATGAAAATACAAAGTAACTCCCATGACTAAGAATTACAATGAAATATATTGAAAACAGATTCGCGGTATCAATCTCTACTCGAAGAAATACTCCAAAGACTTCGATAAAGAGTGTGCAATTTGATTGGAGCAACGATGTTGTCACTTTTTCACTCGCACAAATATTACCAATAATGGTGTTTGAAAGCGCCTTGAGTTGCCAATCCAAAAAGATGAGAAGCTTTGATCGATGAACGTACTTGAGACAGGGATGGTCCCCTACAAGTGCAGGTCGTCGAATCACTCTATCTTCACCATGGTACGGTGTCGGTAAAAGATTTTACCTCCACAAAGAATCAGACCAACAAAAAAACGCTGACACAACAACATAAACTCGTCAGATCCGAATAATCGGATCTGTGAGGACAGAAAACTCTCTAATCTCATGGGACCACCAAAAAAATAAGAAAAAAATTATTCTCACAAAACTATAATGATCACAAGTCGTTGACAAAAACACAGAGGTCTTGAAGATCCGAGGTCCCCTCACCTCGCAATGCCAAGATGGCGGCCGGAGGCGAGGGAACTTAAATTTCTTAGATGGTGGCGGCGGTGGTGAGAAACCCTCCTTGGAAAGGGTAATAGTTAGAGCAAACATATCGAGTTTGGGGCTGCAAGTCAGAGTGCATGAAATGACGCCGTGCGGGGGCTACAAGGCACAATGAGTGGGCACGAAAAGAACTAAGCAAAATCACACGGTCAACCGATAATCCGCACCGCCCATGAGCACCCCACATATTTGTGTCATCACCAATGCGACCTCCGGTCCTCACATCTTCCATTTTTCAACATGGACAAATGCAGCAACGCGCGCCCGCTACTACCCAAAAAAAAAAAACGATCGCTATTAAAGGCCCGGATAACAAAGCCGTCTACGACAGCCTCAACGGGTACTCAATTTTGAGCCATAAAGTTACTACTAACAATTTAAAATTTCCTTCATTACTGGATGGCCGAATTTGCCGCCCACTAAATAACCCACCATGCAGTCCAAACATACAATCCCTTGAACTCTAGACTCCTCTCGCTCTCCCTGAGTGTCAACAGGGCGAAGCTATGAGACGGACTCGGCGCCGGTGGGAATTGACACCGTATATGATATTTGAAGACGATCAACCGCCCGGTACGTTAGGGGCTATGAGGAAATGCCAGACATGGCAGAGCAAACCAAATCATGTTCATGGATGTTATAGTTTATTACAGTTTTATATTCGTTCACAAATATGCAATACTTACATCGTCTCATATAGCCACACATGCAAACTCGAAGATTTAAAATGGTTCATATATCAAGCCTTTATATTTCAAAATGTATGGTCATTTTCAATTTGGCGGACAAGGATTTGCGGATCTATGAGAGACTGAGAGAGACTGGTGGAGACTAAAAACACATATATATGCACTGGTGGATGCACTTACATACACATGCATGATGCTTGACTAGATATGCATGTACTGCACTTTCTCCGTGCAGGTACAATATGCATCGTCTGATTATTTAATGATCAACGTCATGGCCCATGCATGCATGCATGCATGCATTATGACTAATCAACCTAGGTAAGTAACTATTTACATGCGACTCCAAAAGTATGCATTCCTTGCTAAATTATCATCGCATGTGTATTTTCTGCTCTCTCCCTCTCGCATCCCCTTGCTGCTCCTGCGTGCCGCCGCCACCCGCTGGTACTCCCCCGCGCGATGTCACCGGCGGCGCTACTCCCCGCATGACACCGCTGCTGGCGTGGCTGTAGGTAGGGCTATTGTCGGCCGAGATGCCGTAGTAATGAATCTCAACGATGCCGTCGGAGGAGAGCTCGAGGCCGAGGTCACTGCATGCACGCACCTCCGCCTGCGTCGACCCGCACTGCAGAAGTTGTGCCCACTGCTCCTCGTAGTCGCTGCCGAAGCTAAGGTTCGTGTCTTCCACCGCCAGCCACGCGTGCGGCGGCGGCGGCTTTTGTGGGAAGAATGTAGGAGCGAGTATGTCTAGTAAAATTAGTACGTAACATGAACCATGCATGCAGTTATTTGATGGGCTTTGACCGGTTGGGAACATCGTTACTTGATGAGCTTTGATCGGCTGGGCAAAGATAATGTCTATCTAGTACTTGTAATGGTACTTCCTCTCTTTTTGAGAGGAATTAGTGAGTGCATATTCATTGATATGTATTGTGCATCAGTTAGCTTGCCCACCAAAAAAGAACGCCTTATTAGTACTACCTCTGTATCCCCCTCCCCTCCCCCGCGCCGCCCCTAGTGGGCGTCTCGGGGGCAACTCCCCCCTCGCCGGAGTAGCCCCTCTCCCTCCCCTCTCCCCCTCGCCGCCACACGAGGCTGCCGCCGGGCAAGGCCCATGGCGCAGCCGGGGACTGCGGCGGCGGGGCATGCGCTGCTCCGGTTCACACCGGAGGGTCTTGGATCTGGGCGGTGGCCCCCGGCGAGGCCCCTTGTCACCTGCGGTGAGCAGTGGGGTGGGCGCGGTGCTGGCGATCTTGTCGGGTGGCCGGCGGATCTTCGGTGGGCTGGGACCTCGCGTGCTGCCCTGGTGGCTGGCGGCGTCAGATCTGGCTGCTGGCCATCTTCCCCTGCTCGGTGCGTTTCACCCTCGACGGTCCCTAACTGTGCAGGTGTCTGGCCTGCCTCTGGGTTGCGGGTGATTCTGGTGGTCGGGATCCAGATTGGGGGAAACCCCTGGTCGGCTCCAGCCGGCCGCGACGACGATGACGTCCGCGGGCGCCGATTTCTTCATGGAGACGTCGGTCGAGGTCCGCCCTTCCACACCCCACCACCTTGCTTCTCAGGTGAAAACCTAACTCCGGCGGGCGGCGGCGGCGTCCTTGGCGCCGTGACCTTCTTGAAGGCGTCGCCTTGAGAGCAATGTGGTGGCGGGCTCAGTATGGGGTCGGTGACAGCAGCCGAGGATCGAGGGACCAGTGGGCGCCTTTTTTGATGGAGCGGTGCTTCATCCTGCACATTGATGACGGCGGACCTTGGCGGCGTGGTGCAGTGGAGACTCGGCGCCCGATGTGCAGCGACGGACTCGTGCAGGTGGAGGCAGTTGCCTGGCGTCATGGTGGCGTCGATGGCAGAGTGGCCCGACAAGGTAGAAGCCTCAATATCCGCTCTGAAGACGGACCTGTGGAAGATGGCGGCGACGACACATGTGAGTGCGTCAGACCAGTTTATGCCCCAGACCCAGTATGTGGCTCGGCTGGGGCTTCTGGCTTTTGATGATAGGCTTAGGTGAGTGGTCCTGGTATTTGGCTCAGGTAGCACCCCTTCATCATATGGATAGGAGTAGTGGCATGTGTTGCCAAGATGGCGGATTCAGGCATATTGTTGTAGTACTTTGTAAGGTCCTCGAGAATAATCAATAAAGTGGCAGTATGCATCTCCTAGATGCAGAGGCCGGGGGTCATCCTTCTTTTCTAAAAAAAAATCAGTTAATCAAGTTTCATGTAGAAGGATATTTTTGGCAGATTGATTGATAAAGTAGCGGATTTGTTGTATGCAGGTGTTGCGGCACAAAGATGAGCACTGAGTTCAAGTCTTGAAACAGAGTCAGATCTAAAATTATATGATTGCAAGGAGGAGAAGGAAACGCAGAAAAAACATAGTTTATGTCTTTGGGAGCTAGGGTGCACGGCGAGGATCCGCGGCGGCTCCACGGGGTAGCCTCCGGCGCTCGGATCCTCCGCAGCCGCCGCACCTCGATAGACCCTCGTACAATGAAACATGATTAGGCTTCTGCTTTGGTACACCTCCCGTAAACATATCGACGGCGGAAATATTTTTTTTATCCCCCCTCTCTCTCTTCGATTCGTGCGCTGTTCCTTTTTTTCAAGAAAAGCGACATGAATTGGTGCCACGCACGCACACGCAGCATATCCGACAACCTCTCTCTCAAAGAAGATGACTTCTCTTCTTCATTTCTCTCTTGGAACACAACGAGATCAGATCGAGGAGTACATCCGCCCACATTCTTCCGTGATTGCGGCTGCGGCCATGGCTTAGTTCGCCGCCGACTCCATTTTTTCCTTTGGAGTAGCTAGCTACGTAGCTAGAAATCAGTTTGGTCGCCGGCGGCTTTCCGGCCAGAACACATCTTCTTGGCGTCGCTGCCTTTCTCCTCCTCCCCATCCGCTTCTCCCAAAAGCACCACCGTCGCCGTCAACTCTCCCTGGCTGCGCGACCGCACCAATATCAATGCTTCTCCTGAGCCATACATGATTGATACGTCCTACGTTCCTAAATATTTGTCTTTCTGGAGATTTCAACATGTAACTACACTCTAAAATATGTCCATATACATCCGAATGTGGTAGTCCATTTGAAATCTTTAAAAAAGACAAAAAATTAGGATTAGAGGGAGTAGCTAATGAGTACGGACGGCGGCCATACGTCCGTGGGCACTAAGCATGCCGCTCAAACCATGTCATCGATCGTGGACGAACAGGAGCGGCCGACGACCTGAGCTCCCTGAAAATTGCTCTTTTTGTTCCTCCCGGTCCTTCACGTCTCTTCTCAACAGTAGAGAGAGACGAATCACAGGCGTCCCCTTCCTCGGTGTACTTCCGTCGGCCCCTCCAGCGGTTTCCCTCGCCTCCGGCGGCCCATGTGAGGGCTGGAGGTTGGGGGAACCCTGGATCCGGGTGCCGTGTGTAGATAGGTCGTGGTGTCTGGTCGGTTCGGCTCGGCCGGTACCGACGGCGCCCTTGTACAGCAGTGTCCATGGCACCTCAGTCTATAAGGAGCGAGATGTGGTGCTTGGAATAAGTGTCTCCTGGCCTTCGCTCTTTCTCGTCGGAGGCTTCATCAGCACCGACGAGGGGCTTGTGGAGTTTCTCCTTTTGGAGCAGCGGTGGTCCGGCACTTCAGCATGGTGTAGCGGCGGTGGCGAGCTGCTCGTGGAGGATGGCGGCGGGTGCTATCAAGGGCTTGTGAAAGAGGCAAGAGGATCTCGCCGCCTCTTCAGAGGTGGTTTGGTTTTATCCCCGGATCCGGCGCTGAAGAAGCTGGGGGAGCTAGTCCAGCAGGGAGTTTGCCTCCGACCGATGGTTCAAATCGATCTAGATCTAGTTCAACAAAGCCGGTGGCTGTTGCGGTTCATCAACGCCTCTTGGCAAGGGGTTTCTTCAGCTCCATGGTTCGTCCCGGCTGACGACGCTCACCTTCTTCGGAAACGGCGAAGGATTTGGGCACTCCATGTCCGTGAGGAAGATGAAGACCTTCGTGGGCTTTTCTTTGAATTCAATTTTGTGAGGGGCTTCTTTGTGGTTTGGGTGCCATGGTGCCACTGCTTGTACCCTTCTTATATTTCCATACTTGTATATGTATCTGTACTTTTTCCTTACTCGTATGAATGCAAGTAACGTATGCCTACGGGCGTACGTCTTCAAAAAAAATTTGCTCTTTTTCTTTGCACACCTCACAACAAGGGCCTCAAGAGACAAAGCTAAGAATGCACCCGCCGGATCGAGCTAGCGAGCCTTCTTCCACAGTTCGGGCGCGCTCCAATTTGATGCCGCCTCCATGGTTATTCTTTGCGCGCGCTCTAATATCTCTCTTCTCCCCCACCATCTTCGTCTTCGTCCAATAAAATTAAAGCTCACATCTTTCATTGTTTCTCCAACTTCCCACATTTTCTCTTCCCGGCACCAAGCATGGACGAGCTCCTGTGCTCTCTCGACTTCCACGTGCACGCACAATGCTGGGGGCTGAAGGAAGGTGCTCCACGCCGGCCATGCTCTGGCTCAGGACGCCGGCGCTCTTGAAGCACTATCAATCAATGGGAGGGTCTCTCTTAGCAAGCAGCATGCGCAACCTCCATCGCTCACGGCGGATGTCGGTCGCGGGCGTTGCGCATGGACTGGTACATTGCCCGTTGCTCATCCAGGAAACCTAGATCCTTGGCAACCATGGCCACGACGACATCATTGTTCGCCTGATCGCCGACGATTTGCCTCTCAGTGAGCTGGTGATCGTCGAGGAACCGGATGTAGCTTCGGTTCTCCTGTCCCTGGCAGATCCCCAACGCAGGCGACGCCGGGTGCTCTTCTGCCATGACGGCGTTGCACTACGCCTACGTGGGCGGGGTCACCAGCTCCTCGCCTGACGCCTCCTCCTTCGTCGTGCCATCCTCGTCCACCACCGGCAAGCCAGCCAGGAAGCCGAGCTATACCCGTCGCGCACGACGGGTCTGCCAGGTGGCCGCTAGGGCACCTACCTCATGCTTCTGATCCATCAAGAGATTCTCCCACATAGCTCTAGAGCTGGCGATCATGGCGGACGTGGTGCGGTGTGGGTCATGCTGGGCGAGGAGGAAGTGGTTAAATAGTGGTTGCCATCCAGGCCAAGCATCTGGTTGTGTCAATGCGGCCGCCGTAGTGGGTTGTGTCAATGCTTTAGCTCTGAGCACCTCAAACAAAAACATTTCGAGGTTAAGGAAAACACCTTGGCACTTCCTCGGTGAGATCTTCTCTGCAACATGGCGCACCAGTAGAAAATTGTCGTGGAGATTTCTTCCTTTGATGAATGCAGACTCGTTGAAAGCGACTAAATCCTTCATGTGAAGCCTCAGCCTCGATGCCAAGAGTTTTCAAAGAGTTTGGACATTTTATGTGGCAAACTGATAGGCCGGAAGTCACCCACTTATCCGGCATCCACTTCCTGTTGTATGAGAACGATGCGAGCGCAGTTCAACTTGGCAAACCCTCTCCCATCACCCACAAAGAGATTCAGTAGCCGATGAAACCATGTGGTGGCCCTGGGGCACGATCAGGGTGCAGTTCCTTAATCACCGACCACACCTTCTCCTCATTCAAGATTGCTTCAATGTCATGCATGTCAACTGCGGGAGTTAATTGTAAGAGAATACCACATTTGCTGCTAGGTTTGCAGAAAATGACCAAGTCACTAATTCATTGCAAAAAAGACCGCAATTTCCCTAATCTAAAAAGCACTGATTGAGTGAATTGGTCCGTTTGATCGATTTCTGACAAGTGGGGCCTCTTTGTAAGTAGCTGACATGGCAAAAAATTAACACACTCACACACACACACACACACACACACACACACACACACACACACACACACACACACACACACACACACACACACACCTGAAACAAATAAGAAAACGCAATCAACCCCTACTCCCGATCCCCTGCTCCCAAGCAACACCACTGCTCCTGATAATCCACTTGCCGGCGTGTCCCGAGGCTCGTCCATGACCTAGCTGGCTCGACGGGCGGTAGGTCAATCGGCTATTGCGCTGGTGGTTCTACCGTTCTTTTTCCAATAAGAATATCTAGCTTTATATTTGAGGGGCAGTGTTGTTGCTCTCTTAAATTTCATCCAAAAAGGAATCTTTGAGACTTAACTCCTCAATTTTTTGAGAAGTTGCAAGTTTTAGGCTTCGGTTAGGTTTTGGTTTAACTTCTGAAAAGATGGCAATTTGAGAGTTCGTTTAGATATGCTCTCATGTCTGTTGTAGATAGTTAAATCATGTCTAGCCCTTTCACTAAATTTAAATTCTGAGACGACCCTTAAAATTTAAATCCTCGAATTCGAGGAGTTAAAACATGTACTCCCCCTATTTCAAAACATTTGAAGTTCTAGTTTTATCCTAAGTTAAACTTCTTTAAGTTTTGCCAACATTATAGAAAATGTTGCTAATATCTACAACATCGATATATAAAGTATGAAAAATACACGTTATGAAGAATATAGTAAAGCTAATTTGATATTACAGATATTGACATATTTTTCTCTAAACTTGATCAAACTTGAGGAAGTCTGCATCTAGCCCTTATCCTAAATTCAACTTTCGAATAAAGGGGAGCCCATCTCTCAGGCTCTCACTTCCTCGCTCTATTATCCTCACCATGGGAATGCCCGTGCAACACCCCAAGCCAGCTAGCACTTGGAATGGTCACAACTTTCGGAAGTAAAGATGCCTTCTTAAGAAATTTCTGTAGAGCTTGCTCTGTTTCTAAGTCCACGACATGCAATTGTTATAAATATCTAGCACGACATGACCCTAGCACAAAGAACAACAATGCTCCACTAAGTTACGAAAACATATACACTAGTAGAAAACGGGCCAATGGTCCAGGCCGGCCCAGCCCATTAGTCCCGGTTCAATCCAGAACCGGGACCAATGGGGGCATCGGACCCGGTTCGTGAGCCCCGGGGCCGGCCGGGCCACGTGGGCCATTGGTTCCGGTTCGTCTGGACCTATTGGTCCCGGTTGGTGGGACGAACCGGGACCAATGGGCCTCGCTCCTGGCTCAAAACCATTGGTCCCGGTTGGTGGCTTGAACCGGGACCAATGTGCTTCCATTAGTCCCAGTTCGAGCCATCAACCGGGACTAAATGGTTGGTACCCGTTGCGACCAGAGTTTAGTCCCACCTCGCCAACCGAAGGGGAACGGAACCGGTTTATAAGCCCCTCCCTCTCTACCTCATTGAGCTCCTCCGAAAATGAAAATAGATGCACTTATATAGGTAATTTAGCATAAATTCATACGGATTTCTCTTGAAATTCGTTATGAATTTAAGTTGAATTTCCACTATAAGCGCATCTGTACTCATTTCTGAGTAGTTTTTTTTTCTTTTTCTGCTATATTTATTTTTTCTTTTTATTTCTGAGTTGTAATAAGCCATTAAAAATAAGCATATATGCTCCTTTTTTAGTATAATTAATCACAACTATTTTTTGCTTCTATTCATTTCTGAGTAGTTTTTTATATATTTTTTTTCTTTTTCTGCTATATTATTTTTTCTTTTTATTTCTGAGTTGTAATAAGCCATTAAAAATAAGCATATATGCTCCTTTTTTAGTATAGTTAATCACAACTATTTTTTGCTTCTATTCATTTCTGAGTAGTTTTTTATAAAGTTTTTTTTCTTTTTCTGCTATATTATTTTTTCTTTTTATTTCTGTGTTGTAATAAGCCATTAAAAATAAGCATATATGCTCCTTTTTTAGTACAGTTAATCACAACTATTTTTTGCTTCTATTCATTTCTGAGTAGTTTTCTATATATTTTTTCTTTTCTGTTATATTTTTTCTTCTATTTATTTCTGAGTGGTTTTTTATATATTTTTTCTTTTCTGCTATATTTATTTTTTTTCTTTTTTTTGAGTTGTAATAAGTCATTAAAAATAAAAAAGAGGCGCAATGCTCGTTAATTTGCTTCAAGCCTTTTGGAATAGTGTGAACTGCACTGCACATAGCTCTGTGCAGTCTATCGTATTCCGCAAGGCTTGAAGCTAACCAGCGTGCAGGAGCATTAAGACTCTTCGTCATTGTATCTGCACTCAGGGCTTATAAACAGCTGCGAGTGCCTCTCGCTTGGCGAGGTGGGACTAAAACAATAGCTGCAGGAAGAATCAACAAAAAAACAGCTGCAGAAGATAAAAAAGTAGTTAGACGGGTCCATTGTTACCGGCTGGTGGCAACAACCGGTACCAATGCCACTCTTTGGTCCCGGTTGGTGGCATGAACCGGGACCAATGCCCTTCTTTTGTCCCGGTTGGAGCCACCAACCGGGACCAAAAGTCTTCGTTTCCCGCCCATTGGGCTGCTGAAAAGAGGCCTTTGGTCCCGGTTGGAGGCAGCAACCGGGACTAAAGGGGGCATTGGTCCCGGTTTGTGCCACGAACCGGGACCAATGCCGTTGCTATATATACAGCACTTAGCGGCCTCCTCTCCCGACTTCGATCTCTCCGGCCTCTCCTCCTCCGCCGTCGCCGCGTCCCCTGCCGCTACCTCGCCGACGTCGCCCTGCCCCGACGCCGTCGCCGCCCCGCCCCGACGCCGTCGCCGCCCCGCCCCGCCCCGCCCCGCCCCGGCGCCGTCGCCGCCCCGTGCCGCCCCAGCCGCCCCGCACGCCGTCGCCGCCCGCCCCTGCAGCCGGCCCGGCCCGCGCCGCCTCGACGTCGTCGCCGCCCCGCGCCGCACCTCGCCGTCGCCGTTGCCGGCTGTGAGCCTCTTTTTTTTTAATTTTTGTTAGATTTGTTTTTAGATTTTTTTGTAGTTCATAGATTTTTTTGTTAGATTAGATGTGTAGTAATTTAGATATGTAGTTAATGTAGATTGTGTAATTAATTTGTTCATATTATGTTAGATTTTTTTCTGTAAATAGATTTTTTATGTTAGTTTTTTATGTTAGATTTTTTTCTGTTAGATTTGTTCATGTTGTGTAATTTAGATCTTTTTGTTAGATTAGATGTGTAGTACTTTAGATATGTATTATATTATGTTAGATTTTTTTCTGTAAATAGATTTTTTTATGTTAGTTTTTTTATGTTAGATTTTTTTCTGTTAGATTTGTTCATATTGTGTAATTTAGATCTTTTTGTTAGATTAGATGTGTAGTAATTTAGATATGTATTATATTATGTTAGATTTTTTTTCTGTAAATAGTTTTTTTATGTTAGTTTTTTTATGTTAGATTTTTTTTGTTAGATTTGTTCATATTGTGTAATTTAGATCTTTTTGTTAGATTAGATGTGTAATAATTTAGATATGTATTATATTATGTGTAGTAATTTTAATGATTTTGTTCTTCATAGTATTTAGAAAAAGGAAAAAAAGAAGAAGTAGTTTATATATAGTTGAACTAGCTAGCTGATTTAATAAACTAATTTATTTTACTATGTAATGAATTAGTTTTTTTAGTAAGTACTACTTATTTATTTATAGTAAGTGCTTAGTAGTTGAACTAGATAGTCGATTTAATTAATAAGACTACTTTTATTTAACTATATATAGAAGTAGTTCCCGCGTCGATGTCGGCGATGCCTATCCCGCATCCTCGTCGCCGTCGACTCGGCGGTGGAGGCCTGCTTGATCAGGGTCATGTTCGGGACTGGGCTCCGCCGGGTTGGTATTGGGAGGTGCTACCTTCCGGGGGACGTAGGTTGGTGAGGAGGCAGCCCGTTGTTGACCCGATCCTTGTTTGGTGGCGGTCGCGTGGGCCAGTGACGGTGGTGAGGCATCCGGACACCGCGGAGGTCGTACGTCAACGTGTCAGCGAGGAGGACGAGCACGTCCGTCGCTACATGGTTGCATTGGAGGGGAGGTTCGACAATACCTGGCAGGTTCTTCAGGGATCTCATTGGAGCTATGATCCTGTGATTGTTCCTTATCTTTGGGTGTCCACCGCCCGCGTCGATACCCGTCGGGCGCTACGGTTCTAGTTGTATTAGTGATAATATTCGATGATGTACGGACACCAAGAGATGATGTACTTTTGCTTATAATTATTGAATGCATGCTAATTTGAATACTATACTTTATTTTGTGATTTGGTTTTGCTTATTGAATGCTCATATTGGATAATTTCTCCTTCATTCCCGTGATTAATAATAGTGATCTAGTTTAATATTTGAATTATGAACGTAGGCCGGAAAGGTCGTACTCATCGGATGACGAAAATCGCCCGGGGGAGTGCGACTGGTGCCACGACGACCGAGGTATGTGCGACAGATTCATTGAGCTGGACGAAGATCGGCGCTTCAGCATTAAGGTCGAGGAGACTTGCGATGTTCATACGGTACGCAACGACGACAATAGTTTTTTTTCGTAATTAAGCACGACTTCAACTATTTTAACGTGTATTTTTCATCTTTTCCAATTCGACTAGCTTATCCCATGCTTTGCAAGACGCTATGTCTTGGAGAGGATGGATTTTGAAGACCATGAAAATTTCGAAACCAAAAAAATTATCCTAAGTACTGAACATGGTGTGGATTTTCAAGTAAAGCTGTACAATGCTCAGAGTGTAACCCATTTTGGTTGTAAAAATTGGAATGCATTTTGCAAGATGTATGGTCTTGATGAGGGTATGATTGTCACCATGGATCTTGGTGATCCTACAATCGAGCAAGAGACACCTTCGATTTGGGTCTTTGTGGATACACCTCCAGTTCTTCCCTGATGTGAGCTAAACATAGTTATTAAGTAATTTATATTGTTTATTTCAAAATATATAGTTGACAACTTATCTCCATTGACAGCTTATTTTCATTCTTCAAAGAATGTGCGGAAGATGGTAGACAGAACGTACTACACCGAAGGCTCCGAATTAACTTATCAGGAGAAAAAACATCTGGTCGGATTTTGTACTGATCTTGAGAATTACAATATCTACAATCAAACTCCTCAACATTATGGTCAATACGTGCCACTAGTGCACGTGTTGAACTACGGTAACTACCATGGAGATACCTTGGTAAGATTATTTTTTACTATTACAACATCCGTGCATCTTTTTGCACACTTCTAAAACTAGTACATCATTGCTAACTACGAAGTTATTACTATGTTTTTCAACAGATAATCCCGAATGATTGTGTGCCTCATCTGATGTATACGCGTGGTAGCCTTCATGTTTTGAACATACGACCAGGTCGTCCTACGAATCTCAACTGTCCATACCGGGTTTCTAAAAGAAGTGGAGACATAACAATCAAAGAATGGAAAAAATGTATGGACAGTCGTAAGGAGCTTCTTGGAAGCAATAAGCAGCGAAAGGCAAGAATTGGAGACAGGATGATCGCCATTCTTCATAATGGAGAGTCAGGGTCTATATTGTGTTATGCTATTTTACCTTAAGGGTGTTTAGGTCCTATACCTGATACTGATGATCATGTGCTAAGAACAATTATGTAGGGTTGGGTTCGATGACTATATATGAGGATGATGATCGTATGACTTATTATTAATAACGAGTAGAAGTTGTATGATGATGCATGATTAGTAGGACTTTAATTATATACATATATATGATGATGTATGATGCAAAGCATGCATGAGCATGTCATATCTGCGGGTGCAATGAACATAGCAGCAGTGTTGATAAACCAAGGACAAAGATAAGAGAGGACACTTCTCTCTATTAGCTAGCTATAATAACAACCTAAAAATAACCCCCAAAACCCCTAAAGCAGCCACTTTTGTAAAAAAAAATTGACTTTTGGTCCCGGTTGGAGCCACCAACCGGGACCAAAGGCCCTCTGATTGGCTCGGTGCACAGGGCCACGTGGAGCCACATTGGTCCCGGATCGTGTTTGAACCGGGACTAATGGGTGGTGGCATTAGTAACGACCCATTAGTCCCGGTTCATGAACCGGGACTAAAGGCCCTTACGAACCGGGACTAATGGGTGGTTTTCTACTAGTGATACAACCATAACAAAGAGCACCTGTCATAACCATAGGCAATAAAGTAAATCTTGACCGATAGTTAAACCACAATGACTGAAAGAATAACTCTCAGACTTCCAGATCAAATCGTGATTTTCAGGCATATGATGGATAGTCACCCTCCTCTAGAATTATTTCTTCCTTGGATCTAATTTTTTTGGTCTTTCATTATTATTATTATTTGCATTTCTTCTTTGGGTAACGCCACTCTCATGGTTTCCTTCCTTGCACCCAAATTTATTATTTTTTTACTTTTGTCGATTTTAGAATTGAAAATTATTCTTTTTTGTTGTTGTTCTTGTTCAGTTCATTATCTTAAATAAACAATATTTTTCCTTGTTTTCAAGCGCTTTAATTTCATTCAATATTTTGATTTGCAAATATTTTGTTTAAACATGTAGTTACGTCGATCTTAATTCTACATTTTAAAGTGCATGGCATATAATGTTTTCAAATTTTGATATGACCAATGTAATTTATTCTGTGATTATAGTTATAATATTTAGCATGATGGCCACTAAATTCTCCCTCAATCCCAATTTAGTTGTCTTAGATTTGTCTAGTACAAAATGTATCTGGACACGTTTTAGTGCTAGATACATTGATATCCAGACAAATGTAAATCAACTAATTTCGGACGGAAGTAATACTAAACAAATTTTTTGTTTTTTATTTCCCCCCTCTATTAACCTTCATAATTACGGTGTATGAATGTGAAAGCAAATATGTGTTAAAGCAAAACATGGTGATGGTTATAGGGTGCTTCACATGTATGCGTGTGTGCATGCACAAAGAACCAACTCTAGCCATTAGTATGTCTCTTCTAGTTTTTTTAGAATGTAACTCTTCCACTGTATGGCTATATCGCCACCACGCAACTCGAAATTTACCATAAATTTCGGAGTCGGCGGGTTGTAAACTCATTCTTCAGTTTTCATCTAATATCTCATCTTAATTATGTGGGTGACTCCTTTCAGCTATGTACTACACATCTGATCACAAGTGGAGACATGATATCTACCTTGAAATTGTAACCCAGTGGCGCTTGTATAATAGGAGAAATAAATTCCCTCCCCAGCCAGTCATTTGTTTGGTTGCTTGGGTTCACAGATGTTGTTTCACATGTGACAACACATTTGTGATAAATGCTTAACCACATTTTTTATTCCAGATAATTCATCTCCATAGAATAGAGATGTCATGGGGATTGTGCATGCATGTAAACATTGACAGGCAATAGTTCATCTCAAATCCTAGTTCATCTCTTGTAGTCAATCTTTACCCCAAAACCTCATATTGGTACCTGTGGGTTGCTAGTAGTGTTGATTACTCTTTGTAGTTCATGCTAGTTGGTTTACTTGGTTTAAGATCATATGTTCAGATCCTTAATGATATTTATTACTTCTCTGATCATGAACATGAACATGAACATGCTTTGTGAGTAGTTACTTTTGTTCCTGAGGATATTGGAGAAGTATTGTTATAAATAATCATGTGAATTTGGTATTCGTTCGATATTTTGATGAGATATATGTTGTCTTTCCTCTAGTGGTGTTATATGAACGTCGACTACGTGACACTTCACCATGATTTGGGCCTAGGGGAAGGCATTGGGAAGTAGCAAGTAGATGATGGGTTGCTAGAGTGACAAAAAGTTAAAACCTAGTTTATGCGTTGCTTCGTAAGGGGCTGATTTGGATCCACATGTTTAATGCTATGGTTAGATTTATCTGAATTCTTCTTTCATAGTTGCAGATGCTTGTTAGAGGGGTTAATCATAAGTGGGAGGCATGTCCAAGTAAGGACAGCACCCAAGCGCCGGTCAACCCACATAACAAATTATCAAATTAGCGAACATGAATCATAGGAGCATGATTAAAACTAACTTGATGATAATTTCCATGTGTCCTCACGAGCGCTTTTCTCTATAGGAGAGGGATTTGGGGGATTAGTTCATTGATTGTATTGCTTGAGCCTCATGGGCATATATATATAGGAGTAAAATGACCAACTTGGAGTACAAGACAAGGTAGAAACAAATTTGAGTCTATAGTATACTTCATAGTAATCATATAGTAAACATCACCCCGCAGTCACAACAGTAGCGACACAGACGGTGAGACTAGAGAAGAATCCAAAGGTAATCGACGGACACCCCCCCACAGTCGTAATGGTCGATGCATCACGGGGTCGTGGCTGGAGTGGAACAGACGAGGTTGCTCAAGCAAGGTGGTAGCCCTTTGTGCCATTTGTCGAAGTAACCGAGAGCGTAGGTTGGTGTAGCCGTAGTCGAGGTAGGCGTACGAAGAATGTCGTGGTCGATGTTGAGTCAGGGTAGATGGTGTCAACGAAGTCGTCATGGAGCCGCGGGCGCAAGGAGGCACCGAGTTAATCATGCACGTAGTGGTGCCGAAGTAGCGGTGCGCTGGGAACAAGAAGTTGTCGACGACGCGTCGCGCCGGGGTTTGCAAGCCCAGGGACACATCATGGACAAAGGCACGCATCGGCGTTGTCAGCACTGGGCATGCGTAGATGGACAAAGACGAAATTTATGAAGGCGAAATTGGTCCTTGTCGCAACCCGCGAGCATGTACGATGCTCCTTCTAGGAGAACCATTGATCAGTATTTGGTGGAGGCGGAGTGAAGAAGAATGGCCAACCATCTGATCCATCTCGTGCCAAATGCTTTAACTCTGAGCAACCTAAACAAAAACGGACAAGAAAGGTAGTCAAAGGCACGAGAGATTTCGAGGTTAAGGAAAACACCTTGGCACTTCCTCGGCGAGATCTTCTTTGCAACTTGGCGCACCAGTAGAAAATTGTTGTGGAGATTTCTTCCTTTGATGAATGCAGACTCTTTGAAAGTGACAAAATCCTTCATGTGAAGCCTCAGTCTCGATGCCAAAAGTTTTGCAAAGAGTTTGGACATGCTATGTGGCAAACTGATAGGCTGGAAGTCACCCACATATCCGGCATCCACTTTCTTTTGTATGAGAACGATGAGAGCGCAGTTCGACTTGGCAAACCCTCTGCCATCACCCACAAAGAGATTCAGTAGCACCGACATGATGTCATGCTTGATAATTGGCCACACACACTCATAGAACTTGCCGATGAAACCATCTTTTGGTCCTGGGGCACGATCAGGCTATAGCTCCTTAATCACCGACCACACCTCCTCCTCATTGAAGATTGCTTCGATGTCATGCATGTCAACTGCGGGAGTTAATTGTAAGAAAATACCACATTTGCGGCTAGGTTTGCAGAAGACCACCAAGTCGCTAATTCGTTGCAAAAAACACTGCAATTTCTCTAATCTTATTGCAAAAAGCACTAATCAAGTGATTTGTTCCATTTGATCGCTTTCTGACAAGTGGGGCCTCTTTGTAAGGAGCTGACATGTCAAAAAAATTAACACACACACCCCTGAAACAAATAAGAAAACGCAATCAACCCCTGCTCCCGATCCCCTGCTCCCAAGCAACACCACTCTGCTGATAATCCACTTGCTGGCGTGTCCCGAGGCTCGTCCACGACCTAGCTGGTGCCTCGCTGGCTCGACGGGCGCCACCAATCATGCGGCAGCAGCAGCGCCCTCACGGCGACTTCGGCCTTGGGCTACTTGATGGCCCATGGCTGCAGAGGGAGCCATGAGGTCGATGGAGGTCGGGGATCCAGGGACCCAACAATGGTTGCCGGAGAAGCGCGACGCCGGGAGGCAACAGGAGGTTGCGGTGGCGGCTGTCGGACGACATGCTGTGGGTGGTTGGGCTCCGGCCATCGCCACTCTATAGCGTCGTCCCGACTTGGAGCGTGGCTGGCGGTAGGAGCAGTGGAAGGCTACGGCCATGGCGGGGCGGAAGGCACTGCCGTTTCCGGCACCTCGCCCGAACCTCCGCATGCGACCCTCTCTAATCCATGCGAGCTCGTCGTTGATCTCCCGTCGTCCGGAGCAGGGGCGGAGGCGCAACCTGCCATAGGAGGTGGGGGGTTGATTGCTTTTTGTTTTAAATTCCAGGGGTGTGTATGTCAATTCTTTGCCAATTCAGCTCCTTCAAATTCGGTCCCACTTGTGAGAAAGCGATCAAACGGACCAAATCACCCGAGCATTGCTTTTCGCAATAAGATTATAGAAATTGCGGTGTTTTTTGTAACGGATTAGCGACTTGGTGGTTTTATGCAAACCTAGCCGTAAATGTGGTAGTTTCTTGTAGTTAACTCCAACTAAGGTAATTCCCAAGAACTCCTAGTCAAGAGTGTGGTTTCTAGCATGCCTCGTCCCGATCAGTGAATGAAAAGTGTGATAGAAGATTTCTCCATCCTAGTCTGGCAATATTTAAATTCGTCACAACACAAATATGAAGTACACGGGGTGTTCCGTAAAATCTCTACAACCTTTTACAGTAAAAAACTGAGGAAGGAAATAGATTACAACAAGATCACTAACATGCACACTGATACAAACAAGCACAGCAAATAAAGACCATAAATAATGTGGAGCTTCGATTTTGCTTGTGCGCAGGCTGATGAGAAGCAAGACCAGCATGGTGACGTTTTGCTGGCGGCGCGCAAGCTGATGCGATGCTCGATGAAATCTTGGACAGCCTTATCGACCCTGTCGGATGCGGCCATGAACCTCTGGAACCAACTTGATCGGGCGCGTCCCCTTGCCCGGACCGCTTCCATGACCCTCTTCTCCATGTCGTGCACTGTTCCTTGGGCCGGCCTCTTCTTGGTCTTGGATTTCTGGCCATAGCTGGCGGCCGTTGACAGCGTCCTAGCCATCCATGCGAGTTGAGCCATCAACATCTCTTCCTCACGATTGCGTTTGGTGGTGTGATGAACCCAGTTGATGGCTCGACCTTTCTGTTTCAAGAGCCTCTGCCTCCCTTGGCCGGTATTGGACGCTCCAGACAGGGTTTTCGATGACATCAACACATGGATGCGCTCTTTCTTCTGTGCGGGAAAAGAGAAGACAAACGGTGGACAGTGTCTTGTTGCATGGAACACAATCTGCAGACGTACTTGTTACGGCAAATTTGGTGTCAAGAATTTGAAACTTCAAGCTCTTGCTCTTGCGGTGGGGTCGGGGGTGATCTGACTGGCGGCACACGATTGGGCTCGGGGGTTCGGGAGAGAGAGGACAGAGAGAGAGGAGGCGGGGGAACAACCGTTACATATTTAAATCTTTGCCATCCACTGGCGGACGACAAAGATTCTTTGTCATCCGCTAGCAGACGACAAAGAGGTGGGGCTGGTGGGCCGTCAGGGTTTGGACCTCCACTGGGCCCCCACCCACCTGAACCTCCACTGGGCCCCCACCCACCTCTTTTCGTCTGCTAGCTGATGGCAAAGAATCTTTGCCGTTCGCCGGCGGACAACAAATAATTGGCTGATGGCAAATAGGGTCTTTGCCATCCATTTTTTGGAAGCGGACGGCAAAGATCTGACTGATGGCAAATTCTCTATTTCTAGTAGTGTTTCTCTCTTATTTCACAAGATTTATATGAAGAGGGAGAAAGCCGGCAACTGAAATTCTGGACCGGAAAGGAGCAAATTTGAGAACCTATTGTGCACAACTCCAAATTCTGGACCAACAATATTGTCAACCGCTTGGTGATAAGCCGCCATGAGCGGGTCTTTGGAATCCCAAGTGCCTGAAACTTGTCGAGCCACTAAATCCGACCTCCTTCCCTGCGCCACCTCTCCCAGTCGTCCGGAGTAGGGCTGGAGGCGCAACCGGACAGAGGAGGGGGGGGGGGGGGTTGATTGCGTTTTGTTTTAGATTCCGGGGGTGTGTATGCCAATTCTTTGCCAATTCAGCTCCTTCAAATTCGGTCCCACTTGTCAGAAAGCGATCAAACGGACCAAATCAACCGATAATTGCTTTTTGCAATAAGATTAGAGAAATTGCGGTGTTTTTTGTAACGGATTAGCGACTTGGTGGTTTTATGCAAACCTAGCGCCGGTAAATGTGGTAGTTTCTTGTAATTAACTCCAACTACGGTCATGCCCAAGAACTCGAAGTCAAGAGTGTGGTTTCTAGCATGGGTCGTCCCGATCGGAAAGTGTCAAAGAAGATATCTCCATCCTAGTCTGTCAATATTTAAATTCGTCACAACACAAATATGAAGTACATGGGGTGTTCCTTAAAATCTCTACAACCTTTTATATATAGTAGAAAACTGAGGAAGAAAACAGATTACAAGATCTCTGACGAGCACACTGATACAAACAAGGAGAGCAAACAGAGACCATAAATCGTCGAGTTTGCTAGTGCGCAGGCTGATGAGATGCAAGACAAGCACGGTGACGTTTTGCTGGCGGCGCGCAAGCTGATGCGATGCTCGATGAAATCTTGGACGGCCTTATCGACCCTGTCGGATGCGGCCATGAACCTGTGAAACCAACTTGATCGGGCGCGTCCCCTTGCCCGGACCGCTTCACAAGGAGGCCCTCAGCGATATAGGATGAGGGATGATGGTTTTAGTTTAGTTTAGACTTGGGATCTGGCTTCACTTATCTTGTAGTACGTACGATCATTGCGTTGTCAGCCCTAGCCGCTCGTGCTGATCCCTGCCGGCGTGCTGAGCCAGAGCATGGCCTCGCCCCACAAGGAGGCCCTCGCGCCCGCGTCGCGCGCTCGACCCCATCGAATGGAATCAATCCCATCAAGCACTGAAGATCGTCGGCTGCACTGGATCCCATCGAGCGATACGGAGCCTCGGCTGGACCCGAATGAGGCGGCTCCGCCCGATCCCAGCAAGCGCTCGAGTGCATAGTCTGCACCCGAATCCCGCGCCTCCGATTTGATCTCAGCTCGCGCGTCGCCTTGCCTCAATCCCGCGCACCACATCGGAGTTGGATCGATGCAGTGCAGACCTCAGGCTTCTCTCTCTGTGCCGCGTCGCTGGACCCCCTTTCGAGTTTTTCTTTTCTTACGAGCGAAGCACGTTCAGTTCCTTACATAAATTGTCTGGCTTCGGCGCGAAACAGACCCAGTTTACCAGAGGCTTCTGTTTCGGCCTCCAGAGCAGCAGCCCGTTAGGACAGCTGGGCCACTATTTAATAGGAGCGGAACAGATGGCTGTACATAACAGATCAAACGGTCAAAAACGTTTAGATCGCGAAAATGGACGGCTAGAAACTCAAATCGCTGAGAGGGCTCGCTTTAGACTCGGTTATACTGTCCTAAAATTACTCTTTCCTCAAAAGAAAAAAAAATATGTCAAAGCGAAACATGGTGATGGCTATAAAGTGCTTCACATGTACGCACAAAGAACCAACTCTAGCCATTAGTATGCCTCGTGTAGTTTTCTTTAGAATGTATGTCTAATAAAAATAGTACGTAACATGAACCATGCATGCAGTTATTTGATGGGCTTTGACCGGTTGGGAACATCGTTAGTTGATGAGCTTTGATCGGTTGGGCAAGGATAATGTCTATCTAGTACTTGTAATGGTACGTACTTCCTCTCTTTTTGAGAGGAATTGGTAAGTGCATATTCATTGATATCTATTGTGCATCAGTTAATCAAGTTTCATGTAGAATGATGCGGCATCATTTTTTGGCAGATTGATTGATACAGTAGCTGATTTGTTGTGCAGGTGTTGCGGCACAAAGATTAGCACTGAGTTTATGTCTTGAAACAGAGTCAGGTCTAAAAGTATATGCTTGCAATGAGGAGAAGGAAATGCAGAAAAAACATATATAGTTTATGTCTTACTGGCAACTAGATACCAGGAAACCAAGACCAAACATAGTGAAGTTTTTTCGCACCGATATCCAGGTTTTCTGTTTGCCAAACTAAGCATGTATAGAGGAATTGTGAGTTGATGGTCATAATCACAAATGTACATGTCGAATCACATGGCTACTTCCTGCAGGTGTGGGAGCTAGGGGTGCATGGCGAGGATCCGAGGCAGCCCCACGGGGTAGCCTCCGGCGCTCGGATCCTCCGCAGCCGCCGCACCTCGACAGATGCTCGTACAATGACAGCATCTGCTCCACATCTATGTCAGTGCCCGGAGCTGCGTACCGATTGAACTCGAGTAAATTGCAGAAAACCACCACTTTGAAGGCAAGCTTTGCAAAAACCATTACAATACTTTTTTTTTTTGCAAAAAACACCGTGTCTTCGGTAATCATTTTGCAGAAAGCACTGATCGGCGTAGTTGCCTCTATTGAGCGTGTTTATGACAGGTGGGACCCGTTTTCTGCTTATGTGGCACAACAGTTTAGGTTTAATGCAAAAACGCCCCTTGACTTTCTCCACACTGCTCCCAGGCCCTCCAACCACGCCTCAGTCGGCAAGCACGCACACGAGCTCAGCTCCGCCCCTCCTCCCCGGCGCTCGAGGTGCCCCACCGCCCCCGGACGGCGGAGGGCTGTTGGGGAGCTCCAACATGGTGGTGGGCAGGGCCGGGATGGGCGGCGTCCTCTGCCTCGAACTACGTGTGGCAACGGCGATGGCATTCGGGCCTTTGCCTTGGCCAGGTCGGGACTGGTGCGGCGGCCTTCTTCGTCGACCTGGGCGCGGCCAGATCTGGCCACATCGGCCTGCACCATCCCCGCCCGGCACCGGACCCGGCGGGAGTACCCCAGGCAACTCGGCATGCTGAGCGCGTGGGGCTACAACGTCCACGGCCCCGTTGACCATTAGGCAGCGCCGGCATGAAGAAGAAAAGGCCAGGGGCGACGCCAAAGCCCGTCACTGGCAGGAAGGCCGCCACATGGAGTCGTCGTTACCATCGACGGTGCTGCGACTGGGGCAGCCATGGCAGCGACCGAAGCAGCAGGGGCGGCCTGGGGAAGAAGAGGGCGGGAGGGCGACGGCTTGGGAAAGAAGAGCGCCGATGGACGCCGAACGCGTGCAGCTAGCAGGCGGCAGGCCGGCAGTGCCCACCATGGCGTACTGCAGCAGCCCGCACATGAGCTGCGCCTCCTATCGCCCAGCGTAGCCCCGTCCGCCATAGAACGAGGCGTTGGGGAGGACTCCCCCGATCCAGATCCTGCTCAGGAGGAGCAGTTCCACCGCGGAGGAGTGCTTTGTGTTTTTCATTTTTGATTTAGGGGTGTCTCTGCAAAATTCTAGGGCCTGGTTTGTAATTTTAGATTAAAACCCATAAATTACTAAAAGTTAGGCCACGCAAGCAGAAAACAGGCCCCACCTGTCATAAACGCGCTCAATAGAGGCAAATACGCCGATCAGTGCTTTCTGCAAAAAGATTACCGAAGACACAGTGTTTTTTGCAAAAAAATAATTGTATTGTAGTGGTTTTCGCAAACCTTGCCTTGAAAGTGGTGGTTTTCTGCAATTTACTCATGGAACTCCAGTCCCAGTCCCAAGTAAGATCCGTGTGTAGCATCCTCTGCGCGTTCTCCTTCTGTATGGCGCGACATAGGGAGACCATTTCCGTTGAGCGCGGACACCTCAGGTATCCTGGTTCACTCCCACGCCTTGGGCTACTTGATGGCTCACGGCTGCGGAGGGAGCCACGAGGTCGATGGAGGTCAGGGATCCGGGGATGCGAAAGTGGTTGTCGGAGCAATGCGACGCTCGAAGGCAGCGGGAGGTTGCGGCGGCGGCTGCCGGACGACATGCTGCGGGAGGTTGAGCTCCGTCTGTCGCCCCTCCACAGCGTTGTCCCAGCTTGGAGCGTGGTGGGCGGTAGCAGCAGAAGGCTACGGTCATGGCAGGGTGGAAGGCGCTGCCATTTCCGGCACCTCGTCTGACCCTCCGCCCGCGACCCTCCCTCATCCATGCGAGCTCGTTGTTGACCTCGCGTCGTCCGGAGCATGGGCGGAGGCGCAACCGGCCATAGGAAGGGGGGGGGGGGTTGATTGCGTTTTGTTTTAGATTCCAGGGGTGTGTGTGTCAATTATTTGCCAAGTCGGCTCCTTAAAGTTCCGTCCCACTTGTCAGGAAGTGATCAAACGGACCAAATCATCCAATCATTGCTTTTTGCAATAAGATTAGGGAAATTGTGGTGTTTTTTGCAACGGATTAGCGACTTTGTGGTTTTATGCAAACCTAGCCGTAAATGTGATAGTTTCTTGTAATTAACTCCAACTACAGTCGTGCCCAAGAACTCCAAGTCAGGAGTGTGGTTTCTAGCATGCGCCGTCCCGATCAGTGAATGTAAAGTGTCAAAGAAGATTTCTCCATCCTAGTCTGTCAATATTTAAATTAATCACAACATAAATATGAAGTACATGGGGTGTTCCGTAAAATCTCTGCAACCTTTTATATACGGTAGAAAACTGAGGAAGAAAACAGATTACAAGATCTCTGACGAGCACACTGATACAAACAAGGAGAGCAAACAGAGACCATAAATCGTCGAGTTTGCTAGCGCGCAGGCTGATGAGATGCAAGACAAGCACGGTGACGTTTTGCTGGCGGCGCGCAAGCTGATGCGATGCTCGATGAAATCTTGGACGGCCTTATCGACCCTGTTGGATGCGGCCATGAACCTGTGGAACCAACTTGATCGGGCGCGTCCCCTTGCCCGGACCGCTTCCATGACCCTCTTCTCCATGTGGTGCACTGTTCCTTGGGCTGCCCTCTTCTTGGTCTTGGATTTCTGGCCATAGCTGCAGGCCATCGACAGCTTGCTAGCCATCCATGCGAGTTGTGCCATCAGCATCTCTTCCTCGCGATTGCGTTTGGTGGTGTGGTGAACCCAATTGATGGCTCGACCTTTCTGTTCCAAGAGCCTGCCTCCCATGGCCGGCCTTATGTAGTGCTACCACATCCTGGCCGAGTCGGACGGAGGTCCACAGATCTCGGTCCAGCTCGTGGCGGCTGCTGGAAACGGACTCGGCTCGCTCATAATTTTTTTTTTCCCTCGAGACAACGCTCGGCTTGACCGGCTGGCGGGGAGTCCTCTGGCCTGTACACTCGTGCGCAGGTAGCCTAGAGGGCTTGGATTTGGGTGTGCTAGCTCTTTTCTTCCGTCGAATGGGAATGCATGCCTGTTAATAATTATGCAAAACAAACTTTTTTTTTTTTTGCAGGGAATGCAAAACAAACTTTGTGTGGGCTCGGCGTGCACGAGCGCGCGTACGTATACGTAGGAACATATATACCCTACCGTATAGTCAATTTGAGCGACCAAATTGATGAATGACCGAACGACGCGTCATTAATTCGCTCGCTCGCGTGCGGGACTCCTTCCTACTCCCTCCGTTCCGAATTACTTGTCTTAGATTTGTCTAGATACGGATGTATCTAGCACTAAAATAAATGCTAGATGCATCCGTATCTAGATAAATCCAAGACAAGTAATTCGGAACGGAGGGAGTAGAATCCTAGTCCTAGTCCTACCAGTCCTTGTCCTAGGCTAGCTAGCTAATCACGTTTCAAGCGGAAGCCTTCTTCTTCTCCATCTTCTTCTTTTCCTCAACACAACAGGTACGTACTACATGCACAATCAAATACAAGTCTCTTTCTTCTTCTTCTTCTTCTTCTTCTTCTTCTTCTTTTTGAGAGGAACAAAACAAACAATCTTCATTATATTGAATGAATGACGACAAAGTTCTTGTCTTCTCAACCCCAAAATGAAATTCTTTTCTTTAGTTTTCCTGCGTACGTAGCAGCATACACATGCATGCACGCATCGCTCGAGTGATACATGCATGCATCATGTTGCCTGCTGCCTACGGCCTACCTTGGAGTTGAACCGCCGTGCATGCTAGCTCCTCTTCTCTAGCCGCGCGCGTCGACGCCGGGAAAGGCAACCCGGCTCGCTCCTCTTCTACCTTTTCCGATCGATCATCGATGGCCATCAAAGGTTGCAAATTTACGTCTCTTTTTCGTTTCCTTTCTCCTTCTTCTTCTTCTTCTTTGTTAGTCAAGAGATCAATCATCACTTGCAAAAAGGGCGCATGCATCTTTCTCCTTCTCCATCCCACACACAGACGTACGTACTACCGACCACGGCGGCCGGCCTAGGTCCAGTATGCGTGCAAGGGGCCGGAGGAGCGATCGGAGGTGCACCGTACGTGTTGAAGTATATATATAGCACGCCTCCCTCCAAAAGTCCAAACTATGGAAGCAGAGGAAGCGGGGGCAGGCCACAATTATTTACAGCGTTTACTGGGTTTTTAACCCGGAACCTCTTGGTTGTGAGTTTATGTACCTATCCAGTTTACCCATCAGTTCGGAAGCGGGCAATATACTTCACGTGTTTCCCGCCTAATATCTCTTGCCAAAGTTCGGCTGCACCCGCATCGTGTTGTGTCGAGCACCATGGGCGCCAATGCAAGCCGTAGGTGAGGTCCACGAGTGGCGGTCGTCCTTGCCAGCGAGCACGACGCTGTCAAAGACGCCTACGCATGTGCTTCGTCCCCGCGGCGAGCCTATGCATTGGTGGCAGGGGTGGCGCTATGCCTGACATGCTTGGGAGTTGCATACTACTCCTTCTGTTCGGAATTACTTGTCACAAAAATGGATAAAAATGGATGTATCTACAACTAAAATACATCTAGATACATTCATTTCTTGAACGAGTAATTCTGAACGAAGGGAGTACGTACATGCACAACTAAGAATGCGCGCACACACACACGATCCAATGAGAGGATCATGCTATATATACATCGATCTCAAAAGATCCATGTATGTCACCTAAAAAAAACATGCATCCTTTTTTAGATAGCTAGAGAAGACAGATTGTGAACATGCAGTACGGCGTTCTATTTCATTCTTATTTTTCTGGAATACGTATACAAGATTTTTGGTTTGCAACCTATAGTCTCTCTAATAACTAATGTATTCCTCCGCACTTACTTCCCATACAAATCTACAGCGTTCGGTCTTTATTTGTATAAAGTATATGATGCCCCGCATGTTGTTGCGGACAGTGGCGTAGGAAGAAAATCTCAACGCCCTAGGCCAGCCTCCTTGGCATAGCTAAAGTGCCCCAAAGGATTTCATCTCCACGCCGAGGGCCACGGCCAGGGCAGCCCAAGGCCTGGCTACGCCACTGGTTGTGGAACTCGGCTGCAACATATTTTGATGAAGTTAAAACATGATTACACTTCTGCTTTGGTACACCTCTCGTAAACATATCGACGGCGGAAACAATTTTTTTCTTGTATCCCCCTTCTCTCTCATCGATTCGTGCGCGGTTCCTTTTTTCCAAGAAAAGCGACATGAATTGGTGCCACGCACGCACGCACAGCATATCCGACAAGCTCTCTCTCTCTCTCTCAAAGAAGATGACTTCTCTTCTTCTTCATTTCTCTCTCTCAAAAAATACCACCGCAGCCTACCAGCAAGCGCCACTTTGCATGGCCCTTCATTTAAAAAATTACGCGGGGTCCTTACCTCCATCTAAAAAGGAAAAAAATATTTCAAATAAATCCTCACCTCCATCTAAAAATATATATTTCAAAAGCGTTCTCACCGCGGCCAACCAGTTTGTGCCACGTGGCATAGCTGGTTGTCCGCCCTTCTCCCGACCCTTAATGGGTTTAATTAATGTGTGGTTGTGCTTCAACCAATGGGCTTCAGTCACACGGATATCTACCGGTTGTCTTCGCCAATCAGGTATAATCACATGGATAGTGGTTTTGTTTCAGCAACATATCAACCATGTGATCAAATCTATTAACAACTACAATAATCTTAAACATGGACATGTGATTAAATCCAACCAAATTCCTCTTGCCATCTTGTATGGTAGGGTCAACATAAAATTATTACTTTATTAGAATTCATTTTGACAAAATACATTTTTTACATTTAATTTATATAGATAGAACCTAAAACCTATATTTGCATGAAATGATAAGATTTTTCAAATTATTTTTGTATTTAGAACATATTTGATTCCTATATTGTGTTATATCTTCTAAAACTTCAAAAATATTTTCTTGGATGAACTAAAATAGATTTAACTGTTTTCAAAAAACTAGTGGGAATAGAATTTATCATTATCAAATGTGTGCATATATTTCCAAAAAAAAACATTCTTTAAAATAGCCCTTGATAGTCCGATCGAGAGTACCGAGAGTTTTCTTCTACCCGCAATGTTCGTATCACACCATTCGTTCATGTAGCCTCGCCTTCTAACTTATTCCATCCCGACCCACAAATATTCAATCTACTCCCCCGTTTTATTATTCTTCAACCCTAATGCACCTTTTTTCCCTTCCGTTCTCTCTCACAACTCCTAGCCTTGCCATGCCTCCTCATTCGTTGGCGGCACGACTTGCTCTCCTCTCATGCCCATCTCGACACATCTCCGTCCCGGTTCCTAACCATAACCTCAGTCCTAGCATGTTCTCTTCCACACATGTGACAATTTTCATCACCAAAAGTACGCCCCACTAACATCGTTGCTAATGTTGACTATGTGTGTACTAATTATGCTTAAATCTATTCAGAACTAATACAATCTTAAATGTGTACATGTGATCAAGTCCAACAAATATCTTCTTACCATCTATCTTTTCAGGTCAACCTTAGATTTATTATTATTAAAATTCATTTGGATGAATACATATTTTAATATTTTCTTTAACATAAAACATCAAGCCTATATTTTGCATTAATTTGGTAAGACTATTTAAAAAAATATTTAAAATTATATTTGAGTCCTATTGAGTTATATATTCTACAACTTCAAAAGTATATGTCTCGGAAGAAGGAAAAATAATTTTAATCCCTTTTCAAAGACATTGGGAATATAGTTATCATTATCACTTGTATGCACATATTGGATGCAAAAAAATCCATTCTTTAAAATAGCCCCAATAGTCCAAGGGTGTTCTACTATCCTTAATTTATCACACCGTTCGATCATGCACCCTCACGTTATAACTTGTTCCGGCCCACCCCACAATATCCCATCTACCCCCTTGCTATTCTTCAACTCTAATTTCACCATTTCCCTTCCCGTTCTCACAACCTCTAGCGCCACCACGCTCCCTGGGCAATGGGGGCATGACCCACTCTCATCCCATGCCCCACCTTGACGAAAACCATGTGTCGATTCTAGAGTTCAGACAGAATGAGAAAAAACAAGATTGTACCCCTAACCCAGACATAGTCCTTTATCTTTCTCTCCCATGATAATACTTGTCACCACAAGCATGGCCCACTCACATGGATGCCAATGTTTGGTTGTTTGTCTATTAACTATGCTTAAATTTAAAAAAACCAATACACCTTACATTTCAAAAATAGAGGGAGTAGAAAAAAGTTGAAAACCCAACCCACGTTGCGGAAAAGAAATAATGGTTTTAGTTAAAAATAACAATTTATGAAATTTTTAGTTTCATATATTTATTTATACCAAACTCGTTTTCTATTTGAAAATAATGCATAAAGAAACCTATGCTATAGTTGGTAATCGGGTTCTATAGGGAGTAGGGAGCACGATCCGCGTGACGTATGGTGTTTGCCGTCGGATCCGAGGAAGGGAAAAATAATAGGCGGTTGAGATTGACCGGGCAATCCATGATCCGTGGGAGGTGCAGCCGGTCCAATCAGAGCTCTTTGATCTCGCCCGCGCCAGATTACTTTCCGCCCGCGCAACTACTTTCATCAAATTTTAGATGTGCCGCGCAGCCCTCCAAATAGTGATTGTGGTTAATAATAATCATTTCAACAAATTTTGGTTTCATATATTTATTTATATCAAACTCGCTTTCCATCTAAAAGTAATGCATGAAGAAAACTAGGCTAGAGTTGGTCATCGGGTTTTATAGGAAAGTAGCCAAGTAGGGGCATGATCCGCGTGACGTATGGTATCTATCGTTGGATCTGAGAGTGGGGGAAAGAAATGGGCGGTTGAGATGGATTGGGCATTGCATGATCCGTGGGAGGTGGAGCATATCCAATCAGGATTCTCTGCTCGTGCCCACGACCCCGCCGCTCACAGTCTTTCCCAAATCATTCCCAGCCCGCGCAGCTACTTTGAGATTTTAGATGCGCCCGCGCAATCCACCAAAATATTCGTTCCCCCGCGCGACCCAAGCCGAGGAAAGAGAAGGATATTTGAAAGGAGAGAAGGAAATCCAAAACAAAAGCCCCCAAGCCAACCAACCAGGCCCGCAGCTTGCGTCTTCTCCCCCCAACTCCTCTCCCGAGCCAAAGCCAGCCGCCGCCGCCGTCTCCCCCAACCCCGGCCTCCGCTCCACCGCCGGCGGCCCCTCCCTTTTCCCCCTCTCTCCCGGACGCAGATCCGCTCCAGTCGCTCGCCCCGCGGCCGGATACGCGCTCCCTCCCTCCCTCCTCGAGTCGGAAACCCTAGCCTCCGGCCATGGCTACCGACGGTGCTATGGTATGGATCCCTCCTCCCCTTCTCTTCTCCTTCTCCTTCTCTCTCCCTCTGACCCCCATCTCGTTTCTTCTCTTCTCTTCTCTGTAGGTGGGGTAGCAGCTACAGCCGACAGCCAAAGCAAGGCTTCTCCGGCGAGACGCTCTGCTCCTTCTCCACCGTTAGAGAGAGACGGGGCCCTCCTTCTCGGTCTGCTCCGACACTGCCAGCACCGACAACATGGAAGGTCCCCCTTCCCCTCTCCTCTCCTATCTCCCTCTCTCTGTTCGGGCTCCCTCTTTGTTCTAGGACGCCATGGATTCAGTTTCTTTTTGTTCTTTCTCTCCTTCGGATTTAAATTAACATGGCTCACAGTTCGATCTTTGTTGTGGCTGCGATTTAAACATGAGCATGAGCCAGGGCCTTGTAATTAGGTGTGTCCTTGCACTGTTGTGTTAATCAAATTAGGTGTTGCAAGTCTGGTACCTACCTTGTCTCAAAATCCTCCAAATTGGATGGGTCCTCTTCCTGCTACACGGACAGATTAAAAAAAGAACAGTTTTGCACTGGTATATAACTCTGTAAAATTAGTTGTCCTTGGCAGGTGCACGCTTCTCTTCTCTGATGGATGGGTTGGGTTCGGTTGGTCGACGAAGGAGGAGAACAAGGGCCACACCCACGACCTCTTCTCTTCATCCACACCAAGAACGACCCAGCTAGCCCATCAAGCAAGCAAAGGTACCCTCTTCGTCCCCAATCCTTTTAGTTGCTGGATCTATGGCGCGTGCTAGTGTATGTCTGGATTGGATGAGTGTGAGTGGTTTGTGCTTGCTGGAGTGGATTTTATTACATGTCTCAGGTCTGGGTGTTCAACACGGCCATTGCGTGGTGGCTTCTTGTTCTATGTTCTATGTTGTTTTATTGCACAAAGTGGTCATGTGGGGACTATTTTGGGGGTTAGCCTTATGATACTGCTGGGGTGTGGGGTGTTTATGTTGAGGGGATCTTTGGTTATACGTGGTGATTTTTTCTGTATATTTTTTAATGGTTGTTTTTGGTTTCGTTGAGCATGATGGATAGTGGTGCCGGGTCTGTGGCGGTTTTGATTTATGTGCTTTGTTGGTATGCTCTCTTTTTATAGATACAAGGTTTCTGTGTTGCTTCTTTGGGTGTTTAGAGGTGGTTCTTCTGATATTACAGCTGAGTATTTGTTCTATGGTGCTACTGTTTTTAGATGCGAGCTAGGAGTGGTTTTTGTGAGCGCCTGCACTTTGTTCCTTTGCTCGGGATAATGTAATGTGATGGTTCACTTATATTTCTTCGCTGATCCTCATGCCTTTTGCTGTGGTTGTGGTGTTGGTGGACTGCTTCGGGTGCTTTCTTTTTGCTTGTGCCAGGTTTTGTTCTAGTCTGTGTGCCAGGTTTTGCCTTTCATTTTTTTTTGCCGGCTGACGTGTCTTGCTGTAATGTTGTTAGTACTGAAGCATTGCACTGATCATGCCATGCTACAAGACTAGGCTTTGTTGTTGACTTAATTTTTGTTTTCTGAGAACTGTGATACTGATGCTTGTACAAATTGACAACAGGAAGGATGAATCACCAAGGGTGGACATGCGGGCTCCATGGCTTGGTAAGATCTCTCTGACGGTACCTTTCATGTTCCGAGTTTCAGTTTGACTGGCAGAGAATGAGTGTAATCGTTTGAAATGCATCACAGTAGCATGATATTATTTTTTGTATTTTCATCATCATAGATGAAAGCTTTTTGTGTAATCCTCTTATTACATATGCATAATGGTCCCAACATTGTTCCAATGAGTTAGAGCAACTTAATTTGTTTCTCTCGGTATGCGTATCTTCTTCCACTCTGCAACATCTCTGTATCTGAATTTTCTGAACACCTCTGTAGCTAAGTAGAGGCTTTAGAGAAGAGAGAGGCAGAGGCACAACTACATAAGAAGCAACTTCCTGCCCTCGAAGAAAAGAGCAGAACCTGCAGAGGCATAAAAGGTTGCAGCTGCAGACAAGGAAGCAGCCGAACGGAAGAAAAAAGCTGCTGCTACGAAGCGGTCTGCTAATATTATCCCTAATGATATTTTCCACGGTATCGTGGTGACATGATCTGTCGATGAGGTAGTATGATAAGGTTGTATTGCTTTTGTACACTAGACTTTGCATTAGTTTGCTTTGCTGAACACACTTTGATTTCTAAATACCAATATGTACTCCCACCCTAATGATATTGGCATGTCTCGTTTGAATTTAACTATTGTAGAGCACATGGATCGTACTATCATGCATTTAGGATATAGGGATTCGAAGTTCACAGCAGTTCAAAGAAGTTGCATGTTGTTTCTTCTCTTTATTGTTCTGAATTCGCCACCCTTGCTAGACTAGATGTAAGTTGCACATTAATAAATCCTGGAGTGCTACCTGACTGATGTTGCCAAGTGTTTTGATTCAACCCATCTTAGTGTTAGATTTCATCACACCAAACTCATACGTTAAACTGCTCTTCAGTTTAAGAACATTCTTTATTTATGTGCTATAAGTTGCACTGAATCCTCCTGCTACCTTACTCATGTTGACAAGTGCTCTTGTGCAGTCCATATACTAGTGTTGTCACACGACCGGATTCACTGCTCGCCTTGTCGCGCGAACCACCCAAGCGTGGCTGACTCTAGCCTCCATCGCGGACGCTGGCGCCTCAAGGAGATCTTCCCCAACCTCCTTGTTAAGGTGACGCCTCCTGCCCACTCTCCACCGCGGGGACGGCATGGTTCGGCGTCGGCTATAGATGTCAAAGGTGCTTCTCTTCTTTCACTTGCTCTGGGCATATATGTACATGGAGGTCATGGCTTTGCTGCCATGGCTACTTAATTAAGTTTTTCCACTTGATGGCCTCAACTCGTTCTCGTTAAATGAGGTGCTAACTGCTAATGGTGTCGGTTAAACGACTCTGTGGTCTGAATCCTATCAAACTGTTCATGTAGAATGCCATTTTGTTCCCCTGGCTTCCCCCAACTTCTTAAAAAAATTCTTCTGCCTTTGTTGTGAATCCTTACAGTATGTCCTTGATGGAGTAAGTGGTCCTAGATAGGTTCAGCAGGTAAAAGCGACATGAGGGACTTGAGCATTTTGATCTATTAGCATTACTGAATGCAAACATGATATGATCTTTCTTATACACATGTAATGCAAGTTTTTATTTAGCACTACTGACACAATCATCGGTACCTTTGAATAGAGCTCTCGGCTCCGTTCTCCCATTCAAAGAATTAATAGTAATGGCTATCATGCATTCTATCACCACTACGAGCCACAAAGTATCGTAGTTTGTGTGCTTTGTGCACGCCCTACTTGAGTAATCATTCCCACTTTAATTGTTTCTGGCTAGTGCATGTTGTATGGTTCATAAGTTAGGTTAATTAGAAGCATGGAGATTGAGTTGTTGCAAAGTTAATGATTTGGTTGTGTGTTCCCTACCTCATTGTCTTGCTGGATGATTTAATGAGAAAGACTGATATTTTTTTCTGTATGTAATTGGCAGGTGACAACGCCAATGCTTGCATCTTCTTCTGTTGCCGATATGGACTTGCGCATGCTGACTTGACAATGAGCACCTAATATCAGTTCTCTCCATGGCAGTGAGCTCACTGCGCAGCAACTGACATGCTATGGTTCAGGTAACTGCCCAGTCTCTTCCTTAGACATCATGTTGTGTGGTGCCCGGCCATCGCGCCGAAGATGTGTTGTGATCTTCGGCTTCGAGCCTAGGTACTTTCTGGGTAGAGGTTTGCTTTGTGGGGTGCTCATCTGGCCACATGGTTGCAGCAAATAAACTAAGCCCCCCCCCTTTCTCGTCTATCTTTTGGATGAAAAAGTTATATTAAGAGCTTCTGGAACTATTTGTGCACTACTTTGGTCTTTTTATTTTATTTTGGTCCCCCTATCTTTATTACTTTCGTAGTTTGTGACGAAAATGGTGTTATGGTGCAGGCGTAGTCGAGACTTGGTTTATGTGCCTTTTTATTTTCACCAGCTTATGGTATAATGGATGGGTATCTTTGTTTTGTCTCCTTTTTTAGCTAAGTTGTATCGTCTTAGGTATAGCTGGTTGCTTTGGCATTTTTTCAAAAGATAGAATTGTTCAGATTTGAGTTACAGATCAAAATATATGGTTCTTGCTCCTGGTTATGCTACTGTTTGAGTTATTGATCGAAATGTATTGTTCTTGGTCCTGGTCATGTTACTGTTTGAGTTATAGATCAAAATGTATGGTTCGTGGTCATGTATATTTGAGGCCAGGAATGTCATTCTGAAAATTGCTTTACATATATTGTGATATTCTAAAACTTGTTATCTACATCAACCCGGTACGTCAATTCATGTAAGCGACTCAGTTGAGAAGGAGATCACCATGTGGTTCTGGTGCTACCTGGTGGTTGTCGTCACGATCGCCTTGCTTCTGGCGCTGATGAGACGGCGGGGTTGTTGCCCAATACCCTTGCTGCCAGCTCCCACAACTTCCTCAATGGTTATCACCACTTAGGTGAGTCCCTGGTCTCGCCTTCCTCTGTCTTCTCTGGGATTGCAGGCAAGGCATGCACATCTGCTGGATGCATCCTGTTTTTGATGACATTAGAATCTGAAACTCGGGGATGCCATATATATTTACGTACTCACTAGTGGAGGCAATGGTACTCTCTTTGTAATTTGTAACAAAAAACGTCTTATATTTTGATACAGAGGGAGTAGTTTATTAAAGCATGGAGATTGAGTTGTTGCAAAGTTAATGATTTGTTGTGTGTTCCCTAGCTCATTGTCTTACTAGATGATTTAATGAGAAAGAGCTGATCTTTTTTGCTGTATATAATTGGGCAGGTGACAGCGCCAACGATTACACCTTCTTCTGACACCGATATCGATTTGCGGGTGCATGACTTGACAATGAGCTCCTGACAGCAGTTCTCTCCATGCCAGTGAGTTCACTGTGCGGCAACCGCCATGCTGTGGTTCAGGTAACTGCCTAGTCTCCTCCTTAGACACCATGCTATGTGGTGCTCGGCCATCGCGCCAAAGATGTGTTGTGATGTTGGGCTTCGAGCCTTGGGGTAAGGGTTTGCTTGTTCGGTGGTCATCTGGCCATACATGGCTGCAGCAAATAAACTAAGCCCCCCAACTAATCAAAAGTTTCCTTTCTCGTCTAATCTTTTGGATGAAAATTGATGTTAAGAGCCTTTGGAACTACTTGTGCACTTTGTTTTATTTTGATCCCCCTCTCTTTAGTATTTTGGTAGTTTGTCAAGAAAATGGTGTTACGGTGCAGACGCAGCCGACACTTCGTTTCTGTGTATGTGCCTTCTTACTTTCACCAACTTATGTTACAATGGATGGGTATCTTCGTTTTGTCTCCTTTTTTTAGCTAATTTATGTTGTCGTAGGTAAAGCTGGCCGCTTTGGCATTTTCTCGAAAGATAGAATTGTTCAGATTTGAGCTACATATCAAAATATATGGTTCTTGCTCCTTGTTATTGTACTGTTTGAGTTATAGATCAAAATGCATGGTTCTTGGTCCTGGTTATGTTAATGTTTGAGTTATAGACCAAAATGTATGGTTCTTGGTCCGGTATATTTGAGACTAGGAATGTCATCCTGAAACTTGTTTTGTGCATCATCCAGGAATGTCATTCATGTAAGCGACTCCGTTGAGAGGGAGATCGCCATGTGGTTCTGGCGCTACCTGGTGGTTGTCGTCACGGTTGCCTTGCTTCTGGCGTTGATGAGACGGCGGGCTTGTTGCCCAGTATCCATGCTGCCAGCTCGGACAACTGCCTCCTTGGTTATCACCACTTAGGTGAGTCTCTGGTCTTGCCTTCCTCTGTCTTCTTTGGGATCTAGCCTGTGCTTTGCTCCATCCATTGAGGCGATGACCAGTGCTTGTGGTCTGTGGTGGTGCTTTGTCATGTGTAATTTGATTTCTTCTGTTGTGCTATAGGTTTCATATTAGCCTTTCTGAAGTATTGATATGCTCCATTTGATGTTTTCTTTTTGTTGTGCAAGTGTTACGGTAGTGACTGGCCTTTTATTGAATTTATTTTCAATCAGTGTCACACTTTTGGGAATTGCAGCTAAAGTTCTAGGGTTCGTTTGAGTGTGGTTGATGTCATCCAGCGAAAAGCTTGAAAATTTGAGCTTATAGGGTCCGTTTGAGTGAGGTTCACATGCATATCTGGTTGTATTAGAGCTTTAATCAAGAGATTTTAGTGATTTGGATAAGTGATGATTGTAGTATCATCCATATATCTTCACTTAGAATGCATATAAGTTCATTTTTTGTATCAGCAACTACTGCATCAGCCGTGCACTTGTTTTCTTGTTTTATTCAAAGCAGTCATACACATTGGCTGTCTAGTGCAGATGGTAATGGGCTATTGGTTTGTCAAAATGATGGTGTTTCAGCGCAGGCGCAGCCAACGATTGGTTTCTGTGTTTGTGCCTTCTTATTTTCACCAACTAATGATGGTACAATAGATGGTTATCTTTGTTTTGTCTCTCCTTTTTTCTTTTCTTTTTGAGCTAAGTTGTGTTGTCGTAGGTATAGTTGGTCGCTTTGGCCGTTTCTCGAAAAATACAATTGTTCAGATTTGAGTTACAGGTCAAAGCATATGGTTCTTGTTCCTGGTTATGGTACTGTTAGAGTTATAGATCAAAATGTATGGTTCTTGGTCCTATTTATTACCATGAAAAGACTATTGTTGAAGGCACCTTTTCACATTGTTTAGTGGATACTGGAGATTAGAGATCCTGATTCACTTCTCCAGTTTTCATTATTTTCAAAATTTTGCTTGTTCTTCAGGTGATAGTGAGATTGCAATAATTGTCATCACTGAAAGCACCGCTGTAAGGGATCAAGCTAAAAGGTTTCTGGAAGATGTTCCTATTGGTTAGTCCAAGGAGAAGCTGCTCTGATCTAATCTGGTGAAGGCACCAAGCTGCTCAACATCACCACCAGTTGTTCATTTCGAAGGTGAAGTGTGTCTCCTCCTCTGTTTGTTTTGATTTGGCTGTCGTCAAGGTTCCCTTCCTTGATGTGGTTGTTTCCTCATGATGCAGCCATGCCCCTCCGGTGGCATAGGTGCTAACTCTCTCTCTCTCTCTCAAGCATGGATGTAAGAGATGCTTAGAATAACACAATGGTGATTAATTGATACTATGAATCTTTCTGCCCATGTAAATCTTATTTTCTGTTCTTAACCATGCATCAAACAACACAAGTGCAGTCACACAAAAATTACTTTGAGTAAGAATCAGAGTTTTACTTGATTGGTGGTGATTTGGGGGCGTATATTAAGCGGCTTGGGGGTGGATTTTGGTCCCCTAAAGTGTGAGAAATAATTCCTCCTCGCTGGAGTTAGTGTGATTGCAGGCAAGGCATGCACATCTGCTGGATGCATCCTGTTTGTGATGACATTAGAATCAGAAATCCGGGGATGCCATGCATATTTATGTACTTAGTAGGAGAGGAAATGATAGAAGATGCTTAAAATACCACATGGTTTGAAACTGAGGATCTTTCTCCCCATTTGAATAATATTTTCTGTGCTGAACCAACATAAAAAAACACAATAGCTTCACTAAAATTGGTGGTTTTCTTCGAGTATGCTAGTGCTTGTCATAGTTTCAGTCTTAAGAGTGCACTGTTAAGCTGAGTGAAACCTGTCTATCAGTGTAGGTCCTATTATTGAGACTCGTGAGTTTTCTTCTCCTTGATCACTTGGTACTGAGACTCATGAGAGGACTCCCACTCCTGGAGAATACTGTTTTCCAAGAGGTATGCATGGAGACGAATTTTGCTTCCTGTTATTGATATTGTTTCTGTAGGTTGTCTGATCTGTATCATACATGAATTTCTGTACTTGGCTTTGCTTTGCTAAAATTCCTAGGATTTGGAGCAGCTTATTATTAATGGGCTCTGTATTTTAATTCTCCAGTGGTGTCATGTTAGATTAATTCACTATGCAGTACATTGTTTCTCTTGGTTCACTGGAGCACTTTTCCTGCCATCAAGAGACGATAATTATGCATTATGCTAAGATACTTGGTAGATTCAAGCCCTGAATTATTAGACACCCACCCAGTTATATCTTGGAAATTTATGCATGTGTGATCTGCCTGTGCATGATGCTTGTGGGGTTGACCATCACATGCCAGTCGGTCCATGTTCGGTCCATGTTCCTGTTGTAGGCTACATTTTTCTTGTCCTACACTTCCTATCCAACCAGTATATTATTGCATTGCTCAATTATTTAGACGGAGGTGTCCTTGTAATATGAGCTTTCTAATGGATCTTTGCTAATATTTGTCAGATCAGAAACCACTTTGGCTGCTGCCAGAAGAACCTTTGTGCATTTTCTGCTTATGCAGCATCACCGACCAGTCAGCGGAGGCTTCATCGTAACCTCCCTGTCCGGCTACCACCGCTTGTCGGAGACTACCACCTGCTTGGACACTACCTCGGCTTCTTACTCTGTTCTGGTGAGTCCCTAACCTCCTCCCTCTCTCCATGTACCCTGAGATGGACCGGCCATCGAGCCATGGCCGGTTGTGGTGCTGGCCATTGAGCCAATAATTTGGAGGTCGGCTCTGTGTTGATGTTGTCTCTGGTGGTGGCCTTCTGGCCACCACAATCTTGTTATGATGATCTCCTCGTGGAAATTGGTCCCTGTGCTGTTGTATATTCTATTTATTGGGGTTTGATACTTGCATGCTTATTTAGAACCTTGCATACTATTTCTCTGTGGGTCATGAAAATTGGCAAAAGATGTAATTCTTGTGATGCCTTGTACAGCAAATTAGCATCCTTGTGCACAAAATTATACGGCCATGGATGTGCATGTTTTAGCTTTTATAAATTGAGACAAGAGCTGTTAATTCTTGGTGTGTGGTTCATGTAACTGACAAGAGCTGCTAATTGTTTTATATTTCCTCAAGTATTCTCTGCTCATGATGCCATGTACAGCAAAGTAGCGTCCCTATTACCCAATGGATTTGTATTTTTTTAGCATTTTGACTAAGTTGAATTGTTTTACCTTCTTTGTTCTGGATGGTAATAAGTGACTCCAAAGAAATACCTATTATTTTCTAGTCGCATGCTAATGCCCAGTTCAATACTGCACATAGTTTGCATCTTGAATCGATATCTAATACATATTTATAACATGTTTCTAGCAGCAGCAGCAGCGGTTCGATGGTGTTGTTGGGAGGCCAAGGCGAAGAACCTGTTGGTGGCCGCCGCACCCACCTGTGACTTGAGCTCCAGTATTGGATGAACACTTTGACAGACATGTGGCTGATTCTTTGAGGCCAGCTACCTTCTACAACCTCAGCTTCTGCAACCATGGGAGTGGTGAGCTCTCTCTCTCTCTCTCTCTCTCTATTTTTGTGTGTGAGATGGTTTGGCCATTGAGACATTGGCGACTATGATGTTGGCCATTGAGCTGATGATTTAGCGTTCAAATCTGTGGTGGCGGTCTTCCAGCCACCATAGTCTTGTGGTTGTAACCATATTTCCTTTTTCAACAAAATTTCCTGTGTTTAGTTTGATAGGATCCCTATGCTAGGTATTGGACTTGTTGATGGCTGTCAAATGGAACAAGATGCTTCCATATTGTGTAGTGCTACTACATGCACTGGTTGGGGTGTTGATGAAACGCTAGGGTTTTAGGCTATCTGTGATGAATTCTCTATGATTGTTTTTGTCAACCATAGTTTGAGATACACTCGAGTACACATGTTGTGTGTGGTTCGTGTAACTGACTAACAGGGGATTTGAATTCTTGCAGGGTCCCACGGTACAGGAGAGCAAGCTCCGTCAAACCCAAGGCCCGCAGCAGGCGATGTGAACACTGGAGGCGGCGGTTCAATGATGTCGGCATACATAGCAAGCGTTTCAACCGACAAACATGAGATATAACATCCTGGCAGGTACCCTTGCCAGCCATAGCGCCCTTGGCTGGCACCTTCTGTCGAAGCCCAAGAAGACTGAGAAGGTCGTCGACTGATCTCCCCGGCGAGGATGGTGGCTCCTCCCCCGCCGCCTTCCACCGAGATAGGATCCTCCCTGCCTCCATGTGCTTCTTCTCTTGTCCGGGAGGGCGAGGAGACTTCCATCTGGCTGCTCTTGATGAACTCTTCAAGGTACCAACTCTTTCCTCTCCTCCGAGAGAGATACCGCATTTCAAGTTGTTCTTCTTCCGTGTGTAGTGCACTATGCTAAAAAATACATACAGATGCAAGGTTCGATAATTATGCATTATGTTAAGATACTTGGTAGATTCAAGCCCTGAATTATTAAACAACCACCCAGTTTTATCTTGGAAATTTATGCATGTGTGATGTGCCTATGCATGATGCTTGTGGGGCTGACCATCACATGCCAGTAAATAAGTCGGGCCTTCTATTTTGTAGTTGAAATAGCTCACTGCAATTGCTCTCTCGCAACTACTCATCCTGGGACTTCACACATGAAAACATGTTTTTCACTTGTATTGAATTGCTGGTCACAGATTCTGCTGTAGTGTAACCCCTGTAGCAATGATGATATGATGTTCTTGAAAGGGAGCTGGTAAATATAACTGGAACTTACATAACATGAATATTAAGTTCTTGTAGTACTTGAAGGCTGGAGTATTTGATATTTGATCTAGAGCCATCTTGTTCAAGGTGTGTCTATCAACCAATGTGATGCATATCTAGGATTTTAGGTTGATGTAGTTTTTCTTGCCCTAAAATGCATTGTATATTGTTCTTTTTGCTGCTGTAAAATTCTATGTTCTTTGGCATGATATATTGTTTATCCTTTATGGATGGAGCTTGTTCTTTTTGCCGCTGTAAAATTTTATATTCTCTTTCTCTGCCCAGGTCACCCGGAAGTCTGATATTGTGAAGGGCGAGAAGACCGGCGGATGGAGCTTGTGGCGCCGCTTGGTCATAATTGGGTTGCAAGGAAGGAAATCTTGCCTTGGTGCGTTGATGCTTGTGCCATGACCATTCATTCAAACAGAAGAAGAATGACAAGACAAGGAAGGAAGGGCCAGCAGTGAGTAGTGGGAGCTGGTGTTAGATTTATCCATGAGCTTATTGAGTTTGTAGTGGTGTTGGGGAAATGGTTTGGTAGGATGATGATATGGAAGTGTATTGATGACTTGCACTTAGAGTGCATGAATGAATCTTGGAATGAATAACATGATAATACCATTCTTTTGATTTGGATTCTTATGCGACGCGATATGCTGCCAAAATTTCTAGCGAAAATCCACACGACTTGTCCAAAATTTGGCCTTGTTTGTAATGAAACCAAAACTTTTCGGTCTTGATAGCAAAATGCTAGGGGCTTTTGGCAGCAACCTTTTGTTATCTGGGGGTGTGGATAGAAAGAAATATGTCTTCCTTTTGTTATGTTTGAGCAAAAAAATCATGAATTTGAAGAAAAGATCAAAAATCAAAAAGGGGAAGGAAAAGAGAAAGCAAAAACTAGAATAAAAGCCGATCTGAACGTGGAGCCTCAGTCTCGATGCCAAAACGTACTACTACACACTCGTATGCATGCATGCATACGTGACTAGCTACAAGGTTTCATGACATTACATCAACCAAGGTTTCATGTCTTTCTGATTTTTTTTTGATTTTTTGGAACTAAAATGCCATGTCACTCCATGCTTAATTGTGTCATAGCCGTTAGACCAATATGTTTGAAAATTCCTTCCAATTTACTGCACATGGAATTAAATCGCACACAAGTACACGAAATATGAGTTTTCAAACCGTTATGGTTAGCTGTTGCATCTACATGTAGTTCAAATTTCAATTACGGTCATTAAATGGCTAGAAAATCACTTAAATTTCTTAGAAGGTCAAATGACCCATGAAATTTTTCAAAATTTGACATGACAGTTGTATTAGTACTACAAATTTCTTGTTCATTTGAAACACCATCCGTTGGCACTTTATTCCAAATTCGTCTTTCACAGCTAAAAAAATATCTACAACATCACACACAGTTGTTTTCTAGGAACCGTTTGCGATGAAAATATCTGGGTCTATTTAAGTATCCCTCCTTAAGCTATGTCGGCTCGTCTGCTCTAGTGCTGGCAACCCCCGAATCCATGAATCCCGATCCCCATTCCCGCACCCCCTTCTTGCAAAGATGTCAATTCTTTGGCAAGTCAGCCGCTTCAAATTCGGTCCCACTTGTTAGAAAGCGATCAAACGGACCAAATCACCTGATCATAACGTATTAGCGACTTTGTGGTTTTATGCAAACCTAGCCGTAAATGTGATAGTTTCTTGTAATTAACTCCAACTACGGTCGTGCCCAAGAACTCCAAGTCAGGAGTGTGGTTTCTAGCATGCGCCGTCCCGATCAGTGAATGTAAAGTGTCAAAGAAGATTTCTCCATCCTAGTCTGTCAATATTTAAATTAATCACAACATAAATATGAAGTACATGGGGTGTTCCGTAAAATCTCTGCAACCTTTTATATACGGTAGAAAACTGAGGAAGAAAACAGATTACAAGATCTCTGACGAGCACACTGATACAAACAAGGAGAGCAAACAGAGACCATAAATCGTCGAGTTTGCTAGCGCGCAGGCTGATGAGATGCAAGACAAGCACGGTGACGTTTTGCTGGCGGCGCGCAAGCTGATGCGATGCTCGATGAAATCTTGGACGGCCTTATCGACCCTGTCGGATGCGGCCATGAACCTGTGGAACCAACTTGATCGGGCGCGTCCCCTTGCCCGGACCGCTTCCATGACCCTCTTCTCCATGTGGTGCACTGTTCCTTGGGCTGCCCTCTTCTTGGTCTTGGATTTCTGGCCATAGCTGCAGGCCATCGACAGCTTGCTAGCCATCCATGCGAGTTGTGCCATCAGCATCTCTTCCTCGCGATTGCGTTTGGTGGTGTGGTGAACCCAATTGATGGCTCGACCTTTCTGTTCCAAGAGCCTGCCTCCCATGGCCGGCCTTATGTAGTGCTACCACATCCTGGCCGAGTCGGACGGAGGTCCACAGATCTCGGTCCAGCTCGTGGCGGCTGCTGGAAACGGACTCGGCTCGCTCATATTTTTTTTTTCCCTCGAGACAACGCTCGGCTTGACCGGCTGGCGGGGAGTCCTCTGGCCTGTACACTCGTGCGCAGGTAGCCTAGAGGGCTTGGATTTGGGTGTGCTAGCTCTTTTCTTCCGTCGAATGGGAATGCATGCCTGTTAATAATTATGCAAAACAAACTTTTTTTTTTTGCAGGGAATGCAAAACAAACTTTGTGTGGGCTCGGCGTGCACGAGCGCGCGTACGTATACGTAGGAACATATATACCCTACCGTATAGTCAATTTGAGCGACCAAATTGATGAATGACCGAACGACGCGTCATTAATTCGCTCGCTCGCGTGCGGGACTCCTTCCTACTCCCTCCGTTCCGAATTACTTGTCTTAGATTTGTCTAGATACGGATGTATCTAGCACTAAAATAAATGCTAGATACATCCGTATCTAGATAAATCCAAGACAAGTAATTCGGAACGGAGGGAGTAGAATCCTAGTCCTAGTCCTACCAGTCCTTGTCCTAGGCTAGCTAGCTAATCACGTTTCAAGCGGAAGCCTTCTTCTTCTCCATCTTCTTCTTTTCCTCAACACAACAGGTACGTACTACATGCACAATCAAATACAAGTCTCTTTCTTCTTCTTCTTCTTCTTCTTCTTCTTCTTTTTGAGAGGAACAAAACAAACAATCTTCATTATATTGAATGAATGACGACAAAGTTCTTGTCTTCTCAACCCCAAAATGAAATTCTTTTCTTTAGTTTTCCTGCGTACGTAGCAGCATACACATGCATGCACGCATCGCTCGAGTGATACATGCATGCATCATGTTGCCTGCTGCCTACGGCCTACCTTGGAGTTGAACCGCCGTGCATGCTAGCTCCTCTTCTCTAGCCGCGCGCGTCGACGCCGGGAAAGGCAACCCGGCTCGCTCCTCTTCTACCTTTTCCGATCGATCATCGATGGCCATCAAAGGTTGCAAATTTACGTCTCTTTTTCGTTTCCTTTCTCCTTCTTCTTCTTCTTCTTTGTTAGTCAAGAGATCAATCATCACTTGCAAAAAGGGCGCATGCATCTTTCTCCTTCTCCATCCCACACACAGACGTACGTACTACCGACCACGGCGGCCGGCCTAGGTCCAGTATGCGTGCAAGGGGCCGGAGGAGCGATCGGAGGTGCACCGTACGTGTTGAAGTATATATATAGCACGCCTCCCTCCAAAAGTCCAAACTATGGAAGCAGAGGAAGCGGGGGCAGGCCACAATTATTTACAGCGTTTACTGGGTTTTTAACCCGGAACCTCTTGGTTGTGAGTTTATGTACCTATCCAGTTTACCCATCAGTTCGGAAGCGGGCAATATACTTCACGTGTTTCCCGCCTAATATCTCTTGCCAAAGTTCGGCTGCACCCGCATCGTGTTGTGTCGAGCACCATGGGCGCCAATGCAAGCCGTAGGTGAGGTCCACGAGTGGCGGTCGTCCCTGCCAGCGAGCACGGCGCTGTCAAAGACGCCTACGCATGCGTTTCGTCCCCGCGGCGAGCATATGCATTGGTGGCAGGGGTGGCGCTATGCCTGCGACATGCTTGGGAGTTGCATACTACTCCCTCCGTTCGAAATTACTTGTCACAAAAATGGATAAAAATGGATGTATCTACAACTAAAATACATCTAGATACATTCATTTCTTAGTAGAGTAATTCCGAACGGAGGTAGTACATACGTGCACAACTAAGAATGCACACACACAGGATCCAATGAGAAGATCATGCTATATATACATCGATCTCAAAAGATCCATGCATGTCACCTAAAAAAAACATGTATCCTTTCTTAGATAGCTAGAAAAGACAGATTGTGAACATGCACTACGGCGTTCTATTTCATTCTTATTTTTCTGGAACACGTATACAAGATTTTTGGTTTGCAACCTATAGTCTCTCTAATAACTAATGTAATTGATATTCTTCTCCTCCTCACTTACTTCCCATACAAATCTACAGCGTTCGATCTTTATTTGTATAAAGTATATGATGCCCCGCATGTTGTTGCGGAACTCGGTTGCAACATATTTTGATGAAGTTGAAACATGATCACACTTATGCTTTGGAACACCCATGATTTTTTCTTGTATCCCCCCTCTCTTATCGATTCGTGCGCGGTTCCTTTTTTTTCAAGAAAAGCGACATGAATTGGTGCCACGCACGCACACTGTAACGCCCCGGACACACCCGCCGGTGGTCGTTACTCCTGGCGGGATCTAGACTGGCCCCACAGATCAATACTAGTCTTTTCTGCACACTTTGTCCTCACTCGTGCGCACCCGGGAGCAACTTCCCGGTCGGTCACCCATCCTGAAATTACTCCAAGCCGAGCACGCTTAACTTTGGAGTTCTTTCCGAATGGGCTTCCGAAAAAGAAGAAATTCCTTATTGATATGAGTAGTCTATCATTCCTATTAAGTCAGGCTATCACACACGCGCAGCATGTCCGACAACCTCTCTCTCAAAGAACATGACTTCTCTTCTTCTTCATTTCTCTCTTGAAACACAACGAGAACATATCAAGGGGTACATCCGCCCGCATTCTTCCCTGAGTGCGGCTGCGGCCATGGCTTAGTTCGCCGTCGACTCCATTTTTCCTTTGGAGTAGCTAGCTACGTAGCTACAAATCAGTTGGGTCGCCGGCGGCGTCCCGGCCGGAACACATCTTCTTGGCGTCCCGGCCGGAACAAATCAGTTGAGTTGCATACTACTCCTTCTGTTCGGAATTACTTGTCACAAAAATGGATAAAAATGGATGTATCTACAACTAAAATACATCTAGATACATTCATTTCTTGAACGAGTAATTCTGAACGAAGGGAGTACGTACATGCACAACTAAGAATGCGCGCACACACACACGATCCAATGAGAGGATCATGCTATATATACATCGATCTCAAAAGATCCATGTATGTCACCTAAAAAAAACATGCATCCTTTTTTAGATAGCTAGAGAAGACAGATTGTGAACATGCAGTACGGCGTTCTATTTCATTCTTATTTTTCTGGAATACGTATACAAGATTTTTGGTTTGCAACCTATAGTCTCTCTAATAACTAATGTATTCCTCCGCACTTACTTCCCATACAAATCTACAGCGTTCGGTCTTTATTTGTATAAAGTATATGATGCCCCGCATGTTGTTGCGGACAGTGGCGTAGGAAGAAAATCTCAACGCCCTAGGCCAGCCTCCTTGGCATAGCTAAAGTGCCCCAAAGGATTTCATCTCCACGCCGAGGGCCACGGCCAGGGCAGCCCAAGGCCTGGCTACGCCACTGGTTGTGGAACTCGGCTGCAACATATTTTGATGAAGTTAAAACATGATTACACTTCTGCTTTGGTACACCTCTCGTAAACATATCGACGGCGGAAACAATTTTTTTCTTGTATCCCCCTTCTCTCTCATCGATTCGTGCGCGGTTCCTTTTTTCCAAGAAAAGCGACATGAATTGGTGCCACGCACGCACGCACAGCATATCCGACAAGCTCTCTCTCTCTCTCAAAGAAGATGACTTCTCTTCTTCTTCATTTCTCTCTCTCAAAAAATACCACCGCAGCCTACCAGCAAGCGCCACTTTGCATGGCCCTTCATTTAAAAAATTACGCGGGGTCCTTACCTCCATCTAAAAAGGAAAAAAATATTTCAAATAAATCCTCACCTCCATCTAAAAATATATATTTCAAAAGCGTTCTCACCGCGGCCAACCAGTTTGTGCCACGTGGCATAGCTGGTTGTCCGCCCTTCTCCCGACCCTTAATGGGTTTAATTAATGTGTGGTTGTGCTTCAACCAATGGGCTTCAGTCACACGGATATCTACCGGTTGTCTTCGCCAATCAGGTATAATCACATGGATAGTGGTTTTGTTTCAGCAACATATCAACCATGTGATCAAATCTATTAACAACTACAATAATCTTAAACATGGACATGTGATTAAATCCAACCAAATTCCTCTTGCCATCTTGTATGGTAGGGTCAACATAAAATTATTACTTTATTAGAATTCATTTTGACAAAATACATTTTTTACATTTAATTTATATAGATAGAACCTAAAACCTATATTTGCATGAAATGATAAGATTTTTCAAATTATTTTTGTATTTAGAACATATTTGATTCCTATATTGTGTTATATCTTCTAAAACTTCAAAAATATTTTCTTGGATGAACTAAAATAGATTTAACTGTTTTCAAAAAACTAGTGGGAATAGAATTTATCATTATCAAATGTGTGCATATATTTCCAAAAAAAAACATTCTTTAAAATAGCCCTTGATAGTCCGATCGAGAGTACCGAGAGTTTTCTTCTACCCGCAATGTTCGTATCACACCATTCGTTCATGTAGCCTCGCCTTCTAACTTATTCCATCCCGACCCACAAATATTCAATCTACTCCCCCGTTTTATTATTCTTCAACCCTAATGCACCTTTTTTCCCTTCCGTTCTCTCTCACAACTCCTAGCCTTGCCATGCCTCCTCATTCGTTGGCGGCACGACTTGCTCTCCTCTCATGCCCATCTCGACACATCTCCGTCCCGGTTCCTAACCATAACCTCAGTCCTAGCATGTTCTCTTCCACACATGTGACAATTTTCATCACCAAAAGTACGCCCCACTAACATCGTTGCTAATGTTGACTATGTGTGTACTAATTATGCTTAAATCTATTCAGAACTAATACAATCTTAAATGTGTACATGTGATCAAGTCCAACAAATATCTTCTTACCATCTATCTTTTCAGGTCAACCTTAGATTTATTATTATTAAAATTCATTTGGATGAATACATATTTTAATATTTTCTTTAACATAAAACATCAAGCCTATATTTTGCATTAATTTGGTAAGACTATTTAAAAAAATATTTAAAATTATATTTGAGTCCTATTGAGTTATATATTCTACAACTTCAAAAGTATATGTCTCGGAAGAAGGAAAAATAATTTTAATCCCTTTTCAAAGACATTGGGAATATAGTTATCATTATCACTTGTATGCACATATTGGATGCAAAAAAATCCATTCTTTAAAATAGCCCCAATAGTCCAAGGGTGTTCTACTATCCTTAATTTATCACACCGTTCGATCATGCACCCTCACGTTATAACTTGTTCCGGCCCACCCCACAATATCCCATCTACCCCCTTGCTATTCTTCAACTCTAATTTCACCATTTCCCTTCCCGTTCTCACAACCTCTAGCGCCACCACGCTCCCTGGGCAATGGGGGCATGACCCACTCTCATCCCATGCCCCACCTTGACGAAAACCATGTGTCGATTCTAGAGTTCAGACAGAATGAGAAAAAACAAGATTGTACCCCTAACCCAGACATAGTCCTTTATCTTTCTCTCCCATGATAATACTTGTCACCACAAGCATGGCCCACTCACATGGATGCCAATGTTTGGTTGTTTGTCTATTAACTATGCTTAAATTTAAAAAAACCAATACACCTTACATTTCAAAAATAGAGGGAGTAGAAAAAAGTTGAAAACCCAACCCACGTTGCGGAAAAGAAATAATGGTTTTAGTTAAAAATAACAATTTATGAAATTTTTAGTTTCATATATTTATTTATACCAAACTCGTTTTCTATTTGAAAATAATGCATAAAGAAACCTATGCTATAGTTGGTAATCGGGTTCTATAGGGAGTAGGGAGCACGATCCGCGTGACGTATGGTGTTTGCCGTCGGATCCGAGGAAGGGAAAAATAATAGGCGGTTGAGATTGACCGGGCAATCCATGATCCGTGGGAGGTGCAGCCGGTCCAATCAGAGCTCTTTGATCTCGCCCGCGCCAGATTACTTTCCGCCCGCGCAACTACTTTCATCAAATTTTAGATGTGCCGCGCAGCCCTCCAAATAGTGATTGTGGTTAATAATAATCATTTCAACAAATTTTGGTTTCATATATTTATTTATATCAAACTCGCTTTCCATCTAAAAGTAATGCATGAAGAAAACTAGGCTAGAGTTGGTCATCGGGTTTTATAGGAAAGTAGCCAAGTAGGGGCATGATCCGCGTGACGTATGGTATCTATCGTTGGATCTGAGAGTGGGGGAAAGAAATGGGCGGTTGAGATGGATTGGGCATTGCATGATCCGTGGGAGGTGGAGCATATCCAATCAGGATTCTCTGCTCGTGCCCACGACCCCGCCGCTCACAGTCTTTCCCAAATCATTCCCAGCCCGCGCAGCTACTTTGAGATTTTAGATGCGCCCGCGCAATCCACCAAAATATTCGTTCCCCCGCGCGACCCAAGCCGAGGAAAGAGAAGGATATTTGAAAGGAGAGAAGGAAATCCAAAACAAAAGCCCCCAAGCCAACCAACCAGGCCCGCAGCTTGCGTCTTCTCCCCCCAACTCCTCTCCCGAGCCAAAGCCAGCCGCCGCCGCCGTCTCCCCCAACCCCGGCCTCCGCTCCACCGCCGGCGGCCCCTCCCTTTTCCCCCTCTCTCCCGGACGCAGATCCGCTCCAGTCGCTCGCCCCGCGGCCGGATACGCGCTCCCTCCCTCCCTCCTCGAGTCGGAAACCCTAGCCTCCGGCCATGGCTACCGACGGTGCTATGGTATGGATCCCTCCTCCCCTTCTCTTCTCCTTCTCCTTCTCTCTCCCTCTGACCCCCATCTCGTTTCTTCTCTTCTCTTCTCTGTAGGTGGGGTAGCAGCTACAGCCGACAGCCAAAGCAAGGCTTCTCCGGCGAGACGCTCTGCTCCTTCTCCACCGTTAGAGAGAGACGGGGCCCTCCTTCTCGGTCTGCTCCGACACTGCCAGCACCGACAACATGGAAGGTCCCCCTTCCCCTCTCCTCTCCTATCTCCCTCTCTCTGTTCGGGCTCCCTCTTTGTTCTAGGACGCCATGGATTCAGTTTCTTTTTGTTCTTTCTCTCCTTCGGATTTAAATTAACATGGCTCACAGTTCGATCTTTGTTGTGGCTGCGATTTAAACATGAGCATGAGCCAGGGCCTTGTAATTAGGTGTGTCCTTGCACTGTTGTGTTAATCAAATTAGGTGTTGCAAGTCTGGTACCTACCTTGTCTCAAAATCCTCCAAATTGGATGGGTCCTCTTCCTGCTACACGGACAGATTAAAAAAAGAACAGTTTTGCACTGGTATATAACTCTGTAAAATTAGTTGTCCTTGGCAGGTGCACGCTTCTCTTCTCTGATGGATGGGTTGGGTTCGGTTGGTCGACGAAGGAGGAGAACAAGGGCCACACCCACGACCTCTTCTCTTCATCCACACCAAGAACGACCCAGCTAGCCCATCAAGCAAGCAAAGGTACCCTCTTCGTCCCCAATCCTTTTAGTTGCTGGATCTATGGCGCGTGCTAGTGTATGTCTGGATTGGATGAGTGTGAGTGGTTTGTGCTTGCTGGAGTGGATTTTATTACATGTCTCAGGTCTGGGTGTTCAACACGGCCATTGCGTGGTGGCTTCTTGTTCTATGTTCTATGTTGTTTTATTGCACAAAGTGGTCATGTGGGGACTATTTTGGGGGTTAGCCTTATGATACTGCTGGGGTGTGGGGTGTTTATGTTGAGGGGATCTTTGGTTATACGTGGTGATTTTTTCTGTATATTTTTTAATGGTTGTTTTTGGTTTCGTTGAGCATGATGGATAGTGGTGCCGGGTCTGTGGCGGTTTTGATTTATGTGCTTTGTTGGTATGCTCTCTTTTTATAGATACAAGGTTTCTGTGTTGCTTCTTTGGGTGTTTAGAGGTGGTTCTTCTGATATTACAGCTGAGTATTTGTTCTATGGTGCTACTGTTTTTAGATGCGAGCTAGGAGTGGTTTTTGTGAGCGCCTGCACTTTGTTCCTTTGCTCGGGATAATGTAATGTGATGGTTCACTTATATTTCTTCGCTGATCCTCATGCCTTTTGCTGTGGTTGTGGTGTTGGTGGACTGCTTCGGGTGCTTTCTTTTTGCTTGTGCCAGGTTTTGTTCTAGTCTGTGTGCCAGGTTTTGCCTTTCATTTTTTTTTGCCGGCTGACGTGTCTTGCTGTAATGTTGTTAGTACTGAAGCATTGCACTGATCATGCCATGCTACAAGACTAGGCTTTGTTGTTGACTTAATTTTTGTTTTCTGAGAACTGTGATACTGATGCTTGTACAAATTGACAACAGGAAGGATGAATCACCAAGGGTGGACATGCGGGCTCCATGGCTTGGTAAGATCTCTCTGACGGTACCTTTCATGTTCCGAGTTTCAGTTTGACTGGCAGAGAATGAGTGTAATCGTTTGAAATGCATCACAGTAGCATGATATTATTTTTTGTATTTTCATCATCATAGATGAAAGCTTTTTGTGTAATCCTCTTATTACATATGCATAATGGTCCCAACATTGTTCCAATGAGTTAGAGCAACTTAATTTGTTTCTCTCGGTATGCGTATCTTCTTCCACTCTGCAACATCTCTGTATCTGAATTTTCTGAACACCTCTGTAGCTAAGTAGAGGCTTTAGAGAAGAGAGAGGCAGAGGCACAACTACATAAGAAGCAACTTCCTGCCCTCGAAGAAAAGAGCAGAACCTGCAGAGGCATAAAAGGTTGCAGCTGCAGACAAGGAAGCAGCCGAACGGAAGAAAAAAGCTGCTGCTACGAAGCGGTCTGCTAATATTATCCCTAATGATATTTTCCACGGTATCGTGGTGACATGATCTGTCGATGAGGTAGTATGATAAGGTTGTATTGCTTTTGTACACTAGACTTTGCATTAGTTTGCTTTGCTGAACACACTTTGATTTCTAAATACCAATATGTACTCCCACCCTAATGATATTGGCATGTCTCGTTTGAATTTAACTATTGTAGAGCACATGGATCGTACTATCATGCATTTAGGATATAGGGATTCGAAGTTCACAGCAGTTCAAAGAAGTTGCATGTTGTTTCTTCTCTTTATTGTTCTGAATTCGCCACCCTTGCTAGACTAGATGTAAGTTGCACATTAATAAATCCTGGAGTGCTACCTGACTGATGTTGCCAAGTGTTTTGATTCAACCCATCTTAGTGTTAGATTTCATCACACCAAACTCATACGTTAAACTGCTCTTCAGTTTAAGAACATTCTTTATTTATGTGCTATAAGTTGCACTGAATCCTCCTGCTACCTTACTCATGTTGACAAGTGCTCTTGTGCAGTCCATATACTAGTGTTGTCACACGACCGGATTCACTGCTCGCCTTGTCGCGCGAACCACCCAAGCGTGGCTGACTCTAGCCTCCATCGCGGACGCTGGCGCCTCAAGGAGATCTTCCCCAACCTCCTTGTTAAGGTGACGCCTCCTGCCCACTCTCCACCGCGGGGACGGCATGGTTCGGCGTCGGCTATAGATGTCAAAGGTGCTTCTCTTCTTTCACTTGCTCTGGGCATATATGTACATGGAGGTCATGGCTTTGCTGCCATGGCTACTTAATTAAGTTTTTCCACTTGATGGCCTCAACTCGTTCTCGTTAAATGAGGTGCTAACTGCTAATGGTGTCGGTTAAACGACTCTGTGGTCTGAATCCTATCAAACTGTTCATGTAGAATGCCATTTTGTTCCCCTGGCTTCCCCCAACTTCTTAAAAAAATTCTTCTGCCTTTGTTGTGAATCCTTACAGTATGTCCTTGATGGAGTAAGTGGTCCTAGATAGGTTCAGCAGGTAAAAGCGACATGAGGGACTTGAGCATTTTGATCTATTAGCATTACTGAATGCAAACATGATATGATCTTTCTTATACACATGTAATGCAAGTTTTTATTTAGCACTACTGACACAATCATCGGTACCTTTGAATAGAGCTCTCGGCTCCGTTCTCCCATTCAAAGAATTAATAGTAATGGCTATCATGCATTCTATCACCACTACGAGCCACAAAGTATCGTAGTTTGTGTGCTTTGTGCACGCCCTACTTGAGTAATCATTCCCACTTTAATTGTTTCTGGCTAGTGCATGTTGTATGGTTCATAAGTTAGGTTAATTAGAAGCATGGAGATTGAGTTGTTGCAAAGTTAATGATTTGGTTGTGTGTTCCCTACCTCATTGTCTTGCTGGATGATTTAATGAGAAAGACTGATATTTTTTTCTGTATGTAATTGGCAGGTGACAACGCCAATGCTTGCATCTTCTTCTGTTGCCGATATGGACTTGCGCATGCTGACTTGACAATGAGCACCTAATATCAGTTCTCTCCATGGCAGTGAGCTCACTGCGCAGCAACTGACATGCTATGGTTCAGGTAACTGCCCAGTCTCTTCCTTAGACATCATGTTGTGTGGTGCCCGGCCATCGCGCCGAAGATGTGTTGTGATCTTCGGCTTCGAGCCTAGGTACTTTCTGGGTAGAGGTTTGCTTTGTGGGGTGCTCATCTGGCCACATGGTTGCAGCAAATAAACTAAGCCCCCCCCCTTTCTCGTCTATCTTTTGGATGAAAAAGTTATATTAAGAGCTTCTGGAACTATTTGTGCACTACTTTGGTCTTTTTATTTTATTTTGGTCCCCCTATCTTTATTACTTTCGTAGTTTGTGACGAAAATGGTGTTATGGTGCAGGCGTAGTCGAGACTTGGTTTATGTGCCTTTTTATTTTCACCAGCTTATGGTATAATGGATGGGTATCTTTGTTTTGTCTCCTTTTTTAGCTAAGTTGTATCGTCTTAGGTATAGCTGGTTGCTTTGGCATTTTTTCAAAAGATAGAATTGTTCAGATTTGAGTTACAGATCAAAATATATGGTTCTTGCTCCTGGTTATGCTACTGTTTGAGTTATTGATCGAAATGTATTGTTCTTGGTCCTGGTCATGTTACTGTTTGAGTTATAGATCAAAATGTATGGTTCGTGGTCATGTATATTTGAGGCCAGGAATGTCATTCTGAAAATTGCTTTACATATATTGTGATATTCTAAAACTTGTTATCTACATCAACCCGGTACGTCAATTCATGTAAGCGACTCAGTTGAGAAGGAGATCACCATGTGGTTCTGGTGCTACCTGGTGGTTGTCGTCACGATCGCCTTGCTTCTGGCGCTGATGAGACGGCGGGGTTGTTGCCCAATACCCTTGCTGCCAGCTCCCACAACTTCCTCAATGGTTATCACCACTTAGGTGAGTCCCTGGTCTCGCCTTCCTCTGTCTTCTCTGGGATTGCAGGCAAGGCATGCACATCTGCTGGATGCATCCTGTTTTTGATGACATTAGAATCTGAAACTCGGGGATGCCATATATATTTACGTACTCACTAGTGGAGGCAATGGTACTCTCTTTGTAATTTGTAACAAAAAACGTCTTATATTTTGATACAGAGGGAGTAGTTTATTAAAGCATGGAGATTGAGTTGTTGCAAAGTTAATGATTTGTTGTGTGTTCCCTAGCTCATTGTCTTACTAGATGATTTAATGAGAAAGAGCTGATCTTTTTTGCTGTATATAATTGGGCAGGTGACAGCGCCAACGATTACACCTTCTTCTGACACCGATATCGATTTGCGGGTGCATGACTTGACAATGAGCTCCTGACAGCAGTTCTCTCCATGCCAGTGAGTTCACTGTGCGGCAACCGCCATGCTGTGGTTCAGGTAACTGCCTAGTCTCCTCCTTAGACACCATGCTATGTGGTGCTCGGCCATCGCGCCAAAGATGTGTTGTGATGTTGGGCTTCGAGCCTTGGGGTAAGGGTTTGCTTGTTCGGTGGTCATCTGGCCATACATGGCTGCAGCAAATAAACTAAGCCCCCCAACTAATCAAAAGTTTCCTTTCTCGTCTAATCTTTTGGATGAAAATTGATGTTAAGAGCCTTTGGAACTACTTGTGCACTTTGTTTTATTTTGATCCCCCTCTCTTTAGTATTTTGGTAGTTTGTCAAGAAAATGGTGTTACGGTGCAGACGCAGCCGACACTTCGTTTCTGTGTATGTGCCTTCTTACTTTCACCAACTTATGTTACAATGGATGGGTATCTTCGTTTTGTCTCCTTTTTTTAGCTAATTTATGTTGTCGTAGGTAAAGCTGGCCGCTTTGGCATTTTCTCGAAAGATAGAATTGTTCAGATTTGAGCTACATATCAAAATATATGGTTCTTGCTCCTTGTTATTGTACTGTTTGAGTTATAGATCAAAATGCATGGTTCTTGGTCCTGGTTATGTTAATGTTTGAGTTATAGACCAAAATGTATGGTTCTTGGTCCGGTATATTTGAGACTAGGAATGTCATCCTGAAACTTGTTTTGTGCATCATCCAGGAATGTCATTCATGTAAGCGACTCCGTTGAGAGGGAGATCGCCATGTGGTTCTGGCGCTACCTGGTGGTTGTCGTCACGGTTGCCTTGCTTCTGGCGTTGATGAGACGGCGGGCTTGTTGCCCAGTATCCATGCTGCCAGCTCGGACAACTGCCTCCTTGGTTATCACCACTTAGGTGAGTCTCTGGTCTTGCCTTCCTCTGTCTTCTTTGGGATCTAGCCTGTGCTTTGCTCCATCCATTGAGGCGATGACCAGTGCTTGTGGTCTGTGGTGGTGCTTTGTCATGTGTAATTTGATTTCTTCTGTTGTGCTATAGGTTTCATATTAGCCTTTCTGAAGTATTGATATGCTCCATTTGATGTTTTCTTTTTGTTGTGCAAGTGTTACGGTAGTGACTGGCCTTTTATTGAATTTATTTTCAATCAGTGTCACACTTTTGGGAATTGCAGCTAAAGTTCTAGGGTTCGTTTGAGTGTGGTTGATGTCATCCAGCGAAAAGCTTGAAAATTTGAGCTTATAGGGTCCGTTTGAGTGAGGTTCACATGCATATCTGGTTGTATTAGAGCTTTAATCAAGAGATTTTAGTGATTTGGATAAGTGATGATTGTAGTATCATCCATATATCTTCACTTAGAATGCATATAAGTTCATTTTTTGTATCAGCAACTACTGCATCAGCCGTGCACTTGTTTTCTTGTTTTATTCAAAGCAGTCATACACATTGGCTGTCTAGTGCAGATGGTAATGGGCTATTGGTTTGTCAAAATGATGGTGTTTCAGCGCAGGCGCAGCCAACGATTGGTTTCTGTGTTTGTGCCTTCTTATTTTCACCAACTAATGATGGTACAATAGATGGTTATCTTTGTTTTGTCTCTCCTTTTTTCTTTTCTTTTTGAGCTAAGTTGTGTTGTCGTAGGTATAGTTGGTCGCTTTGGCCGTTTCTCGAAAAATACAATTGTTCAGATTTGAGTTACAGGTCAAAGCATATGGTTCTTGTTCCTGGTTATGGTACTGTTAGAGTTATAGATCAAAATGTATGGTTCTTGGTCCTATTTATTACCATGAAAAGACTATTGTTGAAGGCACCTTTTCACATTGTTTAGTGGATACTGGAGATTAGAGATCCTGATTCACTTCTCCAGTTTTCATTATTTTCAAAATTTTGCTTGTTCTTCAGGTGATAGTGAGATTGCAATAATTGTCATCACTGAAAGCACCGCTGTAAGGGATCAAGCTAAAAGGTTTCTGGAAGATGTTCCTATTGGTTAGTCCAAGGAGAAGCTGCTCTGATCTAATCTGGTGAAGGCACCAAGCTGCTCAACATCACCACCAGTTGTTCATTTCGAAGGTGAAGTGTGTCTCCTCCTCTGTTTGTTTTGATTTGGCTGTCGTCAAGGTTCCCTTCCTTGATGTGGTTGTTTCCTCATGATGCAGCCATGCCCCTCCGGTGGCATAGGTGCTAACTCTCTCTCTCTCTCTCAAGCATGGATGTAAGAGATGCTTAGAATAACACAATGGTGATTAATTGATACTATGAATCTTTCTGCCCATGTAAATCTTATTTTCTGTTCTTAACCATGCATCAAACAACACAAGTGCAGTCACACAAAAATTACTTTGAGTAAGAATCAGAGTTTTACTTGATTGGTGGTGATTTGGGGGCGTATATTAAGCGGCTTGGGGGTGGATTTTGGTCCCCTAAAGTGTGAGAAATAATTCCTCCTCGCTGGAGTTAGTGTGATTGCAGGCAAGGCATGCACATCTGCTGGATGCATCCTGTTTGTGATGACATTAGAATCAGAAATCCGGGGATGCCATGCATATTTATGTACTTAGTAGGAGAGGAAATGATAGAAGATGCTTAAAATACCACATGGTTTGAAACTGAGGATCTTTCTCCCCATTTGAATAATATTTTCTGTGCTGAACCAACATAAAAAAACACAATAGCTTCACTAAAATTGGTGGTTTTCTTCGAGTATGCTAGTGCTTGTCATAGTTTCAGTCTTAAGAGTGCACTGTTAAGCTGAGTGAAACCTGTCTATCAGTGTAGGTCCTATTATTGAGACTCGTGAGTTTTCTTCTCCTTGATCACTTGGTACTGAGACTCATGAGAGGACTCCCACTCCTGGAGAATACTGTTTTCCAAGAGGTATGCATGGAGACGAATTTTGCTTCCTGTTATTGATATTGTTTCTGTAGGTTGTCTGATCTGTATCATACATGAATTTCTGTACTTGGCTTTGCTTTGCTAAAATTCCTAGGATTTGGAGCAGCTTATTATTAATGGGCTCTGTATTTTAATTCTCCAGTGGTGTCATGTTAGATTAATTCACTATGCAGTACATTGTTTCTCTTGGTTCACTGGAGCACTTTTCCTGCCATCAAGAGACGATAATTATGCATTATGCTAAGATACTTGGTAGATTCAAGCCCTGAATTATTAGACACCCACCCAGTTATATCTTGGAAATTTATGCATGTGTGATCTGCCTGTGCATGATGCTTGTGGGGTTGACCATCACATGCCAGTCGGTCCATGTTCGGTCCATGTTCCTGTTGTAGGCTACATTTTTCTTGTCCTACACTTCCTATCCAACCAGTATATTATTGCATTGCTCAATTATTTAGACGGAGGTGTCCTTGTAATATGAGCTTTCTAATGGATCTTTGCTAATATTTGTCAGATCAGAAACCACTTTGGCTGCTGCCAGAAGAACCTTTGTGCATTTTCTGCTTATGCAGCATCACCGACCAGTCAGCGGAGGCTTCATCGTAACCTCCCTGTCCGGCTACCACCGCTTGTCGGAGACTACCACCTGCTTGGACACTACCTCGGCTTCTTACTCTGTTCTGGTGAGTCCCTAACCTCCTCCCTCTCTCCATGTACCCTGAGATGGACCGGCCATCGAGCCATGGCCGGTTGTGGTGCTGGCCATTGAGCCAATAATTTGGAGGTCGGCTCTGTGTTGATGTTGTCTCTGGTGGTGGCCTTCTGGCCACCACAATCTTGTTATGATGATCTCCTCGTGGAAATTGGTCCCTGTGCTGTTGTATATTCTATTTATTGGGGTTTGATACTTGCATGCTTATTTAGAACCTTGCATACTATTTCTCTGTGGGTCATGAAAATTGGCAAAAGATGTAATTCTTGTGATGCCTTGTACAGCAAATTAGCATCCTTGTGCACAAAATTATACGGCCATGGATGTGCATGTTTTAGCTTTTATAAATTGAGACAAGAGCTGTTAATTCTTGGTGTGTGGTTCATGTAACTGACAAGAGCTGCTAATTGTTTTATATTTCCTCAAGTATTCTCTGCTCATGATGCCATGTACAGCAAAGTAGCGTCCCTATTACCCAATGGATTTGTATTTTTTTAGCATTTTGACTAAGTTGAATTGTTTTACCTTCTTTGTTCTGGATGGTAATAAGTGACTCCAAAGAAATACCTATTATTTTCTAGTCGCATGCTAATGCCCAGTTCAATACTGCACATAGTTTGCATCTTGAATCGATATCTAATACATATTTATAACATGTTTCTAGCAGCAGCAGCAGCGGTTCGATGGTGTTGTTGGGAGGCCAAGGCGAAGAACCTGTTGGTGGCCGCCGCACCCACCTGTGACTTGAGCTCCAGTATTGGATGAACACTTTGACAGACATGTGGCTGATTCTTTGAGGCCAGCTACCTTCTACAACCTCAGCTTCTGCAACCATGGGAGTGGTGAGCTCTCTCTCTCTCTCTCTCTATTTTTGTGTGTGAGATGGTTTGGCCATTGAGACATTGGCGACTATGATGTTGGCCATTGAGCTGATGATTTAGCGTTCAAATCTGTGGTGGCGGTCTTCCAGCCACCATAGTCTTGTGGTTGTAACCATATTTCCTTTTTCAACAAAATTTCCTGTGTTTAGTTTGATAGGATCCCTATGCTAGGTATTGGACTTGTTGATGGCTGTCAAATGGAACAAGATGCTTCCATATTGTGTAGTGCTACTACATGCACTGGTTGGGGTGTTGATGAAACGCTAGGGTTTTAGGCTATCTGTGATGAATTCTCTATGATTGTTTTTGTCAACCATAGTTTGAGATACACTCGAGTACACATGTTGTGTGTGGTTCGTGTAACTGACTAACAGGGGATTTGAATTCTTGCAGGGTCCCACGGTACAGGAGAGCAAGCTCCGTCAAACCCAAGGCCCGCAGCAGGCGATGTGAACACTGGAGGCGGCGGTTCAATGATGTCGGCATACATAGCAAGCGTTTCAACCGACAAACATGAGATATAACATCCTGGCAGGTACCCTTGCCAGCCATAGCGCCCTTGGCTGGCACCTTCTGTCGAAGCCCAAGAAGACTGAGAAGGTCGTCGACTGATCTCCCCGGCGAGGATGGTGGCTCCTCCCCCGCCGCCTTCCACCGAGATAGGATCCTCCCTGCCTCCATGTGCTTCTTCTCTTGTCCGGGAGGGCGAGGAGACTTCCATCTGGCTGCTCTTGATGAACTCTTCAAGGTACCAACTCTTTCCTCTCCTCCGAGAGAGATACCGCATTTCAAGTTGTTCTTCTTCCGTGTGTAGTGCACTATGCTAAAAAATACATACAGATGCAAGGTTCGATAATTATGCATTATGTTAAGATACTTGGTAGATTCAAGCCCTGAATTATTAAACAACCACCCAGTTTTATCTTGGAAATTTATGCATGTGTGATGTGCCTATGCATGATGCTTGTGGGGCTGACCATCACATGCCAGTAAATAAGTCGGGCCTTCTATTTTGTAGTTGAAATAGCTCACTGCAATTGCTCTCTCGCAACTACTCATCCTGGGACTTCACACATGAAAACATGTTTTTCACTTGTATTGAATTGCTGGTCACAGATTCTGCTGTAGTGTAACCCCTGTAGCAATGATGATATGATGTTCTTGAAAGGGAGCTGGTAAATATAACTGGAACTTACATAACATGAATATTAAGTTCTTGTAGTACTTGAAGGCTGGAGTATTTGATATTTGATCTAGAGCCATCTTGTTCAAGGTGTGTCTATCAACCAATGTGATGCATATCTAGGATTTTAGGTTGATGTAGTTTTTCTTGCCCTAAAATGCATTGTATATTGTTCTTTTTGCTGCTGTAAAATTCTATGTTCTTTGGCATGATATATTGTTTATCCTTTATGGATGGAGCTTGTTCTTTTTGCCGCTGTAAAATTTTATATTCTCTTTCTCTGCCCAGGTCACCCGGAAGTCTGATATTGTGAAGGGCGAGAAGACCGGCGGATGGAGCTTGTGGCGCCGCTTGGTCATAATTGGGTTGCAAGGAAGGAAATCTTGCCTTGGTGCGTTGATGCTTGTGCCATGACCATTCATTCAAACAGAAGAAGAATGACAAGACAAGGAAGGAAGGGCCAGCAGTGAGTAGTGGGAGCTGGTGTTAGATTTATCCATGAGCTTATTGAGTTTGTAGTGGTGTTGGGGAAATGGTTTGGTAGGATGATGATATGGAAGTGTATTGATGACTTGCACTTAGAGTGCATGAATGAATCTTGGAATGAATAACATGATAATACCATTCTTTTGATTTGGATTCTTATGCGACGCGATATGCTGCCAAAATTTCTAGCGAAAATCCACACGACTTGTCCAAAATTTGGCCTTGTTTGTAATGAAACCAAAACTTTTCGGTCTTGATAGCAAAATGCTAGGGGCTTTTGGCAGCAACCTTTTGTTATCTGGGGGTGTGGATAGAAAGAAATATGTCTTCCTTTTGTTATGTTTGAGCAAAAAAATCATGAATTTGAAGAAAAGATCAAAAATCAAAAAGGGGAAGGAAAAGAGAAAGCAAAAACTAGAATAAAAGCCGATCTGAACGTGGAGCCTCAGTCTCGATGCCAAAACGTACTACTACACACTCGTATGCATGCATGCATACGTGACTAGCTACAAGGTTTCATGACATTACATCAACCAAGGTTTCATGTCTTTCTGATTTTTTTTTGATTTTTTGGAACTAAAATGCCATGTCACTCCATGCTTAATTGTGTCATAGCCGTTAGACCAATATGTTTGAAAATTCCTTCCAATTTACTGCACATGGAATTAAATCGCACACAAGTACACGAAATATGAGTTTTCAAACCGTTATGGTTAGCTGTTGCATCTACATGTAGTTCAAATTTCAATTACGGTCATTAAATGGCTAGAAAATCACTTAAATTTCTTAGAAGGTCAAATGACCCATGAAATTTTTCAAAATTTGACATGACAGTTGTATTAGTACTACAAATTTCTTGTTCATTTGAAACACCATCCGTTGGCACTTTATTCCAAATTCGTCTTTCACAGCTAAAAAAATATCTACAACATCACACACAGTTGTTTTCTAGGAACCGTTTGCGATGAAAATATCTGGGTCTATTTAAGTATCCCTCCTTAAGCTATGTCGGCTCGTCTGCTCTAGTGCTGGCAACCCCCGAATCCATGAATCCCGATCCCCATTCCCGCACCCCCTTCTTGCAAAGATGTCAATTCTTTGGCAAGTCAGCCGCTTCAAATTCGGTCCCACTTGTTAGAAAGCGATCAAACGGACCAAATCACCTGATCATAACGTATTAGCGACTTTGTGGTTTTATGCAAACCTAGCCGTAAATGTGATAGTTTCTTGTAATTAACTCCAACTACGGTCGTGCCCAAGAACTCCAAGTCAGGAGTGTGGTTTCTAGCATGCGCCGTCCCGATCAGTGAATGTAAAGTGTCAAAGAAGATTTCTCCATCCTAGTCTGTCAATATTTAAATTAATCACAACATAAATATGAAGTACATGGGGTGTTCCGTAAAATCTCTGCAACCTTTTATATACGGTAGAAAACTGAGGAAGAAAACAGATTACACGATCTCTGACGAGCACACTGATACAAACAAGGAGAGCAAACAGAGACCATAAATCGTCGAGTTTGCTAGCGCGCAGGCTGATGAGATGCAAGACAAGCACGGTGACGTTTTGCTGGCGGCGCGCAAGCTGATGCGATGCTCGATGAAATCTTGGACGGCCTTATCGACCCTGTCGGATGCGGCCATGAACCTGTGGAACCAACTTGATCGGGCGCGTCCCCTTGCCCGGACCGCTTCCATGACCCTCTTCTCCATGTGGTGCACTGTTCCTTGGGCTGCCCTCTTCTTGGTCTTGGATTTCTGGCCATAGCTGCAGGCCATCGACAGCTTGCTAGCCATCCATGCGAGTTGTGCCATCAGCATCTCTTCCTCGCGATTGCGTTTGGTGGTGTGGTGAACCCAATTGATGGCTCGACCTTTCTGTTCCAAGAGCCTGCCTCCCATGGCCGGCCTTATGTAGTGCTACCACATCCTGGCCGAGTCGGACGGAGGTCCACAGATCTCGGTCCAGCTCGTGGCGGCTGCTGGAAACGGACTCGGCTCGCTCATATTTTTTTTTTCCCTCGAGACAACGCTCGGCTTGACCGGCTGGCGGGGAGTCCTCTGGCCTGTACACTCGTGCGCAGGTAGCCTAGAGGGCTTGGATTTGGGTGTGCTAGCTCTTTTCTTCCGTCGAATGGGAATGCATGCCTGTTAATAATTATGCAAAACAAACTTTTTTTTTTTGCAGGGAATGCAAAACAAACTTTGTGTGGGCTCGGCGTGCACGAGCGCGCGTACGTATACGTAGGAACATATATACCCTACCGTATAGTCAATTTGAGCGACCAAATTGATGAATGACCGAACGACGCGTCATTAATTCGCTCGCTCGCGTGCGGGACTCCTTCCTACTCCCTCCGTTCCGAATTACTTGTCTTAGATTTGTCTAGATACGGATGTATCTAGCACTAAAATAAATGCTAGATACATCCGTATCTAGATAAATCCAAGACAAGTAATTCGGAACGGAGGGAGTAGAATCCTAGTCCTAGTCCTACCAGTCCTTGTCCTAGGCTAGCTAGCTAATCACGTTTCAAGCGGAAGCCTTCTTCTTCTCCATCTTCTTCTTTTCCTCAACACAACAGGTACGTACTACATGCACAATCAAATACAAGTCTCTTTCTTCTTCTTCTTCTTCTTCTTCTTCTTCTTTTTGAGAGGAACAAAACAAACAATCTTCATTATATTGAATGAATGACGACAAAGTTCTTGTCTTCTCAACCCCAAAATGAAATTCTTTTCTTTAGTTTTCCTGCGTACGTAGCAGCATACACATGCATGCACGCATCGCTCGAGTGATACATGCATGCATCATGTTGCCTGCTGCCTACGGCCTACCTTGGAGTTGAACCGCCGTGCATGCTAGCTCCTCTTCTCTAGCCGCGCGCGTCGACGCCGGGAAAGGCAACCCGGCTCGCTCCTCTTCTACCTTTTCCGATCGATCATCGATGGCCATCAAAGGTTGCAAATTTACGTCTCTTTTTCGTTTCCTTTCTCCTTCTTCTTCTTCTTCTTTGTTAGTCAAGAGATCAATCATCACTTGCAAAAAGGGCGCATGCATCTTTCTCCTTCTCCATCCCACACACAGACGTACGTACTACCGACCACGGCGGCCGGCCTAGGTCCAGTATGCGTGCAAGGGGCCGGAGGAGCGATCGGAGGTGCACCGTACGTGTTGAAGTATATATATAGCACGCCTCCCTCCAAAAGTCCAAACTATGGAAGCAGAGGAAGCGGGGGCAGGCCACAATTATTTACAGCGTTTACTGGGTTTTTAACCCGGAACCTCTTGGTTGTGAGTTTATGTACCTATCCAGTTTACCCATCAGTTCGGAAGCGGGCAATATACTTCACGTGTTTCCCGCCTAATATCTCTTGCCAAAGTTCGGCTGCACCCGCATCGTGTTGTGTCGAGCACCATGGGCGCCAATGCAAGCCGTAGGTGAGGTCCACGAGTGGCGGTCGTCCCTGCCAGCGAGCACGGCGCTGTCAAAGACGCCTACGCATGCGTTTCGTCCCCGCGGCGAGCATATGCATTGGTGGCAGGGGTGGCGCTATGCCTGCGACATGCTTGGGAGTTGCATACTACTCCCTCCGTTCGAAATTACTTGTCACAAAAATGGATAAAAATGGATGTATCTACAACTAAAATACATCTAGATACATTCATTTCTTAGTAGAGTAATTCCGAACGGAGGTAGTACATACGTGCACAACTAAGAATGCACACACACAGGATCCAATGAGAAGATCATGCTATATATACATCGATCTCAAAAGATCCATGCATGTCACCTAAAAAAAACATGTATCCTTTCTTAGATAGCTAGAAAAGACAGATTGTGAACATGCACTACGGCGTTCTATTTCATTCTTATTTTTCTGGAACACGTATACAAGATTTTTGGTTTGCAACCTATAGTCTCTCTAATAACTAATGTAATTGATATTCTTCTCCTCCTCACTTACTTCCCATACAAATCTACAGCGTTCGATCTTTATTTGTATAAAGTATATGATGCCCCGCATGTTGTTGCGGAACTCGGTTGCAACATATTTTGATGAAGTTGAAACATGATCACACTTATGCTTTGGAACACCCATGATTTTTTCTTGTATCCCCCCTCTCTTATCGATTCGTGCGCGGTTCCTTTTTTTTCAAGAAAAGCGACATGAATTGGTGCCACGCACGCACACTGTAACGCCCCGGACACACCCGCCGGTGGTCGTTACTCCTGGCGGGATCTAGACTGGCCCCACAGATCAATACTAGTCTTTTCTGCACACTTTGTCCTCACTCGTGCGCACCCGGGAGCAACTTCCCGGTCGGTCACCCATCCTGAAATTACTCCAAGCCGAGCACGCTTAACTTTGGAGTTCTTTCCGAATGGGCTTCCGAAAAAGAAGAAATTCCTTATTGATATGAGTAGTCTATCATTCCTATTAAGTCAGGCTATCACACACGCGCAGCATGTCCGACAACCTCTCTCTCAAAGAACATGACTTCTCTTCTTCTTCATTTCTCTCTTGAAACACAACGAGAACATATCAAGGGGTACATCCGCCCGCATTCTTCCCTGAGTGCGGCTGCGGCCATGGCTTAGTTCGCCGTCGACTCCATTTTTCCTTTGGAGTAGCTAGCTACGTAGCTACAAATCAGTTGGGTCGCCGGCGGCGTCCCGGCCGGAACACATCTTCTTGGCGTCGCTGCCTTTCTCCTCCTCCCCATCCGCTTCTCCCAAAAGCACCACGGCCACCGTCAACTCTCCCTGGCTGCGCGACCGCACCAATATTAATGCTTCTCCTGAGCCATGCATGAATAATACGTCCTACGTTCCTAAATATTTGTGTTCCTAGAGACTTCAACAAGTAACTACATACAAAGCGAAATGAGTGAATCTATACTCTAAAATATATCTATATACATCCGTATGTGGTAATCCATTTGAAATCTCTAAAAAACACAAAAAGTTAGGAACGCAGGGAGTAGCTAATGAGTACGGATGGCGGCCATACGTCCGTCGTGGGCACTGAGCATGCTGCTCAAACCACGTCATCGATCATGGACGAACAGGAGCGGCCGACGATCTGAGCTCCCTCAAAATTGCTCTTTTTGTTCCTCCCGGTCCTTCGCGCGTCTCTTCTCAACAGTAGAGAGAGGCGAATCACAGGCGTCCTCTTCCTCTGTGTACTTCCGTCGGCCCCTCCTGCGGTGTCCCTCGCCTCCGGCGGCCCATGTGAGGGCTGGACGTTGGGGAACCCTGAATCCGGGTGCGGTGTGTAGATAGGTCGTGGTGTCTGGTCGGTTCGGCTCGGACGGTACCGACGGTGCCCTTGTACAGCAGTGTCCATGGCACCTTAGTCTATAAGGAGCGAGATGTGTTGCTGGGAATAAGTGTCTCCCGGCCTTCGCTCTTTCTCGTCGGAGGCTTCATCAGCACCGACGAGGGGCTTGTGGAGTTTCTCCTTTTGGAGCAGCGGTGGTCCGTCGCTTCAGCATAGTGTGGCGGCGGTGGCGAGCTGCTCGTGGAGGATGGCGGCAGGTGCTATCAAGGGCTTGTGGAAGAGGCAGCACGGTCTTTAGCATATTTTGTAGGGTGTGGGTCATGCTGGGCGAGGAGGAAGTGGTTAAATAGTGGTTGCCATCCAGGTCAAGCGTCGGGTTGTGTCAATGCGGACGCCATAGTGGGTTTCTCGGCTGCCGCACCTATTTAATGCTGACATGCCGACGAACGGGAGCCAGTTTGAATGCAGTAAACAATCATCCAGTCCTGTACGGTCAAGCGTCTCCGACATTGGAACAGGCATGGAGACCCGACAACGCTCTCGGTCAGCATGCCACTTCAATTCTGGCTCCAGTGAGAGGCCACGTCCGCTCTGGGCCATCTTGAATGTGGTGTTGGCGTTGTGGGCCAGCATGAATGTGCGACAACCGCTTCAGATGGGAAAGGGTCTGGCGCGCGGGAGAGGTTTTCGGGTGGGACCGGGGTGGTGGGTGCGTACATGGCAGTTGTCCGGACGCCCGCAAAGCCCCATGGTTTGTGTCCGGTTTGCGGGAAAACAGATGTCTGAACCAGTCCGCGGACCGACGTGTACCATGTTGGACAGCAAATTGCATATGTACAGTGATGTTTGACGTATACGGGCGTTCTGAGGGTCCACGTTGGAGATGTCCTAAAAGCCAGTCCGAGGGACTCATTGGTTTTTATAAAAACGTCATCGCGCAAAACTATTAATTAGTATAAAATTTCAAAAACCGCCCCGAGCAAAAAATGGCTCCCAAGTGTTAATCATTTTGAGTAAAGCCAACCTCTATACAAAATCCTATGATTTTATGTGACGTGCACTCCCTTCACTCGAAGGTAGGTAAGTACATCTCTCAATCTAATTACTAACAACACATCTAATTACTAACAACACATTTCTCTTTATGGGACTAGTAATAAACTAACCCGACCATCCTCGATAATTTAGTCGGTCGAATGTTAGTGAAAAGTGGGCCTCGCTAGTCTTTAGCATATTTTGTAGGAATTAAATAGTTTTAACTCTTCTTCTAATCGGTAGAAAGATAAATACAGTTAATTATCACATGTACTCCATCCGTTTAGGTGAATAAGTCATCTTAGGTTGTGCACCGTGACCAAAGTGGAGGGGAAAACGAGAGAACTTAATGTTTATTTGCATTATATGCAATGAACTAACCACTGCATGTCGTGTTTGGTAGTCTCAAGTCATTAAAAGCATGCACATCCCACATCTCTTATTGGTTGATATGTCAAGAAACAAGAAACGAGGTAGAAGTTAATGCACCGCGCCTAAGTGTTTTGAGATTATTTGGTTTTCGTAAGATGATTTACACACCTAGACGGAGGGAGTATTCGAAATACCTTTTACCAAGGCTAGCATCGAGAAGACGAGCCAGAGTAGTAGCCAGCCCGAGACTCATGGGTTTTATAAAAACTCCATCATGTAGACTATTAACAAATTTCAAATGTAATAAATGGCTCCCAAGCGTTTGATGTGATCATTTTGAGTAAAGCCGGCATCTATCTATTTATATATAAAAAGTGCTTTACAGGCTAATGAGAAAAAAGAGAATAAGCTAGAAATTCTCACAAAAATTAGAAATATCTAACCTTTAATTTTGCACATCAAAATATCACAACCGTTAGATCAACTTTAACGCCAAAGAAATTACCCACCAATGCCATCCTCTCTAAGTTATCGACGAATGCCATTATGTAATAAAAAGTTGCCCAAACAAAAAAAAGTAGTCGCCCAAAATAAATTTTCCCATGTGTATTCAATCTATGCCATCATGTGAAACACCTTCCCTCCCGTAGCCCTAATTAACTCTCTTTCCCCAGTGTGTTCTTGGACGTGTGGCTCCAAACAATCTGCCGGCCGCCGCCAAATCCTTCCCATCGATCTGCTCTAGGGTTTGGTTACTCTAGCTAATCAACAGGACTACCTCATGCATGACGGCCGGCTAGGCGCCGGAGGATAGTGATCTGGACAGCGGAACAGACGACGCCGACGAACAGCGGATGCCTGGCCCCTACGTTTCTCACGGCAGACATCGAGCAACAGGTAGTGGTGTCTTCAATCTTCTTTTCTGACCCACATAGATACATGCCCTAGAAGATCAATCGGATTTGCCTCATGCGCATGGGCAAAAGCAACGTACGTACGTGCATCTCATAGGTATCTAACTTTCGCACTGCTATACTAGTAGAAGATAGAATGAAGACAAGACTCCTCCTTTCCTTCTCTCTCTTGCAGTACCTCTCTCTGCTCTTTTTTTTTTCTTTCACCCACACGCCTCTCTCTGATCCTCTTTTTATCTCACAGATTCACACACACCGGCTCACTCCCTTCTCTCTTACGAGAACATATAATAGAGAACAGTACCCAAAAGCTAGCACTGCAGTAGGACATGACAACAGCTAGCACTGCACAGGACATGCACATGCATCTGTCCCCTCTCTGCTAATCACTGGCGCCCTCTGTGTGTGTGAGAGAGTGACACAGCAGTGCGAAAGAGTGTGAGAGAAAAGGTTTGACTCATTAGAATAACTGTGATGCTTTGGCTACACATATCACGAAGAAAACCAATAGACAGGATAGAGGGTACCACGGAGCTCGATCTACACTAGAACTTTGCGCATAATAAACCATTCCTCAGCATGTATTACAAGAGCCAAATCAGCACCTATTGTAAAAAACTGATCAAAATTCCTCAGCATTTCAAATTTACAAAAATCACACTAGCTACAGATTGATTATATCTCAATTTACCAGGACAAGCTGTGGAACAGAATGCACAGTTACAACAAGATCACTAACATGCACACTGATACAAACAAGCACAGCAAACAGAGACCATAAATAATGTGGAGCGTCGATTTTGCTTGTGCGCAGGCTGATGAGAAGCGAGACCAGCACGGTAACGTTATGTTGGCGGCACGCAAGCTGATGCGATGCTCGATGAAATCTTGGACAGCCTTATCGACCCTGTCGGATGCGTCCATGAACCTGCGGGACCAACTTGATCGGGCGCGTCGCCTTGCCCGGTTCGCTTCCAAGACCCTCTTCTCCATGTCGTGCACCGTTCCTTCGGCCGCCCTCTTCTTAGTGTTGGATTTCTGGCCATAGCTGCGGGCCATCGCTAGGAGTCCAGCCATCAGCATCTCTTCCTCTCGATTGTGTTTGGTGGTGTGATGATCGCCGTTGCTGGATCGACCTTTCTGTTCCAAGAGCCTCTGCCTCCCTTGGCCGGCACTATATATGTAGTGCTACCACATCCCGGCCGAGTCGGACGGAGGTCCAGAGATCTCGGTCAGTTCGTAGCGGCTGCTGGAAACGGACTCGGCTCGCTCGGTTTTTCTTTTTTTCTTTTTGTTTGAAGACAACGCTGTCAACTCGCGGGGAGTCCTCTGGCCTGCTGTCAACTCGCGCAGCGCATGCATTCCTTCGCTTTTTTCCTTTTTTTTCTTTGTCCAGTCCGAATAGAAAGACCTTCGCTGCGATTCATTTAGTTCTGGGGTGGGACCCACCATCGCTTCTCAATCGAGTCCATGATGGAATCCCTCCCCGCCGCACGTCGCCCCTGCCCCCTTCTTCCCAAATTTCGCCGCCTTCCTCTCATTCCTCTCCGTACGTGTGTTAGGAATAATCTTGTACTCGATGCGTTTCGGTTGTATGCGTGTGTGCGTGTGTGTGCTTAGGTCGAGCCGGTGTGTGGTCTGGCTCACGATCCTATGGCGATCGAGGGTTGTTGCAGCAGGCACTAGCGATTGCGTGATGATGACCAGGTCGTGAAGATCAAGACAGGCCTGCGTACGTGCGGTGCGCGGGGTGACCAAGCAGCCCGTGATCGCTACGTCTTGGCCAGCTACAAAATCGGCCGCATCGTTGGTTTGTTAGCGGGCAGCACGAGCGATGGATATGGACGTGCATGTGGTGGTTAGTTGTGGATGCATGCAGATCGCTTGGAGTTAGTTAGCGAGCTGGTGTGCGTCTGGCTATTTAAGCTATGTAATCCAGTCCATCGTTGTACGGTGTGGTGCCGAGCGAGTTTGGGCTCGAAAGAAAAAAAGAACCGCCGTTCGTCGGCGTGGCGCCGTTTGTGCGGCGGGGCGTTTGTCGCCGGAAAATCTAGTGTCTCCCTCTTACTTCCACCTCCGTATGTCCGACTGTGTGTGAGAGAGAGATTCGTCCGGCGTTCGTGTCGCCGGAGGCTACTCGGCGTTCGTCGCCGGATCGGGTATGTCCCAACAACGTGGCCATAGACTTCCGGGACGGCTGCTACGTACAGTTGGTTGGCCGCGGATGGGTCGCCGGAGTTGGCCGGCGGCCGGAGGAAGCATGCCGCTGAGCCTCAGTATTCCATCAACCAAACCAGCCGTCCTCCTCGGCAAACCAGCCGTCAAAGACGCCGCGCCCGATTTCACCCAAGGAGGGAGCCTGAGCCAGCACGACGCCGTCGACAGACAGGCCCGTCTTCCTCCTCGCCTCCGGCATGCATGTACGGCTAGCTGCGTCCAAACATACGCCTTTTTGGCGCACAACAAGAGATGACACACAAAAGCGCGCGCGCCCGCGTCTGCGTCTGTTGAGGACCCGGTCGGCCTCGCCGCCGCCGTAATCCCGTCCTCCTTGGACTAATCGACCTCGTCTCCTTCCTCTCCGGCCACTGCCGCCGCCACACGGCCCGAGCGCAAAAACCCCTTCATTACAATTTACAACGCACGCCCCGCCACGTACGGGACCTCAATCACCGGCGTCCGTCCGGAGCACCTGCCTTGTACTCCCTCCGTTTCAAAATAGATGACCCAACTTTGTACTAAGTTGGGTCATCTATTTTGAAACGGAGGGAGTAGTATCTCACAACGGAACGCACCTGAGAATCAAACAAGCACGCGGACTCGCTCCATGGCCTGCCAAATCAAATACTCCTACAAGACAATCCCATCCACGACTGAGAAGCAGAGGAGGTGCGCACAGCCGTACCGTACGTGGAGCAGCCACGATTCCGGGCAACACCAAGAAGAAGCAACGGAGAACGAAAGAAAGAAAAGGGCTCACCAGCTGGGTGCCAAAATTCTAGTTACACGCGCCGGCGAGACCACCTTGGATTGGGTTGGAGCGCGCCGGAGGAGGAACCGACCACAGCAGCAGCCGCAGCCGTGCCGAGCCCTGGGGTTTGGGGCCGGCGCAATGCCGCGGCCACGAGGCGGGCTGCTGCTGCGTCAGTGAAGGCCGCCGCCCTCCCGGCCGGCTGCTACGGTTGGGTGGCCGCGGGTGCGTCGTCGTCGCGCGTGATGGCATGACGCGGCGAGGAGCGGATGCACCCGGCCCGGTGGAGATGGTGCAGCGGGTTCCCGGGCTGGGCGCCGGGGATCGCCGGAGTTGGCCGGCGGCCGTGGGTTGGAGGAAGGCGATCGGGACGAGGGGAGAGAAAGACTTGGGCGGGGACTCAGCGAAACGAGATGCTTGTGTCACACTGTCTGCCTCGCGTGACAGAGAGAAAGAGAGAGAGACGGGATGCTTTTTCTTTCTTTAGCAGGCAAAGCGCTCAACCAATCATAGGATAGCCCACGGATCGCTCCCGTGTAAAAATCCTGGCCATCCATCCATTCGTTTCTCCCTTTGGACGGGCCGCAAAAATGTACTACTACTACACACATATGCATGCATGCATACGTGACTAGCTACACATCAGTTTAGACACCGGGTGTCTATAGCATTTGTCCACGTCACTTGTAGACACCACCAGAAACAATGCGTACAACAACATGTCTATTTGGCTGGCTATAAGCACAGGGCAGGTTTCGCTTGAAAAGAGGAGAGTCAGTTTATTTCCAGGACGTGCTCCACCCACGATATAGACGGCTGCGCGTACAACGGTAAAATAGGCTGTCAGTTAGCTGCGATTTACATGGGATTAGACCGTCGATTATTTAACAGACAGACTAATTCGTTTATCATCTTCTCTCTCTCCCACGTCATCTACAATCCTACGTAGCACATGTTACAGACGGATGACTAGATACCGTTGTACATGCCCTTAGACCGTCGATTATTTAACAGACAGACTAATTCGTTTATCATCTTCTCTCTCTCCCACGTCATCTAAAATCCTACGTAGCACATGTTACAGACGGATGACTAGATACCGTTGTACATGCCCTAAGTACTACGAGCAACGAGTTCATCTTCTTCCTCTTTGATGCGACGTGACAAACCAATCCTCCCCCTTTCTACTGTAGAGAGAGCGGCGACCCAGAGGTGACTGTTTACACATCCTTCAAGTGCCGGTGAGGCCGCATGTTCCTTCCATGTCGGCCCGCAGCTCCGGCGGGAGGAGGGTGGGGGAACCCCAATTCTCCGCTTCCGGTATGTAGATAGGGCTAGGACTAGAGTTTCTTGTGGCGGTAGCGGTGTCGTGTCGTAATAAGGTGTTGTAGCTCCACCTCCTCCATGGCGCCTCTCAGGGCGACGCCATGGAGCCGGCAATGATGTCCTCCTGCCAACCCTTGTGAGCGGTGAGGATGGGGTGGCCTCGTCGATCTGGCGAGGTCTGGCTTCCCAGCGATAGTGTCCTGCTCTTAACAGTTTTGTTTCAAGGTCCTTTCCTAGCTTCGTCGCCATCTTATCCTTCTGCGACGAGGGGCCTGGTGAAAGTTCTTACCGGCGCGGAGGTTTTCTCGATCTGTGGTGATTCCGGCGACGACGGCTCTTTCGCCTGGGCGCTGATCCGATGGGACCGAGGCCCGGTGATTTCCCGCCCGCCACGAACAACGTCTTGTTGGTCCCCATAGTGGAGCAACGGTGGCGGCGCGACACCGGCCCATTCAGGAATAAGGACGCGGTCGACTCCCCAAGGACCTTGTTATCTTATTTTTATTTGTTGGGGTTTTTTGTACTGATGTTGTTGCTAATAGATTTGAGGGGCTTCGACCAGTTAGTTACTTTATTAGGATGATACACTTGGTTATAAATCATGGCCTAGCTATCCATTTACCTACTCCACTAATTAAACATCGCCTGACTAGCAATCAATTAATACGTAAACAAATAGTGAGCAACCACCCGCACGCTTGCCAAAACCTTATTTTTCCGTTCCCAACCGCCCGCCGCAATTCTTGTCAACGACGGCAATCGGAGGTGGAGCTAGACCAAGGCCTGGTCTGAGGCGATCTTCTCATGTCGCTATTAGTGCATGCAACCCAAGCGCGAGGCCAGCGGTCAGCATAGCAACGGAGGCTTGCGCACATCGACAAAACAATGGGAGAAGGGGGGTCATTCCAAAAAAAGAAGCGGGGGCAAATGATCAATGGTCTTCCTATAAATCTAAAACAAACAAAAAACAAGGTCGTTTATCCATCTATTATGGCTAGGGTTAGAGTTTCTTGTGGCGTTGTTCGGGTGGTGACAGCGGCGCAGCGGAATAAGGCATTGTGGCTTCACCTCCTCCATGGCGCCTCTCAGGATGACGCGGCAAAGTTGTTACCTATGTCTTCCTGTTGCTCGTATGCGGCAACAATATTTGTAGATTAGCGCCATCCCTTGTGTGTGGAGAGGGTAGGGTGGCCTCATCGGTTGGTCAGCCGTGTGAGGTTTGGCTTCCCAAAGGAGGTCATCGAGGTTGTGACAATGTCTTGCTCTTTGGGAGTTTTTTTTCTGAGGCCCTTTCCCAGTTTTTTCGACATCTAATCCATTGCCGATGAGGGGCCTAGCGGAAGTTCATGCTAGGGCGGAGCTTTCCTGGATCTGTGGCGATTCCGACGACGATGACTCTTTCATTCGGGGTGCTGGCCTGGTGACTTCCGGTCTGTCACCACCAACACCTTGATGGCTCCGAAAGTCAAGCGGCGGCGGCGACGATGCACCATCGACGCGTTCCAGAAGAAGGAAGCGGTCGACTCCCCAAGGACCTCGTTGTAAAAAAATATATTTGTTGGTGGTGTTTGTACTATTGGTGTTGCTAATAGATTTGAGGGGCTTTATGCAAGAAAAAAAATCTTCCTCTTCGACTAAATAGTTATTTCAAGACGATCCACGCCGTCATGCATCATGACCCAGCTATCTAATTATCTACTCCACTAATTCAGCATCACTCGATTAGTGATCAGTTAATATGCAATCAATTAACGAACAACCACCCGCACATTTGCCCAAACTTCATTTTTCCTTTCCTAACCGCTCGCCGCAGTCCCTTCCTCCCCACCACCGCGGCCACCGGTCGGGGATGAGCACCTGGTTCCCCACACAACAGGCAACAGAGGAGCTAGACCTAGGAATCATCACGTTCTTTTCCAATAGATGATGGCTTAGGGTGTTCATCTAATCCGGATGCATCTTTTCGAAATATAGATGACGCATGTGATAATGATTCTTCATTTCGGCCTTTATCGAATAGCCACAGGTGATAAGTTTTGTCACCACATGCATGTACGACTCGCATCAAAGCTTTCCACGTGCTCCACCGAGCTTTCTTTAGACTAGGGCAAGGATCCGTTTGGAATGGGTTTAACATGATATTTGGACTTAAAAAAGAGACAGGCCAAAGAACACATTGTTGACACAACGAGATAATAATGAATTTGATTGTTTCCCATAGTTGGAAAAAAGTGTGCTAAATATATTGTTTAAACTGTGCCAAAATATCTTTTCCAATGTTCACGACTCACAACAACATGTCAGCCTACAATCTATTATTTTATATGGAATCAAAATGTAGTGTTTTAATATATTCTTCAACTACGGCATGTGTTTCTCGTCGGATATCTCACACTCAAAAGTTTTTTGTCTCAGGCCAAGTGTCCCACTCGATTTGTGCCTCTGAAACTTTCTTACCCAATTTCTCGCTTCATGTGTTTTTCGCATTGTGTGTTTTGTGCCCGTAAGTTTCCAGCTCATTTTCTCGCGAAATGTATTTCCCGCCCTATAACCCCCTCCCATAAAAAAAGTTCTAAACCAATGATTTAACAACTAACCATGCTATTCCATTAAATTTATTATTTTATGACAGGAATTTTTCGTATGTATTGTATTGCATGTGCCATTCCATGGTAAAAAGTATTCATGTTCCATTCTCATACTAGTATGATTACTCACAATCTTCGCACACACTTTTGTGGACATTTAATTATCATATTTATGCTTTCAATGCTTTATTATTATAATAAGTGAAGTGGTAAGTCGCACTAGATCACTTTAAACAACATGATATATTTGGTTCATAGGGGCAAAGTTTGTATATCATTTAATATAAATCATTATTTGTATGTGATTTGATAGTTCATATGTATCATTTCTCATGTTTCACTATGTTGTCAAATTTTATTCTAGCAAAAAATTCACCCTATTATGTTTGTATGTTGTTATCAAACACATACTTAGGGGAAAAAGAGTAGAGTGGATGATGGCGAGAAGTGGGCACATGCATTTAATTGAGCAAGTGTATTACTACTGGCCATGAGGCACAATGCAAGGCGACGTGAAGCGACACCAGACTCCCGTGTTCTATGCCCCCTTCCTCAGCTCGACACAAGCCCCGGCCCAATTATAATGTTCGAATACTATAAAAAAATTGTAACCCCAACCAAGCCCTAGTCCATTCTGTTCCTCTCATGTGATAATCTACGTTACCACAAGTACATCCCACTCACACCGATGACAATGGTGACCCTCTCCTCTATCGACTAATTATACTTAAATATACTCGATCACAAGGACAATGATTTTAAACATGGACCAGTGATCAAATCCAACTAAAATCTTACTTCCCATCTTGTCTCACCAAGTCAACCTTAAAATTATTATTATTAAAATTCATTTTGATGGATACATATTTTAACAATTTCTTTTGCATAAAACGTGAAACCTATATTTTACATGAAATGATAAGACTTCTCAAAGTGTTTCCTTATTAAAAATCATATTTGAGTCCTATATTGTGTTATATCTTCAAGTACTTAAAAAAGAAAGTACTACAATTAGAATATTTATAACCTCTTTTGGAAATCAGTGGGAATAGAATTACCATCATCACATGTGTGCATATCGGAGCGCTTTGCCGGTGCCAACACAGGCACATGGCACGACCCGAAGCGTGCTCACCACCACCCTCGGCCCGGTGATGAACTCGATGCGGAACTGGTGTTGTAGTGAGATTGGGCGTCACTTGGAGACAGAATTGGGAGTGGAGGCGGGAGAGTGCGCCGTAGTGCATGGCCGGGGTGTCGTAGTGCAGAGGCCGCAACGTCTCTGGCCCGCAATCAGATACAATCACATAGATGGTGGTTTTGTTGCAGCAACATATCAGCCATGCGATCAAATCTATTCACAACTACAATAATCTTAAACATGGACATGTGATCAAATCCAACCAAATTCCTCTTCTTATAATATGTGGTCGGGTGAACCATAAAATTATTACTATTAGAATTCATTTTGACAAAATACATATTTTATGTTTCTTTTATATACATAGAACGTAAAAGCTATATTTGCATGAAATGATAAGACTTTTCAAATTATTTTTGTATTGAAAACATATTCGAGTCCTATATTGTGTTATATCTTCTAAAACTTCAAAAATATTTTTTGGGATGAATTAAAATAGATTTTAACCATTTTCAAGAAAATCAATGGGAATAGAATTATCATTATCAAATGTCTGCATATATTTGATGCAAAAAACATTCTTTAAAATAGCCCTTGATAGCCCGATTGAGAGTTTTCTTCTACCCGCAATGTTCGTATCACACCATTCATTCATGTACCCTTGCCTTCTAACTTATTCCGTCCTGACCCACAAATATTCCACCTACTCCCCCGTGTTATTATTCTTCAACCCTAATGCACCCTTTTCCCCTTTTGTTCTCTCTCACAACCCCTAGCCTCGCCTTGCCTCCTCGGTCGTTGGTGGCACGACTTGCTCTACTCTCATGCCCCATCTCGACACAGCCCCGTCCCAGTTCCTAACCATAACCTCAGTCCTAGCATGTTCTCTTCCACATATGTGATAATTTTCATCACCAGAATTATGCCCCACTAGCATCGTTGCTAATGTTGACTATTTGTCTACTAATTATGCTTAAATCTATTCACAACTACAACAATCTTAAATGTGGACATGTTATCAAATCCAACCAAATTCTTCTTACCTTATGGTCTTTTCAGGTCAACCTTAGATTTATTATTGTTAAAATTCATTTTGACGAATACGTATTTTAATATTTTCTTTAACATAAGACATTACGCCTATTTCTTGCATTAATTTGATAAGACTATTCAAAAAAAATATTAAAAATTATATTTGAGTTATATATTCTAAAAATTCAAAAGTATACGTCTCAGAAGAATGGAAATAATTTGTTATCTTTTTCAAAGCCAACGGGAATATAGTTATCATTATCACTTGTATGCATATATTGGACGCAAAAAATCCATTTTTAAAATAGCCCCAATAGTCGAAGGGTTTTCTACTATCCTTAATCTATCACACCATTCGATCACGCACCCTCACGTTATAACTTGTTCCGGCCCACCCCACAATATCCCATCTACCTCCTTGCTATTCTTCTTCAACCCTAATTTCACCATTTCCCTTCCCGTTCTCACAACCTCTAGGGCCTAGGACGGATGACAGAGTCACGATGGCGGTGTCAGCAGTGATATCTGGCTAGAATCAATGTGGGGGTAGAGAGGGTTACTGCAAACGTCTAGAGTGTCTGGGTGGCGTCGGGCCGAGGTTAGACAATGGAGTCGGGGCGACCAGTTTTGGCCAGAATCAGCATGGGGGTGGCGATGGACATGGAACGGTCAAAATCAGACGACGATTGGGCGAGACTCATCGGCTGTCACGAGGGTTGTTGCGGATGTCCGGATAAGCAACGTTGGGGTGGCCGCTCTACAGTGACGACTATCTCGGGCGATGGCGGGGCAGGAAGATGGCCAGAGTCAGAGGAAGACATGACAGGGAATGGCCGGATTCGGACAGCGGCGGGGCGAGAGGTGTGGTTACGGACGTCCAGAGCGGTAGGGTGGCGGCAGCGCCGGGGGCGAACGTCGGATACATGAGACGAGATTTGGCCAAAATTGATGTGGGGTGGCGGTGGGCTAGGGAACAACCGGGACAAGTGGAATCAGACGGCGAGAGAGCGAGACTCGGTTGCAGTCATGGGAATTGTTGCAAACGTCCAGAGGAACGGTGTGGCAGTGGTGCCGGGGTGGACAATGAAGCTGTGGCAATGAGATTTGCTAGAATTGGTGTGTGGTGGTGGTGCAGTGATGACCATCTCGGGTAGCGTCGGGGCAGGGAATGTCCAGAATTGATGGAATATGACGGCGGTGGGGCGAGAATCGATGGAATTAGCGACGACGTGCTTGCCCTCATTAAATTTCCAAATTTTTTATAAAAACAATACACCTTGTATTTAAAAACAGAGGGAGTAGAAAAAAGTTGAAAACCCAACCCACATGGCGGAAAAGAAATAATGGTTTTATTAAAAATAATAATTTATACAATTTTTAGTTTCATATATACATTTATTTATGCAGAACTTGTTTTCTATTTGAAAATAATGCATAAAGAAACCTATGCTAGAGTTGGCATTCGGGTTCTACATGGAGCAGGGAGCACGATCCGCATGACGTATGGTGATTACCGTCGAATATGAGAGAGGGAAAAAGAATAGGCGGTTGAGATTGACCGGGCTATCCGTGATCCTTGGGAGGTGCCGTTCTTTGCCCTCGAACGCGCAACTACTTTCATCAGATTTTAGATGTGCTGCGCAGCTCCTCAAAATAGTGATTGTGGTTAAAAATAATCATTTCAACAAATTTTAGTTTCATATATTTATTTATATCAAACTCATTTTCCGTCTAAAAATAATGCATGCAGAAACCTAGGCTAGAGTTGGTCATCGGGTTTTATAGCAAAGTAGCCAAGTAGGGAGCATGATCCGCGTGATGTATGATATTTGCCGTTGGATCTGAGAGTGGGGGAATGAAATGGGCGGTTGAGATCGACTGGCCATCACATGATACGTGGGAGGTGGGGCATATCCAATCAGGACTCTTTGCTCGCGCCCACGCCCGCGCCGCTCACAACCTTTACCAAATTACTTCCCGCTCGTGCCGGTCAAAATTTCATCACATTTTAGGTGTGCCGCGCAGCTCCTAAAAATATTGGGTACTCCCGCGCGGGGCACAAGAGAGGGAAGGACCGAAGGAAATCCAAAACAAAAGCCCCCAACCAAAGCAACCAGGCCCGCATCTTGTGTCTTCTTCCCCAACTCCTCTCTCGACCCCCCGACCCAAAAGTCAGCCGCCGCCGTCTCCCCAACCCCGGCCTCCGCTCCACCGCCGGCAGCCCCTCCCCTCTCCCCCGGACGCAGATCCTCTCCAGTTTCTCACCCCGCGGCCGGATACGCGCTCTCTCCCTCCCTCCTCGCGCCGGAAATCCTAGCCGCCCCGGCGGCCGACGGTGCTGTGGTATGAATCCCTCCTCCCCTTCTCTTCTACTTCTCCTTCTCTCTCCCTCTGACCCCCATCTTGTCTCTCCTCTTCTCTGCAGGTGAGGCAGCAGCTACAGCCGACAGTCAAAGCAAGGGTTCCCCGACGAGGTCTGCTCCTTCTCCACCGTTAGAGACGGGGGCCTCCTTCTCGGTCTGCTCTGACCGTGCCAGCGCCGACGCCACGGAAGCTCCTCCTCTCCTCTTTCTCTCTGTTTGGGCTCCTTCTTTGTTCTAGGACGCCATGGATTCAGTTTTTTTGTTCTTTCTCTCCTTCTGATTTAAACAGGAGCAGCAGCACATTCTACCATCTATATGGTTCACTAGTTGAATCTTGTTGTGGCTGCGACTTGAACATGAGCATGAGCCAGTGCCTTGTTGTAATTAGGTGTATCATTGTACTGTTATGTTAATCAAATTAGGTGCCTGCAGAATCCCACAAATTGGATGGGTTCTCTTCCCTGCTACACCGGTATTTCCTTTCAAAAAAAGAACAGCTTTGCGCTATGTACAGGGGCGAACCCCGCAATCTGCCAAGATTTGGCGCCCGACGCACCTAATATTTGGTGCAAATAATTATTCCTGTAGTACGTGTTTGATTTTAGTTGAGTCCTGCGTCCATACCGGCGTACTGGGTTGACTGCTAGTTTGTCAATGGATAATGAGCCGTGCTTCTCGATGGCTAATGGTGTGGGCATCTCAACATGGCTTGAGTGGACTGCACATTAGCACGTAATAAAATTGCTAATGACTATATTAAAAACCCCGTCAGAGATTACGCCTGCTGAACCCAAATCCTTCTGATCAGGAAACTGCTCCGTCTGCCTAATGAAAGTGAAGCTTCCTCAGGAGAGAGGGGCATCCTTCTCGGGCTGCTCCGACCCTGCCAGTGCTGACGCCATGGAAGGTCCCCTTCTCTCTAGGATGCCATGGATTCAGTTTTTTCTTTCTTTCTCTGCTTCCGATTTAAACATGAGCACAAGCAGATTCTCTATATGGCTCACTAGTTGGATCTTGTTGTTGCTGCGATTTAAACATGAACATGAGCCAGTGCCTTGTAATTAGTTGTGTCGTGGCACTGTTATGTTAATCAAATTAGGTGACTGCAAGTCTGGTATTGTGTGTCAAAATCCTCCAAATTTGGATGGGTTCTCTTCCTGCTGCACGGACATCTTTTAAAAAAAGAACAGTTTTGCACTATGTATGGTATCTATCGTTGGATCTGAGAGTGGGGGGGGGGGGGGGGGGGGAGAAATGGGCGGTTGAGATTGATTGGGTATTGCATGATTCGTGGGAGATGGAGCATATCCAATCAGGATTCTCCGCTCGTGTCCACGCCCGCGTCGCTCACAGTCTTTGCCAAATCATTCCCAGCCCGCGCAGCTACTTTGAGATTTTAGATGCGCCCGCGCAATTCACCGAAGTATTCGTTCTCCCGCGCGGCCCAAGCCGAGGGAAGAGAAGGATATTTGAAAGGAGAGAGGAAAACCAAAACAAAATCCCCAAGCCAACCAAGCAGGCCCCCAGCTTGTGCCTTCTCCCCCAACTCCTCTCTCGACCCCCCCCCCCCCGAGCCAAAGCCAGCCGCCGCCGCCGTCTCCCCCAATCCCGGCCTCCGCAGCCGACACTTCGTTTCTGTGTATGTGCCTTCTTACTTTCACCAACTTATGTTACAATGGATGGGTATCTTCGTTTTGTCTCCTTTTTTTAGCTAATTTATGTTGTCGTAGGTAAAGCTGGCCGCTTTGGCATTTTCTCGAAAGATAGAATTGTTCAGATTTGAGCTACATATCAAAATATATGGTTCTTGCTCCTTGTTATTGTACTGTTTGAGTTATAGATCAAAATGCATGGTTCTTGGTCCTGGTTATGTTAATGTTTGAGTTATAGACCAAAATGTATGGTTCTTGGTCCGGTATATTTGAGACTAGGAATGTCATCCTGAAACTTGTTTTGTGCATCATCCAGGAATGTCATTCATGTAAGCGACTCCGTTGAGAGGGAGATCGCCATGTGGTTCTGGCGCTACCTGGTGGTTGTCGTCACGGTTGCCTTGCTTCTGGCGTTGATGAGACGGCGGGCTTGTTGCCCAGTATCCATGCTGCCAGCTCGGACAACTGCCTCCTTGGTTATCACCACTTAGGTGAGTCTCTGGTCTTGCCTTCCTCTGTCTTCTTTGGGATCTAGCCTGTGCTTTGCTCCATCCATTGAGGCGATGACCAGTGCTTGTGGTCTGTGGTGGTGCTTTGTCATGTGTAATTTGATTTCTTCTGTTGTGCTATAGGTTTCATATTAGCCTTTCTGAAGTATTGATATGCTCCATTTGATGTTTTCTTTTTGTTGTGCAAGTGTTACGGTAGTGACTGGCCTTTTATTGAATTTATTTTCAATCAGTGTCACACTTTTGGGAATTGCAGCTAAAGTTCTAGGGTTCGTTTGAGTGTGGTTGATGTCATCCAGCGAAAAGCTTGAAAATTTGAGCTTATAGGGTCCGTTTGAGTGAGGTTCACATGCATATCTGGTTGTATTAGAGCTTTAATCAAGAGATTTTAGTGATTTGGATAAGTGATGATTGTAGTATCATCCATATATCTTCACTTAGAATGCATATAAGTTCATTTTTTGTATCAGCAACTACTGCATCAGCCGTGCACTTGTTTTCTTGTTTTATTCAAAGCAGTCATACACATTGGCTGTCTAGTGCAGATGGTAATGGGCTATTGGTTTGTCAAAATGATGGTGTTTCAGCGCAGGCGCAGCCAACGATTGGTTTCTGTGTTTGTGCCTTCTTATTTTCACCAACTAATGATGGTACAATAGATGGTTATCTTTGTTTTGTCTCTCCTTTTTTCTTTTCTTTTTGAGCTAAGTTGTGTTGTCGTAGGTATAGTTGGTCGCTTTGGCCGTTTCTCGAAAAATACAATTGTTCAGATTTGAGTTACAGGTCAAAGCATATGGTTCTTGTTCCTGGTTATGGTACTGTTAGAGTTATAGATCAAAATGTATGGTTCTTGGTCCTATTTATTACCATGAAAAGACTATTGTTGAAGGCACCTTTTCACATTGTTTAGTGGATACTGGAGATTAGAGATCCTGATTCACTTCTCCAGTTTTCATTATTTTCAAAATTTTGCTTGTTCTTCAGGTGATAGTGAGATTGCAATAATTGTCATCACTGAAAGCACCGCTGTAAGGGATCAAGCTAAAAGGTTTCTGGAAGATGTTCCTATTGGTTAGTCCAAGGAGAAGCTGCTCTGATCTAATCTGGTGAAGGCACCAAGCTGCTCAACATCACCACCAGTTGTTCATTTCGAAGGTGAAGTGTGTCTCCTCCTCTGTTTGTTTTGATTTGGCTGTCGTCAAGGTTCCCTTCCTTGATGTGGTTGTTTCCTCATGATGCAGCCATGCCCCTCCGGTGGCATAGGTGCTAACTCTCTCTCTCTCTCTCAAGCATGGATGTAAGAGATGCTTAGAATAACACAATGGTGATTAATTGATACTATGAATCTTTCTGCCCATGTAAATCTTATTTTCTGTTCTTAACCATGCATCAAACAACACAAGTGCAGTCACACAAAAATTACTTTGAGTAAGAATCAGAGTTTTACTTGATTGGTGGTGATTTGGGGGCGTATATTAAGCGGCTTGGGGGTGGATTTTGGTCCCCTAAAGTGTGAGAAATAATTCCTCCTCGCTGGAGTTAGTGTGATTGCAGGCAAGGCATGCACATCTGCTGGATGCATCCTGTTTGTGATGACATTAGAATCAGAAATCCGGGGATGCCATGCATATTTATGTACTTAGTAGGAGAGGAAATGATAGAAGATGCTTAAAATACCACATGGTTTGAAACTGAGGATCTTTCTCCCCATTTGAATAATATTTTCTGTGCTGAACCAACATAAAAAAACACAATAGCTTCACTCAAATTGGTGGTTTTCTTCGAGTATGCTAGTGCTTGTCATAGTTTCAGTCTTAAGAGTGCACTGTTAAGCTGAGTGAAACCTGTCTATCAGTGTAGGTCCTATTATTGAGACTCGTGAGTTTTCTTCTCCTTGATCACTTGGTACTGAGACTCATGAGAGGACTCCCACTCCTGGAGAATACTGTTTTCCAAGAGGTATGCATGGAGACGAATTTTGCTTCCTGTTATTGATATTGTTTCTGTAGGTTGTCTGATCTGTATCATACATGAATTTCTGTACTTGGCTTTGCTTTGCTAAAATTCCTAGGATTTGGAGCAGCTTATTATTAATGGGCTCTGTATTTTAATTCTCCAGTGGTGTCATGTTAGATTAATTCACTATGCAGTACATTGTTTCTCTTGGTTCACTGGAGCACTTTTCCTGCCATCAAGAGACGATAATTATGCATTATGCTAAGATACTTGGTAGATTCAAGCCCTGAATTATTAGACACCCACCCAGTTATATCTTGGAAATTTATGCATGTGTGATCTGCCTGTGCATGATGCTTGTGGGGTTGACCATCACATGCCAGTCGGTCCATGTTCGGTCCATGTTCCTGTTGTAGGCTACATTTTTCTTGTCCTACACTTCCTATCCAACCAGTATATTATTGCATTGCTCAATTATTTAGACGGAGGTGTCCTTGTAATATGAGCTTTCTAATGGATCTTTGCTAATATTTGTCAGATCAGAAACCACTTTGGCTGCTGCCAGAAGAACCTTTGTGCATTTTCTGCTTATGCAGCATCACCGACCAGTCAGCGGAGGCTTCATCGTAACCTCCCTGTCCGGCTACCACCGCTTGTCGGAGACTACCACCTGCTTGGACACTACCTCGGCTTCTTACTCTGTTCTGGTGAGTCCCTAACCTCCTCCCTCTCTCCATGTACCCTGAGATGGACCGGTCATCGAGCCATGGCCGGTTGTGGTGCTGGCCATTGAGCCAATAATTTGGAGGTCGGCTCTGTGTTGATGTTGTCTCTGGTGGTGGCCTTCTGGCCACCACAATCTTGTTATGATGATCTCCTCGTGGAAATTGGTCCCTGTGCTGCTGTATATTCTATTTATTGGGGTTTGATACTTGCATGCTTATTTAGAACCTTGCATACTATTTCTCTGTGGGTCATGAAAATTGGCAAAAGATGTAATTCTTGTGATGCCTTGTACAGCAAATTAGCATCCTTGTGCACAAAATTATACGGCCATGGATGTGCATGTTTTAGCTTTTATAAATTGAGACAAGAGCTGTTAATTCTTGGTGTGTGGTTCATGTAACTGACAAGAGCTGCTAATTGTTTTATATTTCCTCAAGTATTCTCTGCTCATGATGCCATGTACAGCAAAGTAGCGTCCCTATTACCCAATGGATTTGTATTTTTTTAGCATTTTGACTAAGTTGAATTGTTTTACCTTCTTTGTTCTGGATGGTAATAAGTGACTCCAAAGAAATACCTATTATTTTCTAGTCGCATGCTAATGCCCAGTTCAATACTGCACATAGTTTGCATCTTGAATCGATATCTAATACATATTTATAACATGTTTCTAGCAGCAGCAGCAGCGGTTCGATGGTGTTGTTGGGAGGCCAAGGCGAAGAACCTGTTGGTGGCCGCCGCACCCACCTGTGACTTGAGCTCCAGTATTGGATGAACACTTTGACAGACATGTGGCTGATTCTTTGAGGCCAGCTACCTTCTACAACCTCAGCTTCTGCAACCATGGGAGTGGTGAGCTCTCTCTCTCTCTCTCTCTCTCTCTCTCTCTCTATTTTTGTGTGTGAGATGGTTTGGCCATTGAGACATTGGCGACTATGATGTTGGCCATTGAGCTGATGATTTAGCGTTCAAATCTGTGGTGGCGGTCTTCCAGCCACCATAGTCTTGTGGTTGTAACCATATTTCCTTTTTCAACAAAATTTCCTGTGTTTAGTTTGATAGGATCCCTATGCTAGGTATTGGACTTGTTGATGGCTGTCAAATGGAACAAGATGCTTCCATATTGTGTAGTGCTACTACATGCACTGGTTGGGGTGTTGATGAAACGCTAGGGTTTTAGGCTATCTGTGATGAATTCTCTATGATTGTTTTTGTCAACCATAGTTTGAGATACACTCGAGTACACATGTTGTGTGTGGTTCGTGTAACTGACTAACAGGGGATTTGAATTCTTGCAGGGTCCCACGGTACAGGAGAGCAAGCTCCGTCAAACCCAAGGCCCGCAGCAGGCGATGTGAACACTGGAGGCGGCGGTTCAATGATGTCGGCATACATAGCAAGCGTTTCAACCGACAAACATGAGATATAACATCCTGGCAGGTACCCTTGCCAGCCATAGCGCCCTTGGCTGGCACCTTCTGTCGAAGCCCAAGAAGACTGAGAAGGTCGTCGACTGATCTCCCCGGCGAGGATGGTGGCTCCTCCCCCGCCGCCTTCCACCGAGATAGGATCCTCCCTGCCTCCATGTGCTTCTTCTCTTGTCCGGGAGGGCGAGGAGACTTCCATCTGGCTGCTCTTGATGAACTCTTCAAGGTACCAACTCTTTCCTCTCCTCCGAGAGAGATACCGCATTTCAAGTTGTTCTTCTTCCGTGTGTAGTGCACTATGCTAAAAAATACATACAGATGCAAGGTTCGATAATTATGCATTATGTTAAGATACTTGGTAGATTCAAGCCCTGAATTATTAAACAACCACCCAGTTTTATCTTGGAAATTTATGCATGTGTGATGTGCCTATGCATGATGCTTGTGGGGCTGACCATCACATGCCAGTAAATAAGTCGGGCCTTCTATTTTGTAGTTGAAATAGCTCACTGCAATTGCTCTCTCGCAACTACTCATCCTGGGACTTCACACATGAAAACATGTTTTTCACTTGTATTGAATTGCTGGTCACAGATTCTGCTGTAGTGTAACCCCTGTAGCAATGATGATATGATGTTCTTGAAAGGGAGCTGGTAAATATAACAGGAACTTACATAACATGAATATTAAGTTCTTGTAGTACTTGAAGGCTGGAGTATTTGATATTTGATCTAGAGCCATCTTGTTCAAGGTGTGTCTATCAACCAATGTGATGCATATCTAGGATTTTAGGTTGATGTAGTTTTTCTTGCCCTAAAATGCATTGTATATTGTTCTTTTTGCTGCTGTAAAATTCTATGTTCTTTGGCATGATATATTGTTTATCCTTTATGGATGGAGCTTGTTCTTTTTGCCGCTGTAAAATTTTATATTCTCTTTCTCTGCCCAGGTCACCCGGAAGTCTGATATTGTGAAGGGCGAGAAGACCGGCGGATGGAGCTTGTGGCGCCGCTTGGTCATAATTGGGTTGCAAGGAAGGAAATCTTGCCTTGGTGCGTTGATGCTTGTGCCATGACCATTCATTCAAACAGAAGAAGAATGACAAGACAAGGAAGGAAGGGCCAGCAGTGAGTAGTGGGAGCTGGTGTTAGATTTATCCATGAGCTTATTGAGTTTGTAGTGGTGTTGGGGAAATGGTTTGGTAGGATGATGATATGGAAGTGTATTGATGACTTGCACTTAGAGTGCATGAATGAATCTTGGAATGAATAACATGATAATACCATTCTTTTGATTTGGATTCTTATGCGACGCGATATGCTGCCAAAATTTCTAGCGAAAATCCACACGACTTGTCCAAAATTTGGCCTTGTTTGTAATGAAACCAAAACTTTTCGGTCTTGATAGCAAAATGCTAGGGGCTTTTGGCAGCAACCTTTTGTTATCTGGGGGTGTGGATAGAAAGAAATATGTCTTCCTTTTGTTATGTTTGAGCAAAAAAATCATGAATTTGAAGAAAAGATCAAAAATCAAAAAGGGGAAGGAAAAGAGAAAGCAAAAACTAGAATAAAAGCCGATCTGAACGTGGAGCCTCAATCTCGATGCCAAAACGTACTACTACACACTCGTATGCATGCATGCATACGTGACTAGCTACAAGGTTTCATGACATTACATCAACCAAGGTTTCATGTCTTTCTGATTTTTTTTTGATTTTTTGGAACTAAAATGCCATGTCACTCCATGCTTAATTGTGTCATAGCCGTTAGACCAATATGTTTGAAAATTCCTTCCAATTTACTGCACATGGAATTAAATCGCACACAAGTACACGAAATATGAGTTTTCAAACCGTTATGGTTAGCTGTTGCATCTACATGTAGTTCAAATTTCAATTACGGTCATTAAATGGCTAGAAAATCACTTAAATTTCTTAGAAGGTCAAATGACCCATGAAATTTTTCAAAATTTGACATGACAGTTGTATTAGTACTACAAATTTCTTGTTCATTTGAAACACCATCCGTTGGCACTTTATTCCAAATTCGTCTTTCACAGCTAAAAAAATATCTACAACATCACACACAGTTGTTTTCTAGGAACCGTTTGCGATGAAAATATCTGGGTCTATTTAAGTATCCCTCCTTAAGCTATGTCGGCTCGTCTGCTCTAGTGCTGGCAACCCCCGAATCCATGAATCCCGATCCCCATTCCCGCACCCCCTTCTTGCAAAGATGTCAATTCTTTGGCAAGTCAGCCGCTTCAAATTCGGTCCCACTTGTTAGAAAGCGATCAAACGGACCAAATCACCTGATCATAACGTATTAGCGACTTTGTGGCTTTATGCAAACCTAGCCGTAAATGTGATAGTTTCTTGTAATTAACTCCAACTACGGTCGTGCCCAAGAACTCCAAGTCAGGAGTGTGGTTTCTAGCATGCGCCGTCCCGATCAGTGAATGTAAAGTGTCAAAGAAGATTTCTCCATCCTAGTCTGTCAATATTTAAATTAATCACAACATAAATATGAAGTACATGGGGTGTTCCGTAAAATCTCTGCAACCTTTTATATACGGTAGAAAACTGAGGAAGAAAACAGATTACAAGATCTCTGACGAGCACACTGATACAAACAAGGAGAGCAAACAGAGACCATAAATCGTCGAGTTTGCTAGCGCGCAGGCTGATGAGATGCAAGACAAGCACGGTGACGTTTTGCTGGCGGCGCGCAAGCTGATGCGATGCTCGATGAAATCTTGGACGGCCTTATCGACCCTGTCGGATGCGGCCATGAACCTGTGGAACCAACTTGATCGGGCGCGTCCCCTTGCCCGGACTGCTTCCATGACCCTCTTCTCCATGTGGTGCACTGTTCCTTGGGCTGCCCTCTTCTTGGTCTTGGATTTCTGGCCATAGCTGCAGGCCATCGACAGCTTGCTAGCCATCCATGCGAGTTGTGCCATCAGCATCTCTTCCTCGCGATTGCGTTTGGTGGTGTGGTGAACCCAATTGATGGCTCGACCTTTCTGTTCCAAGAGCCTGCCTCCCATGGCCGGCCTTATGTAGTGCTACCACATCCTGGCCGAGTCGGACGGAGGTCCACAGATCTCGGTCCAGCTCGTGGCGGCTGCTGGAAACGGACTCGGCTCGCTCATATTTTTTTTTTCCCTCGAGACAACGCTCGGCTTGACCGGCTGGCGGGGAGTCCTCTGGCCTGTACACTCGTGCGCAGGTAGCCTAGAGGGCTTGGATTTGGGTGTGCTAGCTCTTTTCTTCCGTCGAATGGGAATGCATGCCTGTTAATAATTATGCAAAACAAACTTTTTTTTTTGCAGGGAATGCAAAACAAACTTTGTGTGGGCTCGGCGTGCACGAGCGCGCGTACGTATACGTAGGAACATATATACCCTACCGTATAGTCAATTTGAGCGACCAAATTGATGAATGACCGAACGACGCGTCATTAATTCGCTCGCTCGCGTGCGGGACTCCTTCCTACTCCCTCCGTTCCGAATTACTTGTCTTAGATTTGTCTAGATACGGATGTATCTAGCACTAAAATAAATGCTAGATACATCCGTATCTAGATAAATCCAAGACAAGTAATTCGGAACGGAGGGAGTAGAATCCTAGTCCTAGTCCTACCAGTCCTTGTCCTAGGCTAGCTAGCTAATCACGTTTCAAGCGGAAGCCTTCTTCTTCTCCATCTTCTTCTTTTCCTCAACACAACAGGTACGTACTACATGCACAATCAAATACAAGTCTCTTTCTTCTTCTTCTTCTTCTTCTTCTTCTTCTTTTTGAGAGGAACAAAACAAACAATCTTCATTATATTGAATGAATGACGACAAAGTTCTTGTCTTCTCAACCCCAAAATGAAATTCTTTTCTTTAGTTTTCCTGCGTACGTAGCAGCATACACATGCATGCACGCATCGCTCGAGTGATACATGCATGCATCATGTTGCCTGCTGCCTACGGCCTACCTTGGAGTTGAACCGCCGTGCATGCTAGCTCCTCTTCTCTAGCCGCGCGCGTCGACGCCGGGAAAGGCAACCCGGCTCGCTCCTCTTCTACCTTTTCCGATCGATCATCGATGGCCATCAAAGGTTGCAAATTTACGTCTCTTTTTCGTTTCCTTTCTCCTTCTTCTTCTTCTTCTTTGTTAGTCAAGAGATCAATCATCACTTGCAAAAAGGGCGCATGCATCTTTCTCCTTCTCCATCCCACACACAGACGTACGTACTACCGACCACGGCGGCCGGCCTAGGTCCAGTATGCGTGCAAGGGGCCGGAGGAGCGATCGGAGGTGCACCGTACGTGTTGAAGTATATATATAGCACGCCTCCCTCCAAAAGTCCAAACTATGGAAGCAGAGGAAGCGGGGGCAGGCCACAATTATTTACAGCGTTTACTGGGTTTTTAACCCGGAACCTCTTGGTTGTGAGTTTATGTACCTATCCAGTTTACCCATCAGTTCGGAAGCGGGCAATATACTTCACGTGTTTCCCGCCTAATATCTCTTGCCAAAGTTCGGCTGCACCCGCATCGTGTTGTGTCGAGCACCATGGGCGCCAATGCAAGCCGTAGGTGAGGTCCACGAGTGGCGGTCGTCCCTGCCAGCGAGCACGGCGCTGTCAAAGACGCCTACGCATGCGCTTCGTCCCCGCGGCGAGCATATGCATTGGTGGCAGGGGTGGCGCTATGCCTGCGACATGCTTGGGAGTTGCATACTACTCCCTCCGTTCGAAATTACTTGTCACAAAAATGGATAAAAATGGATGTATCTACAACTAAAATACATCTAGATACATTCATTTCTTAGTAGAGTAATTCCGAACGGAGGTAGTACATACGTGCACAACTAAGAATGCACACACACAGGATCCAATGAGAAGATCATGCTATATATACATCGATCTCAAAAGATCCATGCATGTCACCTAAAAAAAACATGTATCCTTTCTTAGATAGCTAGAAAAGACAGATTGTGAACATGCACTACGGCGTTCTATTTCATTCTTATTTTTCTGGAACACGTATACAAGATTTTTGGTTTGCAACCTATAGTCTCTCTAATAACTAATGTAATTGATATTCTTCTCCTCCTCACTTACTTCCCATACAAATCTACAGCGTTCGATCTTTATTTGTATAAAGTATATGATGCCCCGCATGTTGTTGCGGAACTCGGTTGCAACATATTTTGATGAAGTTGAAACATGATCACACTTATGCTTTGGAACACCCATGATTTTTTCTTGTATCCCCCCTCTCTTATCGATTCGTGCGCGGTTCCTTTTTTTTTCAAGAAAAGCGACATGAATTGGTGCCACGCACGCACACTGTAACGCCCCGGACACACCCGCCGGTGGTCGTTACTCCTGGCGGGATCTAGACTGGCCCCACAGATCAATACTAGTCTTTTCTGCACACTTTGTCCTCACTCGTGCGCACCCGGGAGCAACTTCCCGGTCGGTCACCCATCCTGAAATTACTCCAAGCCGAGCACGCTTAACTTTGGAGTTCTTTCCGAATGGGCTTCCGAAAAAGAAGAAATTCCTTATTGATATGAGTAGTCTATCATTCCTATTAAGTCAGGCTATCACACACGCGCAGCATGTCCGACAACCTCTCTCTCAAAGAACATGACTTCTCTTCTTCTTCATTTCTCTCTTGAAACACAACGAGAACATATCAAGGGGTACATCCGCCCGCATTCTTCCCTGAGTGCGGCTGCGGCCATGGCTTAGTTCGCCGTCGACTCCATTTTTCCTTTGGAGTAGCTAGCTACGTAGCTACAAATCAGTTGGGTCGCCGGCGGCGTCCCGGCCGGAACACATCTTCTTGGCGTCGCTGCCTTTCTCCTCCTCCCCATCCGCTTCTCCCAAAAGCACCACGGCCACCGTCAACTCTCCCTGGCTGCGCGACCGCACCAATATTAATGCTTCTCCTGAGCCATGCATGAATAATACGTCCTACGTTCCTAAATATTTGTGTTCCTAGAGACTTCAACAAGTAACTACATACAAAGCGAAATGAGTGAATCTATACTCTAAAATATATCTATATACATCCGTATGTGGTAATCCATTTGAAATCTCTAAAAAACACAAAAAGTTAGGAACGCAGGGAGTAGCTAATGAGTACGGATGGCGGCCATACGTCCGTCGTGGGCACTGAGCATGCTGCTCAAACCACGTCATCGATCATGGACGAACAGGAGCGGCCGACGATCTGAGCTCCCTCAAAATTGCTCTTTTTGTTCCTCCCGGTCCTTCGCGCGTCTCTTCTCAACAGTAGAGAGAGGCGAATCACAGGCGTCCTCTTCCTCTGTGTACTTCCGTCGGCCCCTCCTGCGGTGTCCCTCGCCTCCGGCGGCCCATGTGAGGGCTGGACGTTGGGGAACCCTGAATCCGGGTGCGGTGTGTAGATAGGTCGTGGTGTCTGGTCGGTTCGGCTCGGACGGTACCGACGGTGCCCTTGTACAGCAGTGTCCATGGCACCTTAGTCTATAAGGAGCGAGATGTGTTGCTGGGAATAAGTGTCTCCCGGCCTTCGCTCTTTCTCGTCGGAGGCTTCATCAGCACCGACGAGGGGCTTGTGGAGTTTCTCCTTTTGGAGCAGCGGTGGTCCGTCGCTTCAGCATAGTGTGGCGGCGGTGGCGAGCTGCTCGTGGAGGATGGCGGCAGGTGCTATCAAGGGCTTGTGGAAGAGGCAGCACGGTCTTTAGCATATTTTGTAGGGTGTGGGTCATGCTGGGCGAGGAGGAAGTGGTTAAATAGTGGTTGCCATCCAGGTCAAGCGTCGGGTTGTGTCAATGCGGACGCCATAGTGGGTTTCTCGGCTGCCGCACCTATTTAATGCTGACATGCCGACGAACGGGAGCCAGTTTGAATGCAGTAAACAATCATCCAGTCCTGTACGGTCAAGCGTCTCCGACATTGGAACAGGCATGGAGACCCGACAACGCTCTCGGTCAGCATGCCACTTCAATTCTGGCTCCAGTGAGAGGCCACGTCCGCTCTGGGCCATCTTGAATGTGGTGTTGGCGTTGTGGGCCAGCATGAATGTGCGACAACCGCTTCAGATGGGAAAGGGTCTGGCGCGCGGGAGAGGTTTTCGGGTGGGACCGGGGTGGTGGGTGCGTACATGGCAGTTGTCCGGACGCCCGCAAAGCCCCATGGTTTGTGTCCGGTTTGCGGTAAAACAGATGTCTGAACCAGTCCGCGGACCGACGTGTACCATGTTGGACAGCAAATTGCATATGTACAGTGATGTTTGACGTATACGGGCGTTCTGAGGGTCCACGTTGGAGATGTCCTAAAAGCCAGTCCGAGGGACTCATTGGTTTTTATAAAAACGTCATCGCGCAAAACTATTAATTAGTATAAAATTTCAAAAACCGCCCCGAGCAAAAAATGGCTCCCAAGTGTTAATCATTTTGAGTAAAGCCAACCTCTATACAAAATCCTATGATTTTATGTGACGTGCACTCCCTTCACTCGAAGGTAGGTAAGTACATCTCTCAATCTAATTACTAACAACACATCTAATTACTAACAACACATTTCTCTTTATGGGACTAGTAATAAACTAACCCGACCATCCTCGATAATTTAGTCGGTCGAATGTTAGTGAAAAGTGGGCCTCGCTAGTCTTTAGCATATTTTGTAGGAATTAAATAGTTTTAACTCTTCTTCTAATCGGTAGAAAGATAAATACAGTTAATTATCACATGTACTCCATCCGTTTAGGTGAATAAGTCATCTTAGGTTGTGCACCGTGACCAAAGTGGAGGGGAAAACGAGAGAACTTAATGTTTATTTGCATTATATGCAATGAACTAACCACTGCATGTCGTGTTTGGTAGTCTCAAGTCATTAAAAGCATGCACATCCCATATCTCTTATTGGTTGATATGTCAAGAAACAAGAAACGAGGTAGAAGTTAATGCACCGCGCCTAAGTGTTTTGAGATTATTTGGTTTTCGTAAGATGATTTACACACCTAGACGGAGGGAGTATTCGAAATACCTTTTACCAAGGCTAGCATCGAGAAGACGAGCCAGAGTAGTAGCCAGCCCGAGACTCATGGGTTTTATAAAAACTCCATCATGTAGACTATTAACAAATTTCAAATGTAATAAATGGCTCCCAAGCGTTTGATGTGATCATTTTGAGTAAAGCCGGCATCTATCTATTTATATATAAAAAGTGCTTTACAGGCTAATGAGAAAAAAGAGAATAAGCTAGAAATTCTCACAAAAATTAGAAATATCTAACCTTTAATTTTGCACATCAAAATATCACAACCGTTAGATCAACTTTAACGCCAAAGAAATTACCCACCAATGCCATCCTCTCTAAGTTATCGACGAATGCCATTATGTAATAAAAAGTTGCCCAAACAAAAAAAAGTAGTCGCCCAAAATAAATTTTCCCATGTGTATTCAATCTATGCCATCATGTGAAACACCTTCCCTCCCGTAGCCCTAATTAACTCTCTTTCCCCAGTGTGTTCTTGGACGTGTGGCTCCAAACAATCTGCCGGCCGCCGCCAAATCCTTCCCATCGATCTGCTCTAGGGTTTGGTTACTCTAGCTAATCAACAGGACTACCTCATGCATGACGGCCGGCTAGGCGCCGGAGGATAGTGATCTGGACAGCGGAACAGACGACGCCGACGAACAGCGGATGCCTGGCCCCTACGTTTCTCACGGCAGACATCGAGCAACAGGTAGTGGTGTCTTCAATCTTCTTTTCTGACCCACATAGATACATGCCCTAGAAGATCAATCGGATTTGCCTCATGCGCATGGGCAAAAGCAACGTACGTACGTGCATCTCATAGGTATCTAACTTTCGCACTGCTATACTAGTAGAAGATAGAATGAAGACAAGACTCCTCCTTTCCTTCTCTCTCTTGCAGTACCTCTCTCTGCTCTTTTTTTTTTCTTTCACCCACACGCCTCTCTCTGATCCTCTTTTTATCTCACAGATTCACACACACCGGCTCACTCCCTTCTCTCTTACGAGAACATATAATAGAGAACAGTACCCAAAAGCTAGCACTGCAGTAGGACATGACAACAGCTAGCACTGCACAGGACATGCACATGCATCTGTCCCCTCTCTGCTAATCACTGGCGCCCTCTGTGTGTGTGAGAGAGTGACACAGCAGTGCGAAAGAGTGTGAGAGAAAAGGTTTGACTCATTAGAATAACTGTGATGCTTTGGCTACACATATCACGAAGAAAACCAATAGACAGGATAGAGGGTACCACGGAGCTCGATCTACACTAGAACTTTGCGCATAATAAACCATTCCTCAGCATGTATTACAAGAGCCAAATCAGCACCTATTGTAAAAAACTGATCAAAATTCCTCAGCATTTCAAATTTACAAAAATCACACTAGCTACAGATTGATTATATCTCAATTTACCAGGACAAGCTGTGGAACAGAATGCAGTTACAACAAGATCACTAACATGCACACTGATACAAACAAGCACAGCAAACAGAGACCATAAATAATGTGGAGCGTCGATTTTGCTTGTGCGCAGGCTGATGAGAAGCGAGACCAGCACGGTAACGTTATGTTGGCGGCACGCAAGCTGATGCGATGCTCGATGAAATCTTGGACAGCCTTATCGACCCTGTCGGATGCGTCCATGAACCTGCGGGACCAACTTGATCGGGCGCGTCGCCTTGCCCGGTTCGCTTCCAAGACCCTCTTCTCCATGTCGTGCACCGTTCCTTCGGCCGCCCTCTTCTTAGTGTTGGATTTCTGGCCATAGCTGCGGGCCATCGCTAGGAGTCCAGCCATCAGCATCTCTTCCTCTCGATTGTGTTTGGTGGTGTGATGATCGCCGTTGCTGGATCGACCTTTCTGTTCCAAGAGCCTCTGCCTCCCTTGGCCGGCACTATATATGTAGTGCTACCACATCCCGGCCGAGTCGGACGGAGGTCCAGAGATCTCGGTCAGTTCGTAGCGGCTGCTGGAAACGGACTCGGCTCGCTCGGTTTTTCTTTTTTTCTTTTTGTTTGAAGACAACGCTGTCAACTCGCGGGGAGTCCTCTGGCCTGCTGTCAACTCGCGCAGCGCATGCATTCCTTCGCTTTTTTCCTTTTTTTTCTTTGTCCAGTCCGAATAGAAAGACCTTCGCTGCGATTCATTTAGTTCTGGGGTGGGACCCACCATCGCTTCTCAATCGAGTCCATGATGGAATCCCTCCCCGCCGCACGTCGCCCCTGCCCCCTTCTTCCCAAATTTCGCCGCCTTCCTCTCATTCCTCTCCGTACGTGTGTTAGGAATAATCTTGTACTCGATGCGTTTCGGTTGTATGCGTGTGTGCGTGTGTGTGCTTAGGTCGAGCCGGTGTGTGGTCTGGCTCACGATCCTATGGCGATCGAGGGTTGTTGCAGCAGGCACTAGCGATTGCGTGATGATGACCAGGTCGTGAAGATCAAGACAGGCCTGCGTACGTGCGGTGCGCGGGGTGACCAAGCAGCCCGTGATCGCTACGTCTTGGCCAGCTACAAAATCGGCCGCATCGTTGGTTTGTTAGCGGGCAGCACGAGCGATGGATATGGACGTGCATGTGGTGGTTAGTTGTGGATGCATGCAGATCGCTTGGAGTTAGTTAGCGAGCTGGTGTGCGTCTGGCTATTTAAGCTATGTAATCCAGTCCATCGTTGTACGGTGTGGTGCCGAGCGAGTTTGGGCTCGAAAGAAAAAAAGAACCGCCGTTCGTCGGCGTGGCGCCGTTTGTGCGGCGGGGCGTTTGTCGCCGGAAAATCTAGTGTCTCCCTCTTACTTCCACCTCCGTATGTCCGACTGTGTGTGAGAGAGAGATTCGTCCGGCGTTCGTGTCGCCGGAGGCTACTCGGCGTTCGTCGCCGGATCGGGTATGTCCCAACAACGTGGCCATAGACTTCCGGGACGGCTGCTACGTACAGTTGGTTGGCCGCGGATGGGTCGCCGGAGTTGGCCGGCGGCCGGAGGAAGCATGCCGCTGAGCCTCAGTATTCCATCAACCAAACCAGCCGTCCTCCTCGGCAAACCAGCCGTCAAAGACGCCGCGCCCGATTTCACCCAAGGAGGGAGCCTGAGCCAGCACGACGCCGTCGACAGACAGGCCCGTCTTCCTCCTCGCCTCCGGCATGCATGTACGGCTAGCTGCGTCCAAACATACGCCTTTTTGGCGCACAACAAGAGATGACACACAAAAGCGCGCGCGCCCGCGTCTGCGTCTGTTGAGGACCCGGTCGGCCTCGCCGCCGCCGTAATCCCGTCCTCCTTGGACTAATCGACCTCGTCTCCTTCCTCTCCGGCCACTGCCGCCGCCACACGGCCCGAGCGCAAAAACCCCTTCATTACAATTTACAACGCACGCCCCGCCACGTACGGGACCTCAATCACCGGCGTCCGTCCGGAGCACCTGCCTTGTACTCCCTCCGTTTCAAAATAGATGACCCAACTTTGTACTAAGTTGGGTCATCTATTTTGAAACGGAGGGAGTAGTATCTCACAACGGAACGCACCTGAGAATCAAACAAGCACGCGGACTCGCTCCATGGCCTGCCAAATCAAATACTCCTACAAGACAATCCCATCCACGACTGAGAAGCAGAGGAGGTGCGCACAGCCGTACCGTACGTGGAGCAGCCACGATTCCGGGCAACACCAAGAAGAAGCAACGGAGAACGAAAGAAAGAAAAGGGCTCACCAGCTGGGTGCCAAAATTCTAGTTACACGCGCCGGCGAGACCACCTTGGATTGGGTTGGAGCGCGCCGGAGGAGGAACCGACCACAGCAGCAGCCGCAGCCGTGCCGAGCCCTGGGGTTTGGGGCCGGCGCAATGCCGCGGCCACGAGGCGGGCTGCTGCTGCGTCAGTGAAGGCCGCCGCCCTCCCGGCCGGCTGCTACGGTTGGGTGGCCGCGGGTGCGTCGTCGTCGCGCGTGATGGCATGACGCGGCGAGGAGCGGATGCACCCGGCCCGGTGGAGATGGTGCAGCGGGTTCCCGGGCTGGGCGCCGGGGATCGCCGGAGTTGGCCGGCGGCCGTGGGTTGGAGGAAGGCGATCGGGACGAGGGGAGAGAAAGACTTGGGCGGGGACTCAGCGAAACGAGATGCTTGTGTCACACTGTCTGCCTCGCGTGACAGAGAGAAAGAGAGAGAGACGGGATGCTTTTTCTTTCTTTAGCAGGCAAAGCGCTCAACCAATCATAGGATAGCCCACGGATCGCTCCCGTGTAAAAATCCTGGCCATCCATCCATTCGTTTCTCCCTTTGGACGGGCCGCAAAAATGTACTACTACTACACATATGCATGCATGCATACGTGACTAGCTACACATCAGTTTAGACACCGGGTGTCTATAGCATTTGTCCACGTCACTTGTAGACACCACCAGAAACAATGCGTACAACAACATGTCTATTTGGCTGGCTATAAGCACAGGGCAGGTTTCGCTTGAAAAGAGGAGAGTCAGTTTATTTCCAGGACGTGCTCCACCCACGATATAGACGGCTGCGCGTACAACGGTAAAATAGGCTGTCAGTTAGCTGCGATTTACATGGGATTAGACCGTCGATTATTTAACAGACAGACTAATTCGTTTATCATCTTCTCTCTCTCCCACGTCATCTACAATCCTACGTAGCACATGTTACAGACGGATGACTAGATACCGTTGTACATGCCCTTAGACCGTCGATTATTTAACAGACAGACTAATTCGTTTATCATCTTCTCTCTCTCCCACGTCATCTAAAATCCTACGTAGCACATGTTACAGACGGATGACTAGATACCGTTGTACATGCCCTAAGTACTACGAGCAACGAGTTCATCTTCTTCCTCTTTGATGCGACGTGACAAACCAATCCTCCCCCTTTCTACTGTAGAGAGAGCGGCGACCCAGAGGTGACTGTTTACACATCCTTCAAGTGCCGGTGAGGCCGCATGTTCCTTCCATGTCGGCCCGCAGCTCCGGCGGGAGGAGGGTGGGGGAACCCCAATTCTCCGCTTCCGGTATGTAGATAGGGCTAGGACTAGAGTTTCTTGTGGCGGTAGCGGTGTCGTGTCGTAATAAGGTGTTGTAGCTCCACCTCCTCCATGGCGCCTCTCAGGGCGACGCCATGGAGCCGGCAATGATGTCCTCCTGCCAACCCTTGTGAGCGGTGAGGATGGGGTGGCCTCGTCGATCTGGCGAGGTCTGGCTTCCCAGCGATAGTGTCCTGCTCTTAACAGTTTTGTTTCAAGGTCCTTTCCTAGCTTCGTCGCCATCTTATCCTTCTGCGACGAGGGGCCTGGTGAAAGTTCTTACCGGCGCGGAGGTTTTCTCGATCTGTGGTGATTCCGGCGACGACGGCTCTTTCGCCTGGGCGCTGATCCGATGGGACCGAGGCCCGGTGATTTCCCGCCCGCCACGAACAACGTCTTGTTGGTCCCCATAGTGGAGCAACGGTGGCGGCGCGACACCGGCCCATTCAGGAATAAGGACGCGGTCGACTCCCCAAGGACCTTGTTATCTTATTTTTATTTGTTGGGGTTTTTTGTACTGATGTTGTTGCTAATAGATTTGAGGGGCTTCGACCAGTTAGTTACTTTATTAGGATGATACACTTGGTTATAAATCATGGCCTAGCTATCCATTTACCTACTCCACTAATTAAACATCGCCTGACTAGCAATCAATTAATACGTAAACAAATAGTGAGCAACCACCCGCACGCTTGCCAAAACCTTATTTTTCCGTTCCCAACCGCCCGCCGCAATTCTTGTCAACGACGGCAATCGGAGGTGGAGCTAGACCAAGGCCTGGTCTGAGGCGATCTTCTCATGTCGCTATTAGTGCATGCAACCCAAGCGCGAGGCCAGCGGTCAGCATAGCAACGGAGGCTTGCGCACATCGACAAAACAATGGGAGAAGGGGGGTCATTCCAAAAAAAGAAGCGGGGGCAAATGATCAATGGTCTTCCTATAAATCTAAAACAAACAAAAAACAAGGTCGTTTATCCATCTATTATGGCTAGGGTTAGAGTTTCTTGTGGCGTTGTTCGGGTGGTGACAGCGGCGCAGCGGAATAAGGCATTGTGGCTTCACCTCCTCCATGGCGCCTCTCAGGATGACGCGGCAAAGTTGTTACCTATGTCTTCCTGTTGCTCGTATGCGGCAACAATATTTGTAGATTAGCGCCATCCCTTGTGTGTGGAGAGGGTAGGGTGGCCTCATCGGTTGGTCAGCCGTGTGAGGTTTGGCTTCCCAAAGGAGGTCATCGAGGTTGTGACAATGTCTTGCTCTTTGGGAGTTTTTTTTCTGAGGCCCTTTCCCAGTTTTTTCGACATCTAATCCATTGCCGATGAGGGGCCTAGCGGAAGTTCATGCTAGGGCGGAGCTTTCCTGGATCTGTGGCGATTCCGACGACGATGACTCTTTCATTCGGGGTGCTGGCCTGGTGACTTCCGGTCTGTCACCACCAACACCTTGATGGCTCCGAAAGTCAAGCGGCGGCGGCGACGATGCACCATCGACGCGTTCCAGAAGAAGGAAGCGGTCGACTCCCCAAGGACCTCGTTGTAAAAAAATATATTTGTTGGTGGTGTTTGTACTATTGGTGTTGCTAATAGATTTGAGGGGCTTTATGCAAGAAAAAAATCTTCCTCTTCGACTAAATAGTTATTTCAAGACGATCCACGCCGTCATGCATCATGACCCAGCTATCTAATTATCTACTCCACTAATTCAGCATCACTCGATTAGTGATCAGTTAATATGCAATCAATTAACGAACAACCACCCGCACATTTGCCCAAACTTCATTTTTCCTTTCCTAACCGCTCGCCGCAGTCCCTTCCTCCCCACCACCGCGGCCACCGGTCGGGGATGAGCACCTGGTTCCCCACACAACAGGCAACAGAGGAGCTAGACCTAGGAATCATCACGTTCTTTTCCAATAGATGATGGCTTAGGGTGTTCATCTAATCCGGATGCATCTTTTCGAAATATAGATGACGCATGTGATAATGATTCTTCATTTCGGCCTTTATCGAATAGCCACAGGTGATAAGTTTTGTCACCACATGCATGTACGACTCGCATCAAAGCTTTCCACGTGCTCCACCGAGCTTTCTTTAGACTAGGGCAAGGATCCGTTTGGAATGGGTTTAACATGATATTTGGACTTAAAAAAGAGACAGGCCAAAGAACACATTGTTGACACAACGAGATAATAATGAATTTGATTGTTTCCCATAGTTGGAAAAAAGTGTGCTAAATATATTGTTTAAACTGTGCCAAAATATCTTTTCCAATGTTCACGACTCACAACAACATGTCAGCCTACAATCTATTATTTTATATGGAATCAAAATGTAGTGTTTTAATATATTCTTCAACTACGGCATGTGTTTCTCGTCGGATATCTCACACTCAAAAGTTTTTTGTCTCAGGCCAAGTGTCCCACTCGATTTGTGCCTCTGAAACTTTCTTACCCAATTTCTCGCTTCATGTGTTTTTCGCATTGTGTGTTTTGTGCCCGTAAGTTTCCAGCTCATTTTCTCGCGAAATGTATTTCCCGCCCTATAACCCCCTCCCATAAAAAAAGTTCTAAACCAATGATTTAACAACTAACCATGCTATTCCATTAAATTTATTATTTTATGACAGGAATTTTTCGTATGTATTGTATTGCATGTGCCATTCCATGGTAAAAAGTATTCATGTTCCATTCTCATACTAGTATGATTACTCACAATCTTCGCACACACTTTTGTGGACATTTAATTATCATATTTATGCTTTCAATGCTTTATTATTATAATAAGTGAAGTGGTAAGTCGCACTAGATCACTTTAAACAACATGATATATTTGGTTCATAGGGGCAAAGTTTGTATATCATTTAATATAAATCATTATTTGTATGTGATTTGATAGTTCATATGTATCATTTCTCATGTTTCACTATGTTGTCAAATTTTATTCTAGCAAAAAATTCACCCTATTATGTTTGTATGTTGTTATCAAACACATACTTAGGGGAAAAAGAGTAGAGTGGATGATGGCGAGAAGTGGGCACATGCATTTAATTGAGCAAGTGTATTACTACTGGCCATGAGGCACAATGCAAGGCGACGTGAAGCGACACCAGACTCCCGTGTTCTATGCCCCCTTCCTCAGCTCGACACAAGCCCCGGCCCAATTATAATGTTCGAATACTATAAAAAAATTGTAACCCCAACCAAGCCCTAGTCCATTCTGTTCCTCTCATGTGATAATCTACGTTACCACAAGTACATCCCACTCACACCGATGACAATGGTGACCCTCTCCTCTATCGACTAATTATACTTAAATATACTCGATCACAAGGACAATGATTTTAAACATGGACCAGTGATCAAATCCAACTAAAATCTTACTTCCCATCTTGTCTCACCAAGTCAACCTTAAAATTATTATTATTAAAATTCATTTTGATGGATACATATTTTAACAATTTCTTTTGCATAAAACGTGAAACCTATATTTTACATGAAATGATAAGACTTCTCAAAGTGTTTCCTTATTAAAAATCATATTTGAGTCCTATATTGTGTTATATCTTCAAGTACTTAAAAAAGAAAGTACTACAATTAGAATATTTATAACCTCTTTTGGAAATCAGTGGGAATAGAATTACCATCATCACATGTGTGCATATCGGAGCGCTTTGCCGGTGCCAACACAGGCACATGGCACGACCCGAAGCGTGCTCACCACCACCCTCGGCCCGGTGATGAACTCGATGCGGAACTGGTGTTGTAGTGAGATTGGGCGTCACTTGGAGACAGAATTGGGAGTGGAGGCGGGAGAGTGCGCCGTAGTGCATGGCCGGGGTGTCGTAGTGCAGAGGCCGCAACGTCTCTGGCCCGCAATCAGGTACAATCACATAGATGGTGGTTTTGTTGCAGCAACATATCAGCCATGCGATCAAATCTATTCACAACTACAATAATCTTAAACATGGACATGTGATCAAATCCAACCAAATTCCTCTTCTTATAATATGTGGTCGGGTGAACCATAAAATTATTACTATTAGAATTCATTTTGACAAAATACATATTTTATGTTTCTTTTATATACATAGAACGTAAAAGCTATATTTGCATGAAATGATAAGACTTTTCAAATTATTTTTGTATTGAAAACATATTCGAGTCCTATATTGTGTTATATCTTCTAAAACTTCAAAAATATTTTTTGGGATGAATTAAAATAGATTTTAACCATTTTCAAGAAAATCAATGGGAATAGAATTATCATTATCAAATGTCTGCATATATTTGATGCAAAAAACATTCTTTAAAATAGCCCTTGATAGCCCGATTGAGAGTTTTCTTCTACCCGCAATGTTCGTATCACACCATTCATTCATGTACCCTTGCCTTCTAACTTATTCCGTCCTGACCCACAAATATTCCACCTACTCCCCCGTGTTATTATTCTTCAACCCTAATGCACCCTTTTCCCCTTTTGTTCTCTCTCACAACCCCTAGCCTCGCCTTGCCTCCTCGGTCGTTGGTGGCACGACTTGCTCTACTCTCATGCCCCATCTCGACACAGCCCCGTCCCAGTTCCTAAACATAACCTCAGTCCTAGCATGTTCTCTTCCACATATGTGATAATTTTCATCACCAGAATTATGCCCCACTAGCATCGTTGCTAATGTTGACTATTTGTCTACTAATTATGCTTAAATCTATTCACAACTACAACAATCTTAAATGTGGACATGTTATCAAATCCAACCAAATTCTTCTTACCTTATGGTCTTTTCAGGTCAACCTTAGATTTATTATTGTTAAAATTCATTTTGACGAATACGTATTTTAATATTTTCTTTAACATAAGACATTACGCCTATTTCTTGCATTAATTTGATAAGACTATTCAAAAAAAATATTAAAAATTATATTTGAGTTATATATTCTAAAAATTCAAAAGTATACGTCTCAGAAGAATGGAAATAATTTGTTATCTTTTTCAAAGCCAACGGGAATATAGTTATCATTATCACTTGTATGCATATATTGGACGCAAAAAATCCATTTTTAAAATAGCCCCAATAGTCGAAGGGTTTTCTACTATCCTTAATCTATCACACCATTCGATCACGCACCCTCACGTTATAACTTGTTCCGGCCCACCCCACAATATCCCATCTACCTCCTTGCTATTCTTCTTCAACCCTAATTTCACCATTTCCCTTCCCGTTCTCACAACCTCTAGGGCCTAGGACGGATGACAGAGTCACGATGGCGGTGTCAGCAGTGATATCTGGCTAGAATCAATGTGGGGGTAGAGAGGGTTACTGCAAACGTCTAGAGTGTCTGGGTGGCGTCGGGCCGAGGTTAGACAATGGAGTCGGGGCGACCAGTTTTGGCCAGAATCAGCATGGGGGTGGCGATGGACATGGAACGGTCAAAATCAGACGACGATTGGGCGAGACTCATCGGCTGTCACGAGGGTTGTTGCGGATGTCCGGATAAGCAACGTTGGGGTGGCCGCTCTACAGTGACGACTATCTCGGGCGATGGCGGGGCAGGAAGATGGCCAGAGTCAGAGGAAGACATGACAGGGAATGGCCGGATTCGGACAGCGGCGGGGCGAGAGGTGTGGTTACGGACGTCCAGAGCGGTAGGGTGGCGGCAGCGCCGGGGGCGAACGTCGGATACATGAGACGAGATTTGGCCAAAATTGATGTGGGGTGGCGGTGGGCTAGGGAACAACCGGGACAAGTGGAATCAGACGGCGAGAGAGCGAGACTCGGTTGCAGTCATGGGAATTGTTGCAAACGTCCAGAGGAACGGTGTGGCAGTGGTGCCGGGGTGGACAATGAAGCTGTGGCAATGAGATTTGCTAGAATTGGTGTGTGGTGGTGGTGCAGTGATGACCATCTCGGGTAGCGTCGGGGCAGGGAATGTCCAGAATTGATGGAATATGACGGCGGTGGGGCGAGAATCGATGGAATTAGCGACGACGTGCTTGCCCTCATTAAATTTCCAAATTTTTTATAAAAACAATACACCTTGTATTTAAAAACAGAGGGAGTAGAAAAAATTTGAAAACCCAACCCACATGGCGGAAAAGAAATAATGGTTTTATTAAAAATAATAATTTATACAATTTTTAGTTTCATATATACATTTATTTATGCAGAACTTGTTTTCTATTTGAAAATAATGCATAAAGAAACCTATGCTAGAGTTGGCATTCGGGTTCTACATGGAGCAGGGAGCACGATCCGCATGACGTATGGTGATTACCGTCGAATATGAGAGAGGGAAAAAGAATAGGCGGTTGAGATTGACCGGGCTATCCGTGATCCTTGGGAGGTGCCGTTCTTTGCCCTCGAACGCGCAACTACTTTCATCAGATTTTAGATGTGCTGCGCAGCTCCTCAAAATAGTGATTGTGGTTAAAAATAATCATTTCAACAAATTTTAGTTTCATATATTTATTTATATCAAACTCATTTTCCGTCTAAAAATAATGCATGCAGAAACCTAGGCTAGAGTTGGTCATCGGGTTTTATAGCAAAGTAGCCAAGTAGGGAGCATGATCCGCGTGATGTATGATATTTGCCGTTGGATCTGAGAGTGGGGGAATGAAATGGGCGGTTGAGATCGACTGGCCATCACATGATACGTGGGAGGTGGGGCATATCCAATCAGGACTCTTTGCTCGCGCCCACGCCCGCGCCGCTCACAACCTTTACCAAATTACTTCCCGCTCGTGCCGGTCAAAATTTCATCACATTTTAGGTGTGCCGCGCAGCTCCTAAAAATATTGGGTACTCCCGCGCGGGGCACAAGAGAGGGAAGGACCGAAGGAAATCCAAAACAAAAGCCCCCAACCAAAGCAACCAGGCCCGCATCTTGTGTCTTCTTCCCCAACTCCTCTCTCGACCCCCCGACCCAAAAGTCAGCCGCCGCCGTCTCCCCAACCCCGGCCTCCGCTCCACCGCCGGCAGCCCCTCCCCTCTCCCCCGGACGCAGATCCTCTCCAGTTTCTCACCCCGCGGCCGGATACGCGCTCTCTCCCTCCCTCCTCGCGCCGGAAATCCTAGCCGCCCCGGCGGCCGACGGTGCTGTGGTATGAATCCCTCCTCCCCTTCTCTTCTACTTCTCCTTCTCTCTCCCTCTGACCCCCATCTTGTCTCTCCTCTTCTCTGCAGGTGAGGCAGCAGCTACAGCCGACAGTCAAAGCAAGGGTTCCCCGACGAGGTCTGCTCCTTCTCCACCGTTAGAGACGGGGGCCTCCTTCTCGGTCTGCTCTGACCGTGCCAGCGCCGACGCCACGGAAGCTCCTCCTCTCCTCTTTCTCTCTGTTTGGGCTCCTTCTTTGTTCTAGGACGCCATGGATTCAGTTTTTTTGTTCTTTCTCTCCTTCTGATTTAAACAGGAGCAGCAGCAGATTCTACCATCTATATGGTTCACTAGTTGAATCTTGTTGTGGCTGCGACTTGAACATGAGCATGAGCCAGTGCCTTGTTGTAATTAGGTGTATCATTGTACTGTTATGTTAATCAAATTAGGTGCCTGCAGAATCCCACAAATTGGATGGGTTCTCTTCCCTGCTACACCGGTATTTCCTTTCAAAAAAAGAACAGCTTTGCGCTATGTACAGGGGCGAACCCCGCAATCTGCCAAGATTTGGCGCCCGACGCACCTAATATTTGGTGCAAATAATTATTCCTGTAGTACGTGTTTGATTTTAGTTGAGTCCTGCGTCCATACCGGCGTACTGGGTTGACTGCTAGTTTGTCAATGGATAATGAGCCGTGCTTCTCGATGGCTAATGGTGTGGGCATCTCAACATGGCTTGAGTGGACTGCACATTAGCACGTAATAAAATTGCTAATGACTATATTAAAAACCCCGTCAGAGATTACGCCTGCTGAACCCAAATCCTTCTGATCAGGAAACTGCTCCGTCTGCCTAATGAAAGTGAAGCTTCCTCAGGAGAGAGGGGCATCCTTCTCGGGCTGCTCCGACCCTGCCAGTGCTGACGCCATGGAAGGTCCCCTTCTCTCTAGGATGCCATGGATTCAGTTTTTTCTTTCTTTCTCTGCTTCCGATTTAAACATGAGCACAAGCAGATTCTCTATATGGCTCACTAGTTGGATCTTGTTGTTGCTGCGATTTAAACATGAACATGAGCCAGTGCCTTGTAATTAGTTGTGTCGTGGCACTGTTATGTTAATCAAATTAGGTGACTGCAAGTCTGGTATTGTGTGTCAAAATCCTCCAAATTTGGATGGGTTCTCTTCCTGCTGCACGGACATCTTTTAAAAAAAGAACAGTTTTGCACTATGTATGGTATCTATTCGTTGGATCTGAGAGTGGGGGGGGGGGGGGGAGAAATGGGCGGTTGAGATTGATTGGGTATTGCATGATTCGTGGGAGATGGAGCATATCCAATCAGGATTCTCCGCTCGTGTCCACGCCCGCGTCGCTCACAGTCTTTGCCAAATCATTCCCAGCCCGCGCAGCTACTTTGAGATTTTAGATGCGCCCGCGCAATTCACCAAAGTATTCGTTCTCCCGCGCGGCCCAAGCCGAGGGAAGAGAAGGATATTTGAAAGGAGAGAGGAAAACCAAAACAAAATCCCCAAGCCAACCAAGCAGGCCCCCAGCTTGTGCCTTCTCCCCCAACTCCTCTCTCGACCCCCCCCCCCCCCCGAGCCAAAGCCAGCCGCCGCCGCCGTCTCCCCCAATCCCGGCCTCCGCAGCCGACACTTCGTTTCTGTGTATGTGCCTTCTTACTTTCACCAACTTATGTTACAATGGATGGGTATCTTCGTTTTGTCTCCTTTTTTTAGCTAATTTATGTTGTCGTAGGTAAAGCTGGCCGCTTTGGCATTTTCTCGAAAGATAGAATTGTTCAGATTTGAGCTACATATCAAAATATATGGTTCTTGCTCCTTGTTATTGTACTGTTTGAGTTATAGATCAAAATGCATGGTTCTTGGTCCTGGTTATGTTAATGTTTGAGTTATAGACCAAAATGTATGGTTCTTGGTCCGGTATATTTGAGACTAGGAATGTCATCCTGAAACTTGTTTTGTGCATCATCCAGGAATGTCATTCATGTAAGCGACTCCGTTGAGAGGGAGATCGCCATGTGGTTCTGGCGCTACCTGGTGGTTGTCGTCACGGTTGCCTTGCTTCTGGCGTTGATGAGACGGCGGGCTTGTTGCCCAGTATCCATGCTGCCAGCTCGGACAACTGCCTCCTTGGTTATCACCACTTAGGTGAGTCTCTGGTCTTGCCTTCCTCTGTCTTCTTTGGGATCTAGCCTGTGCTTTGCTCCATCCATTGAGGCGATGACCAGTGCTTGTGGTCTGTGGTGGTGCTTTGTCATGTGTAATTTGATTTCTTCTGTTGTGCTATAGGTTTCATATTAGCCTTTCTGAAGTATTGATATGCTCCATTTGATGTTTTCTTTTTGTTGTGCAAGTGTTACGGTAGTGACTGGCCTTTTATTGAATTTATTTTCAATCAGTGTCACACTTTTGGGAATTGCAGCTAAAGTTCTAGGGTTCGTTTGAGTGTGGTTGATGTCATCCAGCGAAAAGCTTGAAAATTTGAGCTTATAGGGTCCGTTTGAGTGAGGTTCACATGCATATCTGGTTGTATTAGAGCTTTAATCAAGAGATTTTAGTGATTTGGATAAGTGATGATTGTAGTATCATCCATATATCTTCACTTAGAATGCATATAAGTTCATTTTTTGTATCAGCAACTACTGCATCAGCCGTGCACTTGTTTTCTTGTTTTATTCAAAGCAGTCATACACATTGGCTGTCTAGTGCAGATGGTAATGGGCTATTGGTTTGTCAAAATGATGGTGTTTCAGCGCAGGCGCAGCCAACGATTGGTTTCTGTGTTTGTGCCTTCTTATTTTCACCAACTAATGATGGTACAATAGATGGTTATCTTTGTTTTGTCTCTCCTTTTTTCTTTTCTTTTTGAGCTAAGTTGTGTTGTCGTAGGTATAGTTGGTCGCTTTGGCCGTTTCTCGAAAAATACAATTGTTCAGATTTGAGTTACAGGTCAAAGCATATGGTTCTTGTTCCTGGTTATGGTACTGTTAGAGTTATAGATCAAAATGTATGGTTCTTGGTCCTATTTATTACCATGAAAAGACTATTGTTGAAGGCACCTTTTCACATTGTTTAGTGGATACTGGAGATTAGAGATCCTGATTCACTTCTCCAGTTTTCATTATTTTCAAAATTTTGCTTGTTCTTCAGGTGATAGTGAGATTGCAATAATTGTCATCACTGAAAGCACCGCTGTAAGGGATCAAGCTAAAAGGTTTCTGGAAGATGTTCCTATTGGTTAGTCCAAGGAGAAGCTGCTCTGATCTAATCTGGTGAAGGCACCAAGCTGCTCAACATCACCACCAGTTGTTCATTTCGAAGGTGAAGTGTGTCTCCTCCTCTGTTTGTTTTGATTTGGCTGTCGTCAAGGTTCCCTTCCTTGATGTGGTTGTTTCCTCATGATGCAGCCATGCCCCTCCGGTGGCATAGGTGCTAACTCTCTCTCTCTCTCTCTCAAGCATGGATGTAAGAGATGCTTAGAATAACACAATGGTGATTAATTGATACTATGAATCTTTCTGCCCATGTAAATCTTATTTTCTGTTCTTAACCATGCATCAAACAACACAAGTGCAGTCACACAAAAATTACTTTGAGTAAGAATCAGAGTTTTACTTGATTGGTGGTGATTTGGGGGCGTATATTAAGCGGCTTGGGGGTGGATTTTGGTCCCCTAAAGTGTGAGAAATAATTCCTCCTCGCTGGAGTTAGTGTGATTGCAGGCAAGGCATGCACATCTGCTGGATGCATCCTGTTTGTGATGACATTAGAATCAGAAATCCGGGGATGCCATGCATATTTATGTACTTAGTAGGAGAGGAAATGATAGAAGATGCTTAAAATACCACATGGTTTGAAACTGAGGATCTTTCTCCCCATTTGAATAATATTTTCTGTGCTGAACCAACATAAAAAAACACAATAGCTTCACTCAAATTGGTGGTTTTCTTCGAGTATGCTAGTGCTTGTCATAGTTTCAGTCTTAAGAGTGCACTGTTAAGCTGAGTGAAACCTGTCTATCAGTGTAGGTCCTATTATTGAGACTCGTGAGTTTTCTTCTCCTTGATCACTTGGTACTGAGACTCATGAGAGGACTCCCACTCCTGGAGAATACTGTTTTCCAAGAGGTATGCATGGAGACGAATTTTGCTTCCTGTTATTGATATTGTTTCTGTAGGTTGTGTGATCTGTATCATACATGAATTTCTGTACTTGGCTTTGCTTTGCTAAAATTCCTAGGATTTGGAGCAGCTTATTATTAATGGGCTCTGTATTTTAATTCTCCAGTGGTGTCATGTTAGATTAATTCACTATGCAGTACATTGTTTCTCTTGGTTCACTGGAGCACTTTTCCTGCCATCAAGAGACGATAATTATGCATTATGCTAAGATACTTGGTAGATTCAAGCCCTGAATTATTAGACACCCACCCAGTTATATCTTGGAAATTTATGCATGTGTGATCTGCCTGTGCATGATGCTTGTGGGGTTGACCATCACATGCCAGTCGGTCCATGTTCGGTCCATGTTCCTGTTGTAGGCTACATTTTTCTTGTCCTACACTTCCTATCCAACCAGTATATTATTGCATTGCTCAATTATTTAGACGGAGGTGTCCTTGTAATATGAGCTTTCTAATGGATCTTTGCTAATATTTGTCAGATCAGAAACCACTTTGGCTGCTGCCAGAAGAACCTTTGTGCATTTTCTGCTTATGCAGCATCACCGACCAGTCAGCGGAGGCTTCATCGTAACCTCCCTGTCCGGCTACCACCGCTTGTCGGAGACTACCACCTGCTTGGACACTACCTCGGCTTCTTACTCTGTTCTGGTGAGTCCCTAACCTCCTCCCTCTCTCCATGTACCCTGAGATGGACCGGCCATCGAGCCATGGCCGGTTGTGGTGCTGGCCATTGAGCCAATAATTTGGAGGTCGGCTCTGTGTTGATGTTGTCTCTGGTGGTGGCCTTCTGGCCACCACAATCTTGTTATGATGATCTCCTCGTGGAAATTGGTCCCTGTGCTGCTGTATATTCTATTTATTGGGGTTTGATACTTGCATGCTTATTTAGAACCTTGCATACTATTTCTCTGTGGGTCATGAAAATTGGCAAAAGATGTAATTCTTGTGATGCCTTGTACAGCAAATTAGCATCCTTGTGCACAAAATTATACGGCCATGGATGTGCATGTTTTAGCTTTTATAAATTGAGACAAGAGCTGTTAATTCTTGGTGTGTGGTTCATGTAACTGACAAGAGCTGCTAATTGTTTTATATTTCCTCAAGTATTCTCTGCTCATGATGCCATGTACAGCAAAGTAGCGTCCCTATTACCCAATGGATTTGTATTTTTTTAGCATTTTGACTAAGTTGAATTGTTTTACCTTCTTTGTTCTGGATGGTAATAAGTGACTCCAAAGAAATACCTATTATTTTCTAGTCGCATGCAGCAGCAGCAGCGGTTCGATGGTGTTGTTGGGAGGCCAAGGCGAAGAACCTGTTGGTGGCCGCCGCACCCACCTGTGACTTGAGCTCCAGTATTGGATGAACACTTTGACAGACATGTGGCTGATTCTTTGAGGCCAGCTACCTTCTACAACCTCAGCTTCTGCAACCATGGGAGTGGTGAGCTCTCTCTCTCTCTCTCTCTCTCTCTCTCTATTTTTGTGTGTGAGATGGTTTGGCCATTGAGACATTGGCGACTATGATGTTGGCCATTGAGCTGATGATTTAGCGTTCAAATCTGTGGTGGCGGTCTTCCAGCCACCATAGTCTTGTGGTTGTAACCATATTTCCTTTTTCAACAAAATTTCCTGTGTTTAGTTTGATAGGATCCCTATGCTAGGTATTGGACTTGTTGATGGCTGTCAAATGGAACAAGATGCTTCCATATTGTGTAGTGCTACTACATGCACTGGTTGGGGTGTTGATGAAACGCTAGGGTTTTAGGCTATCTGTGATGAATTCTCTATGATTGTTTTTGTCAACCATAGTTTGAGATACACTCGAGTACACATGTTGTGTGTGGTTCGTGTAACTGACTAACAGGGGATTTGAATTCTTGCAGGGTCCCACAGTACAGGAGAGCAAGCTCCGTCAAACCCAAGGCCCGCAGCAGGCGATGTGAACACTGGAGGCGGCGGTTCAATGATGTCGGCATACATAGCAAGCGTTTCAACCGACAAACATGAGATATAACATCCTGGCAGGTACCCTTGCCAGCCATAGCGCCCTTGGCTGGCACCTTCTGTCGAAGCCCAAGAAGACTGAGAAGGTCGTCGACTGATCTCCCCGGCGAGGATGGTGGCTCCTCCCCCGCCGCCTTCCACCGAGATAGGATCCTCCCTGCCTCCATGTGCTTCTTCTCTTGTCCGGGAGGGCGAGGAGACTTCCATCTGGCTGCTCTTGATGAACTCTTCAAGGTACCAACTCTTTCCTCTCCTCCGAGAGAGATACCGCATTTCAAGTTGTTCTTCTTCCGTGTGTAGTGCACTATGCTAAAAAATACATACAGATGCAAGGTTCGATAATTATGCATTATGTTAAGATACTTGGTAGATTCAAGCCCTGAATTATTAAACAACCACCCAGTTTTATCTTGGAAATTTATGCATGTGTGATGTGCCTATGCATGATGCTTGTGGGGCTGACCATCACATGCCAGTAAATAAGTCGGGCCTTCTATTTTGTAGTTGAAATAGCTCACTGCAATTGCTCTCTCGCAACTACTCATCCTGGGACTTCACACATGAAAACATGTTTTTCACTTGTATTGAATTGCTGGTCACAGATTCTGCTGTAGTGTAACCCCTGTAGCAATGATGATATGATGTTCTTGAAAGGGAGCTGGTAAATATAACTGGAACTTACATAACATGAATATTAAGTTCTTGTAGTACTTGAAGGCTGGAGTATTTGATATTTGATCTAGAGCCATCTTGTTCAAGGTGTGTCTATCAACCAATGTGATGCATATCTAGGATTTTAGGTTGATGTAGTTTTTCTTGCCCTAAAATGCATTGTATATTGTTCTTTTTGCTGCTGTAAAATTCTATGTTCTTTGGCATGATATATTGTTTATCCTTTATGGATGGAGCTTGTTCTTTTTGCCGCTGTAAAATTTTATATTCTCTTTCTCTGCCCAGGTCACCCGGAAGTCTGATATTGTGAAGGGCGAGAAGACCGGCGGATGGAGCTTGTGGCGCCGCTTGGTCATAATTGGGTTGCAAGGAAGGAAATCTTGCCTTGGTGCGTTGATGCTTGTGCCATGACCATTCATTCAAACAGAAGAAGAATGACAAGACAAGGAAGGAAGGGCCAGCAGTGAGTAGTGGGAGCTGGTGTTAGATTTATCCATGAGCTTATTGAGTTTGTAGTGGTGTTGGGGAAATGGTTTGGTAGGATGATGATATGGAAGTGTATTGATGACTTGCACTTAGAGTGCATGAATGAATCTTGGAATGAATAACATGATAATACCATTCTTTTGATTTGGATTCTTATGCGACGCGATATGCTGCCAAAATTTCTAGCGAAAATCCACACGACTTGTCCAAAATTTGGCCTTGTTTGTAATGAAACCAAAACTTTTCGGTCTTGATAGCAAAATGCTAGGGGCTTTTGGCAGCAACCTTTTGTTATCTGGGGGTGTGGATAGAAAGAAATATGTCTTCCTTTTGTTATGTTTGAGCAAAAAAATCATGAATTTGAAGAAAAGATCAAAAATCAAAAAGGGGAAGGAAAAGAGAAAGCAAAAACTAGAATAAAAGCCGATCTGAACGTGGAGCCTCAGTCTCGATGCCAAAACGTACTACTACACACTCGTATGCATGCATGCATACGTGACTAGCTACAAGGTTTCATGACATTACATCAACCAAGGTTTCATGTCTTTCTGATTTTTTTTTGATTTTTTGGAACTAAAATGCCATGTCACTCCATGCTTAATTGTGTCATAGCCGTTAGACCAATATGTTTGAAAATTCCTTCCAATTTACTGCACATGGAATTAAATCGCACACAAGTACACGAAATATGAGTTTTCAAACCGTTATGGTTAGCTGTTGCATCTACATGTAGTTCAAATTTCAATTACGGTCATTAAATGGCTAGAAAATCACTTAAATTTCTTAGAAGGTCAAATGACCCATGAAATTTTTCAAAATTTGACATGACAGTTGTATTAGTACTACAAATTTCTTGTTCATTTGAAACACCATCCGTTGGCACTTTATTCCAAATTCGTCTTTCACAGCTAAAAAAATATCTACAACATCACACACAGTTGTTTTCTAGGAACCGTTTGCGATGAAAATATCTGGGTCTATTTAAGTATCCCTCCTTAAGCTATGTCGGCTCGTCTGCTCTAGTGCTGGCAACCCCCGAATCCATGAATCCCGATCCCCATTCCCGCACCCCCTTCTTGCAAAGATGTCAATTCTTTGGCAAGTCAGCCGCTTCAAATTCGGTCCCACTTGTTAGAAAGCGATCAAACGGACCAAATCACCTGATCATAACGTATTAGCGACTTTGTGGTTTTATGCAAACCTAGCCGTAAATGTGATAGTTTCTTGTAATTAACTCCAACTACGGTCGTGCCCAAGAACTCCAAGTCAGGAGTGTGGTTTCTAGCATGCGCCGTCCCGATCAGTGAATGTAAAGTGTCAAAGAAGATTTCTCCATCCTAGTCTGTCAATATTTAAATTAATCACAACATAAATATGAAGTACATGGGGTGTTCCGTAAAATCTCTGCAACCTTTTATATACGGTAGAAAACTGAGGAAGAAAACAGATTACAAGATCTCTGACGAGCACACTGATACAAACAAGGAGAGCAAACAGAGACCATAAATCGTCGAGTTTGCTAGCGCGCAGGCTGATGAGATGCAAGACAAGCACGGTGACGTTTTGCTGGCGGCGCGCAAGCTGATGCGATGCTCGATGAAATCTTGGACGGCCTTATCGACCCTGTCGGATGCGGCCATGAACCTGTGGAACCAACTTGATCGGGCGCGTCCCCTTGCCCGGACCGCTTCCATGACCCTCTTCTCCATGTGGTGCACTGTTCCTTGGGCTGCCCTCTTCTTGGTCTTGGATTTCTGGCCATAGCTGCAGGCCATCGACAGCTTGCTAGCCATCCATGCGAGTTGTGCCATCAGCATCTCTTCCTCGCGATTGCGTTTGGTGGTGTGGTGAACCCAATTGATGGCTCGACCTTTCTGTTCCAAGAGCCTGCCTCCCATGGCCGGCCTTATGTAGTGCTACCACATCCTGGCCGAGTCGGACGGAGGTCCACAGATCTCGGTCCAGCTCGTGGCGGCTGCTGGAAACGGACTCGGCTCGCTCATATTTTTTTTTTCCCTCGAGACAACGCTCGGCTTGACCGGCTGGCGGGGAGTCCTCTGGCCTGTACACTCGTGCGCAGGTAGCCTAGAGGGCTTGGATTTGGGTGTGCTAGCTCTTTTCTTCCGTCGAATGGGAATGCATGCCTGTTAATAATTATGCAAAACAAACTTTTTTTTTTTTGCAGGGAATGCAAAACAAACTTTGTGTGGGCTCGGCGTGCACGAGCGCGCGTACGTATACGTAGGAACATATATACCCTACCGTATAGTCAATTTGAGCGACCAAATTGATGAATGACCGAACGACGCGTCATTAATTCGCTCGCTCGCGTGCGGGACTCCTTCCTACTCCCTCCGTTCCGAATTACTTGTCTTAGATTTGTCTAGATACGGATGTATCTAGCACTAAAATAAATGCTAGATACATCCGTATCTAGATAAATCCAAGACAAGTAATTCGGAACGGAGGGAGTAGAATCCTAGTCCTAGTCCTACCAGTCCTTGTCCTAGGCTAGCTAGCTAATCACGTTTCAAGCGGAAGCCTTCTTCTTCTCCATCTTCTTCTTTTCCTCAACACAACAGGTACGTACTACATGCACAATCAAATACAAGTCTCTTTCTTCTTCTTCTTCTTCTTCTTCTTCTTCTTTTTGAGAGGAACAAAACAAACAATCTTCATTATATTGAATGAATGACGACAAAGTTCTTGTCTTCTCAACCCCAAAATGAAATTCTTTTCTTTAGTTTTCCTGCGTACGTAGCAGCATACACATGCATGCACGCATCGCTCGAGTGATACATGCATGCATCATGTTGCCTGCTGCCTACGGCCTACCTTGGAGTTGAACCGCCGTGCATGCTAGCTCCTCTTCTCTAGCCGCGCGCGTCGACGCCGGGAAAGGCAACCCGGCTCGCTCCTCTTCTACCTTTTCCGATCGATCATCGATGGCCATCAAAGGTTGCAAATTTACGTCTCTTTTTCGTTTCCTTTCTCCTTCTTCTTCTTCTTCTTTGTTAGTCAAGAGATCAATCATCACTTGCAAAAAGGGCGCATGCATCTTTCTCCTTCTCCATCCCACACACAGACGTACGTACTACCGACCACGGCGGCCGGCCTAGGTCCAGTATGCGTGCAAGGGGCCGGAGGAGCGATCGGAGGTGCACCGTACGTGTTGAAGTATATATATAGCACGCCTCCCTCCAAAAGTCCAAACTATGGAAGCAGAGGAAGCGGGGGCAGGCCACAATTATTTACAGCGTTTACTGGGTTTTTAACCCGGAACCTCTTGGTTGTGAGTTTATGTACCTATCCAGTTTACCCATCAGTTCGGAAGCGGGCAATATACTTCACGTGTTTCCCGCCTAATATCTCTTGCCAAAGTTCGGCTGCACCCGCATCGTGTTGTGTCGAGCACCATGGGCGCCAATGCAAGCCGTAGGTGAGGTCCACGAGTGGCGGTCGTCCCTGCCAGCGAGCACGGCGCTGTCAAAGACGCCTACGCATGCGCTTCGTCCCCGCGGCGAGCATATGCATTGGTGGCAGGGGTGGCGCTATGCCTGCGACATGCTTGGGAGTTGCATACTACTCCCTCCGTTCGAAATTACTTGTCACAAAAATGGATAAAAATGGATGTATCTACAACTAAAATACATCTAGATACATTCATTTCTTAGTAGAGTAATTCCGAACGGAGGTAGTACATACGTGCACAACTAAGAATGCACACACACAGGATCCAATGAGAAGATCATGCTATATATACATCGATCTCAAAAGATCCATGCATGTCACCTAAAAAAAACATGTATCCTTTCTTAGATAGCTAGAAAAGACAGATTGTGAACATGCACTACGGCGTTCTATTTCATTCTTATTTTTCTGGAACACGTATACAAGATTTTTGGTTTGCAACCTATAGTCTCTCTAATAACTAATGTAATTGATATTCTTCTCCTCCTCACTTACTTCCCATACAAATCTACAGCGTTCGATCTTTATTTGTATAAAGTATATGATGCCCCGCATGTTGTTGCGGAACTCAGTTGCAACATATTTTGATGAAGTTGAAACATGATCACACTTATGCTTTGGAACACCCATGATTTTTTCTTGTATCCCCCCTCTCTTATCGATTCGTGCGCGGTTCCTTTTTTTTTCAAGAAAAGCGACATGAATTGGTGCCACGCACGCACACTGTAACGCCCCGGACACACCCGCCGGTGGTCGTTACTCCTGGCGGGATCTAGACTGGCCCCACAGATCAATACTAGTCTTTTCTGCACACTTTGTCCTCACTCGTGCGCACCCGGGAGCAACTTCCCGGTCGGTCACCCATCCTGAAATTACTCCAAGCCGAGCACGCTTAACTTTGGAGTTCTTTCCGAATGGGCTTCCGAAAAAGAAGAAATTCCTTATTGATATGAGTAGTCTATCATTCCTATTAAGTCAGGCTATCACACACGCGCAGCATGTCCGACAACCTCTCTCTCAAAGAACATGACTTCTCTTCTTCTTCATTTCTCTCTTGAAACACAACGAGAACATATCAAGGGGTACATCCGCCCGCATTCTTCCCTGAGTGCGGCTGCGGCCATGGCTTAGTTCGCCGTCGACTCCATTTTTCCTTTGGAGTAGCTAGCTACGTAGCTACAAATCAGTTGGGTCGCCGGCGGCGTCCCGGCCGGAACACATCTTCTTGGCGTCGCTGCCTTTCTCCTCCTCCCCATCCGCTTCTCCCAAAAGCACCACGGCCACCGTCAACTCTCCCTGGCTGCGCGACCGCACCAATATTAATGCTTCTCCTGAGCCATGCATGAATAATACGTCCTACGTTCCTAAATATTTGTGTTCCTAGAGATTTCAACAAGTAACTACATACAAAGCGAAATGAGTGAATCTATACTCTAAAATATATCTATATACATCCGTATGTGGTAATCCATTTGAAATCTCTAAAAAACACAAAAAGTTAGGAACGCAGGGAGTAGCTAATGAGTACGGATGGCGGCCATACGTCCGTCGTGGGCACTGAGCATGCTGCTCAAACCACGTCATCGATCATGGACGAACAGGAGCGGCCGACGATCTGAGCTCCCTCAAAATTGCTCTTTTTGTTCCTCCCGGTCCTTCGCGCGTCTCTTCTCAACAGTAGAGAGAGGCGAATCACAGGCGTCCTCTTCCTCTGTGTACTTCCGTCGGCCCCTCCTGCGGTGTCCCTCGCCTCCGGCGGCCCATGTGAGGGCTGGACGTTGGGGAACCCTGAATCCGGGTGCGGTGTGTAGATAGGTCGTGGTGTCTGGTCGGTTCGGCTCGGACGGTACCGACGGTGCCCTTGTACAGCAGTGTCCATGGCACCTTAGTCTATAAGGAGCGAGATGTGTTGCTGGGAATAAGTGTCTCCCGGCCTTCGCTCTTTCTCGTCGGAGGCTTCATCAGCACCGACGAGGGGCTTGTGGAGTTTCTCCTTTTGGAGCAGCGGTGGTCCGTCGCTTCAGCATAGTGTGGCGGCGGTGGCGAGCTGCTCGTGGAGGATGGCGGCAGGTGCTATCAAGGGCTTGTGGAAGAGGCAGCACGGTCTTTAGCATATTTTGTAGGGTGTGGGTCATGCTGGGCGAGGAGGAAGTGGTTAAATAGTGGTTGCCATCCAGGTCAAGCGTCGGGTTGTGTCAATGCGGACGCCATAGTGGGTTTCTTGGCTGCCGCACCTATTTAATGCTGACATGCCGACGAACGGGAGCCAGTTTGAATGCAGTAAACAATCATCCAGTCCTGTACGGTCAAGCGTCTCCGACATTGGAACAGGCATGGAGACCCGACAACGCTCTCGGTCAGCATGCCACTTCAATTCTGGCTCCAGTGAGAGGCCACGTCCGCTCTGGGCCATCTTGAATGTGGTGTTGGCGTTGTGGGCCAGCATGAATGTGCGACAACCGCTTCAGATGGGAAAGGGTCTGGCGCGCGGGAGAGGTTTTCGGGTGGGACCGGGGTGGTGGGTGCGTACATGGCAGTTGTCCGGACGCCCGCAAAGCCCCATGGTTTGTGTCCGGTTTGCGGGAAAACAGATGTCTGAACCAGTCCGCGGACCGACGTGTACCATGTTGGACAGCAAATTGCATATGTACAGTGATGTTTGACGTATACGGGCGTTCTGAGGGTCCACGTTGGAGATGTCCTAAAAGCCAGTCCGAGGGACTCATTGGTTTTTATAAAAACGTCATCGCGCAAAACTATTAATTAGTATAAAATTTCAAAAACCGCCCCGAGCAAAAAATGGCTCCCAAGTGTTAATCATTTTGAGTAAAGCCAACCTCTATACAAAATCCTATGATTTTATGTGACGTGCACTCCCTTCACTCGAAGGTAGGTAAGTACATCTCTCAATCTAATTACTAACAACACATCTAATTACTAACAACACATTTCTCTTTATGGGACTAGTAATAAACTAACCCGACCATCCTCGATAATTTAGTCGGTCGAATGTTAGTGAAAAGTGGGCCTCGCTAGTCTTTAGCATATTTTGTAGGAATTAAATAGTTTTAACTCTTCTTCTAATCGGTAGAAAGATAAATACAGTTAATTATCACATGTACTCCATCCGTTTAGGTGAATAAGTCATCTTAGGTTGTGCACCGTGACCAAAGTGGAGGGGAAAACGAGAGAACTTAATGTTTATTTGCATTATATGCAATGAACTAACCACTGCATGTCGTGTTTGGTAGTCTCAAGTCATTAAAAGCATGCACATCCCACATCTCTTATTGGTTGATATGTCAAGAAACAAGAAACGAGGTAGAAGTTAATGCACCGCGCCTAAGTGTTTTGAGATTATTTGGTTTTCGTAAGATGATTTACACACCTAGACGGAGGGAGTATTCGAAATACCTTTTACCAAGGCTAGCATCGAGAAGACGAGCCAGAGTAGTAGCCAGCCCGAGACTCATGGGTTTTATAAAAACTCCATCATGTAGACTATTAACAAATTTCAAATGTAATAAATGGCTCCCAAGCGTTTGATGTGATCATTTTGAGTAAAGCCGGCATCTATCTATTTATATATAAAAAGTGCTTTACAGGCTAATGAGAAAAAAGAGAATAAGCTAGAAATTCTCACAAAAATTAGAAATATCTAACCTTTAATTTTGCACATCAAAATATCACAACCGTTAGATCAACTTTAACGCCAAAGAAATTACCCACCAATGCCATCCTCTCTAAGTTATCGACGAATGCCATTATGTAATAAAAAGTTGCCCAAACAAAAAAAAGTAGTCGCCCAAAATAAATTTTCCCATGTGTATTCAATCTATGCCATCATGTGAAACACCTTCCCTCCCGTAGCCCTAATTAACTCTCTTTCCCCAGTGTGTTCTTGGACGTGTGGCTCCAAACAATCTGCCGGCCGCCGCCAAATCCTTCCCATCGATCTGCTCTAGGGTTTGGTTACTCTAGCTAATCAACAGGACTACCTCATGCATGACGGCCGGCTAGGCGCCGGAGGATAGTGATCTGGACAGCGGAACAGACGACGCCGACGAACAGCGGATGCCTGGCCCCTACGTTTCTCACGGCAGACATCGAGCAACAGGTAGTGGTGTCTTCAATCTTCTTTTCTGACCCACATAGATACATGCCCTAGAAGATCAATCGGATTTGCCTCATGCGCATGGGCAAAAGCAACGTACGTACGTGCATCTCATAGGTATCTAACTTTCGCACTGCTATACTAGTAGAAGATAGAATGAAGACAAGACTCCTCCTTTCCTTCTCTCTCTTGCAGTACCTCTCTCTGCTCTTTTTTTTTTCTTTCACCCACACGCCTCTCTCTGATCCTCTTTTTATCTCACAGATTCACACACACCGGCTCACTCCCTTCTCTCTTACGAGAACATATAATAGAGAACAGTACCCAAAAGCTAGCACTGCAGTAGGACATGACAACAGCTAGCACTGCACAGGACATGCACATGCATCTGTCCCCTCTCTGCTAATCACTGGCGCCCTCTGTGTGTGTGAGAGAGTGACACAGCAGTGCGAAAGAGTGTGAGAGAAAAGGTTTGACTCATTAGAATAACTGTGATGCTTTGGCTACACATATCACGAAGAAAACCAATAGACAGGATAGAGGGTACCACGGAGCTCGATCTACACTAGAACTTTGCGCATAATAAACCATTCCTCAGCATGTATTACAAGAGCCAAATCAGCACCTATTGTAAAAAACTGATCAAAATTCCTCAGCATTTCAAATTTACAAAAATCACACTAGCTACAGATTGATTATATCTCAATTTACCAGGACAAGCTGTGGAACAGAATGCACAGTTACAACAAGATCACTAACATGCACACTGATACAAACAAGCACAGCAAACAGAGACCATAAATAATGTGGAGCGTCGATTTTGCTTGTGCGCAGGCTGATGAGAAGCGAGACCAGCACGGTAACGTTATGTTGGCGGCACGCAAGCTGATGCGATGCTCGATGAAATCTTGGACAGCCTTATCGACCCTGTCGGATGCGTCCATGAACCTGCGGGACCAACTTGATCGGGCGCGTCGCCTTGCCCGGTTCGCTTCCAAGACCCTCTTCTCCATGTCGTGCACCGTTCCTTCGGCCGCCCTCTTCTTAGTGTTGGATTTCTGGCCATAGCTGCGGGCCATCGCTAGGAGTCCAGCCATCAGCATCTCTTCCTCTCGATTGTGTTTGGTGGTGTGATGATCGCCGTTGCTGGATCGACCTTTCTGTTCCAAGAGCCTCTGCCTCCCTTGGCCGGCACTATATATGTAGTGCTACCACATCCCGGCCGAGTCGGACGGAGGTCCAGAGATCTCGGTCAGTTCGTAGCGGCTGCTGGAAACGGACTCGGCTCGCTCGGTTTTTCTTTTTTTCTTTTTGTTTGAAGACAACGCTGTCAACTCGCGGGGAGTCCTCTGGCCTGCTGTCAACTCGCGCAGCGCATGCATTCCTTCGCTTTTTTCCTTTTTTTTCTTTGTCCAGTCCGAATAGAAAGACCTTCGCTGCGATTCATTTAGTTCTGGGGTGGGACCCACCATCGCTTCTCAATCGAGTCCATGATGGAATCCCTCCCCGCCGCACGTCGCCCCTGCCCCCTTCTTCCCAAATTTCGCCGCCTTCCTCTCATTCCTCTCCGTACGTGTGTTAGGAATAATCTTGTACTCGATGCGTTTCGGTTGTATGCGTGTGTGCGTGTGTGTGCTTAGGTCGAGCCGGTGTGTGGTCTGGCTCACGATCCTATGGCGATCGAGGGTTGTTGCAGCAGGCACTAGCGATTGCGTGATGATGACCAGGTCGTGAAGATCAAGACAGGCCTGCGTACGTGCGGTGCGCGGGGTGACCAAGCAGCCCGTGATCGCTACGTCTTGGCCAGCTACAAAATCAGCCGCATCGTTGGTTTGTTAGCGGGCAGCACGAGCGATGGATATGGACGTGCATGTGGTGGTTAGTTGTGGATGCATGCAGATCGCTTGGAGTTAGTTAGCGAGCTGGTGTGCGTCTGGCTATTTAAGCTATGTAATCCAGTCCATCGTTGTACGGTGTGGTGCCGAGCGAGTTTGGGCTCGAAAGAAAAAAAGAACCGCCGTTCGTCGGCGTGGCGCCGTTTGTGCGGCGGGGCGTTTGTCGCCGGAAAATCTAGTGTCTCCCTCTTACTTCCACCTCCGTATGTCCGACTGTGTGTGAGAGAGAGATTCGTCCGGCGTTCGTGTCGCCGGAGGCTACTCGGCGTTCGTCGCCGGATCGGGTATGTCCCAACAACGTGGCCATAGACTTCCGGGACGGCTGCTACGTACAGTTGGTTGGCCGCGGATGGGTCGCCGGAGTTGGCCGGCGGCCGGAGGAAGCATGCCGCTGAGCCTCAGTATTCCATCAACCAAACCAGCCGTCCTCCTCGGCAAACCAGCCGTCAAAGACGCCGCGCCCGATTTCACCCAAGGAGGGAGCCTGAGCCAGCACGACGCCGTCGACAGACAGGCCCGTCTTCCTCCTCGCCTCCGGCATGCATGTACGGCTAGCTGCGTCCAAACATACGCCTTTTTGGCGCACAACAAGAGATGACACACAAAAGCGCGCGCGCCCGCGTCTGCGTCTGTTGAGGACCCGGTCGGCCTCGCCGCCGCCGTAATCCCGTCCTCCTTGGACTAATCGACCTCGTCTCCTTCCTCTCCGGCCACTGCCGCCGCCACACGGCCCGAGCGCAAAAACCCCTTCATTACAATTTACAACGCACGCCCCGCCACGTACGGGACCTCAATCACCGGCGTCCGTCCGGAGCACCTGCCTTGTACTCCCTCCGTTTCAAAATAGATGACCCAACTTTGTACTAAGTTGGGTCATCTATTTTGAAACGGAGGGAGTAGTATCTCACAACGGAACGCACCTGAGAATCAAACAAGCACGCGGACTCGCTCCATGGCCTGCCAAATCAAATACTCCTACAAGACAATCCCATCCACACGACTGAGAAGCAGAGGAGGTGCGCACAGCCGTACCGTACGTGGAGCAGCCACGATTCCGGGCAACACCAAGAAGAAGCAACGGAGAACGAAAGAAAGAAAAGGGCTCACCAGCTGGGTGCCAAAATTCTAGTTACACGCGCCGGCGAGACCACCTTGGATTGGGTTGGAGCGCGCCGGAGGAGGAACCGACCACAGCAGCAGCCGCAGCCGTGCCGAGCCCTGGGGTTTGGGGCCGGCGCAATGCCGCGGCCACGAGGCGGGCTGCTGCTGCGTCAGTGAAGGCCGCCGCCCTCCCGGCCGGCTGCTACGGTTGGGTGGCCGCGGGTGCGTCGTCGTCGCGCGTGATGGCATGACGCGGCGAGGAGCGGATGCACCCGGCCCGGTGGAGATGGTGCAGCGGGTTCCCGGGCTGGGCGCCGGGGATCGCCGGAGTTGGCCGGCGGCCGTGGGTTGGAGGAAGGCGATCGGGACGAGGGGAGAGAAAGACTTGGGCGGGGACTCAGCGAAACGAGATGCTTGTGTCACACTGTCTGCCTCGCGTGACAGAGAGAAAGAGAGAGAGACGGGATGCTTTTTCTTTCTTTAGCAGGCAAAGCGCTCAACCAATCATAGGATAGCCCACGGATCGCTCCCGTGTAAAAATCCTGGCCATCCATCCATTCGTTTCTCCCTTTGGACGGGCCGCAAAAATGTACTACTACTACACACATATGCATGCATGCATACGTGACTAGCTACACATCAGTTTAGACACCGGGTGTCTATAGCATTTGTCCACGTCACTTGTAGACACCACCAGAAACAATGCGTACAACAACATGTCTATTTGGCTGGCTATAAGCACAGGGCAGGTTTCGCTTGAAAAGAGGAGAGTCAGTTTATTTCCAGGACGTGCTCCACCCACGATATAGACGGCTGCGCGTACAACGGTAAAATAGGCTGTCAGTTAGCTGCGATTAACATGGGATTAGACCGTCGATTATTTAACAGACAGACTAATTCGTTTATCATCTTCTCTCTCTCCCACGTCATCTACAATCCTACGTAGCACATGTTACAGACGGATGACTAGATACCGTTGTACATGCCCTTAGACCGTCGATTATTTAACAGACAGACTAATTCGTTTATCATCTTCTCTCTCTCCCACGTCATCTAAAATCCTACGTAGCACATGTTACAGACGGATGACTAGATACCGTTGTACATGCCCTAAGTACTACGAGCAACGAGTTCATCTTCTTCCTCTTTGATGCGACGTGACAAACCAATCCTCCCCCTTTCTACTGTAGAGAGAGCGGCGACCCAGAGGTGACTGTTTACACATCCTTCAAGTGCCGGTGAGGCCGCATGTTCCTTCCATGTCGGCCCGCAGCTCCGGCGGGAGGAGGGTGGGGGAACCCCAATTCTCCGCTTCCGGTATGTAGATAGGGCTAGGACTAGAGTTTCTTGTGGCGGTAGCGGTGTCGTGTCGTAATAAGGTGTTGTAGCTCCACCTCCTCCATGGCGCCTCTCAGGGCGACGCCATGGAGCCGGCAATGATGTCCTCCTGCCAACCCTTGTGAGCGGTGAGGATGGGGTGGCCTCGTCGATCTGGCGAGGTCTGGCTTCCCAGCGATAGTGTCCTGCTCTTAACAGTTTTGTTTCAAGGTCCTTTCCTAGCTTCGTCGCCATCTTATCCTTCTGCGACGAGGGGCCTGGTGAAAGTTCTTACCGGCGCGGAGGTTTTCTCGATCTGTGGTGATTCCGGCGACGACGGCTCTTTCGCCTGGGCGCTGATCCGATGGGACCGAGGCCCGGTGATTTCCCGCCCGCCACGAACAACGTCTTGTTGGTCCCCATAGTGGAGCAACGGTGGCGGCGCGACACCGGCCCATTCAGGAATAAGGACGCGGTCGACTCCCCAAGGACCTTGTTATCTTATTTTTATTTGTTGGGGTTTTTTGTACTGATGTTGTTGCTAATAGATTTGAGGGGCTTCGACCAGTTAGTTACTTTATTAGGATGATACACTTGGTTATAAATCATGGCCTAGCTATCCATTTACCTACTCCACTAATTAAACATCGCCTGACTAGCAATCAATTAATACGTAAACAAATAGTGAGCAACCACCCGCACGCTTGCCAAAACCTTATTTTTCCGTTCCCAACCGCCCGCCGCAATTCTTGTCAACGACGGCAATCGGAGGTGGAGCTAGACCAAGGCCTGGTCTGAGGCGATCTTCTCATGTCGCTATTAGTGCATGCAACCCAAGCGCGAGGCCAGCGGTCAGCATAGCAACGGAGGCTTGCGCACATCGACAAAACAATGGGAGAAGGGGGGTCATTCCAAAAAAAGAAGCGGGGGCAAATGATCAATGGTCTTCCTATAAATCTAAAACAAACAAAAAACAAGGTCGTTTATCCATCTATTATGGCTAGGGTTAGAGTTTCTTGTGGCGTTGTTCGGGTGGTGACAGCGGCGCAGCGGAATAAGGCATTGTGGCTTCACCTCCTCCATGGCGCCTCTCAGGATGACGCGGCAAAGTTGTTACCTATGTCTTCCTGTTGCTCGTATGCGGCAACAATATTTGTAGATTAGCGCCATCCCTTGTGTGTGGAGAGGGTAGGGTGGCCTCATCGGTTGGTCAGCCGTGTGAGGTTTGGCTTCCCAAAGGAGGTCATCGAGGTTGTGACAATGTCTTGCTCTTTGGGAGTTTTTTTTCTGAGGCCCTTTCCCAGTTTTTTCGACATCTAATCCATTGCCGATGAGGGGCCTAGCGGAAGTTCATGCTAGGGCGGAGCTTTCCTGGATCTGTGGCGATTCCGACGACGATGACTCTTTCATTCGGGGTGCTGGCCTGGTGACTTCCGGTCTGTCACCACCAACACCTTGATGGCTCCGAAAGTCAAGCGGCGGCGGCGACGATGCACCATCGACGCGTTCCAGAAGAAGGAAGCGGTCGACTCCCCAAGGACCTCGTTGTAAAAAAATATATTTGTTGGTGGTGTTTGTACTATTGGTGTTGCTAATAGATTTGAGGGGCTTTATGCAAGAAAAAAAATCTTCCTCTTCGACTAAATAGTTATTTCAAGACGATCCACGCCGTCATGCATCATGACCCAGCTATCTAATTATCTACTCCACTAATTCAGCATCACTCGATTAGTGATCAGTTAATATGCAATCAATTAACGAACAACCACCCGCACATTTGCCCAAACTTCATTTTTCCTTTCCTAACCGCTCGCCGCAGTCCCTTCCTCCCCACCACCGCGGCCACCGGTCGGGGATGAGCACCTGGTTCCCCACACAACAGGCAACAGAGGAGCTAGACCTAGGAATCATCACGTTCTTTTCCAATAGATGATGGCTTAGGGTGTTCATCTAATCCGGATGCATCTTTTCGAAATATAGATGACGCATGTGATAATGATTCTTCATTTCGGCCTTTATCGAATAGCCACAGGTGATAAGTTTTGTCACCACATGCATGTACGACTCGCATCAAAGCTTTCCACGTGCTCCACCGAGCTTTCTTTAGACTAGGGCAAGGATCCGTTTGGAATGGGTTTAACATGATATTTGGACTTAAAAAAGAGACAGGCCAAAGAACACATTGTTGACACAACGAGATAATAATGAATTTGATTGTTTCCCATAGTTGGAAAAAAGTGTGCTAAATATATTGTTTAAACTGTGCCAAAATATCTTTTCCAATGTTCACGACTCACAACAACATGTCAGCCTACAATCTATTATTTTATATGGAATCAAAATGTAGTGTTTTAATATATTCTTCAACTACGGCATGTGTTTCTCGTCGGATATCTCACACTCAAAAGTTTTTTGTCTCAGGCCAAGTGTCCCACTCGATTTGTGCCTCTGAAACTTTCTTACCCAATTTCTCGCTTCATGTGTTTTTCGCATTGTGTGTTTTGTGCCCGTAAGTTTCCAGCTCATTTTCTCGCGAAATGTATTTCCCGCCCTATAACCCCCTCCCATAAAAAAAGTTCTAAACCAATGATTTAACAACTAACCATGCTATTCCATTAAATTTATTATTTTATGACAGGAATTTTTCGTATGTATTGTATTGCATGTGCCATTCCATGGTAAAAAGTATTCATGTTCCATTCTCATACTAGTATGATTACTCACAATCTTCGCACACACTTTTGTGGACATTTAATTATCATATTTATGCTTTCAATGCTTTATTATTATAATAAGTGAAGTGGTAAGTCGCACTAGATCACTTTAAACAACATGATATATTTGGTTCATAGGGGCAAAGTTTGTATATCATTTAATATAAATCATTATTTGTATGTGATTTGATAGTTCATATGTATCATTTCTCATGTTTCACTATGTTGTCAAATTTTATTCTAGCAAAAAATTCACCCTATTATGTTTGTATGTTGTTATCAAACACATACTTAGGGGAAAAAGAGTAGAGTGGATGATGGCGAGAAGTGGGCACATGCATTTAATTGAGCAAGTGTATTACTACTGGCCATGAGGCACAATGCAAGGCGACGTGAAGCGACACCAGACTCCCGTGTTCTATGCCCCCTTCCTCAGCTCGACACAAGCCCCGGCCCAATTATAATGTTCGAATACTATAAAAAAATTGTAACCCCAACCAAGCCCTAGTCCATTCTGTTCCTCTCATGTGATAATCTACGTTACCACAAGTACATCCCACTCACACCGATGACAATGGTGACCCTCTCCTCTATCGACTAATTATACTTAAATATACTCGATCACAAGGACAATGATTTTAAACATGGACCAGTGATCAAATCCAACTAAAATCTTACTTCCCATCTTGTCTCACCAAGTCAACCTTAAAATTATTATTATTAAAATTCATTTTGATGGATACATATTTTAACAATTTCTTTTGCATAAAACGTGAAACCTATATTTTACATGAAATGATAAGACTTCTCAAAGTGTTTCCTTATTAAAAATCATATTTGAGTCCTATATTGTGTTATATCTTCAAGTACTTAAAAAAGAAAGTACTACAATTAGAATATTTATAACCTCTTTTGGAAATCAGTGGGAATAGAATTACCATCATCACATGTGTGCATATCGGAGCGCTTTGCCGGTGCCAACACAGGCACATGGCACGACCCGAAGCGTGCTCACCACCACCCTCGGCCCGGTGATGAACTCGATGCGGAACTGGTGTTGTAGTGAGATTGGGCGTCACTTGGAGACAGAATTGGGAGTGGAGGCGGGAGAGTGCGCCGTAGTGCATGGCCGGGGTGTCGTAGTGCAGAGGCCGCAACGTCTCTGGCCCGCAATCAGGTACAATCACATAGATGGTGGTTTTGTTGCAGCAACATATCAGCCATGCGATCAAATCTATTCACAACTACAATAATCTTAAACATGGACATGTGATCAAATCCAACCAAATTCCTCTTCTTATAATATGTGGTCGGGTGAACCATAAAATTATTACTATTAGAATTCATTTTGACAAAATACATATTTTATGTTTCTTTTATATACATAGAACGTAAAAGCTATATTTGCATGAAATGATAAGACTTTTCAAATTATTTTTGTATTGAAAACATATTCGAGTCCTATATTGTGTTATATCTTCTAAAACTTCAAAAATATTTTTTGGGATGAATTAAAATAGATTTTAACCATTTTCAAGAAAATCAATGGGAATAGAATTATCATTATCAAATGTCTGCATATATTTGATGCAAAAAACATTCTTTAAAATAGCCCTTGATAGCCCGATTGAGAGTTTTCTTCTACCCGCAATGTTCGTATCACACCATTCATTCATGTACCCTTGCCTTCTAACTTATTCCGTCCTGACCCACAAATATTCCACCTACTCCCCCGTGTTATTATTCTTCAACCCTAATGCACCCTTTTCCCCTTTTGTTCTCTCTCACAACCCCTAGCCTCGCCTTGCCTCCTCGGTCGTTGGTGGCACGACTTGCTCTACTCTCATGCCCCATCTCGACACAGCCCCGTCCCAGTTCCTAAACATAACCTCAGTCCTAGCATGTTCTCTTCCACATATGTGATAATTTTCATCACCAGAATTATGCCCCACTAGCATCGTTGCTAATGTTGACTATTTGTCTACTAATTATGCTTAAATCTATTCACAACTACAACAATCTTAAATGTGGACATGTTATCAAATCCAACCAAATTCTTCTTACCTTATGGTCTTTTCAGGTCAACCTTAGATTTATTATTGTTAAAATTCATTTTGACGAATACGTATTTTAATATTTTCTTTAACATAAGACATTACGCCTATTTCTTGCATTAATTTGATAAGACTATTCAAAAAAAATATTAAAAATTATATTTGAGTTATATATTCTAAAAATTCAAAAGTATACGTCTCAGAAGAATGGAAATAATTTGTTATCTTTTTCAAAGCCAACGGGAATATAGTTATCATTATCACTTGTATGCATATATTGGACGCAAAAAATCCATTTTTAAAATAGCCCCAATAGTCGAAGGGTTTTCTACTATCCTTAATCTATCACACCATTCGATCACGCACCCTCACGTTATAACTTGTTCCGGCCCACCCCACAATATCCCATCTACCTCCTTGCTATTCTTCTTCAACCCTAATTTCACCATTTCCCTTCCCGTTCTCACAACCTCTAGGGCCTAGGACGGATGACAGAGTCACGATGGCGGTGTCAGCAGTGATATCTGGCTAGAATCAATGTGGGGGTAGAGAGGGTTACTGCAAACGTCTAGAGTGTCTGGGTGGCGTCGGGCCGAGGTTAGACAATGGAGTCGGGGCGACCAGTTTTGGCCAGAATCAGCATGGGGGTGGCGATGGACATGGAACGGTCAAAATCAGACGACGATTGGGCGAGACTCATCGGCTGTCACGAGGGTTGTTGCGGATGTCCGGATAAGCAACGTTGGGGTGGCCGCTCTACAGTGACGACTATCTCGGGCGATGGCGGGGCAGGAAGATGGCCAGAGTCAGAGGAAGACATGACAGGGAATGGCCGGATTCGGACAGCGGCGGGGCGAGAGGTGTGGTTACGGACGTCCAGAGCGGTAGGGTGGCGGCAGCGCCGGGGGCGAACGTCGGATACATGAGACGAGATTTGGCCAAAATTGATGTGGGGTGGCGGTGGGCTAGGGAACAACCGGGACAAGTGGAATCAGACGGCGAGAGAGCGAGACTCGGTTGCAGTCATGGGAATTGTTGCAAACGTCCAGAGGAACGGTGTGGCAGTGGTGCCGGGGTGGACAATGAAGCTGTGGCAATGAGATTTGCTAGAATTGGTGTGTGGTGGTGGTGCAGTGATGACCATCTCGGGTAGCGTCGGGGCAGGGAATGTCCAGAATTGATGGAATATGACGGCGGTGGGGCGAGAATCGATGGAATTAGCGACGACGTGCTTGCCCTCATTAAATTTCCAAATTTTTTATAAAAACAATACACCTTGTATTTAAAAACAGAGGGAGTAGAAAAAAGTTGAAAACCCAACCCACATGGCGGAAAAGAAATAATGGTTTTATTAAAAATAATAATTTATACAATTTTTAGTTTCATATATACATTTATTTATGCAGAACTTGTTTTCTATTTGAAAATAATGCATAAAGAAACCTATGCTAGAGTTGGCATTCGGGTTCTACATGGAGCAGGGAGCACGATCCGCATGACGTATGGTGATTACCGTCGAATATGAGAGAGGGAAAAAGAATAGGCGGTTGAGATTGACCGGGCTATCCGTGATCCTTGGGAGGTGCCGTTCTTTGCCCTCGAACGCGCAACTACTTTCATCAGATTTTAGATGTGCTGCGCAGCTCCTCAAAATAGTGATTGTGGTTAAAAATAATCATTTCAACAAATTTTAGTTTCATATATTTATTTATATCAAACTCATTTTCCGTCTAAAAATAATGCATGCAGAAACCTAGGCTAGAGTTGGTCATCGGGTTTTATAGCAAAGTAGCCAAGTAGGGAGCATGATCCGCGTGATGTATGATATTTGCCGTTGGATCTGAGAGTGGGGGAATGAAATGGGCGGTTGAGATCGACTGGCCATCACATGATACGTGGGAGGTGGGGCATATCCAATCAGGACTCTTTGCTCGCGCCCACGCCCGCGCTGCTCACAACCTTTACCAAATTACTTCCCGCTCGTGCCGGTCAAAATTTCATCACATTTTAGGTGTGCCGCGCAGCTCCTAAAAATATTGGGTACTCCCGCGCGGGGCACAAGAGAGGGAAGGACCGAAGGAAATCCAAAACAAAAGCCCCCAACCAAAGCAACCAGGCCCGCATCTTGTGTCTTCTTCCCCAACTCCTCTCTCGACCCCCCGACCCAAAAGTCAGCCGCCGCCGTCTCCCCAACCCCGGCCTCCGCTCCACCGCCGGCAGCCCCTCCCCTCTCCCCCGGACGCAGATCCTCTCCAGTTTCTCACCCCGCGGCCGGATACGCGCTCTCTCCCTCCCTCCTCGCGCCGGAAATCCTAGCCGCCCCGGCGGCCGACGGTGCTGTGGTATGAATCCCTCCTCCCCTTCTCTTCTACTTCTCCTTCTCTCTCCCTCTGACCCCCATCTTGTCTCTCCTCTTCTCTGCAGGTGAGGCAGCAGCTACAGCCGACAGTCAAAGCAAGGGTTCCCCGACGAGGTCTGCTCCTTCTCCACCGTTAGAGACGGGGGCCTCCTTCTCGGTCTGCTCTGACCGTGCCAGCGCCGACGCCACGGAAGCTCCTCCTCTCCTCTTTCTCTCTGTTTGGGCTCCTTCTTTGTTCTAGGACGCCATGGATTCAGTTTTTTTGTTCTTTCTCTCCTTCTGATTTAAACAGGAGCAGCAGCAGATTCTACCATCTATATGGTTCACTAGTTGAATCTTGTTGTGGCTGCGACTTGAACATGAGCATGAGCCAGTGCCTTGTTGTAATTAGGTGTATCATTGTACTGTTATGTTAATCAAATTAGGTGCCTGCAGAATCCCACAAATTGGATGGGTTCTCTTCCCTGCTACACCGGTATTTCCTTTCAAAAAAAGAACAGCTTTGCGCTATGTACAGGGGCGAACCCCGCAATCTGCCAAGATTTGGCGCCCGACGCACCTAATATTTGGTGCAAATAATTATTCCTGTAGTACGTGTTTGATTTTAGTTGAGTCCTGCGTCCATACCGGCGTACTGGGTTGACTGCTAGTTTGTCAATGGATAATGAGCCGTGCTTCTCGATGGCTAATGGTGTGGGCATCTCAACATGGCTTGAGTGGACTGCACATTAGCACGTAATAAAATTGCTAATGACTATATTAAAAACCCCGTCAGAGATTACGCCTGCTGAACCCAAATCCTTCTGATCAGGAAACTGCTCCGTCTGCCTAATGAAAGTGAAGCTTCCTCAGGAGAGAGGGGCATCCTTCTCGGGCTGCTCCGACCCTGCCAGTGCTGACGCCATGGAAGGTCCCCTTCTCTCTAGGATGCCATGGATTCAGTTTTTTCTTTCTTTCTCTGCTTCCGATTTAAACATGAGCACAAGCAGATTCTCTATATGGCTCACTAGTTGGATCTTGTTGTTGCTGCGATTTAAACATGAACATGAGCCAGTGCCTTGTAATTAGTTGTGTCGTGGCACTGTTATGTTAATCAAATTAGGTGACTGCAAGTCTGGTATTGTGTGTCAAAATCCTCCAAATTTGGATGGGTTCTCTTCCTGCTGCACGGACATCTTTTAAAAAAAGAACAGTTTTGCACTATGTATGGTATCTATTCGTTGGATCTGAGAGTGGGGGGGGGGGGGGGAGAAATGGGCGGTTGAGATTGATTGGGTATTGCATGATTCGTGGGAGATGGAGCATATCCAATCAGGATTCTCCGCTCGTGTCCACGCCCGCGTCGCTCACAGTCTTTGCCAAATCATTCCCAGCCCGCGCAGCTACTTTGAGATTTTAGATGCGCCCGCGCAATTCACCAAAGTATTCGTTCTCCCGCGCGGCCCAAGCCGAGGGAAGAGAAGGATATTTGAAAGGAGAGAGGAAAACCAAAACAAAATCCCCAAGCCAACCAAGCAGGCCCCCAGCTTGTGCCTTCTCCCCCAACTCCTCTCTCGACCCCCCCCCCCCCCCGAGCCAAAGCCAGCCGCCGCCGCCGTCTCCCCCAATCCCGGCCTCCGCAGCCGACACTTCGTTTCTGTGTATGTGCCTTCTTACTTTCACCAACTTATGTTACAATGGATGGGTATCTTCGTTTTGTCTCCTTTTTTTAGCTAATTTATGTTGTCGTAGGTAAAGCTGGCCGCTTTGGCATTTTCTCGAAAGATAGAATTGTTCAGATTTGAGCTACATATCAAAATATATGGTTCTTGCTCCTTGTTATTGTACTGTTTGAGTTATAGATCAAAATGCATGGTTCTTGGTCCTGGTTATGTTAATGTTTGAGTTATAGACCAAAATGTATGGTTCTTGGTCCGGTATATTTGAGACTAGGAATGTCATCCTGAAACTTGTTTTGTGCATCATCCAGGAATGTCATTCATGTAAGCGACTCCGTTGAGAGGGAGATCGCCATGTGGTTCTGGCGCTACCTGGTGGTTGTCGTCACGGTTGCCTTGCTTCTGGCGTTGATGAGACGGCGGGCTTGTTGCCCAGTATCCATGCTGCCAGCTCGGACAACTGCCTCCTTGGTTATCACCACTTAGGTGAGTCTCTGGTCTTGCCTTCCTCTGTCTTCTTTGGGATCTAGCCTGTGCTTTGCTCCATCCATTGAGGCGATGACCAGTGCTTGTGGTCTGTGGTGGTGCTTTGTCATGTGTAATTTGATTTCTTCTGTTGTGCTATAGGTTTCATATTAGCCTTTCTGAAGTATTGATATGCTCCATTTGATGTTTTCTTTTTGTTGTGCAAGTGTTACGGTAGTGACTGGCCTTTTATTGAATTTATTTTCAATCAGTGTCACACTTTTGGGAATTGCAGCTAAAGTTCTAGGGTTCGTTTGAGTGTGGTTGATGTCATCCAGCGAAAAGCTTGAAAATTTGAGCTTATAGGGTCCGTTTGAGTGAGGTTCACATGCATATCTGGTTGTATTAGAGCTTTAATCAAGAGATTTTAGTGATTTGGATAAGTGATGATTGTAGTATCATCCATATATCTTCACTTAGAATGCATATAAGTTCATTTTTTGTATCAGCAACTACTGCATCAGCCGTGCACTTGTTTTCTTGTTTTATTCAAAGCAGTCATACACATTGGCTGTCTAGTGCAGATGGTAATGGGCTATTGGTTTGTCAAAATGATGGTGTTTCAGCGCAGGCGCAGCCAACGATTGGTTTCTGTGTTTGTGCCTTCTTATTTTCACCAACTAATGATGGTACAATAGATGGTTATCTTTGTTTTGTCTCTCCTTTTTTCTTTTCTTTTTGAGCTAAGTTGTGTTGTCGTAGGTATAGTTGGTCGCTTTGGCCGTTTCTCGAAAAATACAATTGTTCAGATTTGAGTTACAGGTCAAAGCATATGGTTCTTGTTCCTGGTTATGGTACTGTTAGAGTTATAGATCAAAATGTATGGTTCTTGGTCCTATTTATTACCATGAAAAGACTATTGTTGAAGGCACCTTTTCACATTGTTTAGTGGATACTGGAGATTAGAGATCCTGATTCACTTCTCCAGTTTTCATTATTTTCAAAATTTTGCTTGTTCTTCAGGTGATAGTGAGATTGCAATAATTGTCATCACTGAAAGCACCGCTGTAAGGGATCAAGCTAAAAGGTTTCTGGAAGATGTTCCTATTGGTTAGTCCAAGGAGAAGCTGCTCTGATCTAATCTGGTGAAGGCACCAAGCTGCTCAACATCACCACCAGTTGTTCATTTCGAAGGTGAAGTGTGTCTCCTCCTCTGTTTGTTTTGATTTGGCTGTCGTCAAGGTTCCCTTCCTTGATGTGGTTGTTTCCTCATGATGCAGCCATGCCCCTCCGGTGGCATAGGTGCTAACTCTCTCTCTCTCTCTCTCAAGCATGGATGTAAGAGATGCTTAGAATAACACAATGGTGATTAATTGATACTATGAATCTTTCTGCCCATGTAAATCTTATTTTCTGTTCTTAACCATGCATCAAACAACACAAGTGCAGTCACACAAAAATTACTTTGAGTAAGAATCAGAGTTTTACTTGATTGGTGGTGATTTGGGGGCGTATATTAAGCGGCTTGGGGGTGGATTTTGGTCCCCTAAAGTGTGAGAAATAATTCCTCCTCGCTGGAGTTAGTGTGATTGCAGGCAAGGCATGCACATCTGCTGGATGCATCCTGTTTGTGATGACATTAGAATCAGAAATCCGGGGATGCCATGCATATTTATGTACTTAGTAGGAGAGGAAATGATAGAAGATGCTTAAAATACCACATGGTTTGAAACTGAGGATCTTTCTCCCCATTTGAATAATATTTTCTGTGCTGAACCAACATAAAAAAACACAATAGCTTCACTCAAATTGGTGGTTTTCTTCGAGTATGCTAGTGCTTGTCATAGTTTCAGTCTTAAGAGTGCACTGTTAAGCTGAGTGAAACCTGTCTATCAGTGTAGGTCCTATTATTGAGACTCGTGAGTTTTCTTCTCCTTGATCACTTGGTACTGAGACTCATGAGAGGACTCCCACTCCTGGAGAATACTGTTTTCCAAGAGGTATGCATGGAGACGAATTTTGCTTCCTGTTATTGATATTGTTTCTGTAGGTTGTGTGATCTGTATCATACATGAATTTCTGTACTTGGCTTTGCTTTGCTAAAATTCCTAGGATTTGGAGCAGCTTATTATTAATGGGCTCTGTATTTTAATTCTCCAGTGGTGTCATGTTAGATTAATTCACTATGCAGTACATTGTTTCTCTTGGTTCACTGGAGCACTTTTCCTGCCATCAAGAGACGATAATTATGCATTATGCTAAGATACTTGGTAGATTCAAGCCCTGAATTATTAGACACCCACCCAGTTATATCTTGGAAATTTATGCATGTGTGATCTGCCTGTGCATGATGCTTGTGGGGTTGACCATCACATGCCAGTCGGTCCATGTTCGGTCCATGTTCCTGTTGTAGGCTACATTTTTCTTGTCCTACACTTCCTATCCAACCAGTATATTATTGCATTGCTCAATTATTTAGACGGAGGTGTCCTTGTAATATGAGCTTTCTAATGGATCTTTGCTAATATTTGTCAGATCAGAAACCACTTTGGCTGCTGCCAGAAGAACCTTTGTGCATTTTCTGCTTATGCAGCATCACCGACCAGTCAGCGGAGGCTTCATCGTAACCTCCCTGTCCGGCTACCACCGCTTGTCGGAGACTACCACCTGCTTGGACACTACCTCGGCTTCTTACTCTGTTCTGGTGAGTCCCTAACCTCCTCCCTCTCTCCATGTACCCTGAGATGGACCGGCCATCGAGCCATGGCCGGTTGTGGTGCTGGCCATTGAGCCAATAATTTGGAGGTCGGCTCTGTGTTGATGTTGTCTCTGGTGGTGGCCTTCTGGCCACCACAATCTTGTTATGATGATCTCCTCGTGGAAATTGGTCCCTGTGCTGCTGTATATTCTATTTATTGGGGTTTGATACTTGCATGCTTATTTAGAACCTTGCATACTATTTCTCTGTGGGTCATGAAAATTGGCAAAAGATGTAATTCTTGTGATGCCTTGTACAGCAAATTAGCATCCTTGTGCACAAAATTATACGGCCATGGATGTGCATGTTTTAGCTTTTATAAATTGAGACAAGAGCTGTTAATTCTTGGTGTGTGGTTCATGTAACTGACAAGAGCTGCTAATTGTTTTATATTTCCTCAAGTATTCTCTGCTCATGATGCCATGTACAGCAAAGTAGCGTCCCTATTACCCAATGGATTTGTATTTTTTTAGCATTTTGACTAAGTTGAATTGTTTTACCTTCTTTGTTCTGGATGGTAATAAGTGACTCCAAAGAAATACCTATTATTTTCTAGTCGCATGCTAATGCCCAGTTCAATACTGCACATAGTTTGCATCTTGAATCGATATCTAATACATATTTATAACATGTTTCTAGCAGCAGCAGCAGCGGTTCGATGGTGTTGTTGGGAGGCCAAGGCGAAGAACCTGTTGGTGGCCGCCGCACCCACCTGTGACTTGAGCTCCAGTATTGGATGAACACTTTGACAGACATGTGGCTGATTCTTTGAGGCCAGCTACCTTCTACAACCTCAGCTTCTGCAACCATGGGAGTGGTGAGCTCTCTCTCTCTCTCTCTCTCTCTCTCTCTCTATTTTTGTGTGTGAGATGGTTTGGCCATTGAGACATTGGCGACTATGATGTTGGCCATTGAGCCGATGATTTAGCGTTCAAATCTGTGGTGGCGGTCTTCCAGCCACCATAGTCTTGTGGTTGTAACCATATTTCCTTTTTCAACAAAATTTCCTGTGTTTAGTTTGATAGGATCCCTATGCTAGGTATTGGACTTGTTGATGGCTGTCAAATGGAACAAGATGCTTCCATATTGTGTAGTGCTACTACATGCACTGGTTGGGGTGTTGATGAAACGCTAGGGTTTTAGGCTATCTGTGATGAATTCTCTATGATTGTTTTTGTCAACCATAGTTTGAGATACACTCGAGTACACATGTTGTGTGTGGTTCGTGTAACTGACTAACAGGGGATTTGAATTCTTGCAGGGTCCCACAGTACAGGAGAGCAAGCTCCGTCAAACCCAAGGCCCGCAGCAGGCGATGTGAACACTGGAGGCGGCGGTTCAATGATGTCGGCATACATAGCAAGCGTTTCAACCGACAAACATGAGATATAACATCCTGGCAGGTACCCTTGCCAGCCATAGCGCCCTTGGCTGGCACCTTCTGTCGAAGCCCAAGAAGACTGAGAAGGTCGTCGACTGATCTCCCCGGCGAGGATGGTGGCTCCTCCCCCGCCGCCTTCCACCGAGATAGGATCCTCCCTGCCTCCATGTGCTTCTTCTCTTGTCCGGGAGGGCGAGGAGACTTCCATCTGGCTGCTCTTGATGAACTCTTCAAGGTACCAACTCTTTCCTCTCCTCCGAGAGAGATACCGCATTTCAAGTTGTTCTTCTTCCGTGTGTAGTGCACTATGCTAAAAAATACATACAGATGCAAGGTTCGATAATTATGCATTATGTTAAGATACTTGGTAGATTCAAGCCCTGAATTATTAAACAACCACCCAGTTTTATCTTGGAAATTTATGCATGTGTGATGTGCCTATGCATGATGCTTGTGGGGCTGACCATCACATGCCAGTAAATAAGTCGGGCCTTCTATTTTGTAGTTGAAATAGCTCACTGCAATTGCTCTCTCGCAACTACTCATCCTGGGACTTCACACATGAAAACATGTTTTTCACTTGTATTGAATTGCTGGTCACAGATTCTGCTGTAGTGTAACCCCTGTAGCAATGATGATATGATGTTCTTGAAAGGGAGCTGGTAAATATAACTGGAACTTACATAACATGAATATTAAGTTCTTGTAGTACTTGAAGGCTGGAGTATTTGATATTTGATCTAGAGCCATCTTGTTCAAGGTGTGTCTATCAACCAATGTGATGCATATCTAGGATTTTAGGTTGATGTAGTTTTTCTTGCCCTAAAATGCATTGTATATTGTTCTTTTTGCTGCTGTAAAATTCTATGTTCTTTGGCATGATATATTGTTTATCCTTTATGGATGGAGCTTGTTCTTTTTGCCGCTGTAAAATTTTATATTCTCTTTCTCTGCCCAGGTCACCCGGAAGTCTGATATTGTGAAGGGCGAGAAGACCGGCGGATGGAGCTTGTGGCGCCGCTTGGTCATAATTGGGTTGCAAGGAAGGAAATCTTGCCTTGGTGCGTTGATGCTTGTGCCATGACCATTCATTCAAACAGAAGAAGAATGACAAGACAAGGAAGGAAGGGCCAGCATTGAGTAGTGGGAGCTGGTGTTAGATTTATCCATGAGCTTATTGAGTTTGTAGTGGTGTTGGGGAAATGGTTTGGTAGGATGATGATATGGAAGTGTATTGATGACTTGCACTTAGAGTGCATGAATGAATCTTGGAATGAATAACATGATAATACCATTCTTTTGATTTGGATTCTTATGCGACGCGATATGCTGCCAAAATTTCTAGCGAAAATCCACACGACTTGTCCAAAATTTGGCCTTGTTTGTAATGAAACCAAAACTTTTCGGTCTTGATAGCAAAATGCTAGGGGCTTTTGGCAGCAACCTTTTGTTATCTGGGGGTGTGGATAGAAAGAAATATGTCTTCCTTTTGTTATGTTTGAGCAAAAAAATCATGAATTTGAAGAAAAGATCAAAAATCAAAAAGGGGAAGGAAAAGAGAAAGCAAAAACTAGAATAAAAGCCGATCTGAACGTGGAGCCTCAGTCTCGATGCCAAAACGTACTACTACACACTCGTATGCATGCATGCATACGTGACTAGCTACAAGGTTTCATGACATTACATCAACCAAGGTTTCATGTCTTTCTGATTTTTTTTTGATTTTTTGGAACTAAAATGCCATGTCACTCCATGCTTAATTGTGTCATAGCCGTTAGACCAATATGTTTGAAAATTCCTTCCAATTTACTGCACATGGAATTAAATCGCACACAAGTACACGAAATATGAGTTTTCAAACCGTTATGGTTAGCTGTTGCATCTACATGTAGTTCAAATTTCAATTACGGTCATTAAATGGCTAGAAAATCACTTAAATTTCTTAGAAGGTCAAATGACCCATGAAATTTTTCAAAATTTGACATGACAGTTGTATTAGTACTACAAATTTCTTGTTCATTTGAAACACCATCCGTTGGCACTTTATTCCAAATTCGTCTTTCACAGCTAAAAAAATATCTACAACATCACACACAGTTGTTTTCTAGGAACCGTTTGCGATGAAAATATCTGGGTCTATTTAAGTATCCCTCCTTAAGCTATGTCGGCTCGTCTGCTCTAGTGCTGGCAACCCCCGAATCCATGAATCCCGATCCCCATTCCCGCACCCCCTTCTTGCAAAGATGTCAATTCTTTGGCAAGTCAGCCGCTTCAAATTCGGTCCCACTTGTTAGAAAGCGATCAAACGGACCAAATCACCTGATCATAACGTATTAGCGACTTTGTGGTTTTATGCAAACCTAGCCGTAAATGTGATAGTTTCTTGTAATTAACTCCAACTACGGTCGTGCCCAAGAACTCCAAGTCAGGAGTGTGGTTTCTAGCATGCGCCGTCCCGATCAGTGAATGTAAAGTGTCAAAGAAGATTTCTCCATCCTAGTCTGTCAATATTTAAATTAATCACAACATAAATATGAAGTACATGGGGTGTTCCGTAAAATCTCTGCAACCTTTTATATACGGTAGAAAACTGAGGAAGAAAACAGATTACAAGATCTCTGACGAGCACACTGATACAAACAAGGAGAGCAAACAGAGACCATAAATCGTCGAGTTTGCTAGCGCGCAGGCTGATGAGATGCAAGACAAGCACGGTGACGTTTTGCTGGCGGCGCGCAAGCTGATGCGATGCTCGATGAAATCTTGGACGGCCTTATCGACCCTGTCGGATGCGGCCATGAACCTGTGGAACCAACTTGATCGGGCGCGTCCCCTTGCCCGGACCGCTTCCATGACCCTCTTCTCCATGTGGTGCACTGTTCCTTGGGCTGCCCTCTTCTTGGTCTTGGATTTCTGGCCATAGCTGCAGGCCATCGACAGCTTGCTAGCCATCCATGCGAGTTGTGCCATCAGCATCTCTTCCTCGCGATTGCGTTTGGTGGTGTGGTGAACCCAATTGATGGCTCGACCTTTCTGTTCCAAGAGCCTGCCTCCCATGGCCGGCCTTATGTAGTGCTACCACATCCTGGCCGAGTCGGACGGAGGTCCACAGATCTCGGTCCAGCTCGTGGCGGCTGCTGGAATCGGACTCGGCTCGCTCATATTTTTTTTTTCCCTCGAGACAACGCTCGGCTTGACCGGCTGGCGGGGAGTCCTCTGGCCTGTACACTCGTGCGCAGGTAGCCTAGAGGGCTTGGATTTGGGTGTGCTAGCTCTTTTCTTCCGTCGAATGGGAATGCATGCCTGTTAATAATTATGCAAAACAAACTTTTTTTTTTTTGCAGGGAATGCAAAACAAACTTTGTGTGGGCTCGGCGTGCACGAGCGCGCGTACGTATACGTAGGAACATATATACCCTACCGTATAGTCAATTTGAGCGACCAAATTGATGAATGACCGAACGACGCGTCATTAATTCGCTCGCTCGCGTGCGGGACTCCTTCCTACTCCCTCCGTTCCGAATTACTTGTCTTAGATTTGTCTAGATACGGATGTATCTAGCACTAAAATAAATGCTAGATACATCCGTATCTAGATAAATCCAAGACAAGTAATTCGGAACGGAGGGAGTAGAATCCTAGTCCTAGTCCTACCAGTCCTTGTCCTAGGCTAGCTAGCTAATCACGTTTCAAGCGGAAGCCTTCTTCTTCTCCATCTTCTTCTTTTCCTCAACACAACAGGTACGTACTACATGCACAATCAAATACAAGTCTCTTTCTTCTTCTTCTTCTTCTTCTTCTTCTTCTTTTTGAGAGGAACAAAACAAACAATCTTCATTATATTGAATGAATGACGACAAAGTTCTTGTCTTCTCAACCCCAAAATGAAATTCTTTTCTTTAGTTTTCCTGCGTACGTAGCAGCATACACATGCATGCACGCATCGCTCGAGTGATACATGCATGCATCATGTTGCCTGCTGCCTACGGCCTACCTTGGAGTTGAACCGCCGTGCATGCTAGCTCCTCTTCTCTAGCCGCGCGCGTCGACGCCGGGAAAGGCAACCCGGCTCGCTCCTCTTCTACCTTTTCCGATCGATCATCGATGGCCATCAAAGGTTGCAAATTTACGTCTCTTTTTCGTTTCCTTTCTCCTTCTTCTTCTTCTTCTTTGTTAGTCAAGAGATCAATCATCACTTGCAAAAAGGGCGCATGCATCTTTCTCCTTCTCCATCCCACACACAGACGTACGTACTACCGACCACGGCGGCCGGCCTAGGTCCAGTATGCGTGCAAGGGGCCGGAGGAGCGATCGGAGGTGCACCGTACGTGTTGAAGTATATATATAGCACGCCTCCCTCCAAAAGTCCAAACTATGGAAGCAGAGGAAGCGGGGGCAGGCCACAATTATTTACAGCGTTTACTGGGTTTTTAACCCGGAACCTCTTGGTTGTGAGTTTATGTACCTATCCAGTTTACCCATCAGTTCGGAAGCGGGCAATATACTTCACGTGTTTCCCGCCTAATATCTCTTGCCAAAGTTCGGCTGCACCCGCATCGTGTTGTGTCGAGCACCATGGGCGCCAATGCAAGCCGTAGGTGAGGTCCACGAGTGGCGGTCGTCCCTGCCAGCGAGCACGGCGCTGTCAAAGACGCCTACGCATGCGCTTCGTCCCCGCGGCGAGCATATGCATTGGTGGCAGGGGTGGCGCTATGCCTGCGACATGCTTGGGAGTTGCATACTACTCCCTCCGTTCGAAATTACTTGTCACAAAAATGGATAAAAATGGATGTATCTACAACTAAAATACATCTAGATACATTCATTTCTTAGTAGAGTAATTCCGAACGGAGGTAGTACATACGTGCACAACTAAGAATGCACACACACAGGATCCAATGAGAAGATCATGCTATATATACATCGATCTCAAAAGATCCATGCATGTCACCTAAAAAAAACATGTATCCTTTCTTAGATAGCTAGAAAAGACAGATTGTGAACATGCACTACGGCGTTCTATTTCATTCTTATTTTTCTGGAACACGTATACAAGATTTTTGGTTTGCAACCTATAGTCTCTCTAATAACTAATGTAATTGATATTCTTCTCCTCCTCACTTACTTCCCATACAAATCTACAGCGTTCGATCTTTATTTGTATAAAGTATATGATGCCCCGCATGTTGTTGCGGAACTCAGTTGCAACATATTTTGATGAAGTTGAAACATGATCACACTTATGCTTTGGAACACCCATGATTTTTTCTTGTATCCCCCCTCTCTTATCGATTCGTGCGCGGTTCCTTTTTTTTTCAAGAAAAGCGACATGAATTGGTGCCACGCACGCACACTGTAACGCCCCGGACACACCCGCCGGTGGTCGTTACTCCTGGCGGGATCTAGACTGGCCCCACAGATCAATACTAGTCTTTTCTGCACACTTTGTCCTCACTCGTGCGCACCCGGGAGCAACTTCCCGGTCGGTCACCCATCCTGAAATTACTCCAAGCCGAGCACGCTTAACTTTGGAGTTCTTTCCGAATGGGCTTCCGAAAAAGAAGAAATTCCTTATTGATATGAGTAGTCTATCATTCCTATTAAGTCAGGCTATCACACACGCGCAGCATGTCCGACAACCTCTCTCTCAAAGAACATGACTTCTCTTATTCTTCATTTCTCTCTTGAAACACAACGAGAACATATCAAGGGGTACATCCGCCCGCATTCTTCCCTGAGTGCGGCTGCGGCCATGGCTTAGTTCGCCGTCGACTCCATTTTTCCTTTGGAGTAGCTAGCTACGTAGCTACAAATCAGTTGGGTCGCCGGCGGCGTCCCGGCCGGAACACATCTTCTTGGCGTCGCTGCCTTTCTCCTCCTCCCCATCCGCTTCTCCCAAAAGCACCACGGCCACCGTCAACTCTCCCTGGCTGCGCGACCGCACCAATATTAATGCTTCTCCTGAGCCATGCATGAATAATACGTCCTACGTTCCTAAATATTTGTGTTCCTAGAGATTTCAACAAGTAACTACATACAAAGCGAAATGAGTGAATCTATACTCTAAAATATATCTATATACATCCGTATGTGGTAATCCATTTGAAATCTCTAAAAAACACAAAAAGTTAGGAACGCAGGGAGTAGCTAATGAGTACGGATGGCGGCCATACGTCCGTCGTGGGCACTGAGCATGCTGCTCAAACCACGTCATCGATCATGGACAAACAGGAGCGGCCGACGATCTGAGCTCCCTCAAAATTGCTCTTTTTGTTCCTCCCGGTCCTTCGCGCGTCTCTTCTCAACAGTAGAGAGAGGCGAATCACAGGCGTCCTCTTCCTCTGTGTACTTCCGTCGGCCCCTCCTGCGGTGTCCCTCGCCTCCGGCGGCCCATGTGAGGGCTGGACGTTGGGGAACCCTGAATCCGGGTGCGGTGTGTAGATAGGTCGTGGTGTCTGGTCGGTTCGGCTCGGACGGTACCGACGGTGCCCTTGTACAGCAGTGTCCATGGCACCTTAGTCTATAAGGAGCGAGATGTGTTGCTGGGAATAAGTGTCTCCCGGCCTTCGCTCTTTCTCGTCGGAGGCTTCATCAGCACCGACGAGGGGCTTGTGGAGTTTCTCCTTTTGGAGCAGCGGTGGTCCGTCGCTTCAGCATAGTGTGGCGGCGGTGGCGAGCTGCTCGTGGAGGATGGCGGCAGGTGCTATCAAGGGCTTGTGGAAGAGGCAGCACGGTCTTTAGCATATTTTGTAGGGTGTGGGTCATGCTGGGCGAGGAGGAAGTGGTTAAATAGTGGTTGCCATCCAGGTCAAGCGTCGGGTTGTGTCAATGCGGACGCCATAGTGGGTTTCTTGGCTGCCGCACCTATTTAATGCTGACATGCCGACGAACGGGAGCCAGTTTGAATGCAGTAAACAATCATCCAGTCCTGTACGGTCAAGCGTCTCCGACATTGGAACAGGCATGGAGACCCGACAACGCTCTCGGTCAGCATGCCACTTCAATTCTGGCTCCAGTGAGAGGCCACGTCCGCTCTGGGCCATCTTGAATGTGGTGTTGGCGTTGTGGGCCAGCATGAATGTGCGACAACCGCTTCAGATGGGAAAGGGTCTGGCGCGCGGGAGAGGTTTTCGGGTGGGACCGGGGTGGTGGGTGCGTACATGGCAGTTGTCCGGACGCCCGCAAAGCCCCATGGTTTGTGTCCGGTTTGCGGGAAAACAGATGTCTGAACCAGTCCGCGGACCGACGTGTACCATGTTGGACAGCAAATTGCATATGTACAGTGATGTTTGACGTATACGGGCGTTCTGAGGGTCCACGTTGGAGATGTCCTAAAAGCCAGTCCGAGGGACTCATTGGTTTTTATAAAAACGTCATCGCGCAAAACTATTAATTAGTATAAAATTTCAAAAACCGCCCCGAGCAAAAAATGGCTCCCAAGTGTTAATCATTTTGAGTAAAGCCAACCTCTATACAAAATCCTATGATTTTATGTGACGTGCACTCCCTTCACTCGAAGGTAGGTAAGTACATCTCTCAATCTAATTACTAACAACACATCTAATTACTAACAACACATTTCTCTTTATGGGACTAGTAATAAACTAACCCGACCATCCTCGATAATTTAGTCGGTCGAATGTTAGTGAAAAGTGGGCCTCGCTAGTCTTTAGCATATTTTGTAGGAATTAAATAGTTTTAACTCTTCTTCTAATCGGTAGAAAGATAAATACAGTTAATTATCACATGTACTCCATCCGTTTAGGTGAATAAGTCATCTTAGGTTGTGCACCGTGACCAAAGTGGAGGGGAAAACGAGAGAACTTAATGTTTATTTGCATTATATGCAATGAACTAACCACTGCATGTCGTGTTTGGTAGTCTCAAGTCATTAAAAGCATGCACATCCCACATCTCTTATTGGTTGATATGTCAAGAAACAAGAAACGAGGTAGAAGTTAATGCACCGCGCCTAAGTGTTTTGAGATTATTTGGTTTTCGTAAGATGATTTACACACCTAGACGGAGGGAGTATTCGAAATACCTTTTACCAAGGCTAGCATCGAGAAGACGAGCCAGAGTAGTAGCCAGCCCGAGACTCATGGGTTTTATAAAAACTCCATCATGTAGACTATTAACAAATTTCAAATGTAATAAATGGCTCCCAAGCGTTTGATGTGATCATTTTGAGTAAAGCCGGCATCTATCTATTTATATATAAAAAGTGCTTTACAGGCTAATGAGAAAAAAGAGAATAAGCTAGAAATTCTCACAAAAATTAGAAATATCTAACCTTTAATTTTGCACATCAAAATATCACAACCGTTAGATCAACTTTAACGCCAAAGAAATTACCCACCAATGCCATCCTCTCTAAGTTATCGACGAATGCCATTATGTAATAAAAAGTTGCCCAAACAAAAAAAAGTAGTCGCCCAAAATAAATTTTCCCATGTGTATTCAATCTATGCCATCATGTGAAACACCTTCCCTCCCGTAGCCCTAATTAACTCTCTTTCCCCAGTGTGTTCTTGGACGTGTGGCTCCAAACAATCTGCCGGCCGCCGCCAAATCCTTCCCATCGATCTGCTCTAGGGTTTGGTTACTCTAGCTAATCAACAGGACTACCTCATGCATGACGGCCGGCTAGGCGCCGGAGGATAGTGATCTGGACAGCGGAACAGACGACGCCGACGAACAGCGGATGCCTGGCCCCTACGTTTCTCACGGCAGACATCGAGCAACAGGTAGTGGTGTCTTCAATCTTCTTTTCTGACCCACATAGATACATGCCCTAGAAGATCAATCGGATTTGCCTCATGCGCATGGGCAAAAGCAACGTACGTACGTGCATCTCATAGGTATCTAACTTTCGCACTGCTATACTAGTAGAAGATAGAATGAAGACAAGACTCCTCCTTTCCTTCTCTCTCTTGCAGTACCTCTCTCTGCTCTTTTTTTTTTCTTTCACCCACACGCCTCTCTCTGATCCTCTTTTTATCTCACAGATTCACACACACCGGCTCACTCCCTTCTCTCTTACGAGAACATATAATAGAGAACAGTACCCAAAAGCTAGCACTGCAGTAGGACATGACAACAGCTAGCACTGCACAGGACATGCACATGCATCTGTCCCCTCTCTGCTAATCACTGGCGCCCTCTGTGTGTGTGAGAGAGTGACACAGCAGTGCGAAAGAGTGTGAGAGAAAAGGTTTGACTCATTAGAATAACTGTGATGCTTTGGCTACACATATCACGAAGAAAACCAATAGACAGGATAGAGGGTACCACGGAGCTCGATCTACACTAGAACTTTGCGCATAATAAACCATTCCTCAGCATGTATTACAAGAGCCAAATCAGCACCTATTGTAAAAAACTGATCAAAATTCCTCAGCATTTCAAATTTACAAAAATCACACTAGCTACAGATTGATTATATCTCAATTTACCAGGACAAGCTGTGGAACAGAATGCACAGTTACAACAAGATCACTAACATGCACACTGATACAAACAAGCACAGCAAACAGAGACCATAAATAATGTGGAGCGTCGATTTTGCTTGTGCGCAGGCTGATGAGAAGCGAGACCAGCACGGTAACGTTATGTTGGCGGCACGCAAGCTGATGCGATGCTCGATGAAATCTTGGACAGCCTTATCGACCCTGTCGGATGCGTCCATGAACCTGCGGGACCAACTTGATCGGGCGCGTCGCCTTGCCCGGTTCGCTTCCAAGACCCTCTTCTCCATGTCGTGCACCGTTCCTTCGGCCGCCCTCTTCTTAGTGTTGGATTTCTGGCCATAGCTGCGGGCCATCGCTAGGAGTCCAGCCATCAGCATCTCTTCCTCTCGATTGTGTTTGGTGGTGTGATGATCGCCGTTGCTGGATCGACCTTTCTGTTCCAAGAGCCTCTGCCTCCCTTGGCCGGCACTATATATGTAGTGCTACCACATCCCGGCCGAGTCGGACGGAGGTCCAGAGATCTCGGTCAGTTCGTAGCGGCTGCTGGAAACGGACTCGGCTCGCTCGGTTTTTCTTTTTTTCTTTTTGTTTGAAGACAACGCTGTCAACTCGCGGGGAGTCCTCTGGCCTGCTGTCAACTCGCGCAGCGCATGCATTCCTTCGCTTTTTTCCTTTTTTTTCTTTGTCCAGTCCGAATAGAAAGACCTTCGCTGCGATTCATTTAGTTCTGGGGTGGGACCCACCATCGCTTCTCAATCGAGTCCATGATGGAATCCCTCCCCGCCGCACGTCGCCCCTGCCCCCTTCTTCCCAAATTTCGCCGCCTTCCTCTCATTCCTCTCCGTACGTGTGTTAGGAATAATCTTGTACTCGATGCGTTTCGGTTGTATGCGTGTGTGCGTGTGTGTGCTTAGGTCGAGCCGGTGTGTGGTCTGGCTCACGATCCTATGGCGATCGAGGGTTGTTGCAGCAGGCACTAGCGATTGCGTGATGATGACCAGGTCGTGAAGATCAAGACAGGCCTGCGTACGTGCGGTGCGCGGGGTGACCAAGCAGCCCGTGATCGCTACGTCTTGGCCAGCTACAAAATCGGCCGCATCGTTGGTTTGTTAGCGGGCAGCACGAGCGATGGATATGGACGTGCATGTGGTGGTTAGTTGTGGATGCATGCAGATCGCTTGGAGTTAGTTAGCGAGCTGGTGTGCGTCTGGCTATTTAAGCTATGTAATCCAGTCCATCGTTGTACGGTGTGGTGCCGAGCGAGTTTGGGCTCGAAAGAAAAAAAGAACCGCCGTTCGTCGGCGTGGCGCCGTTTGTGCGGCGGGGCGTTTGTCGCCGGAAAATCTAGTGTCTCCCTCTTACTTCCACCTCCGTATGTCCGACTGTGTGTGAGAGAGAGATTCGTCCGGCGTTCGTGTCGCCGGAGGCTACTCGGCGTTCGTCGCCGGATCGGGTATGTCCCAACAACGTGGCCATAGACTTCCGGGACGGCTGCTACGTACAGTTGGTTGGCCGCGGATGGGTCGCCGGAGTTGGCCGGCGGCCGGAGGAAGCATGCCGCTGAGCCTCAGTATTCCATCAACCAAACCAGCCGTCCTCCTCGGCAAACCAGCCGTCAAAGACGCCGCGCCCGATTTCACCCAAGGAGGGAGCCTGAGCCAGCACGACGCCGTCGACAGACAGGCCCGTCTTCCTCCTCGCCTCCGGCATGCATGTACGGCTAGCTGCGTCCAAACATACGCCTTTTTGGCGCACAACAAGAGATGACACACAAAAGCGCGCGCGCCCGCGTCTGCGTCTGTTGAGGACCCGGTCGGCCTCGCCGCCGCCGTAATCCCGTCCTCCTTGGACTAATCGACCTCGTCTCCTTCCTCTCCGGCCACTGCCGCCGCCACACGGCCCGAGCGCAAAAACCCCTTCATTACAATTTACAACGCACGCCCCGCCACGTACGGGACCTCAATCACCGGCGTCCGTCCGGAGCACCTGCCTTGTACTCCCTCCGTTTCAAAATAGATGACCCAACTTTGTACTAAGTTGGGTCATCTATTTTGAAACGGAGGGAGTAGTATCTCACAACGGAACGCACCTGAGAATCAAACAAGCACGCGGACTCGCTCCATGGCCTGCCAAATCAAATACTCCTACAAGACAATCCCATCCACACGACTGAGAAGCAGAGGAGGTGCGCACAGCCGTACCGTACGTGGAGCAGCCACGATTCCGGGCAACACCAAGAAGAAGCAACGGAGAACGAAAGAAAGAAAAGGGCTCACCAGCTGGGTGCCAAAATTCTAGTTACACGCGCCGGCGAGACCACCTTGGATTGGGTTGGAGCGCGCCGGAGGAGGAACCGACCACAGCAGCAGCCGCAGCCGTGCCGAGCCCTGGGGTTTGGGGCCGGCGCAATGCCGCGGCCACGAGGCGGGCTGCTGCTGCGTCAGTGAAGGCCGCCGCCCTCCCGGCCGGCTGCTACGGTTGGGTGGCCGCGGGTGCGTCGTCGTCGCGCGTGATGGCATGACGCGGCGAGGAGCGGATGCACCCGGCCCGGTGGAGATGGTGCAGCGGGTTCCCGGGCTGGGCGCCGGGGATCGCCGGAGTTGGCCGGCGGCCGTGGGTTGGAGGAAGGCGATCGGGACGAGGGGAGAGAAAGACTTGGGCGGGGACTCAGCGAAACGAGATGCTTGTGTCACACTGTCTGCCTCGCGTGACAGAGAGAAAGAGAGAGAGACGGGATGCTTTTTCTTTCTTTAGCAGGCAAAGCGCTCAACCAATCATAGGATAGCCCACGGATCGCTCCCGTGTAAAAATCCTGGCCATCCATCCATTCGTTTCTCCCTTTGGACGGGCCGCAAAAATGTACTACTACTACACACATATGCATGCATGCATACGTGACTAGCTACACATCAGTTTAGACACCGGGTGTCTATAGCATTTGTCCACGTCACTTGTAGACACCACCAGAAACAATGCGTACAACAACATGTCTATTTGGCTGGCTATAAGCACAGGGCAGGTTTCGCTTGAAAAGAGGAGAGTCAGTTTATTTCCAGGACGTGCTCCACCCACGATATAGACGGCTGCGCGTACAACGGTAAAATAGGCTGTCAGTTAGCTGCGATTTACATGGGATTAGACCGTCGATTATTTAACAGACAGACTAATTCGTTTATCATCTTCTCTCTCTCCCACGTCATCTACAATCCTACGTAGCACATGTTACAGACGGATGACTAGATACCGTTGTACATGCCCTTAGACCGTCGATTATTTAACAGACAGACTAATTCGTTTATCATCTTCTCTCTCTCCCACGTCATCTAAAATCCTACGTAGCACATGTTACAGACGGATGACTAGATACCGTTGTACATGCCCTAAGTACTACGAGCAACGAGTTCATCTTCTTCCTCTTTGATGCGACGTGACAAACCAATCCTCCCCCTTTCTACTGTAGAGAGAGCGGCGACCCAGAGGTGACTGTTTACACATCCTTCAAGTGCCGGTGAGGCCGCATGTTCCTTCCATGTCGGCCCGCAGCTCCGGCGGGAGGAGGGTGGGGGAACCCCAATTCTCCGCTTCCGGTATGTAGATAGGGCTAGGACTAGAGTTTCTTGTGGCGGTAGCGGTGTCGTGTCGTAATAAGGTGTTGTAGCTCCACCTCCTCCATGGCGCCTCTCAGGGCGACGCCATGGAGCCGGCAATGATGTCCTCCTGCCAACCCTTGTGAGCGGTGAGGATGGGGTGGCCTCGTCGATCTGGCGAGGTCTGGCTTCCCAGCGATAGTGTCCTGCTCTTAACAGTTTTGTTTCAAGGTCCTTTCCTAGCTTCGTCGCCATCTTATCCTTCTGCGACGAGGGGCCTGGTGAAAGTTCTTACCGGCGCGGAGGTTTTCTCGATCTGTGGTGATTCCGGCGACGACGGCTCTTTCGCCTGGGCGCTGATCCGATGGGACCGAGGCCCGGTGATTTCCCGCCCGCCACGAACAACGTCTTGTTGGTCCCCATAGTGGAGCAACGGTGGCGGCGCGACACCGGCCCATTCAGGAATAAGGACGCGGTCGACTCCCCAAGGACCTTGTTATCTTATTTTTATTTGTTGGGGTTTTTTGTACTGATGTTGTTGCTAATAGATTTGAGGGGCTTCGACCAGTTAGTTACTTTATTAGGATGATACACTTGGTTATAAATCATGGCCTAGCTATCCATTTACCTACTCCACTAATTAAACATCGCCTGACTAGCAATCAATTAATACGTAAACAAATAGTGAGCAACCACCCGCACGCTTGCCAAAACCTTATTTTTCCGTTCCCAACCGCCCGCCGCAATTCTTGTCAACGACGGCAATCGGAGGTGGAGCTAGACCAAGGCCTGGTCTGAGGCGATCTTCTCATGTCGCTATTAGTGCATGCAACCCAAGCGCGAGGCCAGCGGTCAGCATAGCAACGGAGGCTTGCGCACATCGACAAAACAATGGGAGAAGGGGGGTCATTCCAAAAAAAGAAGCGGGGGCAAATGATCAATGGTCTTCCTATAAATCTAAAACAAACAAAAAACAAGGTCGTTTATCCATCTATTATGGCTAGGGTTAGAGTTTCTTGTGGCGTTGTTCGGGTGGTGACAGCGGCGCAGCGGAATAAGGCATTGTGGCTTCACCTCCTCCATGGCGCCTCTCAGGATGACGCGGCAAAGTTGTTACCTATGTCTTCCTGTTGCTCGTATGCGGCAACAATATTTGTAGATTAGCGCCATCCCTTGTGTGTGGAGAGGGTAGGGTGGCCTCATCGGTTGGTCAGCCGTGTGAGGTTTGGCTTCCCAAAGGAGGTCATCGAGGTTGTGACAATGTCTTGCTCTTTGGGAGTTTTTTTTCTGAGGCCCTTTCCCAGTTTTTTCGACATCTAATCCATTGCCGATGAGGGGCCTAGCGGAAGTTCATGCTAGGGCGGAGCTTTCCTGGATCTGTGGCGATTCCGACGACGATGACTCTTTCATTCGGGGTGCTGGCCTGGTGACTTCCGGTCTGTCACCACCAACACCTTGATGGCTCCGAAAGTCAAGCGGCGGCGGCGACGATGCACCATCGACGCGTTCCAGAAGAAGGAAGCGGTCGACTCCCCAAGGACCTCGTTGTAAAAAAATATATTTGTTGGTGGTGTTTGTACTATTGGTGTTGCTAATAGATTTGAGGGGCTTTATGCAAGAAAAAAAATCTTCCTCTTCGACTAAATAGTTATTTCAAGACGATCCACGCCGTCATGCATCATGACCCAGCTATCTAATTATCTACTCCACTAATTCAGCATCACTCGATTAGTGATCAGTTAATATGCAATCAATTAACGAACAACCACCCGCACATTTGCCCAAACTTCATTTTTCCTTTCCTAACCGCTCGCCGCAGTCCCTTCCTCCCCACCACCGCGGCCACCGGTCGGGGATGAGCACCTGGTTCCCCACACAACAGGCAACAGAGGAGCTAGACCTAGGAATCAGCACGTTCTTTTCCAATAGATGATGGCTTAGGGTGTTCATCTAATCCGGATGCATCTTTTCGAAATATAGATGACGCATGTGATAATGATTCTTCATTTCGGCCTTTATCGAATAGCCACAGGTGATAAGTTTTGTCACCACATGCATGTACGACTCGCATCAAAGCTTTCCACGTGCTCCACCGAGCTTTCTTTAGACTAGGGCAAGGATCCGTTTGGAATGGGTTTAACATGATATTTGGACTTAAAAAAGAGACAGGCCAAAGAACACATTGTTGACACAACGAGATAATAATGAATTTGATTGTTTCCCATAGTTGGAAAAAAGTGTGCTAAATATATTGTTTAAACTGTGCCAAAATATCTTTTCCAATGTTCACGACTCACAACAACATGTCAGCCTACAATCTATTATTTTATATGGAATCAAAATGTAGTGTTTTAATATATTCTTCAACTACGGCATGTGTTTCTCGTCGGATATCTCACACTCAAAAGTTTTTTGTCTCAGGCCAAGTGTCCCACTCGATTTGTGCCTCTGAAACTTTCTTACCCAATTTCTCGCTTCATGTGTTTTTCGCATTGTGTGTTTTGTGCCCGTAAGTTTCCAGCTCATTTTCTCGCGAAATGTATTTCCCGCCCTATAACCCCCTCCCATAAAAAAAGTTCTAAACCAATGATTTAACAACTAACCATGCTATTCCATTAAATTTATTATTTTATGACAGGAATTTTTCGTATGTATTGTATTGCATGTGCCATTCCATGGTAAAAAGTATTCATGTTCCATTCTCATACTAGTATGATTACTCACAATCTTCGCACACACTTTTGTGGACATTTAATTATCATATTTATGCTTTCAATGCTTTATTATTATAATAAGTGAAGTGGTAAGTCGCACTAGATCACTTTAAACAACATGATATATTTGGTTCATAGGGGCAAAGTTTGTATATCATTTAATATAAATCATTATTTGTATGTGATTTGATAGTTCATATGTATCATTTCTCATGTTTCACTATGTTGTCAAATTTTATTCTAGCAAAAAATTCACCCTATTATGTTTGTATGTTGTTATCAAACACATACTTAGGGGAAAAAGAGTAGAGTGGATGATGGCGAGAAGTGGGCACATGCATTTAATTGAGCAAGTGTATTACTACTGGCCATGAGGCACAATGCAAGGCGACGTGAAGCGACACCAGACTCCCGTGTTCTATGCCCCCTTCCTCAGCTCGACACAAGCCCCGGCCCAATTATAATGTTCGAATACTATAAAAAAATTGTAACCCCAACCAAGCCCTAGTCCATTCTGTTCCTCTCATGTGATAATCTACGTTACCACAAGTACATCCCACTCACACCGATGACAATGGTGACCCTCTCCTCTATCGACTAATTATACTTAAATATACTCGATCACAAGGACAATGATTTTAAACATGGACCAGTGATCAAATCCAACTAAAATCTTACTTCCCATCTTGTCTCACCAAGTCAACCTTAAAATTATTATTATTAAAATTCATTTTGATGGATACATATTTTAACAATTTCTTTTGCATAAAACGTGAAACCTATATTTTACATGAAATGATAAGACTTCTCAAAGTGTTTCCTTATTAAAAATCATATTTGAGTCCTATATTGTGTTATATCTTCAAGTACTTAAAAAAGAAAGTACTACAATTAGAATATTTATAACCTCTTTTGGAAATCAGTGGGAATAGAATTACCATCATCACATGTGTGCATATCGGAGCGCTTTGCCGGTGCCAACACAGGCACATGGCACGACCCGAAGCGTGCTCACCACCACCCTCGGCCCGGTGATGAACTCGATGCGGAACTGGTGTTGTAGTGAGATTGGGCGTCACTTGGAGACAGAATTGGGAGTGGAGGCGGGAGAGTGCGCCGTAGTGCATGGCCGGGGTGTCGTAGTGCAGAGGCCGCAACGTCTCTGGCCCGCAATCAGGTACAATCACATAGATGGTGGTTTTGTTGCAGCAACATATCAGCCATGCGATCAAATCTATTCACAACTACAATAATCTTAAACATGGACATGTGATCAAATCCAACCAAATTCCTCTTCTTATAATATGTGGTCGGGTGAACCATAAAATTATTACTATTAGAATTCATTTTGACAAAATACATATTTTATGTTTCTTTTATATACATAGAACGTAAAAGCTATATTTGCATGAAATGATAAGACTTTTCAAATTATTTTTGTATTGAAAACATATTCGAGTCCTATATTGTGTTATATCTTCTAAAACTTCAAAAATATTTTTTGGGATGAATTAAAATAGATTTTAACCATTTTCAAGAAAATCAATGGGAATAGAATTATCATTATCAAATGTCTGCATATATTTGATGCAAAAAACATTCTTTAAAATAGCCCTTGATAGCCCGATTGAGAGTTTTCTTCTACCCGCAATGTTCGTATCACACCATTCATTCATGTACCCTTGCCTTCTAACTTATTCCGTCCTGACCCACAAATATTCCACCTACTCCCCCGTGTTATTATTCTTCAACCCTAATGCACCCTTTTCCCCTTTTGTTCTCTCTCACAACCCCTAGCCTCGCCTTGCCTCCTCGGTCGTTGGTGGCACGACTTGCTCTACTCTCATGCCCCATCTCGACACAGCCCCGTCCCAGTTCCTAACCATAACCTCAGTCCTAGCATGTTCTCTTCCACATATGTGATAATTTTCATCACCAGAATTATGCCCCACTAGCATCGTTGCTAATGTTGACTATTTGTCTACTAATTATGCTTAAATCTATTCACAACTACAACAATCTTAAATGTGGACATGTTATCAAATCCAACCAAATTCTTCTTACCTTATGGTCTTTTCAGGTCAACCTTAGATTTATTATTGTTAAAATTCATTTTGACGAATACGTATTTTAATATTTTCTTTAACATAAGACATTACGCCTATTTCTTGCATTAATTTGATAAGACTATTCAAAAAAAAATATTAAAAATTATATTTGAGTTATATATTCTAAAAATTCAAAAGTATACGTCTCAGAAGAATGGAAATAATTTGTTATCTTTTTCAAAGCCAACGGGAATATAGTTATCATTATCACTTGTATGCATATATTGGACGCAAAAAATCCATTTTTAAAATAGCCCCAATAGTCGAAGGGTTTTCTACTATCCTTAATCTATCACACCATTCGATCACGCACCCTCACGTTATAACTTGTTCCGGCCCACCCCACAATATCCCATCTACCTCCTTGCTATTCTTCTTCAACCCTAATTTCACCATTTCCCTTCCCGTTCTCACAACCTCTAGGGCCTAGGACGGATGACAGAGTCACGATGGCGGTGTCAGCAGTGATATCTGGCTAGAATCAATGTGGGGGTAGAGAGGGTTACTGCAAACGTCTAGAGTGTCTGGGTGGCGTCGGGCCGAGGTTAGACAATGGAGTCGGGGCGACCAGTTTTGGCCAGAATCAGCATGGGGGTGGCGATGGACATGGAACGGTCAAAATCAGACGACGATTGGGCGAGACTCATCGGCTGTCACGAGGGTTGTTGCGGATGTCCGGATAAGCAACGTTGGGGTGGCCGCTCTACAGTGACGACTATCTCGGGCGATGGCGGGGCAGGAAGATGGCCAGAGTCAGAGGAAGACATGACAGGGAATGGCCGGATTCGGACAGCGGCGGGGCGAGAGGTGTGGTTACGGACGTCCAGAGCGGTAGGGTGGCGGCAGCGCCGGGGGCGAACGTCGGATACATGAGACGAGATTTGGCCAAAATTGATGTGGGGTGGCGGTGGGCTAGGGAACAACCGGGACAAGTGGAATCAGACGGCGAGAGAGCGAGACTCGGTTGCAGTCATGGGAATTGTTGCAAACGTCCAGAGGAACGGTGTGGCAGTGGTGCCGGGGTGGACAATGAAGCTGTGGCAATGAGATTTGCTAGAATTGGTGTGTGGTGGTGGTGCAGTGATGACCATCTCGGGTAGCGTCGGGGCAGGGAATGTCCAGAATTGATGGAATATGACGGCGGTGGGGCGAGAATCGATGGAATTAGCGACGACGTGCTTGCCCTCATTAAATTTCCAAATTTTTTATAAAAACAATACACCTTGTATTTAAAAACAGAGGGAGTAGAAGAAAGTTGAAAACCCAACCCACATGGCGGAAAAGAAATAATGGTTTTATTAAAAATAATAATTTATACAATTTTTAGTTTCATATATACATTTATTTATGCAGAACTTGTTTTCTATTTGAAAATAATGCATAAAGAAACCTATGCTAGAGTTGGCATTCGGGTTCTACATGGAGCAGGGAGCACGATCCGCATGACGTATGGTGATTACCGTCGAATATGAGAGAGGGAAAAAGAATAGGCGGTTGAGATTGACCGGGCTATCCGTGATCCTTGGGAGGTGCCGTTCTTTGCCCTCGAACGCGCAACTACTTTCATCAGATTTTAGATGTGCTGCGCAGCTCCTCAAAATAGTGATTGTGGTTAAAAATAATCATTTCAACAAATTTTAGTTTCATATATTTATTTATATCAAACTCATTTTCCGTCTAAAAATAATGCATGCAGAAACCTAGGCTAGAGTTGGTCATCGGGTTTTATAGCAAAGTAGCCAAGTAGGGAGCATGATCCGCGTGATGTATGATATTTGCCGTTGGATCTGAGAGTGGGGGAATGAAATGGGCGGTTGAGATCGACTGGCCATCACATGATACGTGGGAGGTGGGGCATATCCAATCAGGACTCTTTGCTCGCGCCCACGCCCGCGCCGCTCACAACCTTTACCAAATTACTTCCCGCTCGTGCCGGTCAAAATTTCATCACATTTTAGGTGTGCCGCGCAGCTCCTAAAAATATTGGGTACTCCCGCGCGGGGCACAAGAGAGGGAAGGACCGAAGGAAATCCAAAACAAAAGCCCCCAACCAAAGCAACCAGGCCCGCATCTTGTGTCTTCTTCCCCAACTCCTCTCTCGACCCCCCGACCCAAAAGTCAGCCGCCGCCGTCTCCCCAACCCCGGCCTCCGCTCCACCGCCGGCAGCCCCTCCCCTCTCCCCCGGACGCAGATCCTCTCCAGTTTCTCACCCCGCGGCCGGATACGCGCTCTCTCCCTCCCTCCTCGCGCCGGAAATCCTAGCCGCCCCGGCGGCCGACGGTGCTGTGGTATGAATCCCTCCTCCCCTTCTCTTCTACTTCTCCTTCTCTCTCCCTCTGACCCCCATCTTGTCTCTCCTCTTCTCTGCAGGTGAGGCAGCAGCTACAGCCGACAGTCAAAGCAAGGGTTCCCCGACGAGGTCTGCTCCTTCTCCACCGTTAGAGACGGGGGCCTCCTTCTCGGTCTGCTCTGACCGTGCCAGCGCCGACGCCACGGAAGCTCCTCCTCTCCTCTTTCTCTCTGTTTGGGCTCCTTCTTTGTTCTAGGACGCCATGGATTCAGTTTTTTTGTTCTTTCTCTCCTTCTGATTTAAACAGGAGCAGCAGCAGATTCTACCATCTATATGGTTCACTAGTTGAATCTTGTTGTGGCTGCGACTTGAACATGAGCATGAGCCAGTGCCTTGTTGTAATTAGGTGTATCATTGTACTGTTATGTTAATCAAATTAGGTGCCTGCAGAATCCCACAAATTGGATGGGTTCTCTTCCCTGCTACACCGGTATTTCCTTTCAAAAAAAAGAACAGCTTTGTGCTATGTACAGGGGCGAACCCCGCAATCTGCCAAGATTTGGCGCCCGACGCACCTAATATTTGGTGCAAATAATTATTCCTGTAGTACGTGTTTGATTTTAGTTGAGTCCTGCGTCCATACCGGCGTACTGGGTTGACTGCTAGTTTGTCAATGGATAATGAGCCGTGCTTCTCGATGGCTAATGGTGTGGGCATCTCAACATGGCTTGAGTGGACTGCACATTAGCACGTAATAAAATTGCTAATGACTATATTAAAAACCCCGTCAGAGATTACGCCTGCTGAACCCAAATCCTTCTGATCAGGAAACTGCTCCGTCTGCCTAATGAAAGTGAAGCTTCCTCAGGAGAGAGGGGCATCCTTCTCGGGCTGCTCCGACCCTGCCAGTGCTGACGCCATGGAAGGTCCCCTTCTCTCTAGGATGCCATGGATTCAGTTTTTTCTTTCTTTCTCTGCTTCCGATTTAAACATGAGCACAAGCAGATTCTCTATATGGCTCACTAGTTGGATCTTGTTGTTGCTGCGATTTAAACATGAACATGAGCCAGTGCCTTGTAATTAGTTGTGCCGTGGCACTGTTATGTTAATCAAATTAGGTGACTGCAAGTCTGGTATTGTGTGTCAAAATCCTCCAAATTTGGATGGGTTCTCTTCCTGCTGCACGGACATCTTTTAAAAAAAGAACAGTTTTGCACTATGTATGGTATCTATCGTTGGATCTGAGAGTGGGGGGGGGGGGGGGAGAAATGGGCGGTTGAGATTGATTGGGTATTGCATGATTCGTGGGAGATGGAGCATATCCAATCAGGATTCTCCGCTCGTGTCCACGCCCGCGTCGCTCACAGTCTTTGCCAAATCATTCCCAGCCCGCGCAGCTACTTTGAGATTTTAGATGCGCCCGCGCAATTCACCAAAGTATTCGTTCTCCCGCGCGGCCCAAGCCGAGGGAAGAGAAGGATATTTGAAAGGAGAGAGGAAAACCAAAACAAAATCCCCAAGCCAACCAAGCAGGCCCCCAGCTTGTGCCTTCTCCCCCAACTCCTCTCTCGACCCCCCCCCCCCCCCCGAGCCAAAGCCAGCCGCCGCCGCCGTCTCCCCCAATCCCGGCCTCCGCAGCCGACACTTCGTTTCTGTGTATGTGCCTTCTTACTTTCACCAACTTATGTTACAATGGATGGGTATCTTCGTTTTGTCTCCTTTTTTTAGCTAATTTATGTTGTCGTAGGTAAAGCTGGCCGCTTTGGCATTTTCTCGAAAGATAGAATTGTTCAGATTTGAGCTACATATCAAAATATATGGTTCTTGCTCCTTGTTATTGTACTGTTTGAGTTATAGATCAAAATGCATGGTTCTTGGTCCTGGTTATGTTAATGTTTGAGTTATAGACCAAAATGTATGGTTCTTGGTCCGGTATATTTGAGACTAGGAATGTCATCCTGAAACTTGTTTTGTGCATCATCCAGGAATGTCATTCATGTAAGCGACTCCGTTGAGAGGGAGATCGCCATGTGGTTCTGGCGCTACCTGGTGGTTGTCGTCACGGTTGCCTTGCTTCTGGCGTTGATGAGACGGCGGGCTTGTTGCCCAGTATCCATGCTGCCAGCTCGGACAACTGCCTCCTTGGTTATCACCACTTAGGTGAGTCTCTGGTCTTGCCTTCCTCTGTCTTCTTTGGGATCTAGCCTGTGCTTTGCTCCATCCATTGAGGCGATGACCAGTGCTTGTGGTCTGTGGTGGTGCTTTGTCATGTGTAATTTGATTTCTTCTGTTGTGCTATAGGTTTCATATTAGCCTTTCTGAAGTATTGATATGCTCCATTTGATGTTTTCTTTTTGTTGTGCAAGTGTTACGGTAGTGACTGGCCTTTTATTGAATTTATTTTCAATCAGTGTCACACTTTTGGGAATTGCAGCTAAAGTTCTAGGGTTCGTTTGAGTGTGGTTGATGTCATCCAGCGAAAAGCTTGAAAATTTGAGCTTATAGGGTCCGTTTGAGTGAGGTTCACATGCATATCTGGTTGTATTAGAGCTTTAATCAAGAGATTTTAGTGATTTGGATAAGTGATGATTGTAGTATCATCCATATATCTTCACTTAGAATGCATATAAGTTCATTTTTTGTATCAGCAACTACTGCATCAGCCGTGCACTTGTTTTCTTGTTTTATTCAAAGCAGTCATACACATTGGCTGTCTAGTGCAGATGGTAATGGGCTATTGGTTTGTCAAAATGATGGTGTTTCAGCGCAGGCGCAGCCAACGATTGGTTTCTGTGTTTGTGCCTTCTTATTTTCACCAACTAATGATGGTACAATAGATGGTTATCTTTGTTTTGTCTCTCCTTTTTTCTTTTCTTTTTGAGCTAAGTTGTGTTGTCGTAGGTATAGTTGGTCGCTTTGGCCGTTTCTCGAAAAATACAATTGTTCAGATTTGAGTTACAGGTCAAAGCATATGGTTCTTGTTCCTGGTTATGGTACTGTTAGAGTTATAGATCAAAATGTATGGTTCTTGGTCCTATTTATTACCATGAAAAGACTATTGTTGAAGGCACCTTTTCACATTGTTTAGTGGATACTGGAGATTAGAGATCCTGATTCACTTCTCCAGTTTTCATTATTTTCAAAATTTTGCTTGTTCTTCAGGTGATAGTGAGATTGCAATAATTGTCATCACTGAAAGCACCGCTGTAAGGGATCAAGCTAAAAGGTTTCTGGAAGATGTTCCTATTGGTTAGTCCAAGGAGAAGCTGCTCTGATCTAATCTGGTGAAGGCACCAAGCTGCTCAACATCACCACCAGTTGTTCATTTCGAAGGTGAAGTGTGTCTCCTCCTCTGTTTGTTTTGATTTGGCTGTCGTCAAGGTTCCCTTCCTTGATGTGGTTGTTTCCTCATGATGCAGCCATGCCCCTCCGGTGGCATAGGTGCTAACTCTCTCTCTCTCTCTCTCAAGCATGGATGTAAGAGATGCTTAGAATAACACAATGGTGATTAATTGATACTATGAATCTTTCTGCCCATGTAAATCTTATTTTCTGTTCTTAACCATGCATCAAACAACACAAGTGCAGTCACACAAAAATTACTTTGAGTAAGAATCAGAGTTTTACTTGATTGGTGGTGATTTGGGGGCGTATATTAAGCGGCTTGGGGGTGGATTTTGGTCCCCTAAAGTGTGAGAAATAATTCCTCCTCGCTGGAGTTAGTGTGATTGCAGGCAAGGCATGCACATCTGCTGGATGCATCCTGTTTGTGATGACATTAGAATCAGAAATCCGGGGATGCCATGCATATTTATGTACTTAGTAGGAGAGGAAATGATAGAAGATGCTTAAAATACCACATGGTTTGAAACTGAGGATCTTTCTCCCCATTTGAATAATATTTTCTGTGCTGAACCAACATAAAAAAAACACAATAGCTTCACTCAAATTGGTGGTTTTCTTCGAGTATGCTAGTGCTTGTCATAGTTTCAGTCTTAAGAGTGCACTGTTAAGCTGAGTGAAACCTGTCTATCAGTGTAGGTCCTATTATTGAGACTCGTGAGTTTTCTTCTCCTTGATCACTTGGTACTGAGACTCATGAGAGGACTCCCACTCCTGGAGAATACTGTTTTCCAAGAGGTATGCATGGAGACGAATTTTGCTTCCTGTTATTGATATTGTTTCTGTAGGTTGTCTGATCTGTATCATACATGAATTTCTGTACTTGGCTTTGCTTTGCTAAAATTCCTAGGATTTGGAGCAGCTTATTATTAATGGGCTCTGTATTTTAATTCTCCAGTGGTGTCATGTTAGATTAATTCACTATGCAGTACATTGTTTCTCTTGGTTCACTGGAGCACTTTTCCTGCCATCAAGAGACGATAATTATGCATTATGCTAAGATACTTGGTAGATTCAAGCCCTGAATTATTAGACACCCACCCAGTTATATCTTGGAAATTTATGCATGTGTGATCTGCCTGTGCATGATGCTTGTGGGGTTGACCATCACATGCCAGTCGGTCCATGTTCGGTCCATGTTCCTGTTGTAGGCTACATTTTTCTTGTCCTACACTTCCTATCCAACCAGTATATTATTGCATTGCTCAATTATTTAGACGGAGGTGTCCTTGTAATATGAGCTTTCTAATGGATCTTTGCTAATATTTGTCAGATCAGAAACCACTTTGGCTGCTGCCAGAAGAACCTTTGTGCATTTTCTGCTTATGCAGCATCACCGACCAGTCAGCGGAGGCTTCATCGTAACCTCCCTGTCCGGCTACCACCGCTTGTCGGAGACTACCACCTGCTTGGACACTACCTCGGCTTCTTACTCTGTTCTGGTGAGTCCCTAACCTCCTCCCTCTCTCCATGTACCCTGAGATGGACCGGCCATCGAGCCATGGCCGGTTGTGGTGCTGGCCATTGAGCCAATAATTTGGAGGTCGGCTCTGTGTTGATGTTGTCTCTGGTGGTGGCCTTCTGGCCACCACAATCTTGTTATGATGATCTCCTCGTGGAAATTGGTCCCTGTGCTGCTGTATATTCTATTTATTGGGGTTTGATACTTGCATGCTTATTTAGAACCTTGCATACTATTTCTCTGTGGGTCATGAAAATTGGCAAAAGATGTAATTCTTGTGATGCCTTGTACAGCAAATTAGCATCCTTGTGCACAAAATTATACGGCCATGGATGTGCATGTTTTAGCTTTTATAAATTGAGACAAGAGCTGTTAATTCTTGGTGTGTGGTTCATGTAACTGACAAGAGCTGCTAATTGTTTTATATTTCCTCAAGTATTCTCTGCTCATGATGCCATGTACAGCAAAGTAGCGTCCCTATTACCCAATGGATTTGTATTTTTTTAGCATTTTGACTAAGTTGAATTGTTTTACCTTCTTTGTTCTGGATGGTAATAAGTGACTCCAAAGAAATACCTATTATTTTCTAGTCGCATGCTAATGCCCAGTTCAATACTGCACATAGTTTGCATCTTGAATCGATATCTAATACATATTTATAACATGTTTCTAGCAGCAGCAGCAGCGGTTCGATGGTGTTGTTGGGAGGCCAAGGCGAAGAACCTGTTGGTGGCCGCCGCACCCACCTGTGACTTGAGCTCCAGTATTGGATGAACACTTTGACAGACATGTGGCTGATTCTTTGAGGCCAGCTACCTTCTACAACCTCAGCTTCTGCAACCATGGGAGTGGTGAGCTCTCTCTCTCTCTCTCTCTCTCTCTCTCTCTCTATTTTTGTGTGTGAGATGGTTTGGCCATTGAGACATTGGCGACTATGATGTTGGCCATTGAGCTGATGATTTAGCGTTCAAATCTGTGGTGGCGGTCTTCCAGCCACCATAGTCTTGTGGTTGTAACCATATTTCCTTTTTCAACAAAATTTCCTGTGTTTAGTTTGATAGGATCCCTATGCTAGGTATTGGACTTGTTGATGGCTGTCAAATGGAACAAGATGCTTCCATATTGTGTAGTGCTACTACATGCACTGGTTGGGGTGTTGATGAAACGCTAGGGTTTTAGGCTATCTGTGATGAATTCTCTATGATTGTTTTTGTCAACCATAGTTTGAGATACACTCGAGTACACATGTTGTGTGTGGTTCGTGTAACTGACTAACAGGGGATTTGAATTCTTGCAGGGTCCCACAGTACAGGAGAGCAAGCTCCGTCAAACCCAAGGCCCGCAGCAGGCGATGTGAACACTGGAGGCGGCGGTTCAATGATGTCGGCATACATAGCAAGCGTTTCAACCGACAAACATGAGATATAACATCCTGGCAGGTACCCTTGCCAGCCATAGCGCCCTTGGCTGGCACCTTCTGTCGAAGCCCAAGAAGACTGAGAAGGTCGTCGACTGATCTCCCCGGCGAGGATGGTGGCTCCTCCCCCGCCGCCTTCCACCGAGATAGGATCCTCCCTGCCTCCATGTGCTTCTTCTCTTGTCCGGGAGGGCGAGGAGACTTCCATCTGGCTGCTCTTGATGAACTCTTCAAGGTACCAACTCTTTCCTCTCCTCCGAGAGAGATACCGCATTTCAAGTTGTTCTTCTTCCGTGTGTAGTGCACTATGCTAAAAAATACATACAGATGCAAGGTTCGATAATTATGCATTATGTTAAGATACTTGGTAGATTCAAGCCCTGAATTATTAAACAACCACCCAGTTTTATCTTGGAAATTTATGCATGTGTGATGTGCCTATGCATGATGCTTGTGGGGCTGACCATCACATGCCAGTAAATAAGTCGGGCCTTCTATTTTGTAGTTGAAATAGCTCACTGCAATTGCTCTCTCGCAACTACTCATCCTGGGACTTCACACATGAAAACATGTTTTTCACTTGTATTGAATTGCTGGTCACAGATTCTGCTGTAGTGTAACCCCTGTAGCAATGATGATATGATGTTCTTGAAAGGGAGCTGGTAAATATAACTGGAACTTACATAACATGAATATTAAGTTCTTGTAGTACTTGAAGGCTGGAGTATTTGATATTTGATCTAGAGCCATCTTGTTCAAGGTGTGTCTATCAACCAATGTGATGCATATCTAGGATTTTAGGTTGATGTAGTTTTTCTTGCCCTAAAATGCATTGTATATTGTTCTTTTTGCTGCTGTAAAATTCTATGTTCTTTGGCATGATATATTGTTTATCCTTTATGGATGGAGCTTGTTCTTTTTGCCGCTGTAAAATTTTATATTCTCTTTCTCTGCCCAGGTCACCCGGAAGTCTGATATTGTGAAGGGCGAGAAGACCGGCGGATGGAGCTTGTGGCGCCGCTTGGTCATAATTGGGTTGCAAGGAAGGAAATCTTGCCTTGGTGCGTTGATGCTTGTGCCATGACCATTCATTCAAACAGAAGAAGAATGACAAGACAAGGAAGGAAGGGCCAGCAGTGAGTAGTGGGAGCTGGTGTTAGATTTATCCATGAGCTTATTGAGTTTGTAGTGGTGTTGGGGAAATGGTTTGGTAGGATGATGATATGGAAGTGTATTGATGACTTGCACTTAGAGTGCATGAATGAATCTTGGAATGAATAACATGATAATACCATTCTTTTGATTTGGATTCTTATGCGACGCGATATGCTGCCAAAATTTCTAGCGAAAATCCACACGACTTGTCCAAAATTTGGCCTTGTTTGTAATGAAACCAAAACTTTTCGGTCTTGATAGCAAAATGCTAGGGGCTTTTGGCAGCAACCTTTTGTTATCTGGGGGTGTGGATAGAAAGAAATATGTCTTCCTTTTGTTATGTTTGAGCAAAAAAATCATGAATTTGAAGAAAAGATCAAAAATCAAAAAGGGGAAGGAAAAGAGAAAGCAAAAACTAGAATAAAAGCCGATCTGAACGTGGAGCCTCAGTCTCGATGCCAAAACGTACTACTACACACTCGTATGCATGCATGCATACGTGACTAGCTACAAGGTTTCATGACATTACATCAACCAAGGTTTCATGTCTTTCTGATTTTTTTTTTGATTTTTTGGAACTAAAATGCCATGTCACTCCATGCTTAATTGTGTCATAGCCGTTAGACCAATATGTTTGAAAATTCCTTCCAATTTACTGCACATGGAATTAAATCGCACACAAGTACACGAAATATGAGTTTTCAAACCGTTATGGTTAGCTGTTGCATCTACATGTAGTTCAAATTTCAATTACGGTCATTAAATGGCTAGAAAATCACTTAAATTTCTTAGAAGGTCAAATGACCCATGAAATTTTTCAAAATTTGACATGACAGTTGTATTAGTACTACAAATTTCTTGTTCATTTGAAACACCATCCGTTGGCACTTTATTCCAAATTCGTCTTTCACAGCTAAAAAAATATCTACAACATCACACACAGTTGTTTTCTAGGAACCGTTTGCGATGAAAATATCTGGGTCTATTTAAGTATCCCTCCTTAAGCTATGTCGGCTCGTCTGCTCTAGTGCTGGCAACCCCCGAATCCATGAATCCCGATCCCCATTCCCGCACCCCCTTCTTGCAAAGATGTCAATTCTTTGGCAAGTCAGCCGCTTCAAATTCGGTCCCACTTGTTAGAAAGCGATCAAACGGACCAAATCACCTGATCATAACGTATTAGCGACTTTGTGGTTTTATGCAAACCTAGCCGTAAATGTGATAGTTTCTTGTAATTAACTCCAACTACGGTCGTGCCCAAGAACTCCAAGTCAGGAGTGTGGTTTCTAGCATGCGCCGTCCCGATCAGTGAATGTAAAGTGTCAAAGAAGATTTCTCCATCCTAGTCTGTCAATATTTAAATTAATCACAACATAAATATGAAGTACATGGGGTGTTCCGTAAAATCTCTGCAACCTTTTATATACGGTAGAAAACTGAGGAAGAAAACAGATTACAAGATCTCTGACGAGCACACTGATACAAACAAGGAGAGCAAACAGAGACCATAAATCGTCGAGTTTGCTAGCGCGCAGGCTGATGAGATGCAAGACAAGCACGGTGACGTTTTGCTGGCGGCGCGCAAGCTGATGCGATGCTCGATGAAATCTTGGACGGCCTTATCGACCCTGTCGGATGCGGCCATGAACCTGTGGAACCAACTTGATCGGGCGCGTCCCCTTGCCCGGACCGCTTCCATGACCCTCTTCTCCATGTGGTGCACTGTTCCTTGGGCTGCCCTCTTCTTGGTCTTGGATTTCTGGCCATAGCTGCAGGCCATCGACAGCTTGCTAGCCATCCATGCGAGTTGTGCCATCAGCATCTCTTCCTCGCGATTGCGTTTGGTGGTGTGGTGAACCCAATTGATGGCTCGACCTTTCTGTTCCAAGAGCCTGCCTCCCATGGCCGGCCTTATGTAGTGCTACCACATCCTGGCCGAGTCGGACGGAGGTCCACAGATCTCGGTCCAGCTCGTGGCGGCTGCTGGAAACGGACTCGGCTCGCTCATATTTTTTTTTTCCCTCGAGACAACGCTCGGCTTGACCGGCTGGCGGGGAGTCCTCTGGCCTGTACACTCGTGCGCAGGTAGCCTAGAGGGCTTGGATTTGGGTGTGCTAGCTCTTTTCTTCCGTCGAATGGGAATGCATGCCTGTTAATAATTATGCAAAACAAACTTTTTTTTTTTGCAGGGAATGCAAAACAAACTTTGTGTGGGCTCGGCGTGCACGAGCGCGCGTACGTATACGTAGGAACATATATACCCTACCGTATAGTCAATTTGAGCGACCAAATTGATGAATGACCGAACGACGCGTCATTAATTCGCTCGCTCGCGTGCGGGACTCCTTCCTACTCCCTCCGTTCCGAATTATTTGTCTTAGATTTGTCTAGATACGGATGTATCTAGCACTAAAATAAATGCTAGATACATCCGTATCTAGATAAATCCAAGACAAGTAATTCGGAACGGAGGGAGTAGAATCCTAGTCCTAGTCCTACCAGTCCTTGTCCTAGGCTAGCTAGCTAATCACGTTTCAAGCGGAAGCCTTCTTCTTCTCCATCTTCTTCTTTTCCTCAACACAACAGGTACGTACTACATGCACAATCAAATACAAGTCTCTTTCTTCTTCTTCTTCTTCTTCTTCTTCTTCTTTTTGAGAGGAACAAAACAAACAATCTTCATTATATTGAATGAATGACGACAAAGTTCTTGTCTTCTCAACCCCAAAATGAAATTCTTTTCTTTAGTTTTCCTGCGTACGTAGCAGCATACACATGCATGCACGCATCGCTCGAGTGATACATGCATGCATCATGTTGCCTGCTGCCTACGGCCTACCTTGGAGTTGAACCGCCGTGCATGCTAGCTCCTCTTCTCTAGCCGCGCGCGTCGACGCCGGGAAAGGCAACCCGGCTCGCTCCTCTTCTACCTTTTCCGATCGATCATCGATGGCCATCAAAGGTTGCAAATTTACGTCTCTTTTTCGTTTCCTTTCTCCTTCTTCTTCTTCTTCTTCTTCTTCTTTGTTAGTCAAGAGATCAATCATCACTTGCAAAAAGGGCGCATGCATCTTTCTCCTTCTCCATCCCACACACAGACGTACGTACTACCGACCACGGCGGCCGGCCTAGGTCCAGTATGCGTGCAAGGGGCCGGAGGAGCGATCGGAGGTGCACCGTACGTGTTGAAGTATATATATAGCACGCCTCCCTCCAAAAGTCCAAACTATGGAAGCAGAGGAAGCGGGGGCAGGCCACAATTATTTACAGCGTTTACTGGGTTTTTAACCCGGAACCTCTTGGTTGTGAGTTTATGTACCTATCCAGTTTACCCATCAGTTCGGAAGCGGGCAATATACTTCACGTGTTTCCCGCCTAATATCTCTTGCCAAAGTTCGGCTGCACCCGCATCGTGTTGTGTCGAGCACCATGGGCGCCAATGCAAGCCGTAGGTGAGGTCCACGAGTGGCGGTCGTCCCTGCCAGCGAGCACGGCGCTGTCAAAGACGCCTACGCATGCGCTTCGTCCCCGCGGCGAGCATATGCATTGGTGGCAGGGGTGGCGCTATGCCTGCGACATGCTTGGGAGTTGCATACTACTCCCTCCGTTCGAAATTACTTGTCACAAAAATGGATAAAAATGGATGTATCTACAACTAAAATACATCTAGATACATTCATTTCTTAGTAGAGTAATTCCGAACGGAGGTAGTACATACGTGCACAACTAAGAATGCACACACACAGGATCCAATGAGAAGATCATGCTATATATACATCGATCTCAAAAGATCCATGCATGTCACCTAAAAAAAACATGTATCCTTTCTTAGATAGCTAGAAAAGACAGATTGTGAACATGCACTACGGCGTTCTATTTCATTCTTATTTTTCTGGAACACGTATACAAGATTTTTGGTTTGCAACCTATAGTCTCTCTAATAACTAATGTAATTGATATTCTTCTCCTCCTCACTTACTTCCCATACAAATCTACAACGTTCGATCTTTATTTGTATAAAGTATATGATGCCCCGCATGTTGTTGCGGAACTCGGTTGCAACATATTTTGATGAAGTTGAAACATGATCACACTTATGCTTTGGAACACCCATGATCTTTTCTTGTATCCCCCCTCTCTTATCGATTCGTGCGCGGTTCCTTTTTTTTCAAGAAAAGCGACATGAATTGGTGCCACGCACGCACACTGTAACGCCCCGGACACACCCGCCGGTGGTCGTTACTCCTGGCGGGATCTAGACTGGCCCCACAGATCAATACTAGTCTTTTCTGCACACTTTGTCCTCACTCGTGCGCACCCGGGAGCAACTTCCCGGTCGGTCACCCATCCTGAAATTACTCCAAGCCGAGCACGCTTAACTTTGGAGTTCTTTCCGAATGGGCTTCCGAAAAAGAAGAAATTCCTTATTGATATGAGTAGTCTATCATTCCTATTAAGTCAGGCTATCACACACGCGCAGCATGTCCGACAACCTCTCTCTCAAAGAACATGACTTCTCTTCTTCTTCATTTCTCTCTTGAAACACAACGAGAACATATCAAGGGGTACATCCGCCCGCATTCTTCCCTGAGTGCGGCTGCGGCCATGGCTTAGTTCGCCGTCGACTCCATTTTTCCTTTGGAGTAGCTAGCTACGTAGCTACAAATCAGTTGGGTCGCCGGCGGCGTCCCGGCCGGAACACATCTTCTTGGCGTCGCTGCCTTTCTCCTCCTCCCCATCCGCTTCTCCCAAAAGCACCACGGCCACCGTCAACTCTCCCTGGCTGCGCGACCACACCAATATTAATGCTTCTCCTGAGCCATGCATGAATAATACGTCCTACGTTCCTAAATATTTGTGTTCCTAGAGATTTCAACAAGTAACTACATACAAAGCGAAATGAGTGAATCTATACTCTAAAATATATCTATATACATCCGTATGTGGTAATCCATTTGAAATCTCTAAAAAACACAAAAAGTTAGGAACGCAGGGAGTAGCTAATGAGTACGGATGGCGGCCATACGTCCGTCGTGGGCACTGAGCATGCTGCTCAAACCACGTCATCGATCATGGACGAACAGGAGCGGCCGACGATCTGAGCTCCCTCAAAATTGCTCTTTTTGTTCCTCCCGGTCCTTCGCGCGTCTCTTCTCAACAGTAGAGAGAGGCGAATCACAGGCGTCCTCTTCCTCTGTGTACTTCCGTCGGCCCCTCCTGCGGTGTCCCTCGCCTCCGGCGGCCCATGTGAGGGCTGGACGTTGGGGAACCCTGAATCCGGGTGCGGTGTGTAGATAGGTCGTGGTGTCTGGTCGGTTCGGCTCGGACGGTACCGACGGTGCCCTTGTACAGCAGTGTCCATGGCACCTTAGTCTATAAGGAGCGAGATGTGTTGCTGGGAATAAGTGTCTCCCGGCCTTCGCTCTTTCTCGTCGGAGGCTTCATCAGCACCGACGAGGGGCTTGTGGAGTTTCTCCTTTTGGAGCAGCGGTGGTCCGTCGCTTCAGCATAGTGTGGCGGCGGTGGCGAGCTGCTCGTGGAGGATGGCGGCAGGTGCTATCAAGGGCTTGTGGAAGAGGCAACACGGTCTTTAGCATATTTTGTAGGGTGTGGGTCATGCTGGGCGAGGAGGAAGTGGTTAAATAGTGGTTGCCATCCAGGTCAAGCGTCGGGTTGTGTCAATGCGGACGCCATAGTGGGTTTCTCGGCTGCCGCACCTATTTAATGCTGACATGCCGACGAACGGGAGCCAGTTTGAATGCAGTAAACAATCATCCAGTCCTGTACGGTCAAGCGTCTCCGACATTGGAACAGGCATGGAGACCCGACAACGCTCTCGGTCAGCATGCCACTTCAATTCTGGCTCCAGTGAGAGGCCACGTCCGCTCTGGGCCATCTTGAATGTGGTGTTGGCGTTGTGGGCCAGCATGAATGTGCGACAACCGCTTCAGATGGGAAAGGGTCTGGCGCGCGGGAGAGGTTTTCGGGTGGGACCGGGGTGGTGGGTGCGTACATGGCAGTTGTCCGGACGCCCGCAAAGCCCCATGGTTTGTGTCCGGTTTGCGGGAAAACAGATGTCTGAACCAGTCCGCGGACCGACGTGTACCATGTTGGACAGCAAATTGCATATGTACAGTGATGTTTGACGTATACGGGCGTTCTGAGGGTCCACGTTGGAGATGTCCTAAAAGCCAGTCCGAGGGACTCATTGGTTTTTATAAAAACGTCATCGCGCAAAACTATTAATTAGTATAAAATTTCAAAAACCGCCCCGAGCAAAAAATGGCTCCCAAGTGTTAATCATTTTGAGTAAAGCCAACCTCTATACAAAATCCTATGATTTTATGTGACGTGCACTCCCTTCACTCGAAGGTAGGTAAGTACATCTCTCAATCTAATTACTAACAACACATCTAATTACTAACAACACATTTCTCTTTATGGGACTAGTAATAAACTAACCCGACCATCCTCGATAATTTAGTCGGTCGAATGTTAGTGAAAAGTGGGCCTCGCTAGTCTTTAGCATATTTTGTAGGAATTAAATAGTTTTAACTCTTCTTCTAATCGGTAGAAAGATAAATACAGTTAATTATCACATGTACTCCATCCGTTTAGGTGAATAAGTCATCTTAGGTTGTGCACCGTGACCAAAGTGGAGGGGAAAACGAGAGAACTTAATGTTTATTTGCATTATATGCAATGAACTAACCACTGCATGTCGTGTTTGGTAGTCTCAAGTCATTAAAAGCATGCACATCCCACATCTCTTATTGGTTGATATGTCAAGAAACAAGAAACGAGGTAGAAGTTAATGCACCGCGCCTAAGTGTTTTGAGATTATTTGGTTTTCGTAAGATGATTTACACACCTAGACGGAGGGAGTATTCGAAATACCTTTTACCAAGGCTAGCATCGAGAAGACGAGCCAGAGTAGTAGCCAGCCCGAGACTCATGGGTTTTATAAAAACTCCATCATGTAGACTATTAACAAATTTCAAATGTAATAAATGGCTCCCAAGCGTTTGATGTGATCATTTTGAGTAAAGCCGGCATCTATCTATTTATATATAAAAAGTGCTTTACAGGCTAATGAGAAAAAAGAGAATAAGCTAGAAATTCTCACAAAAATTAGAAATATCTAACCTTTAATTTTGCACATCAAAATATCACAACCGTTAGATCAACTTTAACGCCAAAGAAATTACCCACCAATGCCATCCTCTCTAAGTTATCGACGAATGCCATTATGTAATAAAAAGTTGCCCAAACAAAAAAAAGTAGTCGCCCAAAATAAATTTTCCCATGTGTATTCAATCTATGCCATCATGTGAAACACCTTCCCTCCCGTAGCCCTAATTAACTCTCTTTCCCCAGTGTGTTCTTGGACGTGTGGCTCCAAACAATCTGCCGGCCGCCGCCAAATCCTTCCCATCGATCTGCTCTAGGGTTTGGTTACTCTAGCTAATCAACAGGACTACCTCATGCATGACGGCCGGCTAGGCGCCGGAGGATAGTGATCTGGACAGCGGAACAGACGACGCCGACGAACAGCGGATGCCTGGCCCCTACGTTTCTCACGGCAGACATCGAGCAACAGGTAGTGGTGTCTTCAATCTTCTTTTCTGACCCACATAGATACATGCCCTAGAAGATCAATCGGATTTGCCTCATGCGCATGGGCAAAAGCAACGTACGTACGTGCATCTCATAGGTATCTAACTTTCGCACTGCTATACTAGTAGAAGATAGAATGAAGACAAGACTCCTCCTTTCCTTCTCTCTCTTGCAGTACCTCTCTCTGCTCTTTTTTTTTTCTTTCACCCACACGCCTCTCTCTGATCCTCTTTTTATCTCACAGATTCACACACACCGGCTCACTCCCTTCTCTCTTACGAGAACATATAATAGAGAACAGTACCCAAAAGCTAGCACTGCAGTAGGACATGACAACAGCTAGCACTGCACAGGACATGCACATGCATCTGTCCCCTCTCTGCTAATCACTGGCGCCCTCTGTGTGTGTGAGAGAGTGACACAGCAGTGCGAAAGAGTGTGAGAGAAAAGGTTTGACTCATTAGAATAACTGTGATGCTTTGGCTACACATATCACGAAGAAAACCAATAGACAGGATAGAGGGTACCACGGAGCTCGATCTACACTAGAACTTTGCGCATAATAAACCATTCCTCAGCATGTATTACAAGAGCCAAATCAGCACCTATTGTAAAAAACTGATCAAAATTCCTCAGCATTTCAAATTTACAAAAATCACACTAGCTACAGATTGATTATATCTCAATTTACCAGGACAAGCTGTGGAACAGAATGCACAGTTACAACAAGATCACTAACATGCACACTGATACAAACAAGCACAGCAAACAGAGACCATAAATAATGTGGAGCGTCGATTTTGCTTGTGCGCAGGCTGATGAGAAGCGAGACCAGCACGGTAACGTTATGTTGGCGGCACGCAAGCTGATGCGATGCTCGATGAAATCTTGGACAGCCTTATCGACCCTGTCGGATGCGTCCATGAACCTGCGGGACCAACTTGATCGGGCGCGTCGCCTTGCCCGGTTCGCTTCCAAGACCCTCTTCTCCATGTCGTGCACCGTTCCTTCGGCCGCCCTCTTCTTAGTGTTGGATTTCTGGCCATAGCTGCGGGCCATCGCTAGGAGTCCAGCCATCAGCATCTCTTCCTCTCGATTGTGTTTGGTGGTGTGATGATCGCCGTTGCTGGATCGACCTTTCTGTTCCAAGAGCCTCTGCCTCCCTTGGCCGGCACTATATATGTAGTGCTACCACATCCCGGCCGAGTCGGACGGAGGTCCAGAGATCTCGGTCAGTTCGTAGCGGCTGCTGGAAACGGACTCGGCTCGCTCGGTTTTTCTTTTTTTCTTTTTGTTTGAAGACAACGCTGTCAACTCGCGGGGAGTCCTCTGGCCTGCTGTCAACTCGCGCAGCGCATGCATTCCTTCGCTTTTTTCCTTTTTTTTCTTTGTCCAGTCCGAATAGAAAGACCTTCGCTGCGATTCATTTAGTTCTGGGGTGGGACCCACCATCGCTTCTCAATCGAGTCCATGATGGAATCCCTCCCCGCCGCACGTCGCCCCTGCCCCCTTCTTCCCAAATTTCGCCGCCTTCCTCTCATTCCTCTCCGTACGTGTGTTAGGAATAATCTTGTACTCGATGCGTTTCGGTTGTATGCGTGTGTGCGTGTGTGTGCTTAGGTCGAGCCGGTGTGTGGTCTGGCTCACGATCCTATGGCGATCGAGGGTTGTTGCAGCAGGCACTAGCGATTGCGTGATGATGACCAGGTCGTGAAGATCAAGACAGGCCTGCGTACGTGCGGTGCGCGGGGTGACCAAGCAGCCCGTGATCGCTACGTCTTGGCCAGCTACAAAATCGGCCGCATCGTTGGTTTGTTAGCGGGCAGCACGAGCGATGGATATGGACGTGCATGTGGTGGTTAGTTGTGGATGCATGCAGATCGCTTGGAGTTAGTTAGCGAGCTGGTGTGCGTCTGGCTATTTAAGCTATGTAATCCAGTCCATCGTTGTACGGTGTGGTGCCGAGCGAGTTTGGGCTCGAAAGAAAAAAAGAACCGCCGTTCGTCGGCGTGGCGCCGTTTGTGCGGCGGGGCGTTTGTCGCCGGAAAATCTAGTGTCTCCCTCTTACTTCCACCTCCGTATGTCCGACTGTGTGTGAGAGAGAGATTCGTCCGGCGTTCGTGTCGCCGGAGGCTACTCGGCGTTCGTCGCCGGATCGGGTATGTCCCAACAACGTGGCCATAGACTTCCGGGACGGCTGCTACGTACAGTTGGTTGGCCGCGGATGGGTCGCCGGAGTTGGCCGGCGGCCGGAGGAAGCATGCCGCTGAGCCTCAGTATTCCATCAACCAAACCAGCCGTCCTCCTCGGCAAACCAGCCGTCAAAGACGCCGCGCCCGATTTCACCCAAGGAGGGAGCCTGAGCCAGCACGACGCCGTCGACAGACAGGCCCGTCTTCCTCCTCGCCTCCGGCATGCATGTACGGCTAGCTGCGTCCAAACATACGCCTTTTTGGCGCACAACAAGAGATGACACACAAAAGCGCGCGCGCCCGCGTCTGCGTCTGTTGAGGACCCGGTCGGCCTCGCCGCCGCCGTAATCCCGTCCTCCTTGGACTAATCGACCTCGTCTCCTTCCTCTCCGGCCACTGCCGCCGCCACACGGCCCGAGCGCAAAAACCCCTTCATTACAATTTACAACGCACGCCCCGCCACGTACGGGACCTCAATCACCGGCGTCCGTCCGGAGCACCTGCCTTGTACTCCCTCCGTTTCAAAATAGATGACCCAACTTTGTACTAAGTTGGGTCATCTATTTTGAAACGGAGGGAGTAGTATCTCACAACGGAACGCACCTGAGAATCAAACAAGCACGCGGACTCGCTCCATGGCCTGCCAAATCAAATACTCCTACAAGACAATCCCATCCACACGACTGAGAAGCAGAGGAGGTGCGCACAGCCGTACCGTACGTGGAGCAGCCACGATTCCGGGCAACACCAAGAAGAAGCAACGGAGAACGAAAGAAAGAAAAGGGCTCACCAGCTGGGTGCCAAAATTCTAGTTACACGCGCCGGCGAGACCACCTTGGATTGGGTTGGAGCGCGCCGGAGGAGGAACCGACCACAGCAGCAGCCGCAGCCGTGCCGAGCCCTGGGGTTTGGGGCCGGCGCAATGCCGCGGCCACGAGGCGGGCTGCTGCTGCGTCAGTGAAGGCCGCCGCCCTCCCGGCCGGCTGCTACGGTTGGGTGGCCGCGGGTGCGTCGTCGTCGCGCGTGATGGCATGACGCGGCGAGGAGCGGATGCACCCGGCCCGGTGGAGATGGTGCAGCGGGTTCCCGGGCTGGGCGCCGGGGATCGCCGGAGTTGGCCGGCGGCCGTGGGTTGGAGGAAGGCGATCGGGACGAGGGGAGAGAAAGACTTGGGCGGGGACTCAGCGAAACGAGATGCTTGTGTCACACTGTCTGCCTCGCGTGACAGAGAGAAAGAGAGAGAGACGGGATGCTTTTTCTTTCTTTAGCAGGCAAAGCGCTCAACCAATCATAGGATAGCCCACGGATCGCTCCCGTGTAAAAATCCTGGCCATCCATCCATTCGTTTCTCCCTTTGGACGGGCCGCAAAAATGTACTACTACTACACACATATGCATGCATGCATACGTGACTAGCTACACATCAGTTTAGACACCGGGTGTCTATAGCATTTGTCCACGTCACTTGTAGACACCACCAGAAACAATGCGTACAACAACATGTCTATTTGGCTGGCTATAAGCACAGGGCAGGTTTCGCTTGAAAAGAGGAGAGTCAGTTTATTTCCAGGACGTGCTCCACCCACGATATAGACGGCTGCGCGTACAACGGTAAAATAGGCTGTCAGTTAGCTGCAATTTACATGGGATTAGACCGTCGATTATTTAACAGACAGACTAATTCGTTTATCATCTTCTCTCTCTCCCACGTCATCTACAATCCTACGTAGCACATGTTACAGACGGATGACTAGATACCGTTGTACATGCCCTTAGACCGTCGATTATTTAACAGACAGACTAATTCGTTTATCATCTTCTCTCTCTCCCACGTCATCTAAAATCCTACGTAGCACATGTTACAGACGGATGACTAGATACCGTTGTACATGCCCTAAGTACTACGAGCAACGAGTTCATCTTCTTCCTCTTTGATGCGACGTGACAAACCAATCCTCCCCCTTTCTACTGTAGAGAGAGCGGCGACCCAGAGGTGACTGTTTACACATCCTTCAAGTGCCGGTGAGGCCGCATGTTCCTTCCATGTCGGCCCGCAGCTCCGGCGGGAGGAGGGTGGGGGAACCCCAATTCTCCGCTTCCGGTATGTAGATAGGGCTAGGACTAGAGTTTCTTGTGGCGGTAGCGGTGTCGTGTCGTAATAAGGTGTTGTAGCTCCACCTCCTCCATGGCGCCTCTCAGGGCGACGCCATGGAGCCGGCAATGATGTCCTCCTGCCAACCCTTGTGAGCGGTGAGGATGGGGTGGCCTCGTCGATCTGGCGAGGTCTGGCTTCCCAGCGATAGTGTCCTGCTCTTAACAGTTTTGTTTCAAGGTCCTTTCCTAGCTTCGTCGCCATCTTATCCTTCTGCGACGAGGGGCCTGGTGAAAGTTCTTACCGGCGCGGAGGTTTTCTCGATCTGTGGTGATTCCGGCGACGACGGCTCTTTCGCCTGGGCGCTGATCCGATGGGACCGAGGCCCGGTGATTTCCCGCCCGCCACGAACAACGTCTTGTTGGTCCCCATAGTGGAGCAACGGTGGCGGCGCGACACCGGCCCATTCAGGAATAAGGACGCGGTCGACTCCCCAAGGACCTTGTTATCTTATTTTTATTTGTTGGGGTTTTTTGTACTGATGTTGTTGCTAATAGATTTGAGGGGCTTCGACCAGTTAGTTACTTTATTAGGATGATACACTTGGTTATAAATCATGGCCTAGCTATCCATTTACCTACTCCACTAATTAAACATCGCCTGACTAGCAATCAATTAATACGTAAACAAATAGTGAGCAACCACCCGCACGCTTGCCAAAACCTTATTTTTCCGTTCCCAACCGCCCGCCGCAATTCTTGTCAACGACGGCAATCGGAGGTGGAGCTAGACCAAGGCCTGGTCTGAGGCGATCTTCTCATGTCGCTATTAGTGCATGCAACCCAAGCGCGAGGCCAGCGGTCAGCATAGCAACGGAGGCTTGCGCACATCGACAAAACAATGGGAGAAGGGGGGTCATTCCAAAAAAAGAAGCGGGGGCAAATGATCAATGGTCTTCCTATAAATCTAAAACAAACAAAAAACAAGGTCGTTTATCCATCTATTATGGCTAGGGTTAGAGTTTCTTGTGGCGTTGTTCGGGTGGTGACAGCGGCGCAGCGGAATAAGGCATTGTGGCTTCACCTCCTCCATGGCGCCTCTCAGGATGACGCGGCAAAGTTGTTACCTATGTCTTCCTGTTGCTCGTATGCGGCAACAATATTTGTAGATTAGCGCCATCCCTTGTGTGTGGAGAGGGTAGGGTGGCCTCATCGGTTGGTCAGCCGTGTGAGGTTTGGCTTCCCAAAGGAGGTCATCGAGGTTGTGACAATGTCTTGCTCTTTGGGAGTTTTTTTTCTGAGGCCCTTTCCCAGTTTTTTCGACATCTAATCCATTGCCGATGAGGGGCCTAGCGGAAGTTCATGCTAGGGCGGAGCTTTCCTGGATCTGTGGCGATTCCGACGACGATGACTCTTTCATTCGGGGTGCTGGCCTGGTGACTTCCGGTCTGTCACCACCAACACCTTGATGGCTCCGAAAGTCAAGCGGCGGCGGCGACGATGCACCATCGACGCGTTCCAGAAGAAGGAAGCGGTCGACTCCCCAAGGACCTCGTTGTAAAAAAATATATTTGTTGGTGGTGTTTGTACTATTGGTGTTGCTAATAGATTTGAGGGGCTTTATGCAAGAAAAAAAATCTTCCTCTTCGACTAAATAGTTATTTCAAGACGATCCACGCCGTCATGCATCATGACCCAGCTATCTAATTATCTACTCCACTAATTCAGCATCACTCGATTAGTGATCAGTTAATATGCAATCAATTAACGAACAACCACCCGCACATTTGCCCAAACTTCATTTTTCCTTTCCTAACCGCTCGCCGCAGTCCCTTCCTCCCCACCACCGCGGCCACCGGTCGGGGATGAGCACCTGGTTCCCCACACAACAGGCAACAGAGGAGCTAGACCTAGGAATCATCACGTTCTTTTCCAATAGATGATGGCTTAGGGTGTTCATCTAATCCGGATGCATCTTTTCGAAATATAGATGACGCATGTGATAATGATTCTTCATTTCGGCCTTTATCGAATAGCCACAGGTGATAAGTTTTGTCACCACATGCATGTACGACTCGCATCAAAGCTTTCCACGTGCTCCACCGAGCTTTCTTTAGACTAGGGCAAGGATCCGTTTGGAATGGGTTTAACATGATATTTGGACTTAAAAAAGAGACAGGCCAAAGAACACATTGTTGACACAACGAGATAATAATGAATTTGATTGTTTCCCATAGTTGGAAAAAAGTGTGCTAAATATATTGTTTAAACTGTGCCAAAATATCTTTTCCAATGTTCACGACTCACAACAACATGTCAGCCTACAATCTATTATTTTATATGGAATCAAAATGTAGTGTTTTAATATATTCTTCAACTACGGCATGTGTTTCTCGTCGGATATCTCACACTCAAAAGTTTTTTGTCTCAGGCCAAGTGTCCCACTCGATTTGTGCCTCTGAAACTTTCTTACCCAATTTCTCGCTTCATGTGTTTTTCGCATTGTGTGTTTTGTGCCCGTAAGTTTCCAGCTCATTTTCTCGCGAAATGTATTTCCCGCCCTATAACCCCCTCCCATAAAAAAAGTTCTAAACCAATGATTTAACAACTAACCATGCTATTCCATTAAATTTATTATTTTATGACAGGAATTTTTCGTATGTATTGTATTGCATGTGCCATTCCATGGTAAAAAGTATTCATGTTCCATTCTCATACTAGTATGATTACTCACAATCTTCGCACACACTTTTGTGGACATTTAATTATCATATTTATGCTTTCAATGCTTTATTATTATAATAAGTGAAGTGGTAAGTCGCACTAGATCACTTTAAACAACATGATATATTTGGTTCATAGGGGCAAAGTTTGTATATCATTTAATATAAATCATTATTTGTATGTGATTTGATAGTTCATATGTATCATTTCTCATGTTTCACTATGTTGTCAAATTTTATTCTAGCAAAAAATTCACCCTATTATGTTTGTATGTTGTTATCAAACACATACTTAGGGGAAAAAGAGTAGAGTGGATGATGGCGAGAAGTGGGCACATGCATTTAATTGAGCAAGTGTATTACTACTGGCCATGAGGCACAATGCAAGGCGACGTGAAGCGACACCAGACTCCCGTGTTCTATGCCCCCTTCCTCAGCTCGACACAAGCCCCGGCCCAATTATAATGTTCGAATACTATAAAAAAATTGTAACCCCAACCAAGCCCTAGTCCATTCTGTTCCTCTCATGTGATAATCTACGTTACCACAAGTACATCCCACTCACACCGATGACAATGGTGACCCTCTCCTCTATCGACTAATTATACTTAAATATACTCGATCACAAGGACAATGATTTTAAACATGGACCAGTGATCAAATCCAACTAAAATCTTACTTCCCATCTTGTCTCACCAAGTCAACCTTAAAATTATTATTATTAAAATTCATTTTGATGGATACATATTTTAACAATTTCTTTTGCATAAAACGTGAAACCTATATTTTACATGAAATGATAAGACTTCTCAAAGTGTTTCCTTATTAAAAATCATATTTGAGTCCTATATTGTGTTATATCTTCAAGTACTTAAAAAAGAAAGTACTACAATTAGAATATTTATAACCTCTTTTGGAAATCAGTGGGAATAGAATTACCATCATCACATGTGTGCATATCGGAGCGCTTTGCCGGTGCCAACACAGGCACATGGCACGACCCGAAGCGTGCTCACCACCACCCTCGGCCCGGTGATGAACTCGATGCGGAACTGGTGTTGTAGTGAGATTGGGCGTCACTTGGAGACAGAATTGGGAGTGGAGGCGGGAGAGTGCGCCGTAGTGCATGGCCGGGGTGTCGTAGTGCAGAGGCCGCAACGTCTCTGGCCCGCAATCAGGTACAATCACATAGATGGTGGTTTTGTTGCAGCAACATATCAGCCATGCGATCAAATCTATTCACAACTACAATAATCTTAAACATGGACATGTGATCAAATCCAACCAAATTCCTCTTCTTATAATATGTGGTCGGGTGAACCATAAAATTATTACTATTAGAATTCATTTTGACAAAATACATATTTTATGTTTCTTTTATATACATAGAACGTAAAAGCTATATTTGCATGAAATGATAAGACTTTTCAAATTATTTTTGTATTGAAAACATATTCGAGTCCTATATTGTGTTATATCTTCTAAAACTTCAAAAATATTTTTTGGGATGAATTAAAATAGATTTTAACCATTTTCAAGAAAATCAATGGGAATAGAATTATCATTATCAAATGTCTGCATATATTTGATGCAAAAAACATTCTTTAAAATAGCCCTTGATAGCCCGATTGAGAGTTTTCTTCTACCCGCAATGTTCGTATCACACCATTCATTCATGTACCCTTGCCTTCTAACTTATTCCGTCCTGACCCACAAATATTCCACCTACTCCCCCGTGTTATTATTCTTCAACCCTAATGCACCCTTTTCCCCTTTTGTTCTCTCTCACAACCCCTAGCCTCGCCTTGCCTCCTCGGTCGTTGGTGGCACGACTTGCTCTACTCTCATGCCCCATCTCGACACAGCCCCGTCCCAGTTCCTAACCATAACCTCAGTCCTAGCATGTTCTCTTCCACATATGTGATAATTTTCATCACCAGAATTATGCCCCACTAGCATCGTTGCTAATGTTGACTATTTGTCTACTAATTATGCTTAAATCTATTCACAACTACAACAATCTTAAATGTGGACATGTTATCAAATCCAACCAAATTCTTCTTACCTTATGGTCTTTTCAGGTCAACCTTAGATTTATTATTGTTAAAATTCATTTTGACGAATACGTATTTTAATATTTTCTTTAACATAAGACATTACGCCTATTTCTTGCATTAATTTGATAAGACTATTCAAAAAAAATATTAAAAATTATATTTGAGTTATATATTCTAAAAATTCAAAAGTATACGTCTCAGAAGAATGGAAATAATTTGTTATCTTTTTCAAAGCCAACGGGAATATAGTTATCATTATCACTTGTATGCATATATTGGACGCAAAAAATCCATTTTTAAAATAGCCCCAATAGTCGAAGGGTTTTCTACTATCCTTAATCTATCACACCATTCGATCACGCACCCTCACGTTATAACTTGTTCCGGCCCACCCCACAATATCCCATCTACCTCCTTGCTATTCTTCTTCAACCCTAATTTCACCATTTCCCTTCCCGTTCTCACAACCTCTAGGGCCTAGGACGGATGACAGAGTCACGATGGCGGTGTCAGCAGTGATATCTGGCTAGAATCAATGTGGGGGTAGAGAGGGTTACTGCAAACGTCTAGAGTGTCTGGGTGGCGTCGGGCCGAGGTTAGACAATGGAGTCGGGGCGACCAGTTTTGGCCAGAATCAGCATGGGGGTGGCGATGGACATGGAACGGTCAAAATCAGACGACGATTGGGCGAGACTCATCGGCTGTCACGAGGGTTGTTGCGGATGTCCGGATAAGCAACGTTGGGGTGGCCGCTCTACAGTGACGACTATCTCGGGCGATGGCGGGGCAGGAAGATGGCCAGAGTCAGAGGAAGACATGACAGGGAATGGCCGGATTCGGACAGCGGCGGGGCGAGAGGTGTGGTTACGGACGTCCAGAGCGGTAGGGTGGCGGCAGCGCCGGGGGCGAACGTCGGATACATGAGACGAGATTTGGCCAAAATTGATGTGGGGTGGCGGTGGGCTAGGGAACAACCGGGACAAGTGGAATCAGACGGCGAGAGAGCGAGACTCGGTTGCAGTCATGGGAATTGTTGCAAACGTCCAGAGGAACGGTGTGGCAGTGGTGCCGGGGTGGACAATGAAGCTGTGGCAATGAGATTTGCTAGAATTGGTGTGTGGTGGTGGTGCAGTGATGACCATCTCGGGTAGCGTCGGGGCAGGGAATGTCCAGAATTGATGGAATATGACGGCGGTGGGGCGAGAATCGATGGAATTAGCGACGACGTGCTTGCCCTCATTAAATTTCCAAATTTTTTATAAAAACAATACACCTTGTATTTAAAAACAGAGGGAGTAGAAAAAAGTTGAAAACCCAACCCACATGGCGGAAAAGAAATAATGGTTTTATTAAAAATAATAATTTATACAATTTTTAGTTTCATATATACATTTATTTATGCAGAACTTGTTTTCTATTTGAAAATAATGCATAAAGAAACCTATGCTAGAGTTGGCATTCGGGTTCTACATGGAGCAGGGAGCACGATCCGCATGACGTATGGTGATTACCGTCGAATATGAGAGAGGGAAAAAGAATAGGCGGTTGAGATTGACCGGGCTATCCGTGATCCTTGGGAGGTGCCGTTCTTTGCCCTCGAACGCGCAACTACTTTCATCAGATTTTAGATGTGCTGCGCAGCTCCTCAAAATAGTGATTGTGGTTAAAAATAATCATTTCAACAAATTTTAGTTTCATATATTTATTTATATCAAACTCATTTTCCGTCTAAAAATAATGCATGCAGAAACCTAGGCTAGAGTTGGTCATCGGGTTTTATAGCAAAGTAGCCAAGTAGGGAGCATGATCCGCGTGATGTATGATATTTGCCGTTGGATCTGAGAGTGGGGGAATGAAATGGGCGGTTGAGATCGACTGGCCATCACATGATACGTGGGAGGTGGGGCATATCCAATCAGGACTCTTTGCTCGCGCCCACGCCCGCGCCGCTCACAACCTTTACCAAATTACTTCCCGCTCGTGCCGGTCAAAATTTCATCACATTTTAGGTGTGCCGCGCAGCTCCTAAAAATATTGGGTACTCCCGCGCGGGGCACAAGAGAGGGAAGGACCGAAGGAAATCCAAAACAAAAGCCCCCAACCAAAGCAACCAGGCCCGCATCTTGTGTCTTCTTCCCCAACTCCTCTCTCGACCCCCCGACCCAAAAGTCAGCCGCCGCCGTCTCCCCAACCCCGGCCTCCGCTCCACCGCCGGCAGCCCCTCCCCTCTCCCCCGGACGCAGATCCTCTCCAGTTTCTCACCCCGCGGCCGGATACGCGCTCTCTCCCTCCCTCCTCGCGCCGGAAATCCTAGCCGCCCCGGCGGCCGACGGTGCTGTGGTATGAATCCCTCCTCCCCTTCTCTTCTACTTCTCCTTCTCTCTCCCTCTGACCCCCATCTTGTCTCTCCTCTTCTCTGCAGGTGAGGCAGCAGCTACAGCCGACAGTCAAAGCAAGGGTTCCCCGACGAGGTCTGCTCCTTCTCCACCGTTAGAGACGGGGGCCTCCTTCTCGGTCTGCTCTGACCGTGCCAGCGCCGACGCCACGGAAGCTCCTCCTCTCCTCTTTCTCTCTGTTTGGGCTCCTTCTTTGTTCTAGGACGCCATGGATTCAGTTTTTTTGTTCTTTCTCTCCTTCTGATTTAAACAGGAGCAGCAGCAGATTCTACCATCTATATGGTTCACTAGTTGAATCTTGTTGTGGCTGCGACTTGAACATGAGCATGAGCCAGTGCCTTGTTGTAATTAGGTGTATCATTGTACTGTTATGTTAATCAAATTAGGTGCCTGCAGAATCCCACAAATTGGATGGGTTCTCTTCCCTGCTACACCGGTATTTCCTTTCAAAAAAAGAACAGCTTTGCGCTATGTACAGGGGCGAACCCCGCAATCTGCCAAGATTTGGCGCCCGACGCACCTAATATTTGGTGCAAATAATTATTCCTGTAGTACGTGTTTGATTTTAGTTGAGTCCTGCGTCCATACCGGCGTACTGGGTTGACTGCTAGTTTGTCAATGGATAATGAGCCGTGCTTCTCGATGGCTAATGGTGTGGGCATCTCAACATGGCTTGAGTGGACTGCACATTAGCACGTAATAAAATTGCTAATGACTATATTAAAAACCCCGTCAGAGATTACGCCTGCTGAACCCAAATCCTTCTGATCAGGAAACTGCTCCGTCTGCCTAATGAAAGTGAAGCTTCCTCAGGAGAGAGGGGCATCCTTCTCGGGCTGCTCCGACCCTGCCAGTGCTGACGCCATGGAAGGTCCCCTTCTCTCTAGGATGCCATGGATTCAGTTTTTTCTTTCTTTCTCTGCTTCCGATTTAAACATGAGCACAAGCAGATTCTCTATATGGCTCACTAGTTGGATCTTGTTGTTGCTGCGATTTAAACATGAACATGAGCCAGTGCCTTGTAATTAGTTGTGTCGTGGCACTGTTATGTTAATCAAATTAGGTGACTGCAAGTCTGGTATTGTGTGTCAAAATCCTCCAAATTTGGATGGGTTCTCTTCCTGCTGCACGGACATCTTTTAAAAAAAGAACAGTTTTGCACTATGTATGGTATCTATCGTTGGATCTGAGAGTGGGGGGGGGGGGGGAGAAATGGGCGGTTGAGATTGATTGGGTATTGCATGATTCGTGGGAGATGGAGCATATCCAATCAGGATTCTCCGCTCGTGTCCACACCCGCGTCGCTCACAGTCTTTGCCAAATCATTCCCAGCCCGCGCAGCTACTTTGAGATTTTAGATGCGCCCGCGCAATTCACCAAAGTATTCGTTCTCCCGCGCGGCCCAAGCCGAGGGAAGAGAAGGATATTTGAAAGGAGAGAGGAAAACCAAAACAAAATCCCCAAGCCAACCAAGCAGGCCCCCAGCTTGTGCCTTCTCCCCCAACTCCTCTCTCGACCCCCCCCCCCCCCCCGAGCCAAAGCCAGCCGCCGCCGCCGTCTCCCCCAATCCCGGCCTCCGCAGCCGACACTTCGTTTCTGTGTATGTGCCTTCTTACTTTCACCAACTTATGTTACAATGGATGGGTATCTTCGTTTTGTCTCCTTTTTTTAGCTAATTTATGTTGTCGTAGGTAAAGCTGGCCGCTTTGGCATTTTCTCGAAAGATAGAATTGTTCAGATTTGAGCTACATATCAAAATATATGGTTCTTGCTCCTTGTTATTGTACTGTTTGAGTTATAGATCAAAATGCATGGTTCTTGGTCCTGGTTATGTTAATGTTTGAGTTATAGACCAAAATGTATGGTTCTTGGTCCGGTATATTTGAGACTAGGAATGTCATCCTGAAACTTGTTTTGTGCATCATCCAGGAATGTCATTCATGTAAGCGACTCCGTTGAGAGGGAGATCGCCATGTGGTTCTGGCGCTACCTGGTGGTTGTCGTCACGGTTGCCTTGCTTCTGGCGTTGATGAGACGGCGGGCTTGTTGCCCAGTATCCATGCTGCCAGCTCGGACAACTGCCTCCTTGGTTATCACCACTTAGGTGAGTCTCTGGTCTTGCCTTCCTCTGTCTTCTTTGGGATCTAGCCTGTGCTTTGCTCCATCCATTGAGGCGATGACCAGTGCTTGTGGTCTGTGGTGGTGCTTTGTCATGTGTAATTTGATTTCTTCTGTTGTGCTATAGGTTTCATATTAGCCTTTCTGAAGTATTGATATGCTCCATTTGATGTTTTCTTTTTGTTGTGCAAGTGTTACGGTAGTGACTGGCCTTTTATTGAATTTATTTTCAATCAGTGTCACACTTTTGGGAATTGCAGCTAAAGTTCTAGGGTTCGTTTGAGTGTGGTTGATGTCATCCAGCGAAAAGCTTGAAAATTTGAGCTTATAGGGTCCGTTTGAGTGAGGTTCACATGCATATCTGGTTGTATTAGAGCTTTAATCAAGAGATTTTAGTGATTTGGATAAGTGATGATTGTAGTATCATCCATATATCTTCACTTAGAATGCATATAAGTTCATTTTTTGTATCAGCAACTACTGCATCAGCCGTGCACTTGTTTTCTTGTTTTATTCAAAGCAGTCATACACATTGGCTGTCTAGTGCAGATGGTAATGGGCTATTGGTTTGTCAAAATGATGGTGTTTCAGCGCAGGCGCAGCCAACGATTGGTTTCTGTGTTTGTGCCTTCTTATTTTCACCAACTAATGATGGTACAATAGATGGTTATCTTTGTTTTGTCTCTCCTTTTTTCTTTTCTTTTTGAGCTAAGTTGTGTTGTCGTAGGTATAGTTGGTCGCTTTGGCCGTTTCTCGAAAAATACAATTGTTCAGATTTGAGTTACAGGTCAAAGCATATGGTTCTTGTTCCTGGTTATGGTACTGTTAGAGTTATAGATCAAAATGTATGGTTCTTGGTCCTATTTATTACCATGAAAAGACTATTGTTGAAGGCACCTTTTCACATTGTTTAGTGGATACTGGAGATTAGAGATCCTGATTCACTTCTCCAGTTTTCATTATTTTCAAAATTTTGCTTGTTCTTCAGGTGATAGTGAGATTGCAATAATTGTCATCACTGAAAGCACCGCTGTAAGGGATCAAGCTAAAAGGTTTCTGGAAGATGTTCCTATTGGTTAGTCCAAGGAGAAGCTGCTCTGATCTAATCTGGTGAAGGCACCAAGCTGCTCAACATCACCACCAGTTGTTCATTTCGAAGGTGAAGTGTGTCTCCTCCTCTGTTTGTTTTGATTTGGCTGTCGTCAAGGTTCCCTTCCTTGATGTGGTTGTTTCCTCATGATGCAGCCATGCCCCTCCGGTGGCATAGGTGCTAACTCTCTCTCTCTCTCTCTCAAGCATGGATGTAAGAGATGCTTAGAATAACACAATGGTGATTAATTGATACTATGAATCTTTCTGCCCATGTAAATCTTATTTTCTGTTCTTAACCATGCATCAAACAACACAAGTGCAGTCACACAAAAATTACTTTGAGTAAGAATCAGAGTTTTACTTGATTGGTGGTGATTTGGGGGCGTATATTAAGCGGCTTGGGGGTGGATTTTGGTCCCCTAAAGTGTGAGAAATAATTCCTCCTCGCTGGAGTTAGTGTGATTGCAGGCAAGGCATGCACATCTGCTGGATGCATCCTGTTTGTGATGACATTAGAATCAGAAATCCGGGGATGCCATGCATATTTATGTACTTAGTAGGAGAGGAAATGATAGAAGATGCTTAAAATACCACATGGTTTGAAACTGAGGATCTTTCTCCCCATTTGAATAATATTTTCTGTGCTGAACCAACATAAAAAAAACACAATAGCTTCACTCAAATTGGTGGTTTTCTTCGAGTATGCTAGTGCTTGTCATAGTTTCAGTCTTAAGAGTGCACTGTTAAGCTGAGTGAAACCTGTCTATCAGTGTAGGTCCTATTATTGAGACTCGTGAGTTTTCTTCTCCTTGATCACTTGGTACTGAGACTCATGAGAGGACTCCCACTCCTGGAGAATACTGTTTTCCAAGAGGTATGCATGGAGACGAATTTTGCTTCCTGTTATTGATATTGTTTCTGTAGGTTGTCTGATCTGTATCATACATGAATTTCTGTACTTGGCTTTGCTTTGCTAAAATTCCTAGGATTTGGAGCAGCTTATTATTAATGGGCTCTGTATTTTAATTCTCCAGTGGTGTCATGTTAGATTAATTCACTATGCAGTACATTGTTTCTCTTGGTTCACTGGAGCACTTTTCCTGCCATCAAGAGACGATAATTATGCATTATGCTAAGATACTTGGTAGATTCAAGCCCTGAATTATTAGACACCCACCCAGTTATATCTTGGAAATTTATGCATGTGTGATCTGCCTGTGCATGATGCTTGTGGGGTTGACCATCACATGCCAGTCGGTCCATGTTCGGTCCATGTTCCTGTTGTAGGCTACATTTTTCTTGTCCTACACTTCCTATCCAACCAGTATATTATTGCATTGCTCAATTATTTAGACGGAGGTGTCCTTGTAATATGAGCTTTCTAATGGATCTTTGCTAATATTTGTCAGATCAGAAACCACTTTGGCTGCTGCCAGAAGAACCTTTGTGCATTTTCTGCTTATGCAGCATCACCGACCAGTCAGCGGAGGCTTCATCGTAACCTCCCTGTCCGGCTACCACCGCTTGTCGGAGACTACCACCTGCTTGGACACTACCTCGGCTTCTTACTCTGTTCTGGTGAGTCCCTAACCTCCTCCCTCTCTCCATGTACCCTGAGATGGACCGGCCATCGAGCCATGGCCGGTTGTGGTGCTGGCCATTGAGCCAATAATTTGGAGGTCGGCTCTGTGTTGATGTTGTCTCTGGTGGTGGCCTTCTGGCCACCACAATCTTGTTATGATGATCTCCTCGTGGAAATTGGTCCCTGTGCTGCTGTATATTCTATTTATTGGGGTTTGATACTTGCATGCTTATTTAGAACCTTGCATACTATTTCTCTGTGGGTCATGAAAATTGGCAAAAGATGTAATTCTTGTGATGCCTTGTACAGCAAATTAGCATCCTTGTGCACAAAATTATACGGCCATGGATGTGCATGTTTTAGCTTTTATAAATTGAGACAAGAGCTGTTAATTCTTGGTGTGTGGTTCATGTAACTGACAAGAGCTGCTAATTGTTTTATATTTCCTCAAGTATTCTCTGCTCATGATGCCATGTACAGCAAAGTAGCGTCCCTATTACCCAATGGATTTGTATTTTTTTAGCATTTTGACTAAGTTGAATTGTTTTACCTTCTTTGTTCTGGATGGTAATAAGTGACTCCAAAGAAATACCTATTATTTTCTAGTCGCATGCTAATGCCCAGTTCAATACTGCACATAGTTTGCATCTTGAATCGATATCTAATACATATTTATAACATGTTTCTAGCAGCAGCAGCAGCGGTTCGATGGTGTTGTTGGGAACCATAGTTTGTCTATGATTGTTTTTGTCAACCATAGTTTGAGATACACTCGAGTACACATGTTGTGTGTGGTTCGTGTAACTGACTAACAGGGGATTTGAATTCTTGCAGGGTCCCACAGTACAGGAGAGCAAGCTCCGTCAAACCCAAGGCCCGCAGCAGGCGATGTGAACACTGGAGGCGGCGGTTCAATGATGTCGGCATACATAGCAAGCGTTTCAACCGACAAACATGAGATATAACATCCTGGCAGGTACCCTTGCCAGCCATAGCGCCCTTGGCTGGCACCTTCTGTCGAAGCCCAAGAAGACTGAGAAGGTCGTCGACTGATCTCCCCGGCGAGGATGGTGGCTCCTCCCCCGCCGCCTTCCACCGAGATAGGATCCTCCCTGCCTCCATGTGCTTCTTCTCTTGTCCGGGAGGGCGAGGAGACTTCCATCTGGCTGCTCTTGATGAACTCTTCAAGGTACCAACTCTTTCCTCTCCTCCGAGAGAGATACCGCATTTCAAGTTGTTCTTCTTCCGTGTGTAGTGCACTATGCTAAAAAATACATACAGATGCAAGGTTCGATAATTATGCATTATGTTAAGATACTTGGTAGATTCAAGCCCTGAATTATTAAACAACCACCCAGTTTTATCTTGGAAATTTATGCATGTGTGATGTGCCTATGCATGATGCTTGTGGGGCTGACCATCACATGCCAGTAAATAAGTCGGGCCTTCTATTTTGTAGTTGAAATAGCTCACTGCAATTGCTCTCTCGCAACTACTCATCCTGGGACTTCACACATGAAAACATGTTTTTCACTTGTATTGAATTGCTGGTCACAGATTCTGCTGTAGTGTAACCCCTGTAGCAATGATGATATGATGTTCTTGAAAGGGAGCTGGTAAATATAACTGGAACTTACATAACATGAATATTAAGTTCTTGTAGTACTTGAAGGCTGGAGTATTTGATATTTGATCTAGAGCCATCTTGTTCAAGGTGTGTCTATCAACCAATGTGATGCATATCTAGGATTTTAGGTTGATGTAGTTTTTCTTGCCCTAAAATGCATTGTATATTGTTCTTTTTGCTGCTGTAAAATTCTATGTTCTTTGGCATGATATATTGTTTATCCTTTATGGATGGAGCTTGTTCTTTTTGCCGCTGTAAAATTTTATATTCTCTTTCTCTGCCCAGGTCACCCGGAAGTCTGATATTGTGAAGGGCGAGAAGACCGGCGGATGGAGCTTGTGGCGCCGCTTGGTCATAATTGGGTTGCAAGGAAGGAAATCTTGCCTTGGTGCGTTGATGCTTGTGCCATGACCATTCATTCAAACAGAAGAAGAATGACAAGACAAGGAAGGAAGGGCCAGCAGTGAGTAGTGGGAGCTGGTGTTAGATTTATCCATGAGCTTATTGAGTTTGTAGTGGTGTTGGGGAAATGGTTTGGTAGGATGATGATATGGAAGTGTATTGATGACTTGCACTTAGAGTGCATGAATGAATCTTGGAATGAATAACATGATAATACCATTCTTTTGATTTGGATTCTTATGCGACGCGATATGCTGCCAAAATTTCTAGCGAAAATCCACACGACTTGTCCAAAATTTGGCCTTGTTTGTAATGAAACCAAAACTTTTCGGTCTTGATAGCAAAATGCTAGGGGCTTTTGGCAGCAACCTTTTGTTATCTGGGGGTGTGGATAGAAAGAAATATGTCTTCCTTTTGTTATGTTTGAGCAAAAAAATCATGAATTTGAAGAAAAGATCAAAAATCAAAAAGGGGAAGGAAAAGAGAAAGCAAAAACTAGAATAAAAGCCGATCTGAACGTGGAGCCTCAGTCTCGATGCCAAAACGTACTACTACACACTCGTATGCATGCATGCATACGTGACTAGCTACAAGGTTTCATGACATTACATCAACCAAGGTTTCATGTCTTTCTGATTTTTTTTTGATTTTTTGGAACTAAAATGCCATGTCACTCCATGCTTAATTGTGTCATAGCCGTTAGACCAATATGTTTGAAAATTCCTTCCAATTTACTGCACATGGAATTAAATCGCACACAAGTACACGAAATATGAGTTTTCAAACCGTTATGGTTAGCTGTTGCATCTACATGTAGTTCAAATTTCAATTACGGTCATTAAATGGCTAGAAAATCACTTAAATTTCTTAGAAGGTCAAATGACCCATGAAATTTTTCAAAATTTGACATGACAGTTGTATTAGTACTACAAATTTCTTGTTCATTTGAAACACCATCCGTTGGCACTTTATTCCAAATTCGTCTTTCACAGCTAAAAAAATATCTACAACATCACACACAGTTGTTTTCTAGGAACCGTTTGCGATGAAAATATCTGGGTCTATTTAAGTATCCCTCCTTAAGCTATGTCGGCTCGTCTGCTCTAGTGCTGGCAACCCCCGAATCCATGAATCCCGATCCCCATTCCCGCACCCCCTTCTTGCAAAGATGTCAATTCTTTGGCAAGTCAGCCGCTTCAAATTCGGTCCCACTTGTTAGAAAGCGATCAAACGGACCAAATCACCTGATCATAACGTATTAGCGACTTTGTGGTTTTATGCAAACCTAGCCGTAAATGTGATAGTTTCTTGTAATTAACTCCAACTACGGTCGTGCCCAAGAACTCCAAGTCAGGAGTGTGGTTTCTAGCATGCGCCGTCCCGATCAGTGAATGTAAAGTGTCAAAGAAGATTTCTCCATCCTAGTCTGTCAATATTTAAATTAATCACAACATAAATATGAAGTACATGGGGTGTTCCGTAAAATCTCTGCAACCTTTTATATACGGTAGAAAACTGAGGAAGAAAACAGATTACAAGATCTCTGACGAGCACACTGATACAAACAAGGAGAGCAAACAGAGACCATAAATCGTCGAGTTTGCTAGCGCGCAGGCTGATGAGATGCAAGACAAGCACGGTGACGTTTTGCTGGCGGCGCGCAAGCTGATGCGATGCTCGATGAAATCTTGGACGGCCTTATCGACCCTGTCGGATGCGGCCATGAACCTGTGGAACCAACTTGATCGGGCGCGTCCCCTTGCCCGGACCGCTTCCATGACCCTCTTCTCCATGTGGTGCACTGTTCCTTGGGCTGCCCTCTTCTTGGTCTTGGATTTCTGGCCATAGCTGCAGGCCATCGACAGCTTGCTAGCCATCCATGCGAGTTGTGCCATCAGCATCTCTTCCTCGCGATTGCGTTTGGTGGTGTGGTGAACCCAATTGATGGCTCGACCTTTCTGTTCCAAGAGCCTGCCTCCCATGGCCGGCCTTATGTAGTGCTACCACATCCTGGCCGAGTCGGACGGAGGTCCACAGATCTCGGTCCAGCTCGTGGCGGCTGCTGGAAACGGACTCGGCTCGCTCATATTTTTTTTTTCCCTCGAGACAACGCTCGGCTTGACCGGCTGGCGGGGAGTCCTCTGGCCTGTACACTCGTGCGCAGGTAGCCTAGAGGGCTTGGATTTGGGTGTGCTAGCTCTTTTCTTCCGTCGAATGGGAATGCATGCCTGTTAATAATTATGCAAAACAAACTTTTTTTTTTTGCAGGGAATGCAAAACAAACTTTGTGTGGGCTCGGCGTGCACGAGCGCGCGTACGTATACGTAGGAACATATATACCCTACCGTATAGTCAATTTGAGCGACCAAATTGATGAATGACCGAACGACGCGTCATTAATTCGCTCGCTCGCGTGCGGGACTCCTTCCTACTCCCTCCGTTCCGAATTACTTGTCTTAGATTTGTCTAGATACGGATGTATCTAGCACTAAAATAAATGCTAGATACATCCGTATCTAGATAAATCCAAGACAAGTAATTCGGAACGGAGGGAGTAGAATCCTAGTCCTAGTCCTACCAGTCCTTGTCCTAGGCTAGCTAGCTAATCACGTTTCAAGCGGAAGCCTTCTTCTTCTCCATCTTCTTCTTTTCCTCAACACAACAGGTACGTACTACATGCACAATCAAATACAAGTCTCTTTCTTCTTCTTCTTCTTCTTCTTCTTCTTTTTGAGAGGAACAAAACAAACAATCTTCATTATATTGAATGAATGACGACAAAGTTCTTGTCTTCTCAACCCCAAAATGAAATTCTTTTCTTTAGTTTTCCTGCGTACGTAGCAGCATACACATGCATGCACGCATCGCTCGAGTGATACATGCATGCATCATGTTGCCTGCTGCCTACGGCCTACCTTGGAGTTGAACCGCCGTGCATGCTAGCTCCTCTTCTCTAGCCGCGCGCGTCGACGCCGGGAAAGGCAACCCGGCTCGCTCCTCTTCTACCTTTTCCGATCGATCATCGATGGCCATCAAAGGTTGCAAATTTACGTCTCTTTTTCGTTTCCTTTCTCCTTCTTCTTCTTCTTCTTTGTTAGTCAAGAGATCAATCATCACTTGCAAAAAGGGCGCATGCATCTTTCTCCTTCTCCATCCCACACACAGACGTACGTACTACCGACCACGGCGGCCGGCCTAGGTCCAGTATGCGTGCAAGGGGCCGGAGGAGCGATCGGAGGTGCACCGTACGTGTTGAAGTATATATATAGCACGCCTCCCTCCAAAAGTCCAAACTATGGAAGCAGAGGAAGCGGGGGCAGGCCACAATTATTTACAGCGTTTACTGGGTTTTTAACCCGGAACCTCTTGGTTGTGAGTTTATGTACCTATCCAGTTTACCCATCAGTTCGGAAGCGGGCAATATACTTCACGTGTTTCCCGCCTAATATCTCTTGCCAAAGTTCGGCTGCACCCGCATCGTGTTGTGTCGAGCACCATGGGCGCCAATGCAAGCCGTAGGTGAGGTCCACGAGTGGCGGTCGTCCCTGCCAGCGAGCACGGCGCTGTCAAAGACGCCTACGCATGCGCTTCGTCCCCGCGGCGAGCATATGCATTGGTGGCAGGGGTGGCGCTATGCCTGCGACATGCTTGGGAGTTGCATACTACTCCCTCCGTTCGAAATTACTTGTCACAAAAATGGATAAAAATGGATGTATCTACAACTAAAATACATCTAGATACATTCATTTCTTAGTAGAGTAATTCCGAACGGAGGTAGTACATACGTGCACAACTAAGAATGCACACACACAGGATCCAATGAGAAGATCATGCTATATATACATCGATCTCAAAAGATCCATGCATGTCACCTAAAAAAAACATGTATCCTTTCTTAGATAGCTAGAAAAGACAGATTGTGAACATGCACTACGGCGTTCTATTTCATTCTTATTTTTCTGGAACACGTATACAAGATTTTTGGTTTGCAACCTATAGTCTCTCTAATAACTAATGTAATTGATATTCTTCTCCTCCTCACTTACTTCCCATACAAATCTACAGCGTTCGATCTTTATTTGTATAAAGTATATGATGCCCCGCATGTTGTTGCGGAACTCGGTTGCAACATATTTTGATGAAGTTGAAACATGATCACACTTATGCTTTGGAACACCCATGATTTTTTCTTGTATCCCCCCTCTCTTATCGATTCGTGCGCGGTTCCTTTTTTTTTCAAGAAAAGCGACATGAATTGGTGCCACGCACGCACACTGTAACGCCCCGGACACACCCGCCGGTGGTCGTTACTCCTGGCGGGATCTAGACTGGCCCCACAGATCAATACTAGTCTTTTCTGCACACTTTGTCCTCACTCGTGCGCACCCGGGAGCAACTTCCCGGTCGGTCACCCATCCTGAAATTACTCCAAGCCGAGCACGCTTAACTTTGGAGTTCTTTCCGAATGGGCTTCCGAAAAAGAAGAAATTCCTTATTGATATGAGTAGTCTATCATTCCTATTAAGTCAGGCTATCACACACGCGCAGCATGTCCGACAACCTCTCTCTCAAAGAACATGACTTCTCTTCTTCTTCATTTCTCTCTTGAAACACAACGAGAACATATCAAGGGGTACATCCGCCCGCATTCTTCCCTGAGTGCGGCTGCGGCCATGGCTTAGTTCGCCGTCGACTCCATTTTTCCTTTGGAGTAGCTAGCTACGTAGCTACAAATCAGTTGGGTCGCCGGCGGCGTCCCGGCCGGAACACATCTTCTTGGCGTCGCTGCCTTTCTCCTCCTCCCCATCCGCTTCTCCCAAAAGCACCACGGCCACCGTCAACTCTCCCTGGCTGCGCGACCACACCAATATTAATGCTTCTCCTGAGCCATGCATGAATAATACGTCCTACGTTCCTAAATATTTGTGTTCCTAGAGATTTCAACAAGTAACTACATACAAAGCGAAATGAGTGAATCTATACTCTAAAATATATCTATATACATCCGTATGTGGTAATCCATTTGAAATCTCTAAAAAACACAAAAAGTTAGGAACGCAGGGAGTAGCTAATGAGTACGGATGGCGGCCATACGTCCGTCGTGGGCACTGAGCATGCTGCTCAAACCACGTCATCGATCATGGACGAACAGGAGCGGCCGACGATCTGAGCTCCCTCAAAATTGCTCTTTTTGTTCCTCCCGGTCATTCGCGCGTCTCTTCTCAACAGTAGAGAGAGGCGAATCACAGGCGTCCTCTTCCTCTGTGTACTTCCGTCGGCCCCTCCTGCGGTGTCCCTCGCCTCCGGCGGCCCATGTGAGGGCTGGACGTTGGGGAACCCTGAATCCGGGTGCGGTGTGTAGATAGGTCGTGGTGTCTGGTCGGTTCGGCTCGGACGGTACCGACGGTGCCCTTGTACAGCAGTGTCCATGGCACCTTAGTCTATAAGGAGCGAGATGTGTTGCTGGGAATAAGTGTCTCCCGGCCTTCGCTCTTTCTCGTCGGAGGCTTCATCAGCACCGACGAGGGGCTTGTGGAGTTTCTCCTTTTGGAGCAGCGGTGGTCCGTCGCTTCAGCATAGTGTGGCGGCGGTGGCGAGCTGCTCGTGGAGGATGGCGGCAGGTGCTATCAAGGGCTTGTGGAAGAGGCAACACGGTCTTTAGCATATTTTGTAGGGTGTGGGTCATGCTGGGCGAGGAGGAAGTGGTTAAATAGTGGTTGCCATCCAGGTCAAGCGTCGGGTTGTGTCAATGCGGACGCCATAGTGGGTTTCTCGGCTGCCGCACCTATTTAATGCTGACATGCCGACGAACGGGAGCCAGTTTGAATGCAGTAAACAATCATCCAGTCCTGTACGGTCAAGCGTCTCCGACATTGGAACAGGCATGGAGACCCGACAACGCTCTCGGTCAGCATGCCACTTCAATTCTGGCTCCAGTGAGAGGCCACGTCCGCTCTGGGCCATCTTGAATGTGGTGTTGGCGTTGTGGGCCAGCATGAATGTGCGACAACCGCTTCAGATGGGAAAGGGTCTGGCGCGCGGGAGAGGTTTTCGGGTGGGACCGGGGTGGTGGGTGCGTACATGGCAGTTGTCCGGACGCCCGCAAAGCCCCATGGTTTGTGTCCGGTTTGCGGGAAAACAGATGTCTGAACCAGTCCGCGGACCGACGTGTACCATGTTGGACAGCAAATTGCATATGTACAGTGATGTTTGACGTATACGGGCGTTCTGAGGGTCCACGTTGGAGATGTCCTAAAAGCCAGTCCGAGGGACTCATTGGTTTTTATAAAAACGTCATCGCGCAAAACTATTAATTAGTATAAAATTTCGAAAACCGCCCCGAGCAAAAAATGGCTCCCAAGTGTTAATCATTTTGAGTAAAGCCAACCTCTATACAAAATCCTATGATTTTATGTGACGTGCACTCCCTTCACTCGAAGGTAGGTAAGTACATCTCTCAATCTAATTACTAACAACACATCTAATTACTAACAACACATTTCTCTTTATGGGACTAGTAATAAACTAACCCGACCATCCTCGATAATTTAGTCGGTCGAATGTTAGTGAAAAGTGGGCCTCGCTAGTCTTTAGCATATTTTGTAGGAATTAAATAGTTTTAACTCTTCTTCTAATCGGTAGAAAGATAAATACAGTTAATTATCACATGTACTCCATCCGTTTAGGTGAATAAGTCATCTTAGGTTGTGCACCGTGACCAAAGTGGAGGGGAAAACGAGAGAACTTAATGTTTATTTGCATTATATGCAATGAACTAACCACTGCATGTCGTGTTTGGTAGTCTCAAGTCATTAAAAGCATGCACATCCCACATCTCTTATTGGTTGATATGTCAAGAAACAAGAAACGAGGTAGAAGTTAATGCACCGCGCCTAAGTGTTTTGAGATTATTTGGTTTTCGTAAGATGATTTACACACCTAGACGGAGGGAGTATTCGAAATACCTTTTACCAAGGCTAGCATCGAGAAGACGAGCCAGAGTAGTAGCCAGCCCGAGACTCATGGGTTTTATAAAAACTCCATCATGTAGACTATTAACAAATTTCAAATGTAATAAATGGCTCCCAAGCGTTTGATGTGATCATTTTGAGTAAAGCCGGCATCTATCTATTTATATATAAAAAGTGCTTTACAGGCTAATGAGAAAAAAGAGAATAAGCTAGAAATTCTCACAAAAATTAGAAATATCTAACCTTTAATTTTGCACATCAAAATATCACAACCGTTAGATCAACTTTAACGCCAAAGAAATTACCCACCAATGCCATCCTCTCTAAGTTATCGACGAATGCCATTATGTAATAAAAAGTTGCCCAAACAAAAAAAAGTAGTCGCCCAAAATAAATTTTCCCATGTGTATTCAATCTATGCCATCATGTGAAACACCTTCCCTCCCGTAGCCCTAATTAACTCTCTTTCCCCAGTGTGTTCTTGGACGTGTGGCTCCAAACAATCTGCCGGCCGCCGCCAAATCCTTCCCATCGATCTGCTCTAGGGTTTGGTTACTCTAGCTAATCAACAGGACTACCTCATGCATGACGGCCGGCTAGGCGCCGGAGGATAGTGATCTGGACAGCGGAACAGACGACGCCGACGAACAGCGGATGCCTGGCCCCTACGTTTCTCACGGCAGACATCGAGCAACAGGTAGTGGTGTCTTCAATCTTCTTTTCTGACCCACATAGATACATGCCCTAGAAGATCAATCGGATTTGCCTCATGCGCATGGGCAAAAGCAACGTACGTACGTGCATCTCATAGGTATCTAACTTTCGCACTGCTATACTAGTAGAAGATAGAATGAAGACAAGACTCCTCCTTTCCTTCTCTCTCTTGCAGTACCTCTCTCTGCTCTTTTTTTTTTCTTTCACCCACACGCCTCTCTCTGATCCTCTTTTTATCTCACAGATTCACACACACCGGCTCACTCCCTTCTCTCTTACGAGAACATATAATAGAGAACAGTACCCAAAAGCTAGCACTGCAGTAGGACATGACAACAGCTAGCACTGCACAGGACATGCACATGCATCTGTCCCCTCTCTGCTAATCACTGGCGCCCTCTGTGTGTGTGAGAGAGTGACACAGCAGTGCGAAAGAGTGTGAGAGAAAAGGTTTGACTCATTAGAATAACTGTGATGCTTTGGCTACACATATCACGAAGAAAACCAATAGACAGGATAGAGGGTACCACGGAGCTCGATCTACACTAGAACTTTGCGCATAATAAACCATTCCTCAGCATGTATTACAAGAGCCAAATCAGCACCTATTGTAAAAAACTGATCAAAATTCCTCAGCATTTCAAATTTACAAAAATCACACTAGCTACAGATTGATTATATCTCAATTTACCAGGACAAGCTGTGGAACAGAATGCACAGTTACAACAAGATCACTAACATGCACACTGATACAAACAAGCACAGCAAACAGAGACCATAAATAATGTGGAGCGTCGATTTTGCTTGTGCGCAGGCTGATGAGAAGCGAGACCAGCACGGTAACGTTATGTTGGCGGCACGCAAGCTGATGCGATGCTCGATGAAATCTTGGACAGCCTTATCGACCCTGTCGGATGCGTCCATGAACCTGCGGGACCAACTTGATCGGGCGCGTCGCCTTGCCCGGTTCGCTTCCAAGACCCTCTTCTCCATGTCGTGCACCGTTCCTTCGGCCGCCCTCTTCTTAGTGTTGGATTTCTGGCCATAGCTGCGGGCCATCGCTAGGAGTCCAGCCATCAGCATCTCTTCCTCTCGATTGTGTTTGGTGGTGTGATGATCGCCGTTGCTGGATCGACCTTTCTGTTCCAAGAGCCTCTGCCTCCCTTGGCCGGCACTATATATGTAGTGCTACCACATCCCGGCCGAGTCGGACGGAGGTCCAGAGATCTCGGTCAGTTCGTAGCGGCTGCTGGAAACGGACTCGGCTCGCTCGGTTTTTCTTTTTTTCTTTTTGTTTGAAGACAACGCTGTCAACTCGCGGGGAGTCCTCTGGCCTGCTGTCAACTCGCGCAGCGCATGCATTCCTTCGCTTTTTTCCTTTTTTTTCTTTGTCCAGTCCGAATAGAAAGACCTTCGCTGCGATTCATTTAGTTCTGGGGTGGGACCCACCATCGCTTCTCAATCGAGTCCATGATGGAATCCCTCCCCGCCGCACGTCGCCCCTGCCCCCTTCTTCCCAAATTTCGCCGCCTTCCTCTCATTCCTCTCCGTACGTGTGTTAGGAATAATCTTGTACTCGATGCGTTTCGGTTGTATGCGTGTGTGCGTGTGTGTGCTTAGGTCGAGCCGGTGTGTGGTCTGGCTCACGATCCTATGGCGATCGAGGGTTGTTGCAGCAGGCACTAGCGATTGCGTGATGATGACCAGGTCGTGAAGATCAAGACAGGCCTGCGTACGTGCGGTGCGCGGGGTGACCAAGCAGCCCGTGATCGCTACGTCTTGGCCAGCTACAAAATCGGCCGCATCGTTGGTTTGTTAGCGGGCAGCACGAGCGATGGATATGGACGTGCATGTGGTGGTTAGTTGTGGATGCATGCAGATCGCTTGGAGTTAGTTAGCGAGCTGGTGTGCGTCTGGCTATTTAAGCTATGTAATCCAGTCCATCGTTGTACGGTGTGGTGCCGAGCGAGTTTGGGCTCGAAAGAAAAAAAGAACCGCCGTTCGTCGGCGTGGCGCCGTTTGTGCGGCGGGGCGTTTGTCGCCGGAAAATCTAGTGTCTCCCTCTTACTTCCACCTCCGTATGTCCGACTGTGTGTGAGAGAGAGATTCGTCCGGCGTTCGTGTCGCCGGAGGCTACTCGGCGTTCGTCGCCGGATCGGGTATGTCCCAACAACGTGGCCATAGACTTCCGGGACGGCTGCTACGTACAGTTGGTTGGCCGCGGATGGGTCGCCGGAGTTGGCCGGCGGCCGGAGGAAGCATGCCGCTGAGCCTCAGTATTCCATCAACCAAACCAGCCGTCCTCCTCGGCAAACCAGCCGTCAAAGACGCCGCGCCCGATTTCACCCAAGGAGGGAGCCTGAGCCAGCACGACGCCGTCGACAGACAGGCCCGTCTTCCTCCTCGCCTCCGGCATGCATGTACGGCTAGCTGCGTCCAAACATACGCCTTTTTGGCGCACAACAAGAGATGACACACAAAAGCGCGCGCGCCCGCGTCTGCGTCTGTTGAGGACCCGGTCGGCCTCGCCGCCGCCGTAATCCCGTCCTCCTTGGACTAATCGACCTCGTCTCCTTCCTCTCCGGCCACTGCCGCCGCCACACGGCCCGAGCGCAAAAACCCCTTCATTACAATTTACAACGCACGCCCCGCCACGTACGGGACCTCAATCACCGGCGTCCGTCCGGAGCACCTGCCTTGTACTCCCTCCGTTTCAAAATAGATGACCCAACTTTGTACTAAGTTGGGTCATCTATTTTAAAACGGAGGGAGTAGTATCTCACAACGGAACGCACCTGAGAATCAAACAAGCACGCGGACTCGCTCCATGGCCTGCCAAATCAAATACTCCTACAAGACAATCCCATCCACGACTGAGAAGCAGAGGAGGTGCGCACAGCCGTACCGTACGTGGAGCAGCCACGATTCCGGGCAACACCAAGAAGAAGCAACGGAGAACGAAAGAAAGAAAAGGGCTCACCAGCTGGGTGCCAAAATTCTAGTTACACGCGCCGGCGAGACCACCTTGGATTGGGTTGGAGCGCGCCGGAGGAGGAACCGACCACAGCAGCAGCCGCAGCCGTGCCGAGCCCTGGGGTTTGGGGCCGGCGCAATGCCGCGGCCACGAGGCGGGCTGCTGCTGCGTCAGTGAAGGCCGCCGCCCTCCCGGCCGGCTGCTACGGTTGGGTGGCCGCGGGTGCGTCGTCGTCGCGCGTGATGGCATGACGCGGCGAGGAGCGGATGCACCCGGCCCGGTGGAGATGGTGCAGCGGGTTCCCGGGCTGGGCGCCGGGGATCGCCGGAGTTGGCCGGCGGCCGTGGGTTGGAGGAAGGCGATCGGGACGAGGGGAGAGAAAGACTTGGGCGGGGACTCAGCGAAACGAGATGCTTGTGTCACACTGTCTGCCTCGCGTGACAGAGAGAAAGAGAGAGAGACGGGATGCTTTTTCTTTCTTTAGCAGGCAAAGCGCTCAACCAATCATAGGATAGCCCACGGATCGCTCCCGTGTAAAAATCCTGGCCATCCATCCATTCGTTTCTCCCTTTGGACGGGCCGCAAAAATGTACTACTACTACACACATATGCATGCATGCATACGTGACTAGCTACACATCAGTTTAGACACCGGGTGTCTATAGCATTTGTCCACGTCACTTGTAGACACCACCAGAAACAATGCGTACAACAACATGTCTATTTGGCTGGCTATAAGCACAGGGCAGGTTTCGCTTGAAAAGAGGAGAGTCAGTTTATTTCCAGGACGTGCTCCAC